>CM060934.1:112186310-113436310 GCA_030765085.1 Allium cepa
GCTTGTTTACCTGTTAAATTTCTGTTTCCTTAATTTCAAACTTCTGTTTGATTTTAAAATCCATTTTCTCTTGATTAAATCTTGGTTTAGATTTAAGGTTTAAACAAATTATGTTTATTTCATCATAGACTATGGTCTGAAAACTTTACTTAAGATTAAACAACTCTGTATCATCTCTGGAGTCTATAAATAGATGATCAATCATTAATTAGTGAAATTCCAAGTACAATGATTTGAAGTTTCATGGTTATAAATCAAATCTTCATACAAAATTATGATTTTTAAAAGCAAAATTACAATTTTTAATGCTATATTCAAAGAGCAGTTCTATTTTGACAATATTATGTATTTTGGGGCATCTCTGTTGCCATAAATGGTTAGAGGTGCCGAGTTTGTTCCTGGAGGAGGAGGAGTTATCATGGATGATGAGAAAATTATTTGATTGTGGTCTATTTCATTATGGTGATGATGGTTGTGAATTGAAGTTTAGAACCCTAGTTTTACTGGGTTAGATAAAATTGATCACATCGGCATTTGTAGACGATCGAGCTGCTTGGGGTTTTAGGATATAGAAGGTGGTGGGTTGTCGAGAACTTCGCCGGAGTTTCTGAGGCAACGATGGTCGGAGCTTCCATGGCGAGCTGTTGACAGGTTTTGGATTGAAGTGGGTACTATTATTCCTGGAACTCAATTTCGAATTTGAGTTTAAGGTGGCGATGCGATTGTAACGACCCGCAATTTTGGGTATTCAAATTTCAATATTTAATTTAGTTTAAATATTCAGATTTGAATTAAATTATAATAAAATATGTGTTTCGAATTAAGACTTGATTTTTGATTACGTCATTTTAGTTTATTTTATAGAATTTTTCTATAATTTTTAATTTGAAAAATAAAAATATTTTCGTTTGACGCACTTTACGACAAATGTCGGTACTTTTAAAATTTAACAGAATAAGTTAACTTGTCTATTTTATTGTTGTTTTGTGATCGTCTTAAGCTGTTGAGCGTAATCGTATTTTTATTTCGGTCCTTCGCGGTCCATACGCGAACGGAATATGGTGTAGCGTCGTACCCCAAAACTTTTTAATATTAAAACTTTAAACACCACAAAATATCTCTGCACCCACACGTTGTTCCATTAAATTTCCACATGGATGCATTTAATATTAGTACTTATGTTTACTTAGCCATTAAGTTTTTCTTTTTCACATATATGAAACACATGCATTTACAGAGGGAGAGACACACATGAACACTTGTTCATTTTTTAGCAACAGTATTTCTCCACTTTTCCTTATCTTGATTAATAATTCCATTATCTTCCACTATACAACGAATTAGACAAAAGTGCAAACATCAAAGTTGTAGAGGATGAAGTAAGCTACTTCTTTCATTCACGTTGTACTTGAGATAGTGGAGCGTAGAGGGAGTTATGAGGAAGGAACCTTATAGCCATGGGAAAAACAAGTATGAGATAGGGGAAAGCACGCATGAGTGGTTGCGTGAGCAGGGAGATGAAGATGGAAGGGAGATGCATATGCGCGGGTTAGTAGGAGATGCGTGTGCATGGGTTTGCAGGAGATGCGTGTGTGTGGGTTAGCAGGAGTGTGGTTTGTAGAGAGGCACGCATGGAAATGATGTAGCGAACACCTAAGAATAGAAAGGAAGAAAGAAGATGAAGGGTAGCAGGCGAATTGTTTTTGAAGATAGTAATGAGCTACTGTTCATTTCAAAAGGATTTGCAATTTAGTCCAAGAAAATGTGTTCTTTTGCACTAGGGGAAGGGGTATTGATTCTGCTTTTGGATCTGGGTGTTCTAGCGCAGGGGTGACTAAGGGTAGGGCTTGCTGAAAAGTTGAGTGAGATTTATTTTAGTTAAGTTATTTTAGTTTAATAGTTTAGTTTCCAATTTGTTTAATTTATTTTAGTTAATTAGTTTACTTATTTAGTTATAAATTAGTTAGCTAATTAATTTGGTTTAACTATAAAATTGAATAACTACCCATACAAAGTCCGTTTAACCCGGGGTTTGACTTCAACGTTAGATTCGTAGCAACGAATAGAACGCACTAGTATAGAATATTGACACCTTGGGTTAAGTATAATTTATTGATAAATTATTAGTCGTTAAATTTAATTACGGTTAACGTAGTTAAATAGGTAAACTTTCATTATGACATCCATTGAGCAGAATAAAACACCGTTCTGTGCTTGCAAGTAAAACAATTATTTTGAGGTTAATTAATCTGTTGATTAATTATTATTTAATAAAAAGATGTGTCGCTGTTTATCGTTGTTGATTGATTATTTGGTTGTTTGGATTGCGCTCAGCTAGTTTATGAGTTCTAATTATTATTTATTGGTTGTTAACTTTGCCCGACCATTTTATGAGCAATTAATTATTCATATACATGGGTTGGGTAGAAAATATTTATAAGTTAACTTCTTATGATTTATTTCAAGATTTGGCTATATGGTGGTTAGCGGCACATTTGATTTATTTCAATTTGGTTTTGAAATAAAAATTGAAATTGAATTTTCAAAATGGAAATAGAAATATTTGGAGAGAAATATTTGAACTGATTTTAATGGTTTATAAAATGTGTTTTATAAACGTTATAAACGGAGAGAATCTCGAGGACTAAACCCGATGTTTTGGAAATGATTTCTGAAAGGATTTGAAAATGGAAATTATTATATATTTGAAGTATTTTCGAATATTATTGTGAAATGATTTATTACTTCGGGATATAAATTGATTTGTTATGTTACCAATGATTCGGGTAACCCGTAACTAAAAAGTGGGCATGTGTTTTTGGTATAGTTCGCTCTTGGAATAGAGGGATATACTTATTTATCGATTGTGTTAAGGCTGGGACCCAGTTGCCTTGTTGATGGGAGAAACCTCTCGGTCATGGTGCATATGGTTTGATATGCATTTATTATAGTGTTTGGAGTTTCCAAATGAATATTTCAGAAATGATTGGTTTTTAAATCCCGAAGTGAAATTATAATTTGATATAAAAGAGATATGCATATCAAATGGTTTGAAATAAAGATTCGAGAATAAAATCCAAGAGATAATCTTCGTAAAGATAATTAGATTTGAAAATCTAAAGTTAAGGATTAAGCTAAGTGGGTAGACTTAGTATCTACATTTGCATGATATATGCTATGTAGTGAGAATTGCATATTGTTTGTTGCATCGTAGGCTCGATGAGTCCTATTTGTGATAGGAGAACTACGTTGGCTTGATCCTGTATCTAATTGGGTACCCAATTAGATAGGGGTACGTAGGCAGTCACAAGTGGTAGTGATGCAGCCCCTAAAATAATATAACTTTTTCCCGTTTAACTGTTTATTGGTGACTTGTTGTCGTATTTCTCCTGCTTACTATATTATTCCGCATTTACATTTTTTTATTGAGTTCGCAAGATTGGATATTGCTATCCCTCTCATCAGAGTGCTCAGCAGTAGTTGTATAATGTTTAAGTTAGGTATGCACACCTTGTAGATTAATTTATTTACTCTGATTATGTTGTCTAAATTGAATTTGTATCCTATACATTTAGCAGTATTGTATATTTATCAAATAAGATTGTGTATTAAATTGGTAGTTTTCATTAGTTGTTTTGGAACGGACGGATTTTTCAGCGATTTTCGAGCGCGAAAAATTCGTAATCGTTACATTTGGTATCAGAGCTTTGGTTAGGTGCCAAAGCAAAATTCATATAGGTTAGTAAATCAACCTAGAATTTTAAAATGAAACTGCCTTAATTTGATAAATAAAATGGATAGGGTAAGGCACCGTACCTCCGACCGGGGTTATGGGTGATATTTTTATTTTTGGAGTGGTTAGCTTTTGTTGATTGTTTGTTTTCGTTATATTTCTCCGTCCTGGTGATTTCGGGGACGAAATCCTTTTAGGTGGGGAAATTTGTAACGACCCGCAATTTTGGGTATTCAAATTTCAATATTTAATTTAGTTTAAATATTCGGATTTGAATTAAATTATAATAAAATATGTGTTTCGAATTAAGACTTGATTTTTGATTACGTCATTTTAGTTTATTTTATAGAATTTTTCTATAATTTTTAATTTGAAAAATAAAAATATTTTCGTTTGACGCACTTTACGACAAATGTCGGTACTTTTAAAATTTAACAGAATAAGTTAACTTGTCTATTTTATTGTTGTTTTGTGATCGTCTTACGCTGTTGAGCGTAATCGTATTTTTATTTCGGTCCTTCGCGGTCCATACGCGAACGGAATATGGTGTAGCGTCGTACCCCAAAACTTTTTAATATTAAAACTTTAAACACCACAAAATATCTCTGCACCCACACGTTGTTCCATTAAATTTCCACATGGATGCATTTAATATTAGTACTTATGTTTACTTAGCCATTAAGTTTTTCTTTTTCACATATATGAAACACATGCATTTACAGAGGGAGAGACACACATGAACACTTGTTCATTTTTTAGCAACAGGATTTCTCCACTTTTCCTTATCTTGATTAATAATTCCATTGTCTTCCACTATACAACGAATTAGACAAAAGTGCAAACATCAAAGTTGTAGAGGATGAAGTAAGCTACTTCTTTCATTCACGTTGTACTTGAGATAGTGGAGCGTAGAGGGAGTTATGAGGAAGGAACCTTATAGCCATGGGAAAAACAAGTATGAGATAGGGGAAAGCACGCATGAGTGGTTGCGTGAGCAGGGAGATGAAGATGGAAGGGAGATGCATATGCGCGGGTTAGTAGGAGATGCGTGTGCATGGGTTTGCAGGAGATGCGTGTGTGTGGGTTAGCAGGAGTGTGGTTTGTAGAGAGGCACGCATGGAAATGATGTAGCGAACACCTAAGAATAGAAAGGAAGAAAGAAGATGAAGGGTAGCAGGCGAATTGTTTTTGAAGATAGTAATGAGCTACTGTTCATTTCAAAAGGATTTGCAATTTAGTCCAAGAAAATGTGTTCTTTTGCACTAGGGGAAGGGGTATTGATTCTGCTTTTGGATCTGGGTGTTCTAGCGCAGGGGTGACTAAGGGTAGGGCTTGCTGAAAAGTTGAGTGAGATTTATTTTAGTTAAGTTATTTTAGTTTAATAGTTTAGTTTCCAATTTGTTTAATTTATTTTAGTTAATTAGTTTACTTATTTAGTTATAAATTAGTTAGCTAATTAATTTGGTTTAACTATAAAATTGAATAACTACCCATACAAAGTCCGTTTAACCCGGGGTTTGACTTCAACGTTAGATTCGTAGCAACGAATAGAACGCACTAGTATAGAATATTGACACCTTGGGTTAAGTATAATTTATTGATAAATTATTAGTCGTTAAATTTAATTACGGTTAACGTAGTTAAATAGGTAAACTTTCATTATGACATCCATTGAGCAGAATAAAGCACCGTTCTGTGCTTGCAAGTAAAACAATTATTTTGAGGTTAATTAATCTGTTGATTAATTATTATTTAATAAAAAGATGTGTCGCTGTTTATCGTTGTTGATTGATTATTTGGTTGTTTGGATTGCGCTCAGCTAGTTTATGAGTTCTAATTATTATTTATTGGTTGTTAACTTTGCCCGACCAGTTTATGAGCAATTAATTATTCATATACATGGGTTGGGTAGAAAATATTTATAAGTTAACTTCTTATGATTTCTTTCAAGATTTGGCTATATGGTGGTTAGCGGCACATTTGATTTATTTCAATTTGGTTTTGAAATAAAAATTGAAATTGAATTTTCAAAATGGAAATAGAAATATTTGGAGAGAAATATTTGAACTGATTTTAATGGTTTATAAAATGTGTTTTATAAACGTTATAAACGGAGAGAATCTCGAGGACTAAACCCGATGTTTTGGAAATGATTTCTGAAAGGATTTGAAAATGGAAATTATTATATATTTGAAGTATTTTCGAATATTATTGTGAAATGATTTATTACTTCGGGATATAAATTGATTTGTTATGTTACCAATGATTCGGGTAACCCGTAACTAAAAAGTGGGCATGTGTTTTTGGTATAGTTCGCTCTTGGAATAGAGGGATATACTTATTTATCGATTGTGTTAAGGCTGGGACCCAGTTGCCTTGTTGATGGGAGAAACCTCTCGGTCATGGTGCATATGGTTTGATATGCATTTATTATAGTGTTTGGAGTTTCCAAATGAATATTTCAGAAATGATTGGTTTTTAAATCCCGAAGTGAAATTATAATTTGATATAAAAGAGATATGCATATCAAATGGTTTGAAACAAAGATTCGAGAATAAAATCCAAGAGATAATCTTCGTAAAGATAATTAGATTTGAAAATCTAAAGTTAAGGATTAAGCTAAGTGGGTAGACTTAGTATCTACATTTGCATGATATATGCTATGTAGTGAGAATTGCATATTGTTTGTTGCATCGTAGGCTCGATGAGTCCTATTTGTGATAGGAGAACTACGTTGGCTTGATCCTGTATCTAATTGGGTACCCAATTAGATAGGGGTACGTAGGCAGTCACAAGTGGTAGTGATGCAGCCCCTAAAATAATATAACTTTTTCCCGTTTAACTGTTTATTGGTGACTTGTTGTCGTATTTCTCCTGCTTACTATATTATTCCGCATTTACATTTTTTATTGAGTTCGCAAGATTGGATATTGCTATCCCTCTCATCAGAGTGCTCAGCAGTAATTGTATAATGTTTAAGTTAGGTATGCACACCTTGTAGATTAATTTATTTACTCTGATTATGTTGTCTAAATTGAATTTGTATCCTATACATTTAGCAGTATTGTATATTTATCAAATAAGATTGTGTATTAAATTGGTAGTTTTCATTAGTTGTTTTGGAACGGACGGATATTTCAGCGATTTTCGAGCGCGAAAAATTCGTAATCGTTACAGCGATGATCGTGATTGGGTACGTGGTTGATCGGCGACTTGTTGAGATCATCAGAGTTGATCGGAGAAGGCGGCGTCGTGGGTGCATGTGCACCGTGCAGTTTAAATTCTGGTGAACTCTAGTTTGTGTAAAACTATTGAACTCGGGGTAGACTTGAGTTATTCGAGTACTTGACTCGAGTCAAGGAGGTTATGACTCGAAGCATATTTGTATTGCCTCGGATTAGTTGTCTGGTTTCAGGTTTTGTTTTAGAAAACCTGACAGTGTGCAGTTTTAAAATTTAAAACTAAATTAAAATAAAAAGCAAAGCAAGTTTTAAACAAAAGTTTGAAACAAGCTTAAATCTGAATTCAAATAAGTTTGAATTCTAGTTTTTTTTAAAATAAATAAGTTTTTATAAAAATGGGATGTCTTTAACAACTAAAAATTTTGTTACAGTATTTTATAATATGGTTTTATAATCCGAAATATGAGATTTAAACAAGATTTAAAATTTAAGTTTAAATCTGAATTTTTAAATCTGAATTCAAATTGAATTTGAATCTTAGGTTTTGAAAAGAAAATAAAGTTCATAAATTGAAATGTGTAATTAAGTTTGAATGTTAAAGTATTTTATAACATGTTTTTAAAAATCTGAAATATAAGATTTAAACAAGATTTTAAATTTAAGTTTGAATCTGAATTCAAAGCTTGATTTGAATTATAGTTTGAAATAAATAAAGTTTTTGAATTTAAATGTATAAAAACAACTTTGAATATTTAAAGTATATTTAAATTGATTTAAATTGAATATGGATTTAAAACTATTTTAAATTTCCCTTAGAAGATAAGTAATTCTTTAACATGTAATTAAAAGGTTTTGAATTGTTAAACTTTGTTTAAGTTAAAATTGATTTCATCTTAAATCTTAATTTAAAATGGAATATAAAGGAAATTTAAAAGAAAAATTGTTTTTAAATTACTTTGTTAATGATAATTAAATCAATAATAAGATTTAGGTTTATCTTAAGGTTAACTAGGACTTAATGATTTATAATTCATTAAATTTTTAAGTTAATTAATAGGGGTTTTATTTAATTAATTGAAAATTTTAGTAAGTTAATTAAAAATTTATTGATTTGTAATTAAGATATCAGTAATTAGATAAGATTTGATTTTTAATTAATGATTTGAAATTTATTAATCAAGTAATTAACAATTAATTAAGTTCTAGATTAGCACTTGATTAATTAATTAATTAGAGATCAATTAATGGGTTTTATAGATAATTTAATTGTAATTATTAATTATTAATCTGAGTTAATTATTTTAGAAAAATAATTAAAAATTTGTTAATGGTTAATGAAGGTCATTAACTTAGGATTATTAATAATTAATTAATGTGATTAATTTTTGAATTAAGATAATTGATTAAAGAAATGATTAATTAATGAAAGTGATTAAAACTTAATCAATTGCAATTAATGATAATAATCGTTGATTAAAAATTAGTAATGAAAGAAATTATGTGGTTGATAGATTTAAAAATCACCCAAATTATTCATCTTAATTATAGATGTTTGATTGTTATTGGATGCTATGTGATGGATTGATATATTTGATATGTGATGTGATGCTACGTAATGCTTGTGCTAAGCTGTTATATCTATGATGAATATATATTGTTATATGAATAAGCCAACCCCTTTAACCCGTAAACGACATTTGAATTTCGATGCAACAGGGAGTCGGATTCCAGTTAATTATCCGAAACCCACATCGAATTATATTAGTGAATTTATGTGATTGATAAATTTATTTTATCTATGAATCTGTGAACGAAGATAAGCGTTATGGGTTATACCGCTTATCGATATATCTGTAATGATTGATGTGTGCACTATTTTGTAAAACCCCTGGGCCACACTATACACACGCATATATGGATTTCACGAGGAAATCAGTTAAGTCATAGATATTTGAATTTAATATTATGAAATGGTTTTAAAATTTGAATTTTGAATCCAAATGATTTTGGAAATGAAATTGGTTTGAATTTGAATTTTTTTTGAAAAGGAGTTTTGAAGATAAAAGTTATTTCAAATAACATGATTTAGTTTGAAATCTATAATAATCTGATTTGAGTTTGAATTCGATATTTGAAATGGAATTCAATAAATTTGGAAATTTTGGCTTAAAAAGATTATGCATGCTATAAATTTGTTTATATGGGTTTTTTTAACCATTGAAAAGTATTGGTTTGGGAATTTGAATTTAACCCAAGTTTATATTTGAAAAGCCTTAACTCGTGCAACTATAATTGGGTTTTCCGAAACGGAAACAAGTAGGTTTCAAATAATAATTATGATAAAAAGATTTCAAATTTGAAATTGAATGGCTTTGAAAGGCTATGAATGAATCTTTGTAAAAGATTTGTGAACCTTGTTTTAAATTGAAAGGTGGTTTTTAAATGAATCTTTTGTTTAAAAGATTTAAGTGTGGAAATTGTTTAAGCCATTTTAGGTTTTTGAAATGAATCTTTTTGTTTAAAAGATTGGAAATGGTAATTTTTTAACCATTTGAAAGGAAAGTTTTGGATTTTAAGTTGTGACTTAACTGAAATCTCATTATACATATGATTTTAAATTATTGCGCTCATTATTCGGTTTAGCCGGGAGAGGACCTTTGTGTCATATAACCCATTCCGAATAATGATACGACGATATGGATAGTATTTAAAGACCAGTGGTGAAGACCGGATACTTTCGAAAGCAAAAGGACGACCTGTCGAATGTCTTTGCACAGACTGGTCTCCGGAATAGAGATTTGAGCACCCATTGTGATGCAAAGTCCGGACGTGATTAGAAATTATCCGGATTGCAAGGGCTTCTTTAGAAGTGCCTTCGGTTCTGTTCGAACCCGGAACAGACTTGTATGGATGTGTGTCTGACATTACACTTTGAGATGTAAAACCGGTTTCGATCAAATACAGCGGAGATTTATTCTCTTAGCTTAACACCCTTATCTGAGACGTACGAGCTCAGAGGTTATATAGTTGATGGTTACTAGTGATACATTCCCAATTTGGTAATGTGGCATACGAAGTGCTGCTGATCATTTGTTGATCAAAGCATGGCTTTTGTGAAAAGCGTAGCTTTGTGAACGAGACTTCGTCGAGCCTCACAATCTGGAATGGTCGAAACAGGAAGAATGCGGCAAGGTTATTTAGGGTTAGCGCCCCATGAGGTTATGTTCATTTCTGTCATGACCCAAAATTCAGCGTTCAAAAGTCGACATCGAATACCTCACTTGTATTCGACTGCCCGAGATTCGAACGTCAAATTTCAGTTCGGATGGAGCTTGTAACAACATCAGATGAATATAAAATAGCGGAACAGAATGAATATCATGCATACATTATAGATACAATAGTATAATATCCATTACCACATCGGAGTATTTAATACATACACCACAACTCCAAATAAGACATCATAATAAATACAATAGTGTTCATATATCCAAAAAGTCTTCAAAGGAAGGAAGCGATAGCGAACTCCGAAAGACTAAACACCTGAGATCTCCAAAAGCTCCTAAATAACTCCAAAGCAAAATCTCCAAAATACTGCTTACTCCAGAATACGGAAACCTGCTACTAGGCTGCCCGTGTAGAAATTATAGGCACCCAAAGTTTAGGGAAGAAAAAATAAACTACAGGTCAGTCATGGGACTGGTATGAGTAAACAAAAAAATAGTTGCTTTTAAAGAAACAAGATTTATAAAATAATTTTCGGTATGCTTTTAAAAATAGAACTACCATAAGACCTTCCGCCACACACACAATGCAATCGCAGAATTGGACGAGATTTCTTCTTATGACAGTCAAATATGCTTGGTACATGGAAATTTCTTTGATATTATTACTAGTGCATAGTGTAGAAATCATTTCGAAAATAGAATATTAATCTTAGCCAACATATGACCATTATCGTATGCCTACTATAACTACCATCTAAACAGTGGTGACCACCATAAGTAAATGGCAAGTTCTACAAATAAAACCGTACGGGGTTTCATATTGGGAATTGGATTTCCAATAATGGTCAGGATAAGGAACTTCCTGGGCCACATGGGTACGCCTCTGGAGGGACGACCCGAGAACCTAACCGGTCTCAGCCAACACAAGGCCGGGTTACCTCTAACTAGGTAACTACTGACACGAGTATGCCATCCCCCGGTTGTAACCAACCTTTATGCGGGGTCCCAGCAACAATCACAAAGTAATATATATATATATATATATATATATATATATATATATATATATATATATATATATCTGCGATATCCACATAAGTTAAGTATCTGGGCTCCATACCATGATACCACTTCTATCTAGAAGGAAATGCACATACCCTATGGCGCTACCCCCAATAACCTTGCTGCATCTTTCCTGTTTCGACCATTCCAGGGTGTGAGGTTCGACGAAGTCTCGTCCATAAAGCTACGCTTTTCACAAAGCCATGCTTTGATCAACAAATGATCGGCAACACTCAGCATGCCATATTACCAAGTTGGGAATATATTACTGATAAACTTCAACTACATAACATCTGAGCTCGTACGTCTCAAAGAAGGGTGTTAAGCTAAGAGAATAAATTCTCCGCCACCGACAGAAATGTATTTGAAAGAAATCTTCTTTATATCTCAAATGTAATGTCAGACATACAATCATACAAGTCTGTTCTGGGTTCGAACAGAACCGAAGGCACTTCCGAAGAAGTCCTTGCAAGCTGGGCGTCCACAATCCCGATGGGATTCCCCATCACATATGGAGAACTCTATACCGGAGCAACTCAGTGCAAAGTCATTCGACAGCTTATCCTATCGTTCTCGAAGACGTCTGGTCTTCATCACCGTCTTCAAATGCTCATCCATTTCGTCGTAACACTTATTCGGAATGGTTTATATGAACCAAAGGTCCTTTTTCGGCTAAACCGAATAGTGAGAGTCAATTTTAAAAACATGTGGATATGTCGTTCACAAAAATTCACAGGTTCGATGTGGGTTTCGGACAACAAACTGAAATCCGATTCCCTGTCGCATCGAAGTTTAAATGTCGTTTTATGGGCAAATAGGGTTTTCACATCAATACAGAACAAACCACAATCACAGTGCAGTACATGGCAATTTACATCACACGGTATCACAAACAGACCAGAATATCAATATAGTGCACAGCGATCCCATGTGGTTTAAATAAATTTACCACACAATTATTTGTAGTGATGTTTAAAATCAATGATTAAAATTTGGATAAATAAATTAAATCTTAATTAACTCGATTTATTGTTTCAAAATTAGTTATTTTAATTAATTGCCAATTAAAATTAATTAACTTAATTTATCTAATCAACAAATTCTTAATTACAAATTTATTTAAACACTTAATTGTTTATTAATAAATTTTAATTTCAATTAATAAAGATTATTTACCTTAATTATCATTTGAAAATCTTCTTTATACTTTGGAAATCAAATTATTATAGTTATAGAAAGTTTTAGTGTTAATTGACTTAACTTACATTAAATTACTTAATTTAAATATTAATTAAGGTTTTATAAAGCATTGATATATATATACACACACACACACACACACACACTTACTTAGTCGATAACTTAAACCAATTCCCAACTTAAAAATAGTCAACTTTATTCAATTTAACATTATAAACTTTAATAATTTTGGCTTAACCCATTTTCAAGACAACCTGAGTAAACCCAGGCTTTACTCGAGTAAAAACTCAGTTCCTCGCCTTCTCTCCCCGAAGCCTAATATGAGCTCGTATACTAATTTCATGCAATAGAAAAATTAGTTGATAATTTTCCTGAGATCGTCAATGTTTCAAATTGCTTCAAACAAAATTTCGATACCCAATATTGGATCGATTGTTAGAAAATGATCAAAGTGCTGATTTTGTTCAAATTCGAACTGCTCTTGAAACATTTAAATAAAAATCATCATATTAATTTTAAAAATCATAACTTTGTATGCTTATTTGTAATGATCCTGGATTTTAATTGAGTTTAAAATGATAATTAATTTAATTTTTGAATAAAAAATTGTGAAATAATTTGGTAATTAATATTTATATTAGTTAAATTACGGATTGATTAAGAATTAATTTGGATGTTTGAATATAAATAAATATGAAAGGTAAAATATAATACAAACAAATTGTACATACAAAATAAAGTATAAAAATATGTATGTGTAGATATACTAGACAATTAGTATGTGAGTTAAATAATGTAAAATTAACCAATAAATAAATTAAATACACATAGAGAAATTTAAACAACATGTTAGTGAACTTTGTCAGATAAAAAGTGAATACCTTAGCTAAAAATTATAACAACATACTAGAAATAGAACTTCATTTATATTCTAAAGTAATAAGACTAAAGAAAAATAAAAATACATTCAATTAAGTATAGGACTAAAGCAAAGAAAAGAAACAAGATAGAGATCTATTGTACAAACGTATATAGATAAGTATGAATAAACAAAACAAGTATCTTCAGCCGAAAACTTGCTTAGTCAAGTAGGAAAAAAAAATCTTTGCATATGATATCATCAGCTGTAAATAGAAATGGAAACAAGCAAGTACAAAATATCATCCCTAAGCACATACAATATCTCTAGCCACAATGTATATCATATCAGCCATTAATACGAGCATTATCAGCCACTATTTGAAGAAAAAAATCTCTGATATAATTGTACAAAACATTATAATATCACCCTATTGTAAAAACAAAGATTATATCACCAATACAAATATATTTCCTATAAGCTTTCTTTTATATCAACCATCTTCGTTTCAGTTTCGACCATTATTCAAAGTAAACCTGAAATAACATCATCTTAAAAACTTAAACATCAAAACAAAATCAAGGCAAAGATCAACCAAAAAAACAAAACAGAGAAGAAGGATCAAAAAAGGAAGTAAATCGGCATCCTGGAAATCAAAAAGCAAAAAAATTCAAAAGCCTGCTTTCAGAGTATCAACCTGGAGACCAAACCAGTAAGGAGTAAAAGGAAAGCAAGCTAATCAAATCAGGGGATAAAGCAACAATAAATGCATAATCAAACAACAACATTTTCAAAAAATCAAAGCTAAAACTGTCCTTCTCTGTATACTAAATAGGCAGAAGAAAGAAATATTAAACCATGCCCTATGTTCTTCAAATTAAGGTGAGTAAACACTTCCCTCTTGATTACCAGGAGGCCACCTATCTTATATTATATCTTGGAATATACAAGTATCATTGATATATGTTTAATGTTGTGTAATTTGCTAGGTGAATGTATACTTGTATGAACGTATTAGATATAGATAATTACACCTACCACACAAAGATAAACACTGTATTTCTCCCTTGAGTATCAGACAGTGGATAAAACAGCCTAAGCCTTGTTTAAATGCCATTATATATATAGACTTGTTTAACGATGGATCAATAGTATGTTAAGTATATGGATATATTGTGTATACATAAATGTATGTTTGGTTTCGACATAATCAGTGCCACCAAGACACTGAACTTCTTCCACAAACTCCTATGTCAAGCTACTCTTATTCAAAGACAGTTAAACACCATCTTCAAAAATCAAGAGCACAACAACTAATTAGTTTTAACTAATGATCCTAAAACAAAAGTTGATTATTTTAGAGTGCAATTTTTTTTAAATTCGTTTCATTAAATTTTATCAACTATAGGAAGAAAAATCCTATTTAACAGTAAAGGAACCCAAAAAAGGAAGGAAGTTAAAGATCCTAATTTACTAATTGGATTATATGAACATGACCGCCACCCAAAATGAGGAATTTTGAAGGGAATTTCGTAATTTTTAGAGGCTTAGGGGTGGGGACATGGGAGCTTGATCGGAATTAGGCATGGGGTCGAATTTCGGTGACAGGCTCAATGTCGTGGTCGAAGTTTCGGCCTAGAGGAGGCTGGTGCAATGGGGAGTCGGGAAAAAAAATAGCACGGAATCTTCCTAACGACCGTAGTGGCCAGGCGAACGCATTATAGGGTTTAGGGCATATTTTTGGGTGGTTTGGTTTTGATCATATGGTGTCGGCGTTGGACACTTGCAGGCGTGCGGTGTGGGGAAGAAAGCAAGGGGAGGAAGTGGCGTAGCTGTTAGTAAGGTTTGTTGGTGAACGGCAACATGTGGAGGTGTGACAAGGCGTTTTGGGAGGTGATGGTTGGTTCGAACGTTGGGAACATAGTTCGATTTTTGGAACAGGATGTTCGTGTTCGATTTTGCACTTGGTTGAGACGAGAGGGACATAGGTGGTCTGGAGAGGGTGTCGTCGTCTAGCTATGGATCATCGGCGAGATGTACAGGTGCACAGGCAGTGCGTGCACGTTGCCTCTAGGAAGTTATAACGTAAGAGAAGTGAAGAATAGGAAGAAAAAGAAAAGGGAAGTGAAGAGGGAATCGGGCCGGGTTGGGCCAAGAAGGAAGTGGAAAATAAAAATAAAGGTTTAATTGTTTAAGTCAAGAAATTTAAACAAGTCTTAATTATTTTTGTTAATACTTTAACGATGTTTTAAACACTTAATTATTATTTTAATTAAGCAATTAATTTAAGTATAACATTTAATTAACACTTAAGTTTGTAGTTAATAATAATTTGGTTTTCAAAATTTAAAGAAAATTTATTAAATGTTAATTAAGATGAGTAATTAATATCAATTAATTAGAAAGTAATTACATTATAATTGTAATTAGAGATTGGTAATTGATAATTAAGTGATAAATAAATAGTAATTAACTAATTTAAGTTAATTAAAGAATGATTAGTAGTTAAGTAATTAAGTAATTTAATTACGGACTAATAAATGATTAATTAAGTAATTAGCAGTTAAAAAAAGGGTAATTAAAAATGGTTAATTAATTGAAAATTGTAATTGACTAGGTAATTTGTGATTGATTAATTTGAAATTAAAGAATTGTAAACTAGATAATTAAAGTTAATTAATCTATAATTAGTAGTTAATTGAGTTAATTGATCAAAGAATAATCAATTTTAATTTTTTTTATTAATTCATCATTAAGAATAGTTAATCATTGATTTAGATAAATCAATAAAAATAGTTATGTGGTAAATTATTTTAAAACACCTTTACCTTAAATTGAAAATGATTGACTATCATCAAATGTTGTGTATTGAATTGATATTTCTATTCATGAGTGTGATACTGTGATTGCCTTTTTTTGAATTATGATTTGTGACTTGTTATTGTACGTATGTGAAAATCTTTTGCCCGTAAAACGACATTTGAATTTCGATGCGACAGGGAGTCGGATTACTGTTAGTTATCCGAAACCCACATCAAATTGTAATAATGAATCTTTGTGATTGATAAATTTACTTTATCTATAAATCTGTGAATGTAGATAAGCATCATGGATTATACCGCCTATCAATATTGATACATATGTGATGATTGATGTTGTGCACTATTGTGTAAAATCCCTGGACCACACTTATACACACACAAACATGGATTGCACATGGAAATGGGTTAGGTCACATATATTTGAATTTAATTCAAAATAGTTTTAAAAGTTGAATTTTAAATCTAAACGGTTTTGGAAATGGAATTTGGTTAAAATGGAAAGTTTTTGAAAGGGTGTTTTAGAAATGTAAGTTATTTTGAATAACTTAATAAAGATTTGAAATTTGAATAATTTGATTTGAATTCAATGTCTAAAATTGAATTCTATATTAAGTATTTATGATTTAAAAACGGTATACATGTTTATATGGGTTTTAAACCATTCTTTAAGTGTTGTTTTAGGAATTCAAATTTACCTAAAGTTTTTAACTTGTATAAACGAAATCGGATTCTTCCAAAATAAAATTGTTTGTTTTCAAATAATAAAAGCTTTCATATAAGAAGTGAACTTCCAAATTTTGTTAAAAAGAATTTTAAGATTGAAATGAAAATGATTTCCAAGTTATGGAAACGGTTTGAAAGCTATAAGCTAAATCTTTAATTTAAAGATTTTTAAGGAGTTAATCCAATCGAAATGAAAATTTGTTTTGAAATCCATGAATGAATCTTTGTAAACGGGGTGAACTTTATGAATTGAATCTTTTTTGTTCAAAAAATTAAAAGTGTGGAAATTGTTTAAACCATTGAAGGTTATGAAATGAATCTTTTTGTTTAAAAGATTGGAAATGGTAATTTGTTTTAATCATAATTGAATGAAAGGTTTTGGGCTTTAAGCTGTTATTTAATTGAAATCCCAGTATCCATATGATTTTTAATATTGCGCTCGTTATTCGGTTTAGCCGGAGGAGGACTTTGTTTCATACAACCCATTCTGAATAGTGATACAACGTATATTTATAGCATTGAAGACCAATGGTGAAGATCGGGTATTTGCGAGAGCGATAGGATGACCTATCGATTGTCTCTGCACTGAGTCGCGTCGGTTTAGAGATTCCCTAAGTGATGGGAAGTCTGATCGGGATTGCGAATACCCGGATTGCAAGGGCTTCTTCGGAAGTGCCTTCGGTTCTGTTCGAACCCAGAACAGACTTGTATGGATTGTATGTCTGACATTACAATTTGAGATATAAAGCAGATTTCTTTCAAATACATTCCTGTTGGTGGCGGAGAATTTATTCTCTTAGCTTAACACCATTCTCTGAAACGTATGAGCTCAGAGGTTATGTAGTTGAAGGTTATCAGTAACATATTCCCAACTTGGTAATGTGGCACGCTGAGTGCTGCTGATCATTTGTTGATCAAAGCGTGGCTTTTGTAAAAAGCGTAGCTTTGTGGACGAGACTTCGTCGAGCCTCACAAACAGGTAATGGTCGAAACAGGAAAGATGCGGCAAGGTTTCAGGGGTAGCTCCCCTAGGGTGTGGCCATTCTTTCTGGAAAAGGGTAGTACCATGGTATGGAGCGCAGATACTTACTCATGTAGACACTGTAGTATATTTATTACTTTGTGATGTTGTTGGATTGAGGCGCCTCGTATAAAGGTCCCAAAGGACCGGGGGTGGCATATTTGAGGTTTTGTTTATTCCCCGGGAAGGGGGGTAGCCAGCCTTGTTAGGCAGAGAGCTGGGTGAGTTCTCGGGGCGTCCCGCTAGAGGCGTTCCCATGTGGCAATAGGAAGTTCCTTAGCCTGACCATTTGTTGGAAATCCATTCATCCATTACGAAACCCAGTACGGTTTTAGTTGTAGAACCTGCCATTTACTTTTAGTCGTCACCACTGTTTAGATGGTAGTTGTTGTAGGCATAGTGCGAAATGCCTATGTTGGCTAAGATTTATATTATACTTTCGAAATGTTTTCCTACACTTTGCACTTATAATAATAATATCAAAGAAATTTGCGTATCAAGCGTATTTGACTATCATAAGGAGAAATCTCCTTTGATTCCGCGTTTGCATTGTGTGTGTGTGTGAGGCCTTATGGTAGTTTCATTTTCTAAAAGCATTTCTAATTGACTTTAAAATTCTATTGCTGTTTGTTTTTAAAGATAAACTGTTTTTGTTGCTCACAACAGTCCCACGACTAACCTGGAGTTTATTGTTCCTTTCCTAAACTCTGGGTGCCCACTATTTTTCCACACGGGCAGTCTAGAGTTGGGTTTTTCAGATAGTTAGGTTCAGTGGATTATCTGGAGCTAGTTCAATGTTTAGATGTGGACGAGACTTGCTTGTCTTAGTGTATCGTGATGTTGGTTCGAGCTGCTACTGGAGTTCTCTCTTGAAGATTATATTGGAGTTATTTGTTCCGCTGCTGGTGTTATCTATTTTTCCTTTCCGCTGCCATTTCTTGTATCATATCTCTGATGTATATTGATATCTATTGTATCATATGTTGTATCAGATATTATATCAATGTATTATTCTTTTCCTTCTGCTGTTTGTTGTTTACTTAATTGTGTTATAAGCTCCGACGCACCAGGTTCGACGTTTGGATCTGCGGCATTTGAATATGAGTGTTGTATTCGGTGCCGATTTTCAAAGGTCGAGTCAGGATCGCTACATTTGGTATTAGAGTTGAAGGTTGAACTTTAGCTCAGGAGTATAACACATTAAGTAGCTCATTAGAGATAGGGTGAAGTAAACCATAGAATGGGTATATCCCTAAGATATCCGTTCGAATGCCTCAGTAAATTCTCTTACTATCCATCGATAGCAGATATGAGTGCAAGAAGAGTACGAGATAGGGGACAGGGAAGTACCACTATAAATGGTCAATGCCTGCGACAGTGGAAATAATTTTCTCTGTCAATTTCCTTTGATTCTTTCCAAATTCTTTTGATTGCTTCGTACCAGCTCAAGAAGAAGTTTCAGTATGATGGTGGCCCTACGAATCGTTGTAGGAAAAATCCTTACTTCTTATCTCCATCGGTTTCTTATCAGTTTTTCATTTAAACTTTAATGAATTGGAAATATGAAATTGAAATTTTTTTGTAAATTTTTAAATTGAGTTAAATTGATTAATAGAATATGAAGCTAAATTTGAATTGTATCAATAAAACGATTTCGTTTAAAACCGAATTTGAAATTCTATTATAATTTCAGGGGTATATCAAAGTCCGAAGAGGGACAAATTATATATACTTTGAAGTATTCCGATTTGAGTTTGAAATCCATATCTAATGTTTGGGAGTTGTGGAAAATAAAATCCATTTATCTATCATTTAGGTCTCGATATATTCCACGAACGGTTAGTTATCCTTCGAACTAACCAATGCCTCTCCATATTTCGTAAATCCGGTGACCCTATTATCCTGTGTAGTATTTCATGAGTTTGTTCTCATATTGCAGATATTCTGTTTTGGTAAGCCAAATGCAGAGTAGATATCCAGTCTGAATTGAAAAGATGTTTCATCCATCTTTCATCTATCTCTGTCTTATTTTCGTGCCTGCAAATTTCGGGGACGAAATTTCTTAAGGAGGGGAATCTGTAATGATCCTGGATTTTAGTTGAGTTTAAAATGATAATTAATTTAATTTTTGAATGAAAAATTATAAAATAATTTGGTAATTAACATTTATATTAGTTAAATTATGAATTGATTGAGAATTAATTTGGATGTTTGAATATAAATAAATATGAGAGGTAAAATATAATACAAACAAATTGTACCTACAAAATAAAGTATAAAATTATGTATGTGTAGATATACAAGACAATTAGTATGTGAGTTAAATAAATGTTAAATTAACCAATAAATAAATTAAATAAACATAGAGAAATTTAAACAACATGTTAATGAACTTTGTAAGATATAAAGTGAATACCTTAGCTAAAAAACAACATACTAGAAATAGAACATCATTTATATTCTAAAGTAGTAAGACTAAAGAAAAATAAAAATACATTCAACTAAGTATAGGACTAAAGCAAAGAAAAGAAACAAGATAGAGATCTATTGTACAAACATATATAGATAAGTATGAATAAACAAAACAAGTATCTTCAGCCTAAATCTTGCTTAGTCAAGTAAGAAAAAAATATCTATGCATATGATATCATCAGCTGTAAATAGAAATGGAAACAAACAAGTACAAAATATCATCCTTAAGAACTTATAATATCTCTAGCCACAATGTATATCATATCAGCCATTAATATGAGCATTATCAGCCACTATTTAAAGGAAAAAAATCTCTGATATAATTGTACAAAACATTATAATATCACCCTGTTGTACAAACAAAGATTATATCACCAGTACAAATATATTTCCTATAAGCTTTCTTTTATATCAACCATCTTCATTTCAGTTTCGACCATTATTCAAAGTAAACCTGAAATAACATCATCTTAAAAACTTAAACATCAAAACAAAATCAAGGCAAAGATCAACCAGAAAAACAAAACAGAGAAGAAAGATCAAAAAGGAAGTAAATCAGCAACCTAGAAATCAAAAAGCAAACAAATTCAAAAGCATGCTTTCAGAGTATCAACCTGGAGACCAACCAGTAAGGAGTAAAAGGAAAGCAAGCAAATCAAATCAGAGGATAAAGCAACAATAAATGCATAATCAAAAAACAACATTTTCAACAAATCAAAGCTAAAACTGTCCATCTCTGTAAACTAAACAGGCAGAAGAAAGAAATATTAAACCATGCCTATGTTCTTCAAATTAAGGTGAGTAAACATTTCCCTCTTGATTTCCAGGAGGCCACCTATCTTATATTATATCTTGGAATATAGAAGTATCATTGATCTATGTTTAATGTTATGTAATTTTCTAGGTGAATGTGTACTTGTATGAATGTATTAGATATAGATAATTACACCTACCACACAAAGATAAACACTCTATTTCTCCCTTGAGTATCAGACATTGGATAAAACAACCTAAGCCTTGTTTAAATGCCATTATATATATAGACTAGTTTAACAATGGATCAATCGTATGTTAAGTATATGGATATATTGTGTATACACGAATGTATGTTTGGTTTCGACATAATCAGTGCCACCAAGACACTGAACTTCTTCCACAAACTCCTATGTCATGCTACTCTTATTCAAAGACAGTTAAACACCATCTTCAAAAATCAAAAGCACAACAACTAATTATTTTAACCGATGATTCTAAAACAAAAGTTGATTATTTTAGAGTGCAGAATTTTTTAAAATTCATTTCGTTAAATTTTGTCCACTATTGGAAGAAAAATCCTATTTAACAGTAAAGGAACCCAAAAAAGGAAGGAAGTTAAAGATCGTAATTTACTAATTGGATTATATGAACATGACCGCCACCCAAAATGAGGAATTTTGAAGGGAGTTTCGTAATTTTTAGAGGCTTAGGGGTGGGGACATGGGAGCTTGACTGGAATTAGGCATGGGGTCGAATTTGGTGACAGGCTCAATGTCGTGGTCGAAGTTTCGGCCTAGAGGAGGCTGGTGCAATGGGGAGTCGGGAAAAAAAATAGCACAGAATCTTCCTAACGACCGTAGTGGCCAGGCGAACGCATTGTTGGGTTTAGGGCATATTTTTGGGTGGTTCGATTTTGATCATATGGCGTCGGCATTGGACACTTGCAGGCGTGCGGTGTGGGGAAGAAAGCAAGGGGAGGAATTGGCGTAGCTATTGGTAAGGTCTGTTGGTGAACGGCAGCATGTGGAGGTGTGACGAGGCATTTTGGAAGGTGATGGTTGGTTCGAATTTTGGGAACATAGTTCGATTTTTGGAACAGGATGTTTCATGTTCGATTTTGCGCTTGGTCGAGACGAAAGGGACATAGGTGGTCTGGAGAGGGGGTCGACGTCTAGCTATGGATCATCGGCGAGATGTACAGGTGCACAGGCAGTGCGTGCACGTTGCCTCTAGGAAGTTATAACGTAAGAGAAGTAAAGAACGGGAAGAAAAAGAAAAGGGAAGGGAAGAGGGAACCGGGCCGGGTTGGGCCAAGAAGGAAGTGGAAAATAAAAATAAAGATTTAATTGTCTAAGTCAAGAAATTTAAACAAGTCTTAATTATTTTTTTAATACTTTAACGATGTTTTAAACACTTAATTATTATTTTAATTAAGCAACTAATTTAAGTATAACATTTAATTAACACTTAACTTTGTCGTTAATAATAATTTGGTTTTCAAAATTTAAAGAAGATTTATAAAATGTTAATTAAGATGAGTAATTAATATCAATTAATTAGAAAGTAATTACATTATAATTGTAATTAGAGATTGGTAATTGATAATAAGTGATAAATAAATAGTAATTAACTAATTTAAGTTAATTAAAGAATGATTAGTAGTCAAGTAATTAATTAATTTATTTACGGACTAATAAATGATTAATTAAGTAATTAGCAGTTAAAAAAAGGGTAATTAAGAATGGTTAATTAATTGAAAATTTTAATTGACAAGGTAATTTGTGATTGATTAATTTGAAATTAAAGAAATGTAAACTAGATAATTAAAGTTAATTAATCTATAATTAGTAGTTAATTGAGTTAATTGATCAAAGAATAATCAATTTAGTTTTTTTTAATTAATTCATCATTAAGAATAGTTAATCATTGATTTAGATAAATCAATAAAAATAGTTATGTGGTAAATTCTTTTAAAACACCTTTACCTTAAATTGAAAATGATTGACTATCATCAGATGTTGTGTATTGAATTGATATTTCTATTCATGAGTGTGATACTCTGATTGCCTTTTTCTGAATTATGATTTGTGACTTGTTACTGTACGTAGAACCTTTTTCCCGTAAAACGACATTAGAATTTC
Organism: Allium cepa; assembly: GCA_030765085.1. Classification (NCBI taxonomy): domain Eukaryota; kingdom Viridiplantae; phylum Streptophyta; class Magnoliopsida; order Asparagales; family Amaryllidaceae; genus Allium; species Allium cepa. Next base: position 112,209,512 of record CM060934.1, read on the forward strand.
GATGCGACAGGGAGTCAGATTACAGTTAGTTATCCGAAACCCACATGGAATTGTAATAATGAATCTTTGTGATTGATAAATTTACTTTATCTATAAATCTATGAATGTAGATAAGCGTCATGGATTATACCGCTTATCAATATTGATACATCTGTGATGATTGATGTTGTGCACTATTGTGTAAAATCCCTGGACCACACTTATACACACAAACATGGATTGCACATGGAAATCGATTAAGTCACAGATATTTGAATTTAATTCAAAATAGTTTTAAAAGTTGAATTTTAAATCCAAACAGTTTTGGAAATGGAATTGGGTTAAAGTGGAATGTTTTTGAAAAGGTGTTTTAGAAATGTAAGTTATTTTGAATAACTTAATAAAGATTTGAAAGTTGAATAATTTGATTTGAATTCAATATCCAAAATTGAATTCTATATTCAGTCTTTATGATTTAAAAACGGTATACAAGTTTATATGGGTTTTAAACCATTCTTTAAGTGTTGTTTCGGGAATTTAAATTTACCCTAAGTTTTTAACTTGTATAAACGAAATCGGATTCTCCCGAAATAAAACTGTTTGTTTTCAAATAATAAAAGCTTTCATATAAGAAGTGAACTTCCAAATTTTGTTAAAAAGAATTTTAAGATTGAAATGAAAATGATTTCCAAGTTATGGAAACGGTTTGAAAGCTATAAGTTAAGTCTTTAATTTAAAGATTTTTAACGAGTTAATCCAATTGAAATGTAAATTTGTTTTGAAATCCATGAATGAATATTTGTAAACGGGGTGAACTTTATGAATTGAATCTTTTTTGTTTAAAAGATTAAAAGTGTGGAATTTTTTTAAACCATTAAAGGTTATGAAAGGAATCTTTTTGTTTAAAAGATTGGAAATGGTAATTTGTTTTAACCATTCGAATGAAAGGTTTTGGGCTTTAAGCTGTGATTTAACTGAGACCCCAGTATCCATATGATTTTTAATATTGCGCTCGTTATTCGGTTAAGCCGGGGGAGGACTTTTGTGTCATACAACCCATTTCGAATAGTGATACAACGTATATGGATAGCATTGAAGATCGATGGTGAAGACCGGGTATTTGCGAGAGCGATAGCATGACCTATCGATTGTCTCTGCACTGAGTCACGCCGGTATAGAGATTCCCTAAGTGATGGGAAGTCCGATCGGGATTGCGAATGCCCGGATTGCAAGGGCTTTTTCGGGAGTGCCTTCGGTTCTGTTCGAACCCAGAACAGACTTGTATGGATTATATGTCTGACATTACAATTTGAGATATAAAGCAGATTTCTTTCAAATACATTCCTGTTGGTGGCGGAGAATTTATTCTCTTAGCTTAACACCATTCTCTGAGACGTACGAGCTCAGAGGTTATGTAGTTGAAGGTTATCAGTAATATATTCCCAACTTGGTAATGTGGCATGCTGAATGCTGCTGATCATTTGTTGATCAAAGCGTGGCTTTTGTAAAAACCGTAGCTTTGTGGACGAGACTTCGCCGAGCCTCACAAACAGGTAATGGTCGAAACAGGAAAGATGCGGCAAGGTTTCAGGGGTAGCTCCCCTAGGGTATGGCCATTCTTTCTGGAAAAGGGTAGTACCATGGTATGGAGCCCAGATACTTACTCATGTAGACACTGTAGTATATTTATTACTTTGTGATGTTGTTGGATTGAGGCGCCTCGTATAAAGGTCCCAAAGGACCGGGGGTGGCATATTTGAGGTTTTGTTTATTCCCCAGGAAGGGGGGTAGCCGGCCTTGTTTGGTATAGAGCTGGGTGAGTTCTCGGGGCGTCCCACCAGAGGCGTTCCCATATGGCAATAGGAAGTTTCTTAGCCTGACCATTTGTTGGAAATCCGTTCATCCAATACGAAACCCTGTACGGTTTTAGTTGTAGAACCTGCTATTTACTTATGGTGGTCACCACTGTTTAGATGGTAGCTATAGTAGGCCTAGTGCGAAATGCCTATGTTGGCTAAAATATATATTTTACTTTCGAAATATTTTCCTACACTTTGCACTTATAATAATAATATCAAAGAAATTTGTGTATCAAGCATGTTTGACTATTATAAGGAGAAATCTCCTCCGATTCTATGTTTGCATTGTGTGTCTATGCGGGGGGGGGGGGGGGTTATGGTAGTTTCATTTTCTAAAAGCATTGCGAATTGACTTTAAAATTCTCTTGCTATTTGTTTTTAAAGATAAACTGTTTTTGTTGCTCACACCAGTCCCACAACTGACCTGGAGTTTATTGTTCCTTTCCTAAACTCTGGGTGCCCATTATATTTCCACACGGGCAGTCTAGAGTTGGGTTTTTCAGATAGTTAGGTTCAGTGGATTATCTGGAGCTAGTTCAATGTTTGGATGTGGACGAGACTTGCTTGTCTTAGTGTATCGTGATTTTGGTTCGAGCTGCTGCTGGAGTTCTCTCTTGAAGATTATATTGGAGTTATTTGTTCCGCTACTGGTGTAATCTATTTTTCCTTTCCGTTGCTATTTCTTGTATTATATCTCTGATGAATATTGGTATCTATTGTATCATCTGTTGTATCAGATATTATATCAGTGTATTATTATTTTCCTTCCCCTGTGTTGTTTACTTAATTGTGTTATAAGCTCTGGCGCACCAGGTTCGACGTTTGGATCTGCGGCATTTGAATATGAGTGTCGTATTCGGTGCCGATTTTCGAAGGTTGATTCAGGATCGCTACATTATTCGATTTACATAATCAAATCACTAATTTTAAACACTTGATTTCTTCATAAAAAAAATTTTGTACTATAAATTTTTGGGTTACAGAGTCCATCTCTCTATGATCAAACTTAAAACAATCTTTAAACTGTGATTCAAGTTTTAAGCAAGTTTATTTTGTTTAAAAATCCCAAGCAAAAATGTTAAATGGAGTTTTGTTTGAATTTTTTTTCTAATACACTTAAATGTATGTCCAGTAACATAGAAACAGAGAAACATACAGAGTACATTTTTCCTTCAATATACAACAAAACACAATATAAATACTTAGATTTCAAATGAAAGAAAATAAGTTTACTCACCTGAAACAAGTTTGAACAAAACACTTTGGTTTTGAGAATAAATGCAGTTTTTTTGATTCTTCTCTTTTTGTTCAGCAGATTATATTTAAGCTTGGAAATAAAGTGAGGTTTATAAATTTCCTTTTTCTTTCTGACTTTGCTTTTTTGAACGAACTAAAATGGACATGGATGCGTACATATTTATGAAGGGGTTTGTGTATAGGCTGAGGTATAGGAAAGTACAGGTTTTCTTTACTCAGCATTTTATATTTCCCTTTTTTCTGTTGACTAAACCCATGCTTTAAATTAAGCTGATGTGATCTTGTTCATGCTGGAGAGTAAATAGCATTTTATGAAAGCATGTAATGTGAAGCTTCCTTGTATGTTTACAGCAATCTTATTTTATTGTTGTGCAAGTGCTATTTTATTTTGTTAATAGATTTTTTTTCTTGCCTTGCCTAAGTCTTAGTTTACTGGCAAGTTTCTTGGGTTATAAATTTATATGCACTTATGTGTATATCCATATGTCTTTTTATTACAACCATACTCTTGAATTTTATCACTATATTAAAGTTAACTATTGATATTTAACTCATCATATATATTTTATTTTATTGTTTAAAACAATTTCTTATTCGTTACATAATTATTTATTTGTTTATTTTTATTATTATTATTTATTTAAATTTAACTATCAAATATTTATTTAATTCCATATAACTTTGTTATATTAATATCAACAATATTTAATTTCTGTTGAAATTTCTCAAATTAAATTCAAAAGTTCAAATAATTTACCGAATTTTAAATTCAAAGTTTTGGGATGTTACAATATCCCATTCTTAAGAAAATTTCGTCCTCGAAATTGAAAGGACGAAATTGAAAGAGAGATAAACGCAAACAAAGAATATACGAATTCATAAAAATAAGGAAATGGCTTACTAGTTTAAGCCGAGATGTCTACTCTGCAATTGGGATATGATTTCTTTATATTATCTTCGGTTTCCCAAGTGCAGTCCTTTGGATCGCTACTCCACCGAACTTTAACCAATTTCACAACTTTGTTTCTCAATCGCTTCTCATCACGATCTACAATTTTTATCGGCTTTCTTTTAACTGCCAAGTTAGGAGTGATTTCGAGATCCTACTGAGCAGCTTCTTCAATAATACTATCTGGGTCATGCACATACTTCCGAAGATTAGAAATGTGGAACACATCATGTGCTCCAGACAACCAGCTGGGTAGCTGCACTCGATATGCCAGAGGACCAATCCTTTCCAGAATAGGAAAAGGACCAATATAACGCGGTGCCAGCTTTCCAGTTTTCCCGAATCTTAATACACCCCGCATCAGAGACACTTTCAAAAATACTGAATCTCCAACTTGAAATTCCAAAACCTTCTTCGGCGGTCATAACAGCTCTTCTGACGACTTTGAGCAGTTATTAATTTCTTTCGAATAGAATCAACCTTCTCTGTGGCTTCTTTAATCATATCTGGTCCAAGGACGAGTCTATCACCTGATTCGATCCAGCATACAGGTGATTGACATGGACGACCATATAAAGCTTCGAAAGGAGCCATTTCTATACTGGCCTGATAGCTGTTATTACATGAGAATTCTACCAGATGTAAATGGTCCTCCCAAGAACCACCAAAATCGAGAATGCAAGTACGCAAAAGGTCTTCTAGAATTCGGTTGATCCTTTCAGTCTGTCCATCAGATTGTGGGTGATAGGCAGTAGTGAAAATTAATTTTGTTCCCAAAGCAACTTGGAATGCCTCCCAAAATCTACTAGTGAAGATCGGGTCACGATCGCTCACTATACTGCTGGGAATACCATGAAGACGAACAATTTCCTTTATATATATCCCTGTTAAGTTGCTGCAGTCCGAGGGGATTTCACTGGAATAAAGTGAGCAATTTTGGTTAGACGGTCCACTATAAACCAAATTGCTTCATTTCCCTTCTTGGTTCATGGCAATCCATCGATGAAATCCATTGATACCCGATCCCATTTCTATTTCGATACTTCCAAAGGTTGAAGTAAACTGGCCACTTTCTTTTGATCGCTTTTGATTTGTTGACAAGTAGCACAGCGACTCACATATATGGATATGTCTCTTTTCATTGTCTTCCACCAGAATGTTCTTTTAATATCTCTATACATTTTATTAATTCCTCGATGGATACTGAGTTTATATTTGTGGCATTCATCCAATACTTCACGTTTCAGCTTCGGAATGTCAGGGACACAAATTCTGCCTTTCATCCTTATAACTTCTCTATTATCCATATCAAAACTAGTATCTTCACCTCGACCTACTCTTCTACGCATTTCTCGAAGAAACTTGTGTTCAGTTTTCTTGGTGGTGATCCTCTTAAGAAGAGTATGAGTGATAACAAGATGAGCAAGAATAGCGTGCTTTCTACTTAAGGCGTTTGCAACTACATTGGCCTTTCTCGGTGTATACAGAATATTTAGGTCATAAGATGCCATAAATTCCAACCAACATTGTTGTCGCAGATTCAGATCTTTCTGGGTAAAGAGATATTTCAAGGATTTATGGTCGGTGAATAATTTGAATTTTTCACCTAAAACAAATAGAGTTCTTTAAGTATATTGTTTAAATTAAGTTAATTTCGTAAATTGTTAAGAAAGCTGAAAAGATTCTTACCCAGAAGATAGTGTCGCCAGATTTTTAAAGCAAAAACAACAGCCAAAAGTTCCAAATCATGTGTTGGGTAGTTTCTCTCGTGCGGACGTAATTGTCTACTCGCGTAGGCAACTACCTTCCCATTCTACATTAATACTGCACCTACCCTATCACCACATGCGTCAGTATAGGCAGATAAGCCTTGGTTCCCGTTAATGATAGCGAGAACAGGAGCAGTAGTTAATCTCTTTTCAATTCTTGGAAATCTTTATCACATTTTGGAGTCCAATCGAATCTAGCATTCTTCATTGTTAGCTTGGTCAATGGGCTGGCCAACTTAGAAAAATCCTATACAAACTTTCTATAATATCCCGCTAAACCCAGAAAATTTCGAACTTCTCTAGGAGTAGTGGGATGCTTCCAGTCAAGAGTTGCAGAAATCTTGCTTGGATCAATAGAAATTCCTTCTTCATTAACAATGTGACCTAGAATTCTGACTTCTTTGATCCAAAAGTGACATTTAGAAAATTTAGCGAATAAGATATTCCTCCTCAATATCTCCAAAACAATTCTCAGATGTTCAGCATGCTCCTCTTCAGTTATGGAGAAAATCAAGATATCATCAATAAATACAAGGACAAATTTGTTCAATACTTCTCGAAACACTCGGTTCATTAAATCTACAAAGCACGCCGGAGCGTCGGTCAATCCGAAGGGCATAACTAACCACTTGTGGAACATGTCAGGACCCCTAAAGGCAGTTAAATGAACACAATCCTCGGTTATTCGCAGCTGATGGAATCCCTGAGCTAAATCCATCTTAGAAAAGAATCGAGCGTCATGAAGCTGATCGAATAGATCATCAATTCTAGGTAAAGGGAATTTGTTTTTGAGAGTTTGCATACTGAAATCGCGGTAATCTACACACAATCTCAAAGATCCGTCCGATTTAGCCACAAATACGACAGCTGAACCCCATTCAGAAACACTAGGGCGAATCAATCCTTTCTTTAGAAAATCTCGAGTTTGATCGACTAATTCAATTCTTTCCCTAGGTGCCATCCTGCAACTTGCGTGAACAACAGGACGGGCGTTGGGTACTAAGTCAGTTCAGAATTCTATTTCTCTGCGTGGAGGTAAGGATTTTACTTCTTCAAATACGTCGGAAAATTCCTAAACAACAGGTATAGACTGCAAACTGGGTTCAGGATATCCCAAATTATACATCAATCTATCTCTTTTTAGACTTGGATCCTCACAAGAGATTTCAATAAAATTTCCAAGGCTTGTTTTGACTAAAACTGTCCGATTATTACAATCCAATTTAGCTTCGTATTTCGATAACCAGTTCATTCCGAGTAAGATTTCAAATTCATTAAATTCGAGGACATAAAGGTTGATAAGAAATTAATAGCAAGCATATGAAATACGAACTTTCTTACAATACAAACAAAGATTTGCGGGACCTCAAACCGGATTTTTCATGCAAATAGGGTCGTCAACAAATTCAGTTTTAAGTTCTAATTCACTTACGGTTTGTTGGGAGATAAAGCTATGTGAAGCTCCCGTGTCAAATAAAACTCTAACAGCTCTATCATAAATAGTAAGGTTACCTTCCAAAACACCTTTTCCTTTATCTGCTTTTGAAGTTGAAGGGTCTTTCTTTATCGCATAAACATTTGCCACTTGTGCTTGCTTCATTACCAGGCAATCTTTAGTAAAATGTCCAAGCTTGTGATAATTATAGCATTCTTTAGCTCCTTGATCATTCCTCGCAGGTTCCTTCTTAACTTGCTTCTTCGGGTTTTTGCAGCTGTTTGAATAATGGTCCTTCTCTTGGCAATTGTAACAAGTTATGTTCCTAGCCGAATTTCCTTGACTGCTCTTTTTATCCTTGTCTTGTTGTGGCCTCTTGCCCCCAAACTTCCTTTTTTTCCAATTCTGATTACTTGAATTTCCTCCTTCCCTTGGAATCTCCTGCATATCCAGTTTAGCAAACCTATATCCCATATCAATAAGATCAGAAAAAGATTCTTTGACGTGTGCTTCATCCTTTCGTGATACTTCTGGTTCATTCCATGGATGAACCATTCATTTTTCTTAATAGGCGTGTTTAACAACTCCGGACCAAAACGGGATAGTTCGTTGAACTTGTTTAAGTACTCCTCAAATGACAAGCTTTCCTGCTTTAAATCATAAAATTCTTGATGCATTCTGGAAATTCCCGCCGACCGCATATAATGCTTTTCAAACACCTCCTTAAAATGATTCCAAGTAAACTCTTCCTCTGGTTTATCTATAATGACTGTTTCCCACCCGGCTGAGGCTTCTTCTTGGAGTTGCCAAGAAGCTATAAGTCTCTTTTGCTCGTCTTGCAGTTTTAGCCCTTTAAAAATTATCTCACACGATCTTACCCATGCTTGAGCCTCAATAATTGACACCTTGCCGGTGAACGGTTTGCCACCCAGCTTTTAGAAATTCTTATAAAAATCTGCCAGATTCGGTTGCTGTTGGATATCTATTACTACTGCTACTGTTGGGGGATCTTGGTTTGGTGCTGCAGCATTCCCTTGGCCCCTAGCTCTTCCTCTTCGTCCGCTCATTCTTACTATCTGTAATTAGTAAGAAAATTGATTTAGATATAAGGACGAAATATCTTAAGGAATATCAACAGTAAAAAGAAATAGACTAAGAAAATTTAGAGTTTCAGTCTTGATTATACTCATTCTAGGGTGTACTTCACCCTACCTCTAATGAGCCATCTAATGTGTTATATGTTGAATATGCGCTTATATGATTTTTGTTTGATGATAATAAACATATATACATTCATTTAAATGTATTTGATAATATACTATTTATTTTTCACAGATTAAATAAATATTTGCTGAATAAAATAAATAACACAGATTTTGAATTCAAACAAATATTTTATTCAAACGAATATTTATCACATCTTTGAATAGCACAATTTCAAGCTCTCACTATAACTATACAACTTTGATTACAATTACATCACATTTCATATTTACAGTTCACCTCACTACATATCACTCACACTCGTATTTATCTTCAACTTCCTTCCAGTTTGAATCCAGCATCTGAGAAATCTGCAAAAATAAATTTTGACGCAGTAAAATTGAAAATAAAATATTTTTGCAATATAAAATAAAAGATGGATTTTGAAAATATGATTTGCCTCAGTTATTTGGGTTGCTCGTCATAATTTAAATTTGAATTCATCATACACGAACAACTTGTGACATACACAGTGTATTACTGTATATGCCACAAGGCCGTGCACACCGATATATACACTTGATTGATTTATAGGGACAGGTGAGCACAGGTCAAACCCAAATGAAAAACCGGGTTCAACTCATGTGCAGTATATTCAAAATTATGACACGAGCACAAGGTCAAATCCGAGTTTTGAAACTGGATTCAACACAAGGCGACATGACATGAATGCAACGAAGACCAACATCAAAATGGACTGCAACAATCATATATGCAGATCAGGTCCAGTGCCAACAAACAACAAGTCTCGACCAAAACAGTTGCAACATGGATATCACAAAACAAAACTCACTGGAATGAACAAGCATGCTCATCAACCAACAGGTACATGAAGAAAACATGCATGCAACATGGCTGCAGTTACAAACTAGAATGAAAACTGCACTAACCCAGTTCCAACACAACTGAATCAAGTTACCAACTGTAAGTGCAATTCGAACCAATATGACAGCAATGCACCAATGCAAAATGGACAGCAAACATGACAAGAGACCAAAGTGCAACAAGATGAACGGCAAAGCCAAGCATGATACGAGCGAACAAGTATGGCAGCATGCAAATGCATCAAAGCAAGTAAACAACAATGTCGAGCATGCATGAAACAGTGGAATGAACCAGTGATACAAGGCAACAAGTACAACACTGCACAAATTTAACACAGCAACTATGAAACTAAAACAATGAAACTGACTCAAAGAACAAAAGTGCACAGCAACCATCAAGTACATACAGTGGCACGTGGATACAGCAATATGCAGAAGCAAGAACACTTGCAACAGTGATGCAGTGGCACATGATTATCACTGACTCAATTCACTTATGCAAACTTACTTGAAGATTACCACCAACATGATGATAACACAGTAGCCCCAAAATCAAAGTGACACAACAGCAATAATGCAACTGAAAATAATGCACAATGAACTGCATGAAACAGTCATGAACAATGCACAGCAGCGACCGAAAATAACCATGGGAATCAAGTCACAAAAGTATACGAATGTGACAGAGTCAAGTGTCAAAAATTGAAGCCGTGGATAAGCTGGAACAAGTCAAAAACCAAGTCGAAGTCAAACATTATTCAGCATCAAGCCGAAGCCTAGTCAATCAGCAAATCGAACCAAGTGAAGAATAACGGCGTATTGGTCAAGCAAATTGAACAAGTCACGGTTTAAAGCCGTGTTATTCAAGTAACATGAACAGGTCAGAATTAATCATAAACATCCATTCGAAAATCAACGATCAAAGCAAATATCAGTTGACAAATTCAAATAAGTTTATACGAATGAAGATAAAGGAGTTCGAACGCATATATAACCCTAATCATCATCGGCAATCACATAGGTGATTCGAGCTCAAGCAACAGAGAACAATATCAATAACTCGAATCAAAGGTCGAGCAAAAATCAACATCGAAAAAGGAAAAATCGCATACCATTTTTGACAATTAACTCGACCAAATTGAGGTAGCCGTGAAGCAAAGAGAAGAGAGCATCGATCGACCAAGCAAGAACGAAGTCATCATTCGATCGTGCCAAATTAAGTCGGCAACTTCAATTTTTCCCAGCCCTAATTTTAGAGACAAACGAAGATCGAAGCCGCCATTTTTCTCAAGATATTCAGAGTGAAGAATAAAAAAAAGGACCGGGCTAAGGAAAACAAAGAAAAGGGACGGCTTTGATAAAAGGGTTTTTTATTTTATGTTTAAAGGGTTATAGGTTTTTAAATTAGGGCTATTTTATTTTAAATTGTTTTTAATTTGTAATTTCTTTTTTTAAACCGTTTAATTTCTAGTCGTGTGACTAGGGGACAAGCTACGTGGCGTAGCTTGAGAATTCGCAACTCGGTAGTTGAGTTGTGGTAGGGTTTTGAGCGTAGAGTTAGATTAGTCAATAGCGGGTATAGCGAGTTTACGTGTGTAAGCGTGGGACTATCTAATTTCTAGTAGAAACCTTGGGGGCAGCACGTAGGCAGGGTTTTGCCGAAGCTGGGTAAATTCTGTGTCGTTCTATTTCTGCATTTATTATTCTGCTATTATCTGTGCTGCTATTGTTCTGTGATCTGTGTTGAGATTATTTTATAAGCTTTCGCGATTAATTTTTATAATTTACACTATCACCCTATTCACCCCCCCTCTAGGGTGAAATCGATCCTACAAGTGGTATCAGAGCTAGGAACAAAAGCCGTTTTTGTTACAAAAATTTGATTTTACAAAAACCAATTTTTGTTTTAAAAATTCGTGTTTCAAAAATCAATTTTTGTTTTAAAAATTCGTATTTCAAGAAAATTGGTTTTTGTTTTAAAAATTTGAACTTTTTAAAAATGGCTTCTTTTAATGATAATTTTAGGGTCGTTCCAATATTATTCCTTCTATTTTTTGTGGAACAGATTTTTTGAATTGGAAATTGAAAATGGAATTTTATTTAAAATCTGTTAATATTAAATGTTGGGATATTATTGAAAATGGGTGTCATATAACAGATAAGAAAATTATCTCGATTAATGCTCTTGCTATGCATATATTATATTCTCATATTAATCAAGATAATTTTAATTTCATTTCTCATTGTGAAAATGCACAGGAAATCTGGAATACTTTAATTGCAATATATGGTGCAACAGTCAACAGCAATGAGAAGTCCTCCACAACCAACTCAGTTGAAGAAATGTGCTTAACAGGATTTGTAAAAAGCGGTTGTGATGAGGATGATGATGATGGAGCAGCCGAGCTGGCATTAATAATGAAGAAATTCAAAAGGTGGAACCGCAAATACGGAAATCCAGCTCTAAATCAAAAATTAAAAAGCAGAATAATCAAAGCACTGGACATCTCGAAAGAACACGGGATCATTTGCAACAAACCCAGTGATATCAAGCCCAATTATCCCCGAGTTCAACACGATTTTGAAAAGAAATCAAAACGGAGAAATGCTACAGCCACGTGGAATAAAAGCGATAACAATGAGAGTGAGAAAGCAGATATGTGCCTTCATGGGAATATAACCGATAGCGACGATGACGAGCCAAGCGAGGTATCAAAACTTACTCACTCTGAATTACTTATTTATTCCCACGAAGTAAATGGCTCTTTTGAACGGCTTAGGGATAAGTATGCCAAACTTGAATCTCAAAAGGATACTTTGATAGAATGCAATGAACAACTTGATCAATTAGTTAAGAACTATCAACGTAGAATCCCTAAGTGTGATAAGTGTCCAACATTCGAAGAGGAAATTAAAAAATCAGAAATCAATATAAAATCACTTGAAAATGAAATTCTGATTTTAAAGGAGAATGAAAATACTAGGAGAGAGAATTCTTTTAAAAAGTGCACTCAATTGTTGAATGAAAATGAATCTCTCAAAACACAAGTCCAACATTTGTCAACGACTTTAGATAAATTTTCCAAAAGTGAAAAATCGTTGAACATGCTATTAGAAAAGCAAACTGTTAATACGGTTAGACAAGGACTTGGATATAATAAATTGAAAATTGTTGAAAGCAATAATAATCAAGTTAATTCTAAGTGCACAATTTGTAGAAAATATGGACACGATCACAATAATTGTTGGTATAGACCCAAATATGTGAAAAATATACCGATTTGGGTTCCAAAAGGCACAAATATAAAATCTCTCAAAGTTAAACAAATTTGGGTGCCGAAGGGAACAATTATAAATAGTTTTGGGTCTTCACAAAATTGTTTTTCAAAATTTTCTGCCACTAACAACCATGGACCTATAAAAACAAATAGGTCACATAAATCTTTCAACGTGTAGGTGTGGTGGCAAGCTAAGGAACAACAATAGTGTTCTCTGGATTTTGGCTGTTCCAGAAACACAACGGATGACAAAGCAAAGTTCCTTAGCCTAGTATAAAGGTGACAGAATCACAATGGACAACAACGAAAAATATCGTAAAGGTAAAACAGGTATATTTATTTGAACGGTATATTAAATGTGATAATCTGCACCATATTCTGAATTAAAATCAGCCAATATTGAGATTGATGAAAAGATGATGATTTTGATTCTGACTTATTCAACATAGTTGGCCAAGTATATTCTTATGCCAAAAACACTATAATAATCTCTAGATTCTTTGAATTACTTCATATATATCAGTTTGAATTAAAAATAGTGTTTTGTTGGATAATACAATTGGTTATAATACGGCTAACTCTATATTCACGGTTTTTTGATTATTAACACGGCTTCATTTCAATTTCAAAAGAATGTCATTTAAATTGTTGTTAAAATTGAATTTGAAATTTTTTCGTGCACACTTCATGGTTTGGTCAATCAAATTCAACTAATGATAATTTTGAGTGAAAAAGAAATTCAGATGCAGATTACACTGGCAATCTAGTTGATAGAAAAATTACTAGGAACATGATTTTTTATTACATTTAGTAACTGCATCGTTTTTCAAAGAAAATATCTGCATATTCTTCATTTCAAATGATTTTCAAATAGCAGAAAATTTTCTTTTAAAACCCCCTCGAGAAAATCTTTTTGACCATATTTACAGATTAGTCATCTTGAAAAATTGATTTCATAAGTATTTTTGAATTTGATTTTAAATGATTATTTTGACTAGTCTAACTCCCTAATATTTATCGAAAAGAAAAATAGTGATTGAAAAAGTGACAAGTGTTAATATTGATCAAATATTATGACTTGAGACGGTATAATTAATAAATTTCTTTAGAAATTTAAACAAGAGTTACAAAACTTTTTGTTGGCAAAAATTCCATGACCATCTCCATGTCTATCATATTTATAACGACCATCACTCATCAAAATTATATATAGTTTGTCGATATGTGGTACTTTAAACAGGAATCGTTCGTTTTTCATTTTCACATTTTTTTTAAATAAAAAAATATATTATTAATAATAATAATAAATAAATACCAAAGTATTCACTCTCATTTAAAAGTCCTCACGGTTATGCATGGGTGAATTACTTGGAATTTGTTATGTGCTTCCATGCTCATTTAAAAGTCCTCGCGGTTATGCATGTATGGAACGCATATCAAAAGTTTTTTTTAAAATAAACAAGTTGATTCTAATCCCATTTAAAAGTCCTCACGGTTATGCGTGGTTAGAAGATACTTGAATTCATTTTTTTAAAATAAAATTGGAATACTGCTAATCTCATTTAAAAGTCCCAACGGTTATGCATGGTTAGTAGATATTCAAATTCCTGATATAAATATACCACAAATAGACACAACTGTATGGTTTTATATGATGACATCATTTCCATCATTCTAAAAGTGGAATATGCGCCTAACAAAATATTTATGATTTTTGTTTGATTTTTTATTGAAATTTAATATTTATATTCAATTGAGTTTTGATGTTGGATTGATATCAATTACTTTATCCCTATTTTCTCTAACACTATTATTCTTTTGCTGATAACAAAAGGGGGAGAGAAAAGTTAAGATTTTGTCAAATACAATCAAGCAAAGGTCAAATAATTTTCTATTTGCATCTAGGATCATTTGCATATTTTTATTTGTATGCATATATGTAGGGGGAGCATCGTATAGAGAGGAAGCATTTAAATAGGGGGAGCAATTAAGATATATCAATGATCAAATACATTTAACATATTCAAAATCTTAAATATATGTTTGTTATCATCAAAAGGGGGAGATTGTTGAATATGCGCTTATATGATTTTTGTTTGATGATAATAAACATATATACATTCATATAAATGTATTTGATAATATACTATTTATTTTTCACAGATTAAATAAATATTTGCTGAATAAAATAAATAACACAGATTTTGAATTCAAACAAATATTTTATTCAAACGAATATTTATTACATCTTTGAATAGTACAATTTCAAGCTCTCACTATAACTATACAACTTTGATTACAATTACATCACATTTCATATTTACAGTTCACCTCACTACATATCACTCACATTCGTATTTATCTTCAACTTCCTTCCAGTTTGAATCCAGCATCTGAGAAATCTGCAAAAATAAATTTTGACGCGGTAAAATTGAAAATAAAATATTTTTGCAATATAAAATAAAAGATGGATTTTGAAAATATGATTTGCCTCAGTTATTTGGGTTGTTCGTCATAATTTAAATTTGAATTCATCATACACGAACAACTTGTGACATACACAGTGTATTACTGTATATGCCACAAGGCCATGCACACCGATATATACACTTGATTGATTTACAGGGACAGGTGAGCACAGGTCAAACCCAAATGAAAAACCGGGTTCAACTCACGTGCAGTATATTCAAAATTATGACACGAGCACAAGGTCAAATCCGAGTTTTGAAACTGGATTCAACACAAGGCGACATGACTTGAATGCAACGAAGACCAACATCAAAATGGACTGCAACAATCATATATGCAGATCAGGTCCAGTGCCAACAAACAACAAGTCTCGACCAAAACAGTTGCAACATGGATATCACAAAACAAAACTCACTGGAATGAACAAGCATGCTCATCAACCAACAGGTACATGAAGAAAACATGCATGCAACATGGCTGCAGTTACAAACTAGAATGAAAACTGCACTAACCCAGTTCCAACACAACTGAATCAAGTTACCAACTGTAAGTGCAATTCGAACCAATATGACAGCAATGCACCATGCAAAATGGACAGCAAACATGACAAGAGACCAAAGTGCAACAGGATGAACGGCAAAGCCAAGCATGATACGAGTGAACAAGTATGGCAGCATGCAAATGCATCAAAGCAAGTAAACAACAATGTCGAGCATGCATGAAACAGTGGAATGAACCAGTGATACAAGGCAACAAGTACAACACTGCACAGATTTAACACAGCAACTATGAAACTAAAACAATGAAACTGACTCAAAGCACAAAAGTGCACAGCAACCATCAAGTACAAACAGTGGCACATTGATACAGCAATATGCAGAAGCAAGAACACTTGCAACAGTGATGCAGTGGCACATGACTATCACTGACTCAATTCACTTATGCAAACTTACTTGAAGATTACCACCAACATGATGATAACACAGCAGCCCCAAAATCAAAGTGACACAACAACAATAATGCAACTGAAAATAATGCACAATGAACTGCATGAAACAGTCATGAACAATGCACAGCAGCGACCGAAAATAACCATGGGAATCAAGTCACAAAAGTATACGAATGTGACAGAGTCAAGTGTCAAAAATTGAAGCCGTGGATAAGCTGGAACAAGTCAAAAACCAAGTCGAAGTCAAACATTATTCAGCATCAAGCCGAAGCCTAGTCAATCAGCAAATCGAACCAAGTGTAGAATAACGGCGTATTGGTCAAGCAAATTGAATAAGTCACGGTTTAAAGCCGTGTTATTCAAGTAACATGAACATGTCAGAATTAATCATAAACATCCATTCAAAAATCAACGATCAAAGCAATATCAGTTGACAAATTCAAATAAGTTTATACGAACGAAGATAAAGGAGTTCGAACGCATATATAACCCTAATCATCATCGGCAATCACATAGGTGATTCGAGCTCAAGTGTAACGACCCGTATTTTTACGGATCGAAAGATCGTAAAACTGTTGTTGTCTTTAAGTCGTTAGTGCTTAAGTCGTATGGTAGTTAACTCGTGTAGAGGCTTAGGTTGAAGGGTAGCCTAGGTCGTTCGGAGTTGAGTCGTGACCGACTTAGCATCTTAGGTCGTGTGATGTTGAGTCGGTAGGAGCTTAGGTTATGTGGTCGAGTTATAATAGCTAGCGAGTTAGCTGGTGGCCGAGTTAGGATGTGGGACGACTCATAGACTCGGACGAGTTAACATGTTAAGTATTAGGTCGTAGGCGACCTATAGATATGAGCGACTTAAGGTGTGGCTGAGTTAGTGAGTTGGGAGATAGGTTGTGAACGACCTATAGAGGTAACGACCTAAGTTAGGTCGTTGAGCGACCTAAGGGAAGTGTTAGGTTGCTAAGTAAGTTAGGTCGTTTAGTAATTAGGGCGAGCGACCTATAAGTTAGCTGCTTAAATTAATTAGCGACCTAATATAGTTAGCGATCTAAAAGTGCGAGCGACCTATGGAGTTTAGTGACCTAATAGTAGGCAGCATAAGTGGGTTTGGTCGGGGAGCGACCTAAGATAGGTCGCGATGTATATTTAGGTCGGAGGGGACCTATGTTGAGGTAGGCTGTCTGTGTAAGGTTGTTAGGTCGTTCTGGCGACCTAGAGAGGGATATAGCTTGGTTATGATAGTTCGCGCTTTGGCATAAGGTTTAGGTCGTTGGAGAGTTAAGTCGCGTATGCTTTAGGTCGTAGGTCGTTGGGGTTTAGGTCGTAACTCGTATGTCTCTGGGTGGTTAGGCCGTTGGGTCGTTGGAGTGTATAGGTCGACAGCGACCTATGTTAGGTCGGAGTTTTTAGGTCGGCAACGACTTAAGTCTGGGCGACCTAAGGGCGATTTCAGCCTATAAATAGAGGGGTTTGGCTCACTTTTTGGCACCGGTTTTTGAAGCGACGAAGTGCTGCCATTTTGGGAACTCGACTACAACATTTCTTCATCTCCTTTTCTCCATTCCAATCTAGTTCTAACATCCATCCAAGATCGAAGATCAAGATTGAAGATTGAAGAGCCAAAGTTGAAGATCTTCATCTAACGAAGCTAGATTTCATCATTTCAAGCAAGATTTCGACGAATCAAGCTTGAATCCTTGCTGTCCAGATCTGAAGTGATTAGTTTTTGAAGTGTTTGGGTGATTTGGTGAGTGGTAGTTATCTCTCACGCGGACCCAAAGGAGTTTATTGGATTGATGGTTTATTGGAGTGTTGTAGATAGTGATTTTGTGCATTTTTCCTTAGATCCAAGTGTAGATCCATTACTTATGAAGATGTTTACCTTTGCAAGTTCATTCATCTAGTTGTAGAGACAAAACCCATGATTTATATTTATTAGATCTATGCTAAAGACCCATGATTCATGTATGTTAGATCTATGCTCATTTATTTACGAAATTGCCATTGTAATTATAAATGCCTATTTAGATCATGTTTGATTACTTGATTGTCTATTTAGATCTTGTTGAATGATTGATTGCTTGGATTAATGTTTGATTTGATTGATTAGTTGATAGATTACTTGACTTGGACAAGTATGGTCGAAGGTGATTCAAAAGCTAAGTGGAAAGGCTCTTGAATGGTGAAAGCTGCTTGTGACATATGAAGCGGATGTTAAAGCTCATATGTATGGATTGGATGATGTTGAGATGGACTTTGCCATGATGCGAAGGGGCAAACCATGATGTTGAGATGGGACGGGTCATGATGACATTCCAAGCACGGGCTATGACGACGTGCAAAGTTATGTTGATATCTCGATGATGCGATCCGGGTTGGTGATAATGGTTAGCTTGAGAGGCGCTTGAGCTAGTATGGAAATAGTCGTCGAGGAGGGTGACTAGGGGGCTGAGATCTCATCGTTGTTGAAGGTTCTAGCATGCTCAAAGCAAGAGTACGTTGGAACGGGCTGCGACGACGTTCCAAGCACGGGATGCGACGACGTTCTAGTACTCTGGGTAGTTGCGAAAATTCCTAGGCACGGGCTGCGACGACGTGCGGAGTTATGTCTAGAACCGGGGCTACCATTAGCCCTTGGCAGGTGGTCATTCAACTAACGATGAAATCATGGCAAGGATAACAGTGATAGCCAGAGTCATGGATGTTTGGTTGTATTATCATTCGGTCTCAAGAGCGGTGTTTTCTAGGTGCTTATCTGATCTTGGTTTAGGCCTTGGGGGTTTGTATTTGGAAAACATCGTCCTTGACTCGAGTGATTGTTGCTTTACTTTAATTACCTGCTATGTTATACTTGCTTTTCCTTAGTGTGTGTCTGGGGGCTATCACTGTAAAAAGAGGTGGAGTGGGATGGTTTGGTTCCTATTCCTTTTATTCCTTTATGCTCTTTTGGTATGTTTGATAGTTGATTTGCTGCTCACTAAGACTTTGTCTGACTCAAGGTTTTATGTCTCCTCTTATTACCTTGGGCTGTTCATCCATGTTGGGATGGGCAGACTAGGTAGCAGGTGATAGGTGCTGTTCTTAGAGATCTACGTTGATGATGACGAAGATGAGCAGGAGGCTTTGCATATTAGTTTTCTTACTATATGTACTGGGTGTTCCGCTGTTGTATCTGATTGAGTGTTATGTAGTGAGGCTTTGATGTATGATGACTCATATGTTTGTATAAATCTACTATGATGCTTATATGAGGATTTTTCTGTTATGGAGCTTCACTATATATTTCTCTATTGTATTTTACCCATGCGCTGTGAGTGGTACGATAGAGTTGGCTGTTTTATTTTTACCCTGACTATCGTCCATGGCTACCTAGCACGCCTTTTAGCACACCATTCCCTTGTTTTGGTGCGGGAGTCATGGGCGGTCATCACTTTTGGTATCAAAGCTTTGGTTAATCGATTTTAGCCAACGCTCGCTGACGTAACTACGTATGAGAGACGTAATTGTATTTTGATGGATGATTACTATACTTAATATAGTAGCTTAGAAGGATTTGAACTCCTAATGCAGTTGTTTCTCAAAGGTGTTCTAATCATTTCTTTTTCTAGATACTAAAGATGAGTCGAAGAGGGAGACCAGCTGCAAGGGAAGGCCGTACTGCTGAAGGAGCAGTTGATTATGGAACTATGTTCGAAGCGATGATGACTTCGATCATGAGGAGGATACCAGCTTCAGGATCATCAGTGGACGTGGGAGTTCAAGTCCAAGCTCCAAGACCGGTGGATTTTGCTAAGCTTTGCAAGGATTATACCTCTCTTGGAGGAAAGGTTTTCTTGGGAACGGAATCGACTATTGAAGTGCAGAGATGGATTGATGCATGTCGAAGGATATTTGGTGACTTAGGGATTGAGGATGCAACAAGAGGAAGCTTGCATCGAGACAGCTTCAGGGAAGAGCTGCTGATTAGTGGAATTCTATTACCATCGATACCCCAGAAGAAGAGATTACTTGGGAGCAATTCCAAGTCAGATTTGAAGCTAAGTTCATCTCTACGGCTCAGAAGTCTGTTTTGTTCAAGAAGTTTGTAGAGCTCAAGCAAGGTGGGAGGCCTGTTCTTGAGTATATTTCTGAGTTTGAAGCTTTGTCCAAGTATGCCAGATCATATATTGATTCTCCCTACCAGAAGAACGAGAAGTTTGTGACCGGTTTGGATGCTTATCTTGGGAGGCAGTTGGTGGATCATCTGGACGATCCGTTTGAGAAGCTTGTGGACAAAGCTCTTAGGCATGAGAGTTTGTTTCCTAAGGAAAGCTCTGTTGTTGCTGTAACCAGGGAAGGACCTAAACCGCAGCAGAGTGGCAATAAGAAGAGGAAGCAGCAGCAGCAGCAGCATCATAGGGGTAAGGATGGCCCGAAGAAGCCAAAGGGTGAGGTGACCTGCTACAATTGCCAGCAGAAGGGTCATCTTTCCAAGGATTGTAAGAATCCAAGGGCACCGGCGAAATGCCACAATTGTGATAAGCCAGGGCATTTCAGGAAGGACTGTGCAGAACCAAGGAAGGACAGACAGATTGTGCAAGCTTATTCTTTGGGAGCTGTACCGTCGTCTTCGAAGGCTCCTACTGCTGAAGAGAAGGGGAAGAGTGTGGTGGTTCAAGGTACTCTTTCTATTTGTGGTGTTCCAGTTAGAGTGTTGTTTGATACTGGAGCGTCGCATTCTTTTGTTTGTGATGATTTGGTAGGCCGGTTAGGTTTGAAACCGGATATTGTTGATAGACCATTGGTTGTGACTAATCCAGTTGGGGGTTCGTCATGTTTGTGTATGATATGCCATGGTCTAGTTGTGTCGAGTCATGATTGCTCGTTTGGTTGTGATTGTTTTGTTCTGAACTTTGTGGGGTTCGGAATTATTTTGGGTATGGACTGGCTTAGGAAATATGCGGCAAGGATTGATTGTGAGAGGCTGGAGGTGACAGTCGGGAATGTGGAAGGGCGAAAGGTTGTGATACGATGTAAGCATGAGGAAGGCGTCTTCATGAGCTTCATGTATTCGCTGGTTGTTCCACGGGATGGACTGTCATCGGTGCCTATTGTGAATGGATTTGAGGACGTCTTTAACGAAGTCAAAGGGTTACCGCCGCATAGGGAGATCGAGTTTCGTATCGATCTAGTTGAGGGAGCCAGACCTGTTGTGATGCCTCTTAGGCGGATGGCGCCTAGGGAGCAGTTAGAGTTGAAGGTGCAGGTTGATGACCTTTTGCATAAAGGATTCATTCGGCGTAGTGTGTTCGAATGGGGTGCCCCAGTTGTGTTCGCAACCAAAGCAGATGGATCGTTGAGGTTGTGTGTTGATTATCGTGAGCTGAATAAGGTGACTAAAAAGAACAAGTATCCATTGCCGAGAATAGATGACTTGTTTGATCAGCTTCACGAGGCTAAGGTGTTTTCTCAGATGGATTTGGCAACGGGATTTCACCAGTTGAGAGTGGCTAAGGATAGTGTGTCGAAGACTGCTTTTAGGACACCATCCGGTTTTTATGAGTGGCTGATAATGCCGTTTGGGTTGACTAATGCACCAGCATATTTTGTGGATCTTATGAATAGAGTGTTCAGAGATCAGTTGAATAAGTTCGTGCTTGTGTTCGTGGATGATATTCTGATTTATTCCAGAACAGAGGAGGAGCACAAGACGCACTTGAAAATTGTTTTGGAAATCTTACAGAAACATCAGCTGAAGGCTAAGTTTTCGAAGTGTCACTTCTGGAAGAGTGAAGTGAGGTTCTTAGGCCATGTTATCTCTGGAAATGGAATAGCGTTTGATCCCGCTAAGGTGGCAGCAATCCAGGATTGGGTTAGACCTAAGAATGCATCTGATGTGAGGAGTTTTCTTGGATTAGCAGGATATTATCGTCGGTTTATCAAGGACTTTTCCAAGATAGCTGCACCGTTAACAAGATTGACGAAAAAGAACCAAGTATTTAGATGGGATGATAAGTGTGAGCAAGCTTTCGTAATCCTGAAAGAGCAACTGACGAGTGCTCCTGTTTTGACTATTCCAAGTGGGAATGATGAGATGGTGGTTTACACCGATGCATGTGGTACTGGACTTGGAGCAGTGCTAATGCAGAAAGATAAAGTTGTTGCGTATGCTAGTCGACAACTGAAGCCGCATGAAAGGAATTATCCGACTCATGATTTGGAGTTAGCAGCGATTGTGTTTGCCTTGAAGATATGGAGACATTATCTTTTGGGAGTTCGATTCGAGTTGTTTACGGATCATAAGTCGTTGAAGTATCTTTTCTCCCAAAAGGATTTGAATCTTCGACAGCAACGGTGGCTAGAGTTTCTAGCATCCTATGATTTTGGTATAGCCTATACTCTGGGAAAAGGTAACGCTGTGGCAGATGCATTAAGTCGAAGACATGCAGGATTGGGAGCCATGTTTTCGGAATGGAAGAGTCTCGAGTATTTGGCTGGATTCGACTTCAGGCCTAGATGTGAATTGGAACCTGAAATGTTGGCAAACTTGTTGATAAGACCTACTCTTGTGGAAAGGATTGGCGAGAGCCAAAAGAGAGATGATAAGCTTGTCAAGATTATCTGTGATTTGGAATCCGGATTGGACCCAGAGAAGGATAAAGGATTCGAGGTCGATCGAGAGGGTTGGCTTCAGAAGCAAGGACGACTAGTTGTTCCCGATGTAGATGGATTGAGAGATGAAGTTCTGAGGGAAAGTCATCACTCGAAGTTGACAATTCATCCGGGTGGAAATAAGATGTATCGGGATATGAAGAGAACCTATTACTGGGAAGGTATGAAGAAGGATGTTGGAAATTTTATTTCCAAGTGTATGAACTGCCAGTTAGTGAAAGCTGAGCAGAAGAAGCCCAGTGGATTACTTCAGCCATTAGAAGTTCCTACATGGAAGTGGGAGCAAGTGTCGATGGATTTTATCGATGGTCTACCTAGAACCAGGGCAGGAAATGAAGGGATTTGGGTCATAATAGATCGGTTGACCAAGAGTGCAAGGTTCATTCCTGTTCAATCGACTAGGACTGCAGCGAAGTTGGCTGAGCTTTATGTTAAGTTGATAGTTCGATTCCATGGTATTCCGAAGAGTATAGTGAGCGATCGAGACCCATTGTTCACTAGTAGATTTTGGAAGAGCTTCCAGGAAGTTTTGGGAACCGAGTTATGTTTGAGTACAGCTTATCACCCTCAAACAGATGGTCAGACTGAGAGAGTCAACCGGGTTTTGGAAGATCTTCTTAGAGCATGTGTTTTGGACTTCGGAGGATCATGGGAAGATCACCTTCATTTGGTGGAATTTGCATATAATAACAGTTATCAGTCGAGTATTGGTATGGCACCATACGAGGCATTATATGGAAGACCGTGTAATTCTCCGACATATTGGTTAGAAACTGGAGAAAAGCTGATGCTTGGGCCAGAAATGATTCGACAAACTTCGGATTGTATAGAAACCATTCGGCAACGAATGAAGGCAGCCCAAGATCGTCAGAAAAGTTATGCCGATAATCGTCGTAAGGATTTGGAGTTCAACATAGGTGATATGGTTTTTGTGAAAATTTCTCCTCTGAAGAATGTTATAAGATTTGGGAAGAAAGGGAAATTGACTCCGAGATTTGTTGGACCATTCCCGATTATCGAGAGAATTGGAAAGCTCGCATATAGATTGGAGTTACCGGAGAAGATGGCAGATGTGCACGATGTTTTTCATATATCGTATCTACGGAAGTATGTGCACGACCCAACTACAGTGGTTTCTACTGATAGCTGTGAAGGACTAGAGGTTGATCCAGTGGTTAGAAGACTTCGTAAGCCGCTTCGTATTGTTGAAACTGATACGAAACAGCTTAGGAGGAAGGTTGTCAAGTTGCTCAAGGTACAATGGAGTGATGATGTTAATGACTGTACGTGGGAGGAGGAAGAGAGGATGAAGGCAGCTCATCCTGAACTCTTCGAGGTATGGCCCTAAGGTGTCGTGACATCTCATGAATTTGTAGCTTGTTCTAGTCTTAGAATTCTGCATGCTAGGCTAGTAATTGGATGCATGGTTTGTTGATTGCTATGGATGGCAGGCATGCGGAATAATTTTAATTGCTCTTGTTTGTTTGGAATTTTGGGGGCGAAATTCCTAAGGGGGAGAGAATGTAACGACCCGTATTTTTACGGATCGAAAGATCGTAAAACTGTTGTTGTCTTTAAGTCGTTAGTGCTTAAGTCGTATGGTAGTTAACTCGTGTAGAGGCTTAGGTTGAAGGGTAGCCTAGGTCGTTCGGAGTTGAGTCGTGACCGACTTAGCATCTTAGGTCGTGTGATGTTGAGTCGGTAGGAGCTTAGGTTATGTGGCCGAGTTATAATAGCTAGCGAGTTAGCTGGTGACCGAGTTAGGATGTGGGACGACTCATAGACTCGGACGAGTTAACATGTTAAGTATTAGGTCGTAGGCGACCTATAGATATGAGCGACTTAAGGTGTGGCTGAGTTAGTGAGTTGGGAGATAGGTTGTGAACGACCTATAGAGGTAACGACCTAAGTTAGGTCGTTGAGCGACCTAAGGGAAGTGTTAGGTTGCTGAGTAAGTTAGGTCGTTTAGTAATTAGGGCGAGCGACCTATAAGTTAGCGGCTTAAATTAATTAGCGACCTAATGTAGTTAGCGATCTAAAAGTGCGAGCGACCTATGGAGTTTAGTGACCTAATAGTAGGCAGTATAAGTGGGTTTGGTCGGGGAGTGACCTAAGATAGGTCGCGATGTATATTTAGGTCGGAGGCGACCTATGTTGAGGTAAGCTGTCTGTGTAAGGTTGTTAGGTCGTTCTGGCGACCTAGAGAGGGATATAGCTTGGTTATGATAGTTCGCGCTTTGGCATAAGGTTTAGGTCGTTGGAGAGTTAAGTCGCGTATGCTTTAGGTCGTAGGTCGTTGGGGTTTAGGTCGTAACTCGTATGTCTCTGGGTGGTTAGGCCGTTGGGTCGTTGGAGTGTATAGGTCGACAGCGACCTATGTTAGGTCGGAGTTTTTAGGTCGGCAACGACTTAAGTCTGGGCGACCTAAGGGCGATTTCAGCCTATAAATAGAGGGGTTTGGCTCACTTTTTGGCACCGGTTTTTGAAGCGACGAAGTGCTGCCATTTTGGGAACTCGACTACAACATTTCTTCATCTCCTTTTCTCCATTCCAATCTAGTTCTAACATCCATCCAAGATCGAAGATCAAGATTGAAGATTGAAGAGCCAAAGTTGAAGATCTTCATCTAACGAAGCTAGATTTCATCATTTCAAGCAAGATTTCGACGAATCAAGCTTGAATCCTTGCTGTCCAGATCTGAAGTGGTTATTTTTTGAAGTGTTTGGGTGATTTGGTGAGTGGTAGTTATCTCTCACGCGGACCCAAAGGAGTTTATTGGATTGATGGTTTGTTGGAGTGTTGTAGATAGTGATTTTGTGCATTTTTCCTTAGATCCAAGTGTAGATCCATTACTTATGAAGATGTTTACCTTTGCAAGTTCATTCATCTAGTTGTAGAGACAAAACCCATGATCTATATTTATTAGATCTATGCTAAAGACCCATGATTCAATTATGTTAGATCTATGCTCATTTATTTACGAAATTGCCATTGTAATTATAAATGCCTATTTAGATCATGTTTGATTACTTGATTGTCTATTTAGATCTTGTTGAATGATTGATTGCTTGGATTAATGTTTGATTTGATTGATTAGTTGATAGATTACTTGACTTGGACAAGTATGTTCGAAGGTGATTCAAAAGCTAAGTGGAAAGGCTCTTGAATGGTGAAAGCTGCTTGTGACATATGAAGCGGATGTTAAAGCTCATATGTATGGATTGGATGATGTTGAGATGGACTTTGCCATGATGAGAAGGGGCAAACCATGATGTTGAGATGGGACGGGTCATGATGACGTTCCAAGCACGGGCTATGACGACGTGCAAAGTTATGTTGATATCTCGATGATGCGATCCGGGTTGGTGATAATGGTTAGCTTGAGAGGCGCTTGAGCTAGTATGGAAATAGTCGTCGAGGAGGGTGACTAGGGGGCTGAGATCTCATCGTTGTTGAAGGTTCTAGCATGCTCAAAGCAAGAGTACGTTGGAACGGGCTGCGACGACGTTCCAAGCACGGGATGCGACGACGTGCTAGTACTCTGGGTAGTTGCGGAAATTCCTAGGCACGGGCTGCGACGACGTGCGGAGTTATGTCTAGAACCGGGGCTACCATTAGCCCTTGGCAGGTGGTCATTCAACTAACGATGAAATCATGGCAAGGATAATAGTGATAGCCAGAGTCATGGATGTTTGGTTGTATTATCATTCGGTCTCAAGAACGGTGTTTTCTAGGTGCTTATCTGATCTTGGTTTAGGCCTTGGGGGTTTGTATTTGGAAAACATCGTCCTTGACTCGAGTGATTGTTGCTTTACTTTAATTACCTGCTATGTTATACTTGCTTTTCCTTAGTGTGTGTCTGGGGGCTATCACTGTAAAAAGAGGTGGAGTGGGATGGTTTGGTTCCTATTCCTTTTATTCCTTTATGCTCTTTTGGTATGTTTGATAGTTGATTTACTGCTCACTAAGACTTTGTCTGACTCAAGGTTTTATGTCTCCTCTTATTACCTTGGGCTGTTCATCCATGTTGGGATGGGCAGACTAGGTAGCAGGTGATAGGTGCTATTCTTAGAGATCTACGTTGATGATGACGAAGATGAGCAGGAGGCTTTGCATATTAGTTTTCTTACTATATGTACTGGGTGTTTCGCTGTTGTATCTGATTGAGTGTTATGTAGTGAGGCTTTGATGTATGATGACTCATATGTTTGTATAAATCTACTATGATGCTTATATGAGGATTTTTCTGTTATGGAGCTTCACTATATATTTCTCTATTGTGTTTTATCCGTGCGCTGTGAGTGGTACGATAGAGTTGGCTGTTTTATTTTTACCCTGACTATCGTCCATGGCTACCTGGCACGCCTTTTAGCACACCATTCCCTTGTTTTGGTGCGGGAGTCATGGGCGGTCGTCACATCAAGCAACAGAGAACAATATCAATAACTCGAATCAAAGGTCGAGCAAAAATCAACATCGAAAAAGGAAAAATCGCATACCATTTTTGACAATTAACTCGACCAAATTGAGGTAGCCGTGAAGCAAAGAGAAGAGAGCATCGATCGACCAAGCAAGAACGAAATCATCATTCGATCGTGCCAAATTAAGTCGGCAACTTCAATTTTTCCAAGCCCTAATTTTAGAGACAAACGAAGATCGAAGCCGCCATTTTTCTCAAGATATTCAGAGTGAAGAATAAAAAAAAGGACCGGGCTAAGGAAAACAAAGAAAAGGGACGGCTTTGATAGAAGGGTTTTTTATTTTATGTTTAAAGGGTTATAGGTTTTTAAATTAGGGCTATTTTATTTTAAATTGTTTTTAATTTGTAATTTCTTTTTTTAAACCATTTAATTTCTAGTCGTGTGACTAGGGGACAAGCTACGTGGCGTAGCTTGAGAATTCGCAACTCGGTAGTTGAGTTGTGGCAGGGTTTTGAGCGTAGAGTTAGATTAGTCAATAGCGGGTATAGCGAGTTTACGTGTGTAAGCGAGGGACTATCTAATTTCTAGTAGAAACCTTAGGGGCAGCACGTAGGCAGGGTTTTGCCGAAGCTGGGTAAATTCTGTGTCGTTCTATTTCTGCATTTATTATTCTGCTATTATCTGTGCTGCTATTGTTCTGTGATCTGTGTTGAAATTATTTTATAAGCTTCCATGATTAATTTTTATAATTTACACTATCACCCTATTCACCCCCCCTCTAGGGTGAAATCGATCCTACATTATACTCCGTAGCTCTGTGTAGTTAATGCCCCGCTATTACCCCACTATAACCCCACAATATCTCATAGTGGATTTCTACCACAACGATTTTTCCATATAACCCCAAAATATAGCCTTTCCACTTTAATCCCCGCTATTTCCGCTATATCCCGTTATTCCCGCTATATTTTGCTATTTCCACTATATCTTCTTTAATAAAATGAATTAAAAAATGCATTTATTCATTATAGAATTATGAAACTAATTTATTTGATTTAATTTTTAATATATTTTTAGAAATGAAAATACTTTAATATTCTACTAAATTCATTTATGTTATATAACAGTTTTATGTTTATTTAAAGTATATCCGCACATGTTTTTTATTTGAAATCATTTATATATTGATTATAATTCAATTGAATGATAATTTTTCATTTAATTACCATTTATATATTTGTAAAAACATTAAGTACGAGTTTTATATGCTATTTTAGAGCTATCTGCTATATCCCGCTATATCCTCGCTGTATCCCCGCTATGACTTTTTGCACCTCCACCGCTTTGAATCTGCCGAGTGCTTTAACTTCACAGCCATAGCAAAATTTCTTACTCAACCTTCAGCTCTGATACCAATTTGTCACGACCCAAAATTCAGCGTTCAAAAGTCGACATCAGATACCTCACTTGTATTCGACTGCCGGAGATTCGAACGTCAAATTTCAGTTCGGATGGAGCATATAACAACATCAGAAGAATATGAAACAACGGAACAGAATGAATATCTTGCATACATTACAGATACAACAGTATAATATCCATTACCACATCAGAGTATTTAATACATACACCACAACTCCAAATACAACATCATAATAAATACAACAGTGATCATATATCCAAAAAGTCTTCAAAGGAAGGAAGTGATAGCGAACTCCCAAAGACTAAACACCTGAGATCTCCAAAATCTTCTAAGATAACTCCAAAGCAAAAGCTCCAAAATAATGCTTACTCCAGAATACGGAAACCTGCTACTAGGCTGCCCGTGTAGAAATTATAGGCACCCAGAGTTTAGGGAAGAAAAAAATAAACTCCAGGTCAGTCATGGGACTGGTATGAGTAAACAAAAAAAAAAACAGTTGCTTTTAAAGAAACTAGATTTATAAAAGAAGTTTCGGTATGCTTTTAAAAATGGAACTACCATAAGACCTTCCGCCACACACACAATGCAATCGCAGAATTGGAGGAGATTTCTTCTTATGATAGTCAAATATTCTTGGTACGGGGAAATTTCTTTGATATTATTACTAGTGCATAGTGTAGAAAGCATTTCGGAAATAGAATATTAATCTTAGCCAACATACGACCATTATCGTATGCCTACTATAGCTACCATCTAAACAATGGTGACCACCATAAGTAAATGGAATGTAGCGACCCGCTATTTTGGACCATCCAAATCGACAATAAAACCATACATGTCCGACTTGAATAATTCAAAATACCGAATTGTTAATTTAAAATTTGGCAAAACGTAACATATACAATAAATAAATTAATCACAGATCACAGACACAGAGTAATATAATGCAGCGGAATAGAAAAATAGTAGTTCATGAAGCTACTATATACATCAGAGTTTAAATAAAATACATCAGAATCTCTGGAATGCAGAAGAGTCTTCAGTACGAGCCGATTGACTTCTCTGAACCAGTCAACTAGAAAACTGAAAGCTGAAACGATAGTTGGATCTCCAAATGAAGCTCAAATCTCCAAAGGTGAGTCTCTAATGCTGGATTACTCGGTCTGACCCGAGCGTAAAGCAAAACACGAAACACTCGAGTCAGGATTAACATACTTATATCAATAAATTCAACTCAAATGAAATATCAACTGAAATACAATATAACTTAAAGGATGTTTGGGATGTCCATCCTTTAAGGGTCCATAGAACTATCTACAGGGTAGAAATGTACACTATTGCACCGTGGTCATTCACTTAATTTATACTTCAAACCTAAATGTCAATTTCACTTCAAATAATTTTATTTCCCAAAATAGTATTTATATATATTAAATGCTGTATACGGTAAAGCACTTCCAATTTCCTTAACTTAACAAATCGTTCACATCAACCCGACCTTCCCATTCAAATTAAATTCGATCTCATTTTATCAATTAAATTTTCCTAAAATAGCCACTTAAATTTTATAATTCCCAAATTTGGATTTTGGTATCCCAATTTCCCTTTTTCTTTTTTTTTTATACGTTTTCATGCTTTAAGTATTCAATATTTCAACTAAATTTTTCCCAATCTAGTTTCTAAATAAAATTTCCAATTTAGTTCAAACTAAATTTTCACTTAATTCAGTTTGTTATCTACATAACAAATTCAACTATCTTGGTTCAAAATACATATCCAAATCTCTAAACCATTTAATTACAATATAGTTCATCGCTTAAATATAACAAGTTAAATTTAACAGTTTTCATACAGATTCTCGACTTTTACATCATTATTATTTCGTCTTGAACCCTCCCTTATTTGATTCAATATTATTTCAGTGACCCTAAATTACATTTTACTCAATATATCTAAATTTTATTAAACGTGAAATATCTCATTCGATAAATCTCAATTTGATTTAAATAAATAAATCCTTATCTAAATACCATTTTAAATAACCCAAATTTATCTCCAAATCTTAATTGTTCAATATTATTGCAAGATTTTATCCGGAATAAAATTTACATAAATATTTATCATAATTTATGTATTTAATCAAATCTTGATTAAACTAGATATAATTAACTCTATATTTATCATTACCCTTTATATATGTATTTAAGAATTTACATTTATTAAGACCATATATTTCTTATCATATGATCAATTGTTACGGATACAATCCGTACACTAAGTGTATACGGGTGGATAGCATTTCAACCCGTAATCCCAATTTAATTAAATGGACCGCTTGGGTCTATCATTTCAACCCATTTCAATTCGAAACAAACATAACAAAGGGAACTTGCAGTGTGATGACAGGGATGGTGTCTAAGTAAATAAACAAGCAATAACAACAATCAATCACAATTCAACCAATAAATCAAATAACCCCGAAATAATCGTATTAATTTGCATTGTTATTTGTATAATTATTTCTAGAATCTACACTGTCATTTCATGTAGATTAAAGATTATTACATTACAGTTTTTCCCTTGTCGTTCCTTTTTAAATTTCGGTTTAAAACTACAACAATTAATCCAAACTACGTTCAAAGATTTAAAGTATAACTTATCAATTTCTACGACAATTAATGGGTCAAATTTGACTAATCAAATTCACATATGGCGGGGTCAGGTTTTTATAAATCCAGGTCCGTCATATATAATCCGTTTAATTTTGTAAACTATACTACCCCAAATCAAACTAGCAAACTAGTTATCACTTAACAATAATAATTAACATCCAATTTAGACAACAATCAATCAACCAATCAATTATCAACCAATCTGTATTATTATCACATAAATAATTAACCGATAATGGTGTCAGGTGTCGTAGGTGAACAGATACAGATAATAGCAGTCATAACAGTAAAAACAACTAACAGCAGCATATTTCAATTGTCGTTTCAATTGAAATCAAATTTAATAATTAAAGAACGTTAATCGTGAGTGATTGCTCACCTTTCGAGGCTAGAGCGATAGGCAGTGAAGTTGAGTTACGAAATCCAGGTACGAATCCCAAACAACAAAATGGCACGAATTCGACAAATAGCTGATAATAGAAATAGACGCAATCAAATCAGGCTGGTTCTACGAAGATGTTTGATATAGGTAAATTTGTAAATATATATACTATATTTATAAAAGCATATTCTAAATTTAGATGTATTCTAAATTAAAACATACATACTTACTTTCAAGCCAAATTTTAACTTAAATATAATTAAAGTCTATGTATATATAAAACCAATTCCCTATGCTATCAATATTTTAATCTAACCCACTAAATAAAATTTAACTATCATTATACATCAATTTGAAATAAGTATTTGTATGTTATATTAACCTATACCTAAAACCAATATCCAGACTCATTCTAAAATTTATTTTTATAAATGTAACTTTACACCTGGTAGTAAAACCCAATATTCTTTTAATTTTATGTACCCTTTTTAAATGTAAAGGCTATGCATATGCGAACCGTATATGCTTAGCTTTGTACACAACAACATGCAGACTAACAATTTTACTGCAGACCTTTATAACTAAACTACGCTTATACATTGATATATTCGCACAGCAAAAATCTTAGTCAACAACTAGTCTTATGTTTTACAACCCCATACCTATGTGTATATAGACCTACTGTACCCACTTTTACTTTTTGAAACCAAACCCATACTCTACACGACTTATATATGCATGATACTTAATATGCATTGTCATACAACTTATATCGTATTTTAAACAACAACATTTATTAAAACCAATATATAATAAATCTTATATGATAAAACACTTAATTTTGAAACTTATTTATATATAAAACAGTATAATATATAACACAAACCGAAAATTTTTACAAACCTTTTATAAAATATTATAACTCAAATACCAATTTATAACTTAATGTCGTAACCCTATACAATGGACATTATACTGTAATATATGGAAAAACGTAGCTCGGTGAGCGGAAGTAGCTGACCTGAGAAGGTGGCTTACTCGGCTAAGAAACAGTGGAGATTGAAGGGTGGCTGCGAAGGCCGTACGCTGCTGTCGAGGTGAAGGAAACTCGGATCTGGGGACGAGGTCAGGGTCGGCGTTGGCGTGGGTTTGATGCTGCCGCCGGCATGGATTCAGGTAGAGGCGGAGAGTGGTTGCAAGGAAAAAGGAGCAACGGGGTATGATGATGGATAGGTAAGAGAAGAGGCGGCGGAGGCGAGAGGCTATGGCCGTGGGTTCGTGGGTTGGATCAGTGGCCGAGGAAGGATGTGGGGCTGAGTCGCTGACTGGCCGGAGGGGGAAGGCAATCGGGTGGAGGAGCGGACCAGGTCGGAGCATGGAGGAGGCTACGCGGTGGTCAGTGGTGTCGGCGAGACGTTGTTGGTTTCGTGGCGGCTGTCAGGGCAGTGGCTGATGAGGGTAGCTAGGGGGTCGAAGGCCGATGGTGACAGGCGGAAGATGGACACGGTGGAGGCTATGGGTGAGAGACTTGGTGGCGGCGGTGATGAAGGGGACCGGCGCGGAAGACATGGAGGAAGAAAACAGTGGGGTTGATGTGAAATGGCTATGGATGCTCGGCATGGATGGACTTGAGGGAAGGCTGAAAAGAAAAAGAAAAAAAATGGGGAAGAAAAACAGAGAGAAAAGTGGATGGAGCACCCAGAAGGAAGTGAAACGTGCACGTTATTTGCCATATATATAACATTAAATAAGGCAGATAAAAGAAATTCAACGGTTCAATAAAGCAATTAATATTTGTTTGGGTCAGCACGTGAATCCTGTAAGAAATAAAGGTAAGCTAAAATAAGGCTGAATATAAATGTACCGTTCACGTTGATAAATAAATGCCAAAAAAACGTACCATAAAAATCAAACAACGGTCGAATGGAAGCTTCTTTGGGAAAGCTTTGGTCACGGCAGACGTGGAACCGAAGGAAAATTTTCGAAATGGGGAATAGGAAAAGGTTACACGTGATTGCAGGGAAGTGAATAAAATTAACGGCTACCAGGAAACAAAATAAAGAAGGAAAAAAAAACGCAAAGGAAATAAAAAAAATGAATGCGTTATAACGTATAAAATTTATTCGTACCAAACTTTGAAATGGCATGGGATGGCAACAGCTGTGCATTGATTGGGCAGCTATTTAAGCAATTTATTTTATTGCTCGGGATTCACGTTGAAGTTTGAAAAGTAAAGCAAAGTTAACGGTAAATATTAAAAGATGTCGTTACACGAACATTTTATTGGTTCCGTCGCGTGCCGGACCTCAAAACACAGAGATGAATATACCATTGAGATCAGCACGACAAGACGCTCACAACGGTATACAGATATCGGTGGTATGATCATCCGATCAAAAGTCCATGATCAGTACCTAAATGCTGCTAATTTGATCAGAATTAAGATAAACGGAGCAATAGAAGTCCGAATTTGGAAAAACGGAAAATGTCGTCTTAGTCAGAAGGAGATTTAGAAATTTTCTGTGTAAAAATATTCAGGTTTGAAAAATATTTTATTATCAACAATTATCGACTGACCTGAATTTAATAGAATTTCATAATGAAATAAACTTTGATGAAATTATTTGAAAATTTACCCTTTGCTATATTTAAATATGCGTATTCCAAACACTAAATTTTTATTTCAAAATATTATTATTTAATATTTCTAAAAAAATTCACTTTAATACGTAAATAAACTATTTAAAACTACGGGTCGTTACACTCTCCCCCACTCAAAACTTTTCGTTCCCGAAAAGAAAGGAGGTAGAAGAATAGAACAACCAGCATTAAAATATATTGAAAGACAAGATAGACAATTAATTTAGAACTATATAAATTTTATTTGAAATATTTTGAAATATTTATTTAAAAACTTCATTTTGAAATTCAATTTTCTATAATACTATAATACTTTTCAAACTCCTTTGAAAACAACTATTTACATTATTACTTATATTTGCAAAGACTATTGAAAACACTAAATCCATAATTCATAATTTTATAAATTTTATCTTAAGATATTTTTCAAATATTATTAATAAATCAATGATTAATCATTTACTTTAAATTAATAATTGTTTTCAAAATAATTGTTTTCTTTAAAGATGTTTTATAAAATTAATAACTTCAAAATATTTATAACACTAAAATTTTATATTAAACAATGTAGTATATAATTAGACAATATTTTAAAGGATAAATCCACAAGGAAGGAAGGTAGATTTGGAAAACAGTATCAAGGTGAATAACTAAACTGAGCAGATAAGGTGGATGCAAGGAATAGTATCGGGCACGAATAATTGATCTAGAACCATAAGGATTTTAAATTTCAAATATTAATTCAAATTTCTTTGTTGGGAAAATACTTTTATAATAAATACATTTATAATAATATCTTTTATAATAAAATACTATTATATCGAAATAAATTTTCCTTTTGAAAATACTTTTATAACTCGATGTTTCAACAAGTTTATCCTCGTTCTTGCAGACTCTGGCCAGGCGTTGATCAGGCGCAAAGCTAGAATTCTTCAAGTACTTAGTAGACTTATTTCAACACCCAGTGAAAATACTTGGAAAACCTTTTTAAAAACAGATATGGAAAGTACGATCCGAACAAAACAATCAAACCAAAAACCTTTGTCCGATCATGGTTCGCAGATACACAATGGTTACGCCTGGTTCCCCCAGGAAACAATCCGTATCCGTAAGCTTTCACAGCCCTACGAGTTACGCCATGATGACTAGTAGGGTGCAGGATACACAATGGTTACGCCTGGTTCCCCCAGGAAACAATCCGTACCCCCAGGCAAGACTCAGCCAGGCACTTGCGCTACTATTCGCGACCTACACAGATTGCAGGATACACAATGGTTACGCCTGGTTCCCCCAGGAAACAATCCGTACCCCTAGGCAAGACTCAGCCAGGCAATTTCGCTGTGCATTCACGAGAGAAAAAGAAACCGCGGGTTACGCCACGGTGGGAACACTCGAGTATTACATCCGGAAAACCAAAAATCAGAGAGAATAATATCGATAGAATAAATCCACGATGTGGCCACAAAGCGGATATCAAGCAGAAGGCACTTTCCATATCTTTACTTGGAAAATATATATCATATAGTACCTTTTCAAATACTTTCAAATATCGTACTTATATAAAGTCCATAATATATAGGATTCCTTTCTAAAACGAATACTTTCCAAATCAACAGTATATCAAATCATACTTACATAGACTTTGATTATATACAATTCTCTTTCCAAATTGAGTACCTTTCAAATCAATAGATTTCAAATCACTTCCATACTTATACAAATCCATTTTATATAAGTCCGACCACTTCCCAAATCAAGTGCTTAATTATACAAGGTTCTCAATTTCAAATTATTCAATATCAAATTTTGTTCCAAAGTCATATATGAATTCACCAAATTTCTTCCAACTTAGATATCCTAACTTCAAAGTTCCCCAAAATAGTAGGTTTAGAAAATTATCCCAGTTTCCAGATTAAAATAATTCAAGTCAAACAAATTCATTTCCAAAATCATCATATAAGTACTGGTTTTAATTTTCAATTAAATTTCAAAACCCAATATTTTCTCACAATCCATTATCCTCAAAATGGTTTCCAACTTTATACTTATCCCTTCTAAACCTTTAAACTATCCATTTCTATGTGAAATATCCAATTTACCTTTTTGAAAACCATTATTCAACTATTTTTCCAAAACATTTCAAAACTAAATTTATATTCTTAATTAGACATTTTATACTCTTCGAAATTTCTTAGTTTTGAAAATTTAATCTCGATTTGGAAGTGTTCGAACATTTAAAATAGTTAGGGAAATCAAATTTTCAATTTAAGAGTTGAAAATCAACAATAAATCAATTATTAAATCTGGAACTCGAGGACCGAACACCAGTCTCATTTTATATTGTTTCACATATATACTTATATCTTTCTAAAATATCAAATTATATTTCGGAATTTGAAATCAAAAACCGCTTTACAAATCACTCGCATAGCGAAGCTATTAAAGTGGCCTCTCTCCCACTCTGAAACTCGAAAATCAATGTCGATGATGCGTGCACTCATCACCGAAATTATTCTCCAGCGACATAAGTGAGTTCTGGACTTCTATTTTTCTTGAAAACTTCTTTGAAATTTCTTCAAATTATTGGAATTCATTTGAACTCATTTGAAACATTTCTTATTTGGAAAAATACTTTTAAATCGTATATATATTTTCCAAAATCTTAAAACCAATTCCAAAACACCGGAATTCAATCCTCGAATTTCAATTTTAACAATTTAGTTATAAATCATTTTTTTTATATAGATCAGATTCTTATATTTTTCAAAATTTCAATTCTTTCAAAACCCTCTTATATAGAATGACATATCTTATTTGCTTTATACATATAGGTATATCATCCTTATTGAAAACATTCTCTTTTATATATAGAAAAATCATAGTTTTCCAAATAATAATTTCGATATATAAAACAATTTTCAAAAATACAAACATACCCGATTTTCCCAAGGGTGATTTACGAATGGATTTCAAAACAAAGATAGAGATTCAAATTAGAGGAACTCTAATCAAATAAAATTCTGATTCGAAGATAGGCTCAATAAAGTTGAGAAATCAAATTACAAAATAGAAGATGGATATACTTCTATAAATCTCGGGCGACCTTAACCGGGTCAACCGTGACTTCAGGGATATAATTGATGCGGAATTTTAAAGCAAATCGACATACGATCGCCCGATACAGAATTCGGCATAACTAGATATAGTAGCATCATAAACCGAGGATTCAGAATCTCCGGTGAATCAATGCCGATTGTAAAGGAGTTCTCACCCCCTTTACAAAACATTCAGTGGAGTTATGGGATACTCCAGAATCAAACGAATATAAATAGGGAGAGACAGAATATATTTTGGAACCAAGGGACATTCCAAAATTCAAAGGAAATCGAGTCAAAAAGAAGAGATTCAACTCGAGCGAAAGTGATTCTGTAAATAAATTTACCATATATCTTAAGTTTTGCCTAGAGCCAAAGCTCTGATACCAGCTGTAGCGACCCGCTATTTTGGACCATCCAAATCGACAATAAAACCATACATGTCCGACTTGAATAATTCAAAATACCGAATTGTTAATTTAAAATTTGGCAAAACGTAACATATACAATAAATAAATTAATCACAGATCACAGACACAGAGTAATATAATGCAGCGGAATAGAAAAATAGTAGTTCATGAAGCTACTATATACATCAGAGTTTAAATAAAATACATCAGAATCTCTGGAATGCAGAAGAGTCTTCAGTACGAGCCGATTGACTTCTCTGAACCAGTCAACTAGAAAACTGAAAGCTGAAACGATAGTTGGATCTCCAAATGAAGCTCAAATCTCCAAAGGTGAGTCTCTAATGCTGGATTACTCGGTCTGACCCGAGCGTAAAGCAAAACACGAAACACTCGAGTCAGGATTAACATACTTATATCAATAAATTCAACTCAAATGAAATATCAACTGAAATACAATATAACTTAAAGGATGTTTGGGATGTCCATCCTTTAAGGGTCCATAGAACTATCTACAGGGTAGAAATGTACACTATTGCACCGTGGTCATTCACTTAATTTATACTTCAAACCTAAATGTCAATTTCACTTCAAATAATTTTATTTCCCAAAATAGTATTTATATATATTAAATGCTGTATACGGTAAAGCACTTCCAATTTCCTTAACTTAACAAATCGTTCACATCAACCCGACCTTCCCATTCAAATTAAATTCGATCTCATTTTATCAATTAAATTTTCCTAAAATAGCCACTTAAATTTTATAATTCCCAAATTTGGATTTTGGTATCCCAATTTCCCTTTTTTTTTTTTATACGTTTTCATGCTTTAAGTATTCAATATTTCAACTAAATTTTTCCCAATCTAGTTTCTAAATAAAATTTCCAATTTAGTTCAAACTAAATTTTCACTTAATTCAGTTTGTTATCTACATAACAAATTCAACTATCTTGGTTCAAAATACATATCCAAATCTCTAAACCATTTAATTACAATATAGTTCATCGCTTAAATATAACAAGTTAAATTTAACAGTTTTCATACAGATTCTCGACTTTTACATCATTATTATTTCGTCTTGAACCCTCCCTTATTTGATTCAATATTATTTCAGTGACCCTAAATTACATTTTACTCAATATATCTAAATTTTATTAAACGTGAAATATCTCATTCGATAAATCTCAATTTGATTTAAATAAATAAATCCTTATCTAAATACCATTTTAAATAACCCAAATTTATCTCCAAATCTTAATTGTTCAATATTATTGCAAGATTTTATCCGGAATAAAATTTACATAAATATTTATCATAATTTATGTATTTAATCAAATCTTGATTAAACTAGATATAATTAACTCTATATTTATCATTACCCTTTATATATGTATTTAAGAATTTACATTTATTAAGACCATATATTTCTTATCATATGATCAATTGTTACGGATACAATCCGTACACTAAGTGTATACGGGTGGATAGCATTTCAACCCGTAATCCCAATTTAATTAAATGGAACGCTTGGGTCTATCATTTCAACCCATTTCAATTCGAAACAAACATAACAAAGGGAACTTGCAGTGTGATGATAGGGATGGTGTCTAAGTAAATAAACAAGCAATAACAACAATCAATCACAATTCAACCAATAAATCAAATAACCCCGAAATAATCGTATTAATTTGCATTGTTATTTGTATAATTATTTCTAGAATCTACACTATCATTTCATGTAGATTAAAGATTATTACATTACAGTTTTTCCCTTGTCGTTCCTTTTTAAATTTCGGTTTAAAACTACAACAATTAATCCAAACTACGTTCAAAGATTTAAAGTATAACTTATCAATTTCTACGACAATTAATGGGTCAAATTTGACTAATCAAATTCACATATGGCGGGGTCAGGTTTTTATAAATCCAGGTCCGTCATATATAATCCGTTTAATTTTGTAAACTATACTACCCCAAATCAAACTAGCAAACTAGTTATCACTTAACAATAATAATTAACATCCAATTTAGACAACAATCAATCAACCAATCAATTATCAACCAATCTGTATTATTATCACATAAATAATTAACCGATAATGGTGTCAGGTGTCGTAGGTGAACAGATACAGATAATAGCAGTCATAACAGTAAAAACAACTAACAGCAGCATATTTCAATTGTCGTTTCAATTGAAATCAAATTTAATAATTAAAGAACGTTAATCGTGAGTGATTGCTCACCTTTCGAGGCTAGAGCGATAGGCAGTGAAGTTGAGTTACGAAATCCAGGTACGAATCCCAAACAACAAAATGGCACGAATTCGACAAATAGCTGATAATAGAAATAGACGCAATCAAATCAGGCTGGTTCTACGAAGATGTTTGATATAGGTAAATTTGTAAATATATATACTATATTTATAAAAGCATATTCTAAATTTAGATGTATTCTAAATTAAAACATACATACTTACTTTCAAGCCAAATTTTAACTTAAATATAATTAAAGTCTATGTATATATAAAACCAATTCCCTATGCTATCAATATTTTAATCTAACCCACTAAATAAAATTTAACTATCATTATACATCAATTTGAAATAAGTATTTGTATGTTATATTAACCTATACCTAAAACCAATATCCAGACTCATTCTAAAATTTATTTTTATAAATGTAACTTTACACCTGGTAGTAAAACCCAATATTCTTTTAATTTTATGTACCCTTTTTAAATGTAAAGGCTATGCATATGCGAACCGTATATGCTTAGCTTTGTACACAACAACATGCAGACTAACAATTTTACTGCAGACCTTTATAACTAAACTACGCTTATACATTGATATATTCGCACAGCAAAAATCTTAGTCAACAACTAGTCTTATGTTTTACAACCCCATACCTATGTGTATATAGACCTACTGTACCCACTTTTACTTTTTGAAACCAAACCCATACTCTACACGACTTATATATGCATGATACTTAATATGCATTGTCATACAACTTATATCGTATTTTAAACAACAACATTTATTAAAACCAATATATAATAAATCTTATATGATAAAACACTTAATTTTGAAACTTATTTATATATAAAACAGTATAATATATAACACAAACCGAAAATTTTTACAAACCTTTTATAAAATATTATAACTCAAATACCAATTTATAACTTAATGCCGTAACCCTATACAATGGACATTATACTGTAATATATGGAAAAACGTAGCTCGGTGAGCGGAAGTAGCTGACCAGAGAAGGTGGCTTACTCGGCTAAGAAACAGTGGAGATTGAAGGGTGGCTGCGAAGGCCGTACGCTGCTGTCGAGGTGAAGGAAACTCGGATCTGGGGACGAGGTCAGGGTCGGCGTTGGCGTGGGTTTGATGCTGCCGCCGGCATGGATTCAGGTAGAGGCGGAGAGTGGTTGCAAGGAAAAAGGAGCAACGGGGTATGATGATGGATAGGTAAGAGAAGAGGCGGCGGAGGCGAGAGGCTATGGCCGTGGGTTCGTGGGTTGGATCAGTGGCCGAGGAAGGATGTGGGGCTGAGTCGCTGACTGGCCGGAGGGGGAAGGCAATCGGGTGGAGGAGCGGACCAGGTCGGAGCATGGAGGAGGCTGCGCGGTGGTCAGTGGTGTCGGCGAGACGTTGTTGGTTTCGTGGCGGCTGTCAGGGCAGTGGCTGATGAGGGTAGCTAGGGGGTCGAAGGCCGATGGTGACAGGCGGAAGATGGACACGGTGGAGGCTATGGGTGAGAGACTTGGTGGCGGCGGTGATGAAGGGGACCGGCGCGGAAGACATGGAGGAAGAAAACAGTGGGGTTGATGTGAAATGGCTATGGATGCTCGGCATGGATGGACTTGAGGGAAGGCTGAAAAGAAAAAGAAAAAAAAATGGGGAAGAAGAACAGAGAGAAAAGTGGATGGAGCACCCAGAAGGAAGTGAAACGTGCACGTTATTTGCCATATATATAACATTAAATAAGGCAGATAAAAGAAATTCAACGGTTCAATAAAGCAATTAATATTTGTTTGGGTCAGCACGTGAATCCTGTAAGAAATAAAGGTAAGCTAAAATAAGGCTGAATATAAATGTACCGTTCACGTTGATAAATAAATGCCAAAAAAACGTACCATAAAAATCAAACAACGGTCGAATGGAAGCTTCTTTGGGAAAGCTTTGGTCACGGCAGACGTGGAACCGAAGGAAAATTTTCGAAATGGGGAATAGGAAAAGGTTACACGTGATTGCAGGGAAGTGAATAAAATTAACGGCTACCAGGAAACAAAATAAAGAAGGAAAAAAAAACGCAAAGGAAATAAAAAAAATGAATGCGTTATAACGTATAAAATTTATTCGTACCAAACTTTGAAATGGCATGGGATGGCAACAGCTGTGCATTGATTGGGCAGCTATTTAAGCAATTTATTTTATTGCTCGGGATTCACGTTGAAGTTTGAAAAGTAAAGCAAAGTTAACGGTAAATATTAAAAGATGTCGTCACACGAACATTTTATTGGTTCCGTCGCGTGCCGGACCTCAAAACACAGAGATGAATATACCATTGAGATCAGCACGACAAGACGCTCACAACGGTATACAGATATCGGTGGTATGATCATCCGATCAAAAGTCCATGATCAGTACCTAAATGCTGCTAATTTGATCAGAATTAAGATAAACGGAGCAATAGAAGTCCGAATTTGGAAAAACGGAAAATGTCGTCTTAGTCAGAAGGAGATTTAGAAATTTTCTGTGTAAAAATATTCAGGTTTGAAAAATATTTTATTATCAACAATTATCGACTGACCTGAATTTAATAGAATTTCATAATGAAATAAACTTTGATGAAATTATTTGAAAATTTACCCTTTGCTATATTTAAATATGCGTATTCCAAACACTAAATTTTTATTTCAAAATATTATTATTTAATATTTCTAAAAAAATTCACTTTAATACGTAAATAAACTATTTAAAACTACGGGTCGTTACATGGAAGGTTCTACAACTAAAACCGTACGGGGTTTCTTATTAGGAATTGGATTTCCAACAATGGTCAGGCTAAGGAACTTTGTGGGCCACATGGGTACGCCTCTGGAGGGACGACCCGAGAACCTAACCAGATCTCTGCTAACACAAGGCCGGGTTACCTCTAACTAGGTAACTATTGACATGAGTATGCCATCCTCTGTGATGTCCCGGAAATTTAGGCAATAATTATTTAATAATTTCATTGATAATTATTTTAAAATGTGAAATATTGATTTAATAATTTAATTCAAACTGGAATTCTCTTTTGAAAATTAATAATTATTTAGTTTGTTTAATGACATTCTTTTCAATGTTAAAAATATTTAAATAATAAATTTATCTTTCAAAACTGATAAAAGTATATTTTATTTATAATGTATAAATGTTTATACATTGTAAATAGAGGATTTGGTTTTAATTTTAATCTATATTAAATGAAGGATATTTTCTAATTTTATTATATAAATGTATAAATTGTAAATTGACTTAAATTGATTTAAATTAGTATTGTAACTTTTAAAAAGGGTTTGTTTTAAAAATCTATCTTATATTTTCATAGAAATGTAAGTAGGTATTTATTTGTTTATAAGAACAAATATAGTTTAAATTTCTTTTTATAATAAAAGTTTATTTTATTTGGTTTATTTTAAAAATTGTTTTTCTTGAATAAGATAAACTCAACATCTTTCTTCTTTTAAAAATCTTTTCTTTTGAA
This sequence comes from Allium cepa, assembly GCA_030765085.1. Lineage (NCBI taxonomy): Eukaryota > Viridiplantae > Streptophyta > Magnoliopsida > Asparagales > Amaryllidaceae > Allium > Allium cepa. The sequence continues at coordinate 112,252,996 of CM060934.1, forward strand.
ATTTTGTTTTATAAAGAATATTATTTTGAAAAATAATTAAGCAAACATTTAAAATGAGCAGTTTTATAAAGAAGTTTATATGTATTTATTTAAAAGCTAATGTTAATAAATCATTTGAAACATGCTAAAATAAGTTTGAAATAGATTACGATAAATTCTAATACATATATAAATTTAGAATTCTCTTTTATATATTGAAATGAACAAGTGTTAGCTTTTTAAACTATAAATGGACACATGTAAAACATTTAACATAATAATATAACAAGTGGCATTTGTTTTTAAAGTTTTTTATTTTAAATTATATTGGTAAGAGAATATAGCAAAAGCATTTTGTTAAAAACCCTTTTTCTCAATTAAAAGCCTGAAATCAGATTTGAGAAAAAAACAAAACTTAAAACAAATGCATGTTAAAAATCTGCATACATCTTCAATCAAATCTGCAAACCAAACTTCTTCAAATCTGCATACAATCTATCTGCATCTAAATTCTACAAATCAATTTCTTCAAACAAATTAAAATCTACACATTTATCTTCAATTATGTGCATTTGAATTGGATCTGCATGCTAAGTTCAACATCAAATCTGGAGCTCAACATCTATATGAAGTCCAATTTAAAATCTGAGCAATGGATTTGGGGTCTGCATGCATACAAATACAGGATAAAAGCAACAAGCAATTCCAGTAAGCAAATGAAGCCAGGATCAACATGCATTTCAATATGCATTTCTTGAAAATGAATCTGCATCTCTGGAATTACTTTCTGCATCTTCAATTTAAAAGTGAGTAAGCTTCTTATCTTTTAAAAACAGTTTCCTTTAAATATCAAAATCAAACATAAACTACAGAGTTTATGTTTTTTTCACAGAAATTAAACTGTTTAACAAGATTGTTCTGTTTTGTTTTAAAAATAAAATAAAATGAGTAACCTTGCATGCTTATAAACTTGAGACACCTGAGCATATGGATAAAGATGATGAGATGATTACATATTGTTGAATGCTTTGTGTAAACATATATATGTATGTTGCTGTTGTTTAGTATCTGCACACTTGTTGTTATTTTAAAACTAAGAATTGTTATTAGAAAACCCTTATCTCTGGGTTTGAATCCCTGTTAGAATTGATATGTAAACAAAGTTTGGTTGTTTAACATAAATCCAGGTTTGTAAATTTTGTTTGTAAATCAAAATTTTGTTCTTAAATCAGGATTTGGTTGTATATAAAAAAAATTAAGATTACAGTTTTAAATAAACTGTAGGGGAAAGGAATTTCTGTTTCAAAACAGAAATAGGAAAATTTGAAAATATCTGTAGGCTAGTAAATTTGGGGGTTGGGATACTTCCTGTAGGTGAATTATTGATGTAAGAATGAAGGGAATTTTGATGATAGAAGATCAGAGAGAGAGGTGAGGTGATATTGAGTGTGTCCAGGTTTTCAAAACCTAGTGCAGTGTTGCAGTGCCTTATCTATGCACATGCTTTCTGCTGCATCGAATAGGAGTGGGGTTTGTTGAGGTTGCATTGGGGTTGTAGATGGACCATCTGCCGGAATTGTAGCGATGAAGATGGTCGAAGGTGAGATTGGGTGATGTTGACAGGTTGGGTGTATATGGTGTTGTTGTGAAATTTCAGGATTGCTGTTGGTTTTCTTAATTTTGATTTCAACTGATATGGGAGGATATGGATTATTGTGATAATGTAAGGAGATGATCAGTGTCTTGTGGAAGGGGGTTAGCATGGCTGGAGTTCGCCGGAGCGACGGTGCATGTGCACCATTCATGTTTGAAGTCTGGTGGTCTTTTGGTTGTGTGCAGGGTTTATTTACTCGAAGTAATCCTCGAGTTTTTGTGCATCTTACTCGAAGCAAGGAGTAGTGAAACTCGAAGTAATAGGAGGGGTTTCTCGGGTATTTGGATTGCAGGTTTAAAATCTGTAATTTTTACAGTTTTTAAAATTTTTAAATGAAACTCATATTTTAAAATTGTAAATTGAATCAAATGTAAGATTTAAACTGAATTGAAATGTAGCTTTGAATTCAAAGTTTTTAAGAAAAAGGTAAAATCTTAAATTTAAACAAGATTTAAATTCAGTTTAAAAGCAAGAATTAAAACAGTTTTCAGGTTTAAGCCTGAGAAGTTTTGCAGTTTTAAATTTTTGAATAAATTCATATTTTAAGTTGAAACTTGATTCAGGTAATACTTGAATCTGAATTCAAATGTAGTTTTGAATTCAAAAGTTTTTAAAAATGAAAATCTAAAATTTAAACAAGTTTTAAATTCAGATTTGAAGTTAAGTTTAATACAGTTTCAGGTTTGTTTTTTTTTTAAACCAGAATTAGATTTAAAAACATTTTTGTAAGTTTTTTTTAAAAGTATCAACAGATTTAAATGTTTGAATAAAAACTTAAATTTGTTTTTGAATTTAGATTAAAAACTGTTTTCAAGTTTCTTTGAAAACCAGTTTTGTATTCAACAGTTTGTAAATCTAAAAAAATGAATGAGTCATTTGGGTTAAACTTGAAAGAAAATGATTTCAAATAAGTTTTTAAACTTGAAAGAATTTAGTTTCCGTTAGTATTTGGGTTAAAATATGAAGTGTTTAATTTAAATTTGGAATTGAAATAATCAATTTAAATCTTTCTTTATATTTAGGTAATGAATGTTCTTTAACATTCATTTTGTTGTAAGGTTTATAATTATTTTAATTTGAATTAATGTTTAATGATTAAACATTTTAAATATCAAATTTTTAAATAGAATTTGAACTTAATTTTAGAAATGTATTGTTTTAATACATTTTGAATGTAAATGAGTCATTTGATAAATAATTGAATTATTTTGAAAAATAATCAAGATAATTAAGGATTTACTTAATTATTTGATTTTTAAATAATGATTAGATTAATATTAATTAGAAATGATTTATTAATCTAATTCAAATTTTCTTAAGTATATAATTAATGAAATGTTAATTAATAAATGGTGATAATTATCTAAGGATAATTTAGTAATTAATTAATGTAATTAGTTTTGATAATTAACTAGATTGATTAATTGAATCTAATTAATTGAAATTTGTTAAGTATAATTAATTGTTAAAGTAATTAAGGTATTAATTACTTATGGTAATTAATTTTGATATTGTGATTCAATTAAGTTAATTAATTTGGTTTAATTAACTTAAATAAATCATTTGATGATTTTTAGAGAGTAATTACTTAATGTAATTAATGGAGAAGGATTACTTAGATAAGTAATACTGATAATTACTGGAATGTAATTAGTAATTTAGATAATTACTTTTGTAATTAATTAAGGAATTAATTAATGATTAATGATTTGTTAATTAATTTATAAATGAGAAATTAAAGATAGTTAATTACTTAATTGGATATTAATCAAGGTGATTAATAATTAGATTAATTAAATAATGTAATTAATTTTAATTAAATACTTTATTTATATATTAGAGGTCATTAATTGTTATAATTAATGATGTAATTAAGGATTGTTTGATTAAGTTAAAATTAAATTAAGTTATTAATTAATTGTAATTAATTAAGGATAAATATAATTAATTATAATTAGTTAATAAATGAAGTAATTAAATGTTAATTACTTATAAATAAGGTTAATTAATTTATGAAATTAATTAAAGACTAATTACTTATTGTAATTAGTAAATGATTAATCAAGATGTTTAATCAAGTTAAATACTTAGTGGATAATTAATTAACTGAGTTAATTAATTAATGGATATTAAGCAGGATTTAAATAAGTAATTAATTTAATCTATTTTAAATTAATTAGAGATGGTTGTAATTAATTTAATTCATTTTAAATTAATTATAATTGATGATAATTAAATCATTGCTTATGGATGCTACTGATTGAATGGTTGTGATCTCAGTAATGAGATTAGTTGTATCTGTATGATATGGATGATTGGTTTAAGTATGATGGTTTGTGATGGATTATTTGATTGTGATGATTATCTGTTTATGGATGATACAGATTATCTTTTACGGTATGAATGTGCTTATCTATTGTTAGATGTAGTTTATCTATCTCTGTGAAATAGATAATAATGAAATAAGTTAATTGTTTAAAACCCTCAAGTACAACTTGGAAATTAAAATGGCGTTTGGTTTCGGTGAGACCGGGATCGGGTTTCCATATTTGGATATCCGAAAACCACATCGATTCCAATTAAACGTTAGCTCGTTAATCCAAGGGGAGCAAGTGAAGACTCGAGGTGTAAGGGCTATACGTCAGTATAACTCTGTGGGTGATTCCGTAATGAGTTTGACGGAATAGTGCTTATAGATTCAAGATGGAGATTAGAGTGCAAGGGTTATCATCGTTAACTCTGAGGGTGATTCCAATACGAGTGTAACGAGATAATGCCTTCGGTTTCGTTCGAACCCGGAACGAACTTGTATGGATTGAATGCTTTCAGAACATCGTCAGGTGGACGATGAGCATTCTAAGATTGATATGTCCTATAAAGGTAATCGTAACCTCAAGCCTCATCAAGCGGGAATGGATAAACAGGGGAGGTGCAGCAAAGCTTCGTGGGTAGCCCCCACTGGAGAGCAAGATTTACTCCTGTCTAGAGGTCCCTTTATATTCGGCTGTGTGGCAGTTGGTGACGACCAATCTGCGGGGTGGTCTTGTTCGGAACTGTTCAGTAAGGAACGGGTCCGGCTTTGTGTTGCAGGGGAGTGGGAGTACTCCTCTGTACGGTGATCTAGGCCACGTACTGTGATGGGCGGTACCCCAGTAGCCCTACCATTGATGGAAACCCATTTCCCTACGAGACCCTACGGTTTTGTTTGTATTACCCACTTTTGTGGCTAGTAGCTGGAATTTAATCATGTAACAATTTTGGCTATTTCTTATTTACTTGAAAACACTAGACACTATTATAATATCACTGGATTTCCTATCAAATGTTTTGGTTAGCGTAAGGTAAAAACTTTTCCATGTTTATGTGTGGGAAGTCTTACGTGATACCTTTTGTTTCAAAAGATTTTCTAAAGTTAAGCAACTTTTATCCCCGTTTACTCACACCAGACCCCTGTCTGACCTGAGTATTTATTTTCTGTTTTATTAAACTCTTGGGTACTCATATTACGTATGAGTAGTCAAGTGTTTCAGGATTGCTTTGACGAGTTTCTGCTAGGAGGAGATAATGGAGCAGGAGGCTTCGGCGTGTAGATATACTTAGTGGTTCCGCTGTGTTTGAGTCGTATCTGTTTTTCTTTGATGTACTTGGATTGTAGTTGCTAGACAGATGTTTATAACTGTCTAGTTTGTATTGTATTAGCCGTATTACTCTGATGTATATGATACTATGTAAAGTATTATGTGATATATTATAATTTATTCGATTCCGCTGTGAGATTCTGATGTTGTCTGTTTCTTTCTACCCTTTCTTTCTTCTTAGCGATGCGACTTCCTGGAGTCTGGAAGTTGGGTCGTTACATCCTCCGTTTGTAACCAACCTTTATCTGGGGCCCCAGCAATAATCACATAGTAACATATATATATATATATATATATATATATATATATATATATATATATATATATATATATATGCGATATCCACATAAGTTAAGTATCTGGGCTCCATACCATGATACCACTTCTATCCAGAAGGAAATGCACATACCCAAAGGGCGCTACCCCCAATAACCTTGCTGCAACTTTCCTGTTTCGACCATTACGGGGTGTGAGGTTCGACGAAGTCTCGTCCACAAAGCTACGCTTTTCACAAAGCCATGCTTCGATCAACAAATGATCAGCAACACTCAGCATGCCACATTACATAGTTGGGAATATATTACTGATAACCTTCAACTACATAACCTCTGAGCTCATACGTCTCAGAGAAGGGTGTTAAGCTAAGAGAATAAATTCTCCGCCACCAACAGAAATGTATTTGAAAGAAACCTGCTTTATACCACAAATGTAATGTCAAACATACAATCCATACAAGTCTGTTCTGGGTTCGAACAGAACCGAAGGGACTTCCGAAGAAGTCTTTGCAATCCGAGCGTCCACAATCCCAATCGCATTCCCCATCACATATGGAGAACTCTATACCAGAGCAACTCAGTGTAGAGTCATTCGACAGGTTATCCTATCATTCTCGAAGACGTCCGGTCTTCACCACCGTCTTCAAATGCTCATCCATTTCATCGTAACACTTATTCGGAATGGTTTATATGACACAAAGGTCCTTTCTCGGCTAAACAGAATATTGAGAGTCAATTTTAAAAACATGTGGATATGCCTTTCACAAAAATTCACAGGTTCGATGTGGGTTTCGGGTAACAAACTGAAATCCGATTCCCTGTCGCATCGAAGTTTAAATTCCGTTTTACTGGCAAACAAGGTTTTCACGTCAATACAGAACAAACCACAATCACAGTGCAGTGCATGGCAATTTACATCACACAGTATCACAAACAGAATAGAAATATCAATATAGTGCACAGCGATAGTTAATTATTTTCCCATGTGGTTTAAATAAATTTACCACACAATTATTTGTAGTGATGTTTAAAATCAATGATTAAATTTTGGATAACTAAATTAAATCTTAATTAACTCGATTTATTGTTTCAAAATTAGTTATTTTAATTAACTGCCAATTAAAATTAATTAACTTAATTTATCTAATCAACAAATTCTTAATTACAAATTTATTTAAATACTTAATTGTTTATTAATCAATTTTAATTTCAATTTGTATATCATTCTTAATTTCTTTTCAAAATCATAAATTAATAAATATTATTTACCTTAATTATCATTTGAAAATCTTTTATATACTTTGGAAATCAAATTATTACAATTATAGAAAGTTTTAGTGTTAATTAACTTAACTACATTAAATTACTTAATTTAAATATTAATTAAGGCTTAATAAAGCATTGATATATATATGTACTTACTTAGTCGATAACTTAAACCAATTCTCAACTTAAAAATAATCAACTTTGTTCAACTTAACATTATAAACTTTAATAATTTGGGCTTAACCCATTTTCAAGACAACCCGAGTAAACCCAAGCTTTACTCGAGTAAAAACTCGAGTTCCTCACCATCTCTCCCCGAAGCCTTATCTCTCTCCCTCACGTGTACCCCTTCTTCTCTATTTCTTTTTTTTATAACTTAAGTTTTCAAACTAGAAACAGTAGGGAGGCTACTCGCGTGCTCGAGTTATACACTGAAGCAATGCGCCACTTTCCTCGAGTCTCGTCTCGTGTTGACCATCGACAACCCCCTGACACCAAAGTGATGACGTGCACGTGCACATCAACGCGCCGCCATTCTGGCGAATGTCGCGACCCTCGACAAGTCGAAAAACTCACAAACACTCGAATTCGAACATCAATTCGAAGCCATCGACTCAAAATCAAATTTTCACCCTTTCGTTGCACCTGAAACTCGAACATACCCAAACCCAAACGCCTCGCCACCACGTCTCAAAGCACTGGAGGAGCTCGAACTCCGTCACCGTCACGTCAACACCCCATTCCACCAATCCCCAGAGCCGTGTAGCACTCGATCACGTTTTGGAGACGAACACGCCACATTACAAACATGTCCAAAAACTCCAACTAAAACCCTAATATGACCTCGTATCCTAATTTCACGCAATTGAAAAATTAATTGATAATTTTCCTGAGATCATCAATGTTTCAACTTTCTTCAAACAAAATTCGATACCTAGTATTGGATCGATTGTTAGAAAATGATCAAAGCGCTAATTTTGTTCAAATTCGAACTGCTCTTGAAACATTTAAATAAAAATCATCATATTAATTTTAAAAATCATAACTTTGTATGCTTATTCGAGTTACATAATCAAATCACTAATTTAAAACACTTGATTTCTTCATAAACATTTGTTTGTACTGTAAATTTTTGGGTTACAGAGTCCATCTCTCTATGATCAAACTTAAAACAATCTTTAAACCGTGATTCAAGTTTTAAGCAAGTTTATTTTGTTTAAAAATCCCAAGCAAAAATGTTAAATGGAGTTTTATTTGAATTTTTTTCTTATACACTTAAATGTATGTCTAGTAACATAGAAACAGAGAAACATACAGAGTACATTTTTACTTCAATATACAACAAAACACAATATAAATACTTAGATTTCAAATGAAAGAAAATAAGTTTACTCACCTGAAACAAGTTTGAACAGAACACTTTGGTGTTGAGAATAAATGCACTATTTTTGATTCTTCTCTTTTTGTTCAGCAGATTATATTTAAGCTTGGAAATAAAGTGAGGTTCATAAATTTCCTTTTACTTTCTTAATTTGCTTTTTTGAACGAACTAAAATGGACATGGATGTGTACATATATATGAAGGGGTTTGTGTACAGGCTGAGGTATAGGCAAGTACAGGTTTTCTTTGCTCAGCATTTTACATTTCTCTTTTTTTTTCTGTTGACTAAACCCATGCTTTAAATTGGGCTGATGTGATCTTGTTCATGCTGGAGAGTAAATGGCATTTAATGAAAGCATGTAATGTAATGCTTCCTTGTATGTTTACAACAATTTTATTTTATTGTTGTGCAAGTACTATTTTGTTTTGTTAGTAGATTTTTTTCTTGCCGTGCCTAAGTCTTAGTTTTCTTGCATGTTTCTTGGGTTATAAATTTATATGCATTTATGTGTATATTCATATGTCTTTTTATTACAACCATACTCATGAATTTTACTTCTATATTAAAGTTAACTATTAATAATTATCTCATCGCATATATTTTATTTTATTGTTTAAAACAATTTCTTATTTGTTACATAATTTATTTATTTATTTATTTTTTATTATTACTTATTTAAACTTAACTATCAAATATTTATTTAATTCCATATAACTTTGTAATATTAATATCAACAATATTTTATTTCTGTTGAAATTTCTCAAATTAAATTCAAAAGTTCAAATAATTTATCGTATTTTAAATTCAAAATTTTGGGATGCCATAATTTCTTTCTAGATAAAGGTGATATCATGGTATGGAGCCCATATATTTAACCTATGTGGTTACTGCAAATACATTACTTTGTGGTTGTTGGTATCGGGCGCTCGGATAAAGGTTGGTTACGACCGGGGGATGGCATACTCGTGTAGTAGTTACCTAGTTACAGAGGTAACCCGGCCTTGTGTTGGCAGAGATCCGGTTAGGTTCTCGGGGCGTCCCTCCAGAGGCGTACCCATGTGGCTATGGGAAGTTTATTGGCCTGACCATTTGTTGGAAATCCAATCACCAATATGCGACTTGTACGGTTTTAGTTGCAGTACTTGCCATTTACTTATGGTGGTCACTACTGTTTAGATGGTAGCTATAGTAGGCATAGTTCGGAATGTCTATGCTGGCTAAGATTTATATTATACATTTGAAATGATTTTTCCACACTTTGCACTTATAGTAATAATATCAAAGAAATTTTCTCGTATCAAGCATATTTGACCATCATAAGGAGAAATCCCCTCCAAGTCTGCGTTTGCATTGTGTGTGTGGCGAGAGGCCTTATGGTAGTTTCATTTTCCAAAAAGCATTACGGATTTCAATTTTAAAATCTTTTGTTGTTTGTTTTAAAGAAAAATATTTTTGTTTGCTCATACCAGTCCCATGACTGACCTGGAGTTTATTGTTCCCTTCGTAAACTCTGAGTGCCCACAATTTTCCATACGGGCAAACTAGAGTTAGGTTTTCAAATAGTAGATATAGATATCGATTCAGTAGTTTTCAGCTCTCTCTTTGGTATTCTTTGGAGATCTTGGATATTGGAGTCTTTGGATTCATGGACGGACCTTGCTTATCTTGGTGCAATTTGATGGTGGTTCGAGCTATTTCTGGATTGGTGACTTGGAGTTAGAGTTGCTGTTTGAAGTTTTTTTGGTTCCGCTGCTATTTCATATTGTAATTCCGTTGTAACATTGTTATCTTGTATCTCTGATATTGATTCATATTGTATCCTTGTTGTATCGAATGTTGTATATCAATGATATTCATTTCTTTTCTTCCGCTGTGTTGTTATACTTGATGTATTATAAGCTCCGGCGAACCAGATTCGACGTTTGGGTCTACGACATTTGAGTACGAGTGTCATATTCGGTGTCGATTTTCGAAGGTCGAGTCAGGGTCGTTTCACATAATCATTGATTTTTGACCTATACATGATTTTTACTGTTATTTCTCATTTTTGAATTAATTACTAAATTAAAATACCTGAAACTATTTTTAAAATTTGTATTTCACTGTTATAATCATATTTCATTTATAAATTCTAGCCTAAATCTGGATGTACGGGAAGACAAGAATTTTTTTTTAAAGATGATCTTGAGCCTGTGAAAAACAATAGTCCAGTTACATACATACATACATACATACATACATACATACATACATACATACATACATACATACATACATACATATATGCAGACATGTACATATAAACAAAGTAGTTCAAAATATATCCTAGATAAAATCAATAATGCTAGCCATATTACTACATAAATCATCACAAGTATCTAGGTATAATAACAGATTTAAATCAGTTTTCAAAAGAAAAGGTTTATTCACCAAAAATCAAACAGAGGACAGAGGTTTTATTTAAATCTGGAAACTGAAATTTGAATTGCTTGCCTTTTGGATTTGAAATCTTTGTTAAGTTAAATTTGAATCTCCTCTGGTTGAAATAGTTTGACGCTTGAATCCTGAGAAGTTCATTTCAAGGGAGCGCCTTTTTCCCCAGAGCTATTATCAAAACACTTTATACTATACACATATAGTATCTTCCAAATCATACACCTAGTATGATCTCATACAAAGCTCCTTTACACAAAATCGATTATTCTAAAATCGATAATTCTCAAACTAGGCTTTCCGAATTCCAATATTGATTTTTCCCAAAGGTCACAAGCCTTTCCAAATCAAAAGGTTCCCAAAACTTCTTTCCAAAATCCTCTTAAGATCCTTTGTCTATATAGATATATATAATCCTTGATAAAAATCTTTGGATCATTTCAAATTTGTATAAAACTCCTTTTATACTTCAAACACTATCGAAATCATTTTCTTCGGACAATAGATTCAACAAGGGGAGATTTATCTTATATAACAAAGATATATAACTTTGTTTACTCCAAATCAAATATTCAAATTTGATTACCGTTTTCAATATCAATTTCGTTCAAATCTATACGATGTACATATATCATCCGTACGCTATACCAATCTGATCACTCACTCGATCACACAATTTCACTTCCGAACTAGTATCGTCCACCCGACTTCCTAGCGCGGACTCAGATCTTGTTTCTTGATCAGAAACCGCCATTCTCCTTGCATAGCTATAACTATGATAGAGAATATCCAAAACCAATCAACAATCCATATCCAGGTTCGCCATCGAAAATCGAGTGAAAAATCCCAATTCGGATCGATATAACTATCTCGAAATTCTGCGCTCGAATCTGGATCAAATCACTATGCGAATAGAATAATATATGTACATCCTACGTAATTATACTCATTGATTATTAACTAAATCAATTTCCTTTTTATTCACATTTCCTTTAATTTCTATCCACATATTTACAATTGCTTCATTTCCATTGAATTATCACTTCAATTCTTATCTTAGCTGGGTATTTAATCAATAACAGTTTGAATTCTGTCCAGCTTAAATTTTGAAAATAACTTGAAAATTTTAAAAATAGACAAGTAGTTGAAAAATAGTTAGTAGTTTGTAAAATAGCTACCAAATAGTTAAGTAATTGCAAAATAGTTGAAAAATAGAAAAATAGTTGTAAAATAGTTGTAAAATAGTAGCTAGTTATAAAGTAGTTGGAAAAATAGTAATTAGTTTATAAAATAGTTAAATAGTCCCAAAAACAATTGTAAAACAAGTATAAGATAGTTTGGCTTTAAAAAGAAAGGTTGTATATTTAATAAATAGCTTGGAAAAATAGATTTGTACTAAAATAATTTATTTTGAAAATAGCCCAGAGTCAAGCTGTTCAATTTCCAACCTCCAATCCATCAATTCAATTTAAACTAGTGCAAACCCGTGCTTCGCATACAGATTGCATAATATATTTTTCAATTATTAATAGATCTTTGTTTTGTTGTAAAATTATTATTATGATAATTAAGTTTAATATTACATAAAATTCATTTTATAGAAAATCATTTCAAATTTTATATGTTTTAAGATATTTACATTTTTATTGGTAGAAAATAAGTCTTATTTTTTAGTTTAAATATGTTACACATTTTAAGCATAAAATATTTGTTTTAAGATTAACTATTCTAACTTGGACAACATCCATAGTTAAATCTGAAGCAGAAAAAACAACCTAAGCATTGGGGAAAAACTATTCAAAAAAGAATAATTTCACACACTTATACAACTCTGTTATATTTATGATTAGTTGCTTTATCCATGCCCAATGCTAAATTTCATTTCCTGAGAGTGTATTTGTTGATTTCAGACGTACTTTCTTCTTATAAAAAAGAAGGTAAACACCTGAGCATAAAAAAGCAATTGTTACAAAAAAAATAATCTCATCTTAATGTTGTCTATCCAATGTATTATAAAGATGGTGGCATGTCTAATCATATTATAAATTTAGTAAAGTTAGAGAAATGACCATGTGTCAATAAGTAACTTTTTTCAATATTTACATTTCTCTCTCTGTATACACATAAAACTTGACCCATAAACCATCATATATGTATATGTGTGTGTAGACACACACACACTAAGCAGCTTAAGCAGTATGAGCCATCAATAAGAAGGAACTATTCGCATGATTCCTCTGCCCTTGTTGCATGGATGATGGCAATCCCTACTGGCTTCCTACAAAATTATAAAAATAAGTACAATCATGTTAAACAGTAAAGAGACAGAGAGTGAACATAAAAAGAAACATAAAACTACTACAGTTATAATATTATAATATCCTCTATGGACCGAAGTGATAAAAATAAGGCTTAAGAGTAATGCACGCTCATTCACTAAATAGAATAATTAATGGAAAAAAGGATCATATTAAAAGGATTGGAAAAATCTATTGCAAGCAACTCATTTGTTGTGGTTATTCTAGTGATATCTGTCTAAACTTGAAGAATCTCTTGTAAGAGAAAGTAAGCAAGACCAAAGTTATTATACCATCCAAATTATCTCCAATCGGATTAAAATTCATAATGTTAACACAATGTCGATTTAATTAATTCTTTGTATTTGGATTTAAATTTTATGCATATCACTTGCTTCCATTTTCAGTCAAGTTAAAAGGAAAAAAATAAACATATCCATGAAAGTAACTTAAAAGACCAAAATAAGAATAGCAATAATCATAACACTTATAATTAGGCAATAGAAATGGTCAAGTTCACCTTATTTATGTACACAAAACTGTAAATTATTTATAAGATTAAATGTTTGCATTCATATTTGCAGCAACTCTCCCTTAGTTCTACTTAGTACAACATAATCATTCGTAAGCTATAAGCCATACACTAAATAATTGATGTGGATGATACTAAACAACAGTTAATGAATCCAGTTATCACCAAACGGTCGACTGCTCCAAATGGCCACCATTCTAATCTATTGATCATTATTTAAAATGACTATTATGAAATTCTTTAAAGCTACATTATAATAGTTAACTGTCCATCCAGTGACATGCTCGTATAAACCAAAAATAAAATTAAATAAGGAATGGTGCTAGCAGAGAATAGAGTTTAGAACTTGTAGTTAAAGCTCGAGCTTGATCCCCGCTCCTTTAAAGTTTCTATAAAGTTGTTGGAAAACGAATGGTAGAGAGCAGAAAATTAGAGTCTAATGGTGTTAAATTTATGCATATTTCTTCATAGTGCATTTCCAAATCTAAGGAATATGTGTGTCACAACCTTTTGAGGTTGTATTTATGATCTTTGTGAATTAAATTATGAGCATGTTTGAACGAATACAAAATTTACCATGTTAAATTCACCAAGTAGGTAAAAGTATGAAACTTGATATGATAATTTATTGCAATAAACATTTTAATCAAATATGTTTATATCAATAAACATCTGTGAATCCTGAATAACCCAAAACCCAACATAAATGTATGCTAAAAAATTACAAATTGAACTGGTAAACATGAACAGAAGTTCAAATCTAACCTCATGACAAAGTATTTTGAATGTTGCACATAAATGGATCCAACAACTACTCAACCACCATCCCAAATATGGGGCAGTACCCTCCTATTCATCACCAGTTATGTAGGTACCAAGTAGAAATTAACTCGGCGATTGAAACTACCCCATACTTCTAGATTAATTTCCCTACTCAAACTTACCCCTGCCTCGGGACTGAATACCTGTGTCAACCATTCATGCAGTATCCTCTCAAAACTTAAAAATTAACACTACCAAAAATTCTTATACATGTAAAATTTCAAATTTTTTTTATTAAATATAAAGAGATGATGAATATATTGAAATTCCAAGAAGATTTCTTACTATTAAAACATGTGTTAGGATTTCCAAGACACTTATGTGTAGGTTTGTATTCGCGTATTATTTCCACTTAAATAATATAAGAATTAAATCAATTAGACTAAACTGAACTAATAAAAACTGCAAAATTTTATGTCTTTCCATTAAAAAATAGGATAATTAAATAACTAATTATGTTTGTAACCGACCATAAAAGAGAAACTAAACTAATAATTATGATATTAATCGAGCACTTTAAATTATGAAAACCATATATCCGACCAAAGTTGTGAAAAGAACAGTTGTAAAAATGTTTTTTCTTCAAATGATTTAATATGTGTGTAAACGGAGTTTGAATAACTAGAGTTTGTATAACCAAAACAATATAGTCAGATATAACATTGTTGAATCTCTTTTATATTTTACCAAGAAAATAAGAATCACTATACATATGTTAAACACATAGTAATACATTCATACTGTATAGTAAAAACAAACATCAAAAAAGCAAACAGTGCCACACAACTCTCAAATACTTCAAAATAGAAGCTAATCTTCAGATCAAGGAAACAGGCACAAACTTATAGTAAAAATGGAAACTTTAATGGAGTCAAATGAGCTATAAATCATCGTGGAAAGTACCAAACATGAAAATGAGAATAGCCATTGAATTCACAAAATTATTTTTTAAAAATAAACAAAGAAAAGAATATACAAAATAAATAGTCTATGAACAATTCAAAAATGATTTAATGGCAACAAAATTAAGTTATACGGTATTGTCCTATTTATTGTAAGTATATGTTTTCTTGAATTGACACATCTATTATGTGATTCTTAAAGGAAAAGGTAAATGAGAAAAAAGTATCATTGTCTTATCTGATGTAATTCCTGCAGCATCGAAAAAAGTGTTAAGGACACACAACAAAGCAAGTAAGAAAAATACTAGAAGCGTAGGAAAATTTTGTGATCACAATACACATCATTTGATTGTAGTTACATAATGTATTTCAGTTCATCAAAGTAAAGCAAAGAAAATATTAGTCATGAACTTGGTGGCCAATGAAAAATGTAATGAAAGATTGAATATTTAGCTACAAAGAAGCAATTTGAGGACGAATGAATTGAAAGTTGGTATATGTTTCCAAATACAAGAATGATTTACGCGTATTGATTTCATACATTAACTTATTGGGCCCTATGTTCTTATTATGTACAACGATATGATAATTTATACGCATTTCAATGATTAAAACCATTGGAAACATAAGTTTTGCCAGTTTTAGATGCACCATATGCAGATACAGTAGGACTTAAAATTTCACCATATATGGCAGCATGGTTATAATCTCATTGCAAAATACACATTCACCATGATCTTGATGCAAAAATAAGCATTTAGTCTGTCGATTTCATTGAAGTTATAGAAACTAAAATAAGGAGGAACATATTAATATTATTCAATGCCTGTAGTTTACATGGATCATGCGCTTCTTTTCTAGTAAAGACTCCTACACAATATTGCCTAATAAAAGAACATTGAACTTAAAATAGATATTTCCCAATGAAAAAATCAAAATATTATGAATAAAACCCAAAATATCTGCAATATAACAAATTTATTCAAACAAAAATACATTTCTTACAACATAACTCAGAGGAGTAAAGATAATAACCGATAGCTTATGCAAAAACTCCACCAACAGCTATTAATGCATATGTAACACTAATTTCTTTAGCTACTCTATCAAATAAAATATATGACATGTGCTTCCTCAAAGATCTTCAAGTTATAAAATTTAACCATGTAAAGAAACAATGTTCTTGTTAACAAATAGGTCCTCAAGGTTATTCTCAATGCATGCTCTGAAGCACTTAATAAAGAGGAAAAAGAAAACCTAGGAAAGCTCAAATTGTGAGGGCAAAACAATAAATGAAGCAAAAGCAAAAGTCTATAATGAATTTATTGCTACATTTTGTTTGTCCACTTATATATAAGAACATATTTTATTAACCGTCATCAAAGTGGAGCTATATGTATCTTCAAGTCTACATACTATACAGGTTAAAGAGGTTATTATTGTCTTTGTAAAGAATGAACAAAATGCCCATGAAGTAAATAATGATGTATTTAACAATAGTTGTACAGATTTACAAATTCCACATAAAAATGAAAACTGAAAGGAAGAGGTAAACACTATATTGCAGAACAAAGTAGACGTAAATATGCCCCAATATACTGCAAATGAAAGAAACTGGACAACAATGTAATGGAATAAAGGAGTCGATAGTCAAAATTAATTTTTTTTGGTTAAACTCTGTCATCCAAAGCAGAAAATTAGTGGCTAAAAATGAGGAAGAACAACTTGTTCAAGAGGTAGCAATGCAACAATGTATAGATATGATTTTTGAAATATCATTTTACCAGACCCCAACTCGACATCAAATTCATTACAGCAAGGGCTTTATTGATAATAAATAAGTAAAATAGAAGAGGAGGACAAAATGAAACATGAACCTAGAAATTCGATTAGAGGAACAAAAATCAAAAACTGTAAATTAGAAATAACGTAACAACAGTATCATATTTCTATCAGTAAAATGTATAAAAGAGAGAAAGCGCAAAAGCGTGAGGAGCGATACAATCAAAATAATTAAATTTGAACAGAACATATTTGGATTATAAACTGTAGGCTGAAACAAAAGTGGAATCAAAGAGAAGAAAATACGTAAGAAGGAAGGAAAATAAATACCTGCTTGTTGTATTTTTGGAGAATGATTGACATAGCGAGATGGTTGAATTCATTGGGCAATAAGATTAGGCTTTTCATAAAAAGGTAGTGAAATGGGGACGATTAATATCTGCAGGATAAGGGAGAAGCGGAGAGTTGGAAAGGAATAAAAGAAAATAAAAAAATGACCGTTCATTTTCAAAATTTGGAGGAGGCATGTGTTCTCTTGAAATGCAACTCAATAATAACATAATAGTATAGATTTCCACTTCCATTTAAATTGACTCAATTCTAATTTGAATAACCTCAATTTCCCTTGACCTTGATTTATCCCCAATTCAAGTTGAATCAATCTCCATTTCTTCCTAAATTCAAATCAAATTCCATTTGATTTTAAACATATTTACATTAATTGCAATTCCAAATTATTCAAATCAATTTGGACTAATTTCAAATTGAATCCACTTAAATTTCAAATCATTTCAATTTCTATGAATTAGTCCCAATTCCTATTTGAATTTGAACTCATTAAATCTTCAATTTTATTTCAAATTAATCCAATTCAAATTTTTCATTTGAATATTTTTTCAAAATTATCTATCTTCAGTCACAATCCTAATTAATTCAAATCAAAATCAATTTGAACTAATTCAATTCAATTCAAATTTCAAATATAAACCATCCCGAATTATATAAATTTAAGTTAATTTTTTTTTAGAATGTTGATTTAAGGAAATCAAATTAAATCAACCATCCAAATCTTTAAATAATTTAATTCTTAGTCCAATTCTCAAAATTCCATTTTAAATTATCTTCGCTTACTTATTTCAAAGTTCAAATAAGAATTCAAAACAATTTTTTTATCTTAAAAATTCAACTTGTTACCCAATTTTATCTTCCAGTTTTGAAACCAGTTCTTAAACAAGTTTAATTTACAAATTCAATTATTCAAATTTTCAGTTTAAAGTAACTCCATAACCTAAATTTCAAATTAAAGTTTAATTTCCCTTTTATCTCAACAATGGATATATTACCACACTTCATTTCTCATTCATTTAAGCAAATCCAATTCGCAAGTTAAAGATTTTTTTATAACAATAGGATGATATCATCCAATTTATTTTAAAACATTCATCCATTTCAAATTTACAGACCTCAAACCAATTTTAAGATCATACAAACTCCCAATTAAATTAACCATTTAACTTCCCAAGTTAAATCCCAATTTCATATTGAAACTTCCAAATTAGATTGTCCATTCAAACTTATTTAACTTCCTCTAAGTTAAATTCAATTTACTTAATCCAGTCAAATTTACACAATTTGAATTTTCCATTCAAATTTTATACTTCAGATTAATAACCTTTCCACTTAAGTTTAACACTTACTTCACTTTGGGTTTCACATCACATTCCAAGAAAAATTCAAAACTCAACCTTAGAGTTTATTTCATATTTATTTACTTTACATACGAGGTTACTTTTAAATTTTAAACCACCTTTGGTTTTAAATTCAAACAAATTCTTTTAAGATCATCAAACGACTCTTTTTTAATCAAGCCCTATCATTCAAATAATATTAAATAACATTATTTATTATTTCTTCATTACTTTAAAACAAAAATTTCAAATTCTAGACCCAGATTTAAAACTCCACCATTCAGATAAACTCCAGTTCCATTTTACAAGTCATACTTGCCTAAATGTTTTACTTCTTTAAAACATTTCATTTTGCTTACTCGTTAATTATTAAATACAACTATCATTTATGATAATTACCAAGATTATCATATCTGAAACCATTCATTATCATCTTATTCTGAAACACTTCTCCAATTCAAGATTTCAATTTCTGTTTGAATCCATTTCAAACTTATCTTTATTTAATTTCAGTTTGGTTGTATTATAGGACTTCTTAATTTAATTCTAATAATTTAACAACCAATCACCTTAATATTTATTAAAAAGAAATATTGCTTTATATATCAAAATATACTCTTATAGAAAATCATTTAAGATCTTTATATAAGAAAATAACAAGTACGCTCTCATATATATACACACTCAACTCATTCTAGGGTACCATTGACCCTATCCTTAACGAGTATCCCCCACCAGAGCCAAGGTTCTCGCTTAACCTTCAGCTCAGATACCAACTATAATGACCCAAAATTTTCGATCCCGAAAATTTTAGATAGTTAGGAAAAAGAAGAAAGAGATAGAAGAAGAAGAAGAAGAAGAAAAAGAAGAAGATCAGAAACATCAACATCTCACATTCGCAGCGGATGAAATATAATAATAATACCAGTTTACAAAAGAATTCTGTATTTGTCAAAATACCTTTATAATACATCACAGTTACACATATATACAGTAACTGGATATACACAATTAGCATATCACGTATATACAACAATATAATACAACGGAAAACACTCCATACGTTATTACCATCCAGCTCGCCTCCTGAGCTCTAGACGTCCTTACCTGAAAATCTGTAATACTCGGTCTGACCCGAGCATTACATCAAAGTAACACCCGGACCAGGCTGGAAACCAGCGTGAGTAAACTCATAAAATTTAACGTACTAAATTCAAACCATCAACAAAACCCGGGTAACTCGTACCTCCCTTCGAGCTCATTACTTGTTATGCTAAACTCTTATTTCCACAACCAATTCCTAAGTACCCTTATTTAGTTTATATAATCCAGTCATTTAAATTATTCCATTCCAACCTGTTGATTTCATAAGCCAACCCATAAAGAATCATTGTAGGTTACCACTCGCGGTGGGTTTGGGTATTACTGATACCCGATCCCGGTTTCTTCGAATACAATATCATCTTACCTAAGTCATTCAAATAAATACGATTCAACTTAAAATATAGGGTGTCACTGCTTCATTCCAATACCATTTAATCATTCATAAGCAAGTTAAATTAACCATACCAGCTAATCAATTTAATTAACTACTATCGAATTAAATCAATTACTTTAATTACTTCTAATTGATTACAAACCAATTAATTGATCATCCAATAATCATTCATTTAATTAATCCTCCTTGATTAATCACACTTAGGAATGATAATTACTTTCACTAAGTGATTATTCTTTATATTAACTACACAAAGTAATTAATCCCAAATCGCTCTCGTTCTTCGATTAATTATACCCAGCAATCACCCATCTTAATTACTTCACTAAGTAATTATTCTTCATTAACTACATGGAGTAATTTA
This sequence comes from Allium cepa, assembly GCA_030765085.1. Taxonomy (NCBI): domain Eukaryota; kingdom Viridiplantae; phylum Streptophyta; class Magnoliopsida; order Asparagales; family Amaryllidaceae; genus Allium; species Allium cepa. Next base: position 112,273,508 of record CM060934.1, read on the forward strand.
ACAAATCATCCAGTGATTATCTTAAATTAATTAAACGTAATTAATTAACTTAAAGTATTCACATTAGATTTATTTATTACCATAAGCAATTAATCCCTTAATTACTTATTTGTTAAACCATAATCATCAATAAATTAATTAATGACTCTTTAATTACCTTTAATTAATTTCAATCATATTATCTTAATTATTTTCAAGATAAGCATTTCCCTATCTATGACTAAATTATCATTTATCAAACCTTTGAATCATTTTACCTTAAAGATTACCTTAAAATTACATTGTAAATTTCATTTTAAAATTTAAGATTTGAAATTAGTTAACACATATTATTTTTAACAAAGTTTAAAAACAAGTTAAACCTTCTAAATCACTTGTTAGAGACACAATTATTTATAAAAGAAATTTACAAAAGTTTCTAAACCAAATTCATTTTAAATTTAAATCCTTTATAAAATATACTTTAACATTTCAAAGTCTTTTAGGACATTTAATTTAAAAAAAAACTTAAATTATTTTAAAACTAGGATACAAATTAGATTTTGAATCCAGATTCAAAACTTGATTCAAACTTAGTTTAAATCTATGCCTTTCATTTTAAATTCAGTTTTAAATTCAAAATCTAACAGGTTTTAAAGCCTGTCACAAAACCACTTCCCGAGCCACACATCAAACTGCTTCGAGCAAAAGTTAACTAACCTTCGAGCCATACCCGACATTTACTCGAGAAACTTCGAGTCCAACTTTTCTTTCTTTCTTATTCCCTTTCCTTATTTCTTCTTTTCCATTTCATTGTTTATTTATTTTACTTTGGCCCATACTTCTTTTTCGGCATGTTTCCCTTCCTCCCTTTCCTTTCTTTTTATTCTTTCCAGTGCTTCTTTCTCCATTTCCCTCTGTTCTTACTTCCTACGCGTGCACATGTCGATCGTGCACCTGCACACGACGTCGGCCGACCTGCCCATGCTGCCGAATACTCCTACAGTTCACCCATGATCCCCTCGTCCTCCTGGCCCCCTTGAAGCGTTGTCAAAACCCTAGTTCAAAATTGAACTGCTCGACCCAGGATGGTCGAAACTACGATCATCTAGAGCATCTCGTTTCGCCACCACGAATCTCCATCACTTCCAATACTTCGACAGGAAGCTCGCCACCATCCTCTCTATCACTTCCCCTAACCACGTGCAACTCGATGCACCCAAGAAACCACAGTGGCCAATTTTCCCGAACTCGACGAAACTAGGGTTTAAAACCCGATTGGCCTATTGCTGAAGCTACGACGAACTGGAACAGTTCTGGCTATTTTTCCCGACATCATCGAGACTTCACCCACCTCTAGTCGAAATTCCGACCGCCATAGTTACTCTGGCCACCCATGATAGCTAAAAACTCAAAATCCGGTCACCCATCATAATCTCACGAATTTCTCAATTAAAAATCATGATTTAAATTTTAAAATTCTTAGATTTTGATGATGATTCAGAATATATATATGAATCATTAAATTGTTGAAATCAAAATTTTGCCAATTCTTGGTTTTACTGTAAAATCTCATTTTCTAGAGAATATACAAACTTGTTTATCATAAAACAAATTTTATACTTTAGCTTGTTTAATAACAATCACAATTTGTTTAACACCTAATCCTAGCAAAGATCAGAGAGAAATTGAAATTTTAAACTAAGTTTTGAATCCTGGAACCTATACAGGGAGGATCTCACAATGTCTCTGTTTATATAACATATATTCACTTTAAAATAACATGCATATAATTTTCAACCATACATCACAACTTTAAATCTAACATTTATCACATGTATTAGATCTAGCATTAAAGGATGTGGGTTTACTCACCTGTTTCTTAAGAACAGAGAACACTTTGTTATTTTGAAAACTGCAGTTTGAATCTTCCCTTTGAATCCTGTCTTATTTTTGTTGAATTGAATTTGAGTTTACTTCTTTTCTTCTTTTTGTTTTTCTCTAGTTAGCTAAGTTATTGATGAACGAACAAGTATAGGATGATGTGTATATGGAAACAACTTTGAACAGTGTAGGCTACAACTGGTACAAGCTTCAACTTGTTTTGATCAGATTTTGTGTTTTAATTACTGTAATTTTGAAGTGATATTTGTATATTTCGGCTGTCCTTATTTTTGTACTGAGATGATTTTTTTGTTATTTGAAATGACAAATGTTGTGCTAGCATTAAATGTATGTGTCTTCCTATATGTTTACATCTAATTATTATTTGCTGATAAAGATATTTTGTATATGAATAGTTTGTCTTCTTCTTGCATTGGCAGCATTGCTTAAACACAAAAATATTCACAACAACATACTGATTATTACTTTTTGGGTCAAAGAATTTTGTTTAGTCTTGCATACCATATGAATCTCCATTTATACTAGAATTATCTTATGTTTCTATTTAACCATATAAGTTGTTGTTAACATAACTTCCTAATTTTATTTCTATTTATAGTTTAACTTTCAAACATTTGATTTATAACATATATTTGTATTTATATATCTTATATTTATATTTAATATTGATAGGATTGTTTTATTTTAAACATTATTATTCAGATTACATTTATATATGTATTGTATCAAATGTCAATAATGTAGAGTCTTTAATTTAATTGAATAAGATAAATTTTATTTTAAATATTTTTGAAAGATTCTATTTTAAATTTTCAAATCAAAATTTCTTTCACAAAACATATATATATATATACATATATAACTGGTAAACGTCCAAAGATCTTATTTATTTATAAAATGAAAGCTTGTATTTTATTTAATTAGATTAAATTCTTATTATAATAACATTGTCAAAATTCCGGGTCGTCACATTAAGATTAAGTTTACTCACATTTCTGAACAGAATTATATTTGCTTCCTTTTGGTTTTTGATACTCCTATACTTGAATGTCCCTGATCTCCTTTAAGTTGTAATGGCAGTTAATTTTTTTTCTTGTTCGAATGCAAATATGAACAAGACAATGCCTTAATATAAAGAGGATGGCTGCAACTTGTACATGCTTGATCATTATCTTTCTATATACTATATTTTCTCTTCTTTTTGATTTGATAAAGAAACTGATTTGATTCCCTAAATTTAGGTGATTTAATATTTGCTTTGACATTGATTTATTTTCAAGGATTTGATCTTTTATGGCTTGACTTTGAAGTTGATTTGTGTGACTTGGAATTGAAGTTGCCATCATGATACTCCCTTAAATTCTTATATATACATGCGTATTTAGAGAGAGATTGGCTCTTTGGTACCTATTTACCCTATCTATATTATCATATATACACTATTTACTGTCTTATGTAACATATGTGCCATATGCATTCACCCTTACCCATTTGTCATCATATCCATTTCATTTTACATATATTTATTTTCTTACATATCATGTTCACACATTTATACTTATACATATTCTAATAGATGCTGCTTACGTATATTTTGTTATTACTTGCATATATTCACATTTTTACAACTTCCATATATATTATTTTTCATATGGCATGCAATCATATACTTGTATATCTATATACTTAAGTATATTTTATCAACATCATAAAGCTTGTACATACTTATAGTTTTGTATATATTTATTTATGGATATATTATCTTGTTTTAAATGGTGGAGTTTATTATCTATTTTCTATGAGATTTATCATATTCAGGGATTTTATAATTCAATATTTAATAGAGCTTTTAAATCAATTTATATAAATATATGCAGATATTTTAAATTATCAGCAATTTATTCATTCGACTTATAAAATCAATAATTCAATAATGAAAATCAATTAATTACCCAATTACAGACGTCCAAAAATCTGCGTCGTCACATTCCTCCCCCCTTTAAAACTTTTCGTCCTCGAAAAGGAACGAAGCGAGAATTTAAATTTATTGTGTATTTTTAGTTAAATCATTCTTTAAACATTTTTAACTCTTTTACTCTTTTAATTTTAAATTTTTTAAAACACTTTTAAAATCTACATGTTATTTCCAAAATAGTTTTATAAAAATACTTTTCATAACTCGATGTCTAAACAATTCCATCCTTGTTCTCATAGAAATTCAGTCAAACGTTGATCAAGCGTAGGACTGGAAATCTATAAGTACTTCGTAAACCCGTTCTCAACACCCAGTGAAAATACTTAGAAAAACTTTTTGTGAGAATGCTCTGGAAATCATCACCTCTTCCATGGGTCGCAGTTAGCATGATGATTACGTCGCCACCCTGGCGAAATCCATAGAAAACTGTAGGCACGCGCACCCCTTGCTTTCACCTTGAAACCGCCATAGATCGTAGCTACACCCAGGATTACGTTGCTATCCCAACGAAAACCATGTAACTGTAGACATCAGCGCCCTCAAATTTTGCTGCCACATGAAACTTTACCATATAGATCACAGATTACATCAGTCGAGTCCCAATGTAGCATGTAAGCACTCACTGCCATACGACTTTCGCTATGGACCACATAGATCGCACTCTACCGATGTTATGTTTCTCTCCAAACGAAATCAAACGTAGACTTCAGGAAATCACTGCTCCTCAACTTACGCTATGGAAACACAGTAGATCGCAGTTACACCAAAGTTAAACTACCGTCACAGCATAACCCCAATGTATCTATAGGCATCAGTGCCCTCGACTTATGCTGTCCCAACCACAATCCACGGGAACTACAGTTTAGTTCGGACGTCCTTTGGGATCAAAATTTAGAACCCCCCTTAGGGCTCAAGGCAGAACCACCCCGTGGATCTCCTACTATAAGTTTCAACTCTAAATGGGAACGCCTTTTTCCCTATAGCATTCTCAAAACATTTTATACTATACACATATAGTATCTTTTAGATCATACTCTTTATATGAATCACATATAAACTTCAAAATTGATATCTCAAAATCGATAATTCTTAAATTTGGCTTTCCAAATTCTCAAAATTTGCTTTTTTCCAAAACCAAAAGCCTTTCAAAATCAATGGGTTTCCAAAACCTTTTCCTGTTCCATTTTCATAAAATCATTCTTATATATATAAGTTTATTCTTTCAACTTGAGTAATTTTCTCATACTTATATAAATTCCACATTATATTTCAAATATATTCACAGATATTTTCTTCTGGTTATAGTTCTAATTAATGCCAACTCAGATTTTTGTTCAAGTTCGATTTCCTTTTCCAAAGTCATTTGTACCATTACTTACATCTTATAAAGTGAGTTCCAATTATAATACTATCCAATCTTTTATTTTTAAATCACCATATTTTTTCTCAATATATATTATTTTACTTTAAAATCATTTCTACTTCAATTTTCGATTTTGGTTCCAATTTCAAATTTTTGCTTCCATTTCCATTTGGATTAATACTTCAATTTTATCCCAACCAGTATTTAAATCCATGATTTAAATATAAGTAATTTCCACTCTGACCATTTTGAATCTAGCAAATTGCTTTAAAAAATTTAAAATATTTAAATAGTTATAAAATAGTTGAATAGTTAATATAAGATGGTTTGAGTTTTAAAAAGAAAGGTTTGTATAGTAAATAGTTTAAAAAATCATAATAGTTTGAATATTTTAAGGAAATAGATTTGAGACAGTTTATATTAAAACAATTCATTTGAAAATAGTTGCAGAGTCAAACTAGTTCAATTTCCCAATCTCCATTTCGAATCAATTTCAATTTCCACTTCCATTTAAATCGATTCAATCCAGATTCCAATTTGAATTAACTTCGATTCTCATTCTAATTCATATCAATTCCCATTTTGAATTTGAACTTATTCAACTCCAATTACAATCCCAATCAATCCAATTCAATTTTAGTTTGAAGTAATTCCAATTCCATTCTTGATTTCTAACCATCTTGATTTATACAAATTCGGGTTCGATTTCCAAAATGTTGATTTAATCACTTAAATCAACTTAACCTTTAACATTTAACTTAACAACCCAAGTCTTTAAAATAATTTTAATTCTCATCCCAATTTCCAAATTAAATTACTTCTACTTAAACTTATGTGAGGTTCAAGTAAGAGTCCAAACCCTTTTAAATAATTTAATTCTCGGAACTCAATTGATTACTCGATTACAACTTCAAAATTTTAAACCCAATACCTCTAAACAATTCCGGTTGATAAATCCATTTTTAACATTTCAATCTTAAGTTCAAAGTGATCCACATTCTATAAATTCAAATTTATTTCAAAGAATCAAAATCATTTAAATAAATTTCATGATACAGTTTTACTTCGATTCAATTTTAGGAATCCATCCACTTATTAATTTATTCAAAATAATTCAATTTACTGTTTTATATATGGTGTCAATAGCAATAGGATGATAGTAGGATATGTCAAAGTAAATTAGTATCCAAGTTATCGGAACACCAATCACTAGCATTCATTACCAATTTCCAAAACCAAAACCCGTTTTGAGATCACACATAACTCCCTATTTAACTTGGGGACTTCCCCAAATTAAATTTTAATTTTACCTTGAAATTTTCCATTTCAGATTATTAGCTCAAAACTTATTTAACCTGCCCTAAGTTAAATTTCATTTTATTTAGTCCATTCATCCTTACTCAATTTAAATTTCCCATTTCAAATTTTTTTTTTTACTGATATCACTTCCCACTTATAAGTTCAAAAACATATTTCTCTTTGGGTTTACATCTCACTCTCAAGGGAATTTTAGAATTCAACACTTACTATTTATTTCAAATCACTTTGATAGTATGTATATCCACATATATATACATATTTATTCCATTTGCACACCAAGTCATACTTTCAATTTTAAAGCATTCTTGGTTTTAATTCAAAACAACTCCCATTGAAATTTTCAAAACAACTCTTGTTTTAAACAAGATTTCTATGTTCAAAAATATTCTAAATAATATTCCTTATTATTTTCTTTAACACTTTGAAATAATTTTAAATTTCTCTGGGTCTAAATTTAAAACTTCACAATTTTAAATCCATTTCAATTTATAACTTATATAAATTTTTACTTCCTGAAAATATTTCACTTTGCTCTATCATTGTTTATTCTGAAAATAAACATCCCTTTATTAAGACACAACAACCAATTCATGATCATCATATTTAGAAATCATACACTCTATATATTCCACAAATTTACCGAAAAAATATAATCTGGTTAACTAATTTCAAATACCTTGAAAATTCCATTGAATTTTCCAGGATTTAAATTCAGGTTTGGACCCATTCTTTGCTTAACTTATTTGTACAGTTAATCTTCACCCAAATTTCTATTCGGTTATATATATTACCACTTAATTCATATGATCTTATTTAATTTCAGTAATCAACACCCAATTATCTTAATATACATAATAATTAGAAAAATATTGCTTTGTATATCAAAATACAAGCTTATATAAAAACTACTTTTAAAACCATTTTTAAAATCATCATATAAGAAAATAACAAGTACGCCCTCATATAATACTCTCAACTCATTCTAGGGTACTGCTGACCCTATCTCTAATGAGTAATCCCCAACAGAGCCAAGGTTCTCGCTTAACCTTCTGCTCTGATACCATAATGGCCCGAAGATTTTCGACCCTGAAAATCGACACTAATACGTCCACTGTATAGAGTGCCGAGCAATCGAGTGCTGGAAATCCCAGACTGTTAGGGTTAAGAAAAAGAGAGATAGAAGAAGAAACAGAAAACAATGGCATAGAATCTTACAATCGCAGCGGAACAAAATATAATATACAAATAACAGCTTTTTATACAAGAAAAGCTGTAACGGTCAATATATATACAAGATATCATAGTACACCAAATCTGTACAGCTATAATAACTTGTCTTTGACTACTGTCTATACAGTCTATAATACACAGCAGAATCTAACCAATACGTCTCTGCCGTCTAGCTCGTCTCCTGAGCTCCAATGTCCTAACCTAAAAATCTGTAATACTCGGTCTGACCCGAGCACTACAATAAAGTAATACCCGAGTCAGGCTAGAAACCAGCATGAGCAAACCAATCTAATATGAAATACTTAAGTTATAAAGCTTCTTTGAGAACCAGGGTAACTGGTCCAACATTACGAATTCTTATCATGTTATAACCAACACTTGTTACTAAATCCATTATTAAAATACTATCTAAGTGCATTTATTTTTTCAAGATTGTCGAATTTACTTAATTTATTCAAATCTAGCCTATTTTATCCTATAAATCAAACCCGTAAAGATTGTAGTGGTTTTGGATAATGCTGATATCCGATCCCGCTCTCTTCGAATCCAAACACCATCTTTTAAGCCAATTTGTTTTTAACAAAACAATTCAATTCAGAATGTCATATTCACATAGAAATTCCATCACAAATATCTATTTCAAATATACGTCTCATGTTTATATTAACTGTTCAATTCAGCTTATTTCATATCTCAAAATAACTGGAAATAACTCACTAGAGAAACAAGGCAATCAAAGTATTTAATCCTTTAAACTATTCATAGACTAGATTAACCAGTCACACAATCATCCAATTAAAGAACAAAATTAATTATTTCCAATTCCTATTTAATTATTATTAAACTAATAACAAACCATTTGTTTTATTTTAATTAAATACTTGGAATTAATCAATAATCAATATGTATGATTAACTTAAGACTTTTAATTAATTAAAAGTCTTAACACTCTATTTTACCTTAACCCTTAACTTAATTACAACTATTTATTTAACTTAATAAACTTTAGGAGCTAATGAAAAATTAACATATATATAATTATTCTAAGCTTAATTAATTTAAGTTTAAATCATTTTATTTGCATTTACCATTCATTAACCTAAGATTTGGGTTAATTTAAAATTTAAAATTACTTTATTTATATTAACCAAAACTAATTTGAAACCTATTTCAAATTTACTATTAAATAAGGTATTAGCAAGTGTTAAAGGGATAAGGTAACTCAGTTTCTATGTGTTAATATATCAGGGAATTTAAGTTTTAAAAGCATTTAACTTTTATAATAATTTGGTTTTGAATTTATTTTGAGAAAATTTTATTTATTTTTTTATTTACGAAGCAGACCCATCGGCCTAAACCCTTATACCTAGTTTCGACCTTCCTTTCTTCTTTCTATTCTCTTAACTTTCTCCTGCTAAACATTTTACCCGCTACCTTCACAGCATAATCTTCGCCGTGCACGCGCACATCCCATTAAGGTAGCGCCGACCATCATCGACGACACCACCAAGTCACCGACGACCTTCTTCACCATTACGGCCACCCACAAAACCCACGATGATGCTCGAAATCGAATTCGAGCAATCCACTATTCCCTGGAAGCAACCCGACCACCTACCTCCACCCCGCGTCGTCGTCACTGACCACCAGAGACTCAACCACCTTACCGTAAGCTTTGCCCTGTTTTCCTCTTCATTTTCCCCTGCACCGAATTCCTCCAACGCGTCCACGACACCGCAATCACTAGGTAAACAACCTCGACCAAAAATGCTGACTAAACCCTAAGCCTCCTCTGACATGCGACTACGCCACCCAGAAAAATCCACTGCCATTTCTCCCGTGACTGCCAATTCATCTCCTTCCTTCGACAAAATCCCGAAGCCAATAAACCTCACGACCGTTGGAAATCAACCCACGACCGAACTTCGACCATCACACGATATTCTATTCCATATATACTTAAAAATCACGAAAATACCATCAAAAATAATTATTTTCAAAACTGATTCTATTTACATCAATGAAAACATGAATTAAAATGATTGATTATCTCGAAATAATGGTTGCACTGCTGTACATCTTCTTCACGGTATTCCTACTGGATGATATCTTATGAAATTCTTTCTAAAAATTTAGTACATCCTAATACAATAGAAATCTTTCTAACATCGTGGACTGCTGTACTACCCTTAACATACTCATATATTTATAAAAAGATTTGATCTGTAAAGATAAAGTTTACTCACATTTTTGAACATAATTATATTTGCTTCCTTTTGGTTTTTGATACTCATGTACTTAAATGTCCCTAATCTCCTTGAAGTTGTAATGGAAGTTAATTTTTTTTCTTGTTCAAATGCAAATATAAAGAATACAGAGCCTTAATATAAAGAGGATGGCTGCAGCTTGTATAGGCTTGATCCTTAACTTTCCATGTACTATATTTTCTCTTCTTTTTGATTTGATAAAGAAACTGATTTGATTCCCTAAATTTAGGTGATTTGATTTTTGCTTTAACATTGATTTATTTTCATGGATTTGATCTTTTATGGCTTGACTTTGAAATTGATTTGTGTGACTTGGAATTGAAGTTGCCATCATGATGCTCCCTTAGATGCTTATATATATATATGTATGTATGTATGTATGTATTTACGTATGTATGTATGTATGTATATGTATGTATGTATGTATGTATGTATGTATGTATGTATGTATGTAGAGAGAGATTGGTTGTCTTATAACTATTTACCCTAGATATATTATCATATATACACTATTTACTGTCTTATGTAACATATATGTCATATACATTCACCATTACCCATTTTGTCATCATATCCATTTCACTTTATATATATTTATTTTCTTACATATCATGTTCACATATTTATACATATACATATTCTAATATTCTGCTGCTTATGTATATTTTGTTATTACTTGCATATATTCACATGTTTACAAGTTCCATATATATATATATATATATAAATTATTTTTCATATGGCATGCAATCATATACTTGTATATCTATGTACTTAAGTATATTTTATCAACATCATAAAGCTTGTACATACTTATAGATATGTATATATTTATTTATGGATATTTTATCTTGATTTGAATGGTGGAGTTTATTATCTATTTTCTATGAGATTTATCATATTCAGGGATTTTATATTTCAATATTTAATAGAGATTTTAAATCAATTTATATAAATATATCCAGATATTTTAAATTATCAGCAATTTATTCGTTCGACTTATAAAATCAATTATTCAATAATTAAAATCAATTAATTACCCAATTACAAACGTCCAAAAATCTGGGTCATCACAATTTAATTTATTTTAAATGTTGAATTTGAATTATTAATTGATTTTGAATATGGAAGAAATTCTGAAATGGGTTTAAAATTCCAAACATATCGATTTAATTGGATTTGGTAAATATATATTTAATATTTGAAATTGGGCAAATATGGGAACCTGGATTTAAATGGGAGTGAAAAATGATTTCTAAAATTTATTTAAATTCTATTTATATTAGAATTATCATATGGACTTTAGAATGGAACAAAAGGTCAATCGGTTTAAATTTGAAATTTATATATTAATTTAATAGTGGAAATTAATATGCGGTAATAATGTAAATATTTGAATTTTGATTTAAAATGAATCAGAATTATTTCTAGTATGGATATAAATTCTATGTGATTTATAATTGAGTTAGTAAAATTTTAAAATCGAAATTTTAAACGATTTCGACGATTTTGGAAATCGCTAGATTTAATCGACACGTTAAAAAAACCTTCCCGTGCATAGTCTCGGAATTCGATGAAACTAGTTCCATTGGATCCGTAATAGTGTATTATTAAATTTTATAGCGTTTGGAATTACCGTTTGGTCGTACGAAATAAAAACGCATAAAAATAAATATCGAAAAGTTGATATTTTAGTTCGATTCCAAAAGCTATCTTCCACATACAATAGAATTAGGCCCCGAAACATATTCCATTGTGTTTGGAATACGGGTAAAAAAAATTAAATGCCAGGCGGCACGTCTCATTTGGAGTTCGTTCGAAAAAGCAAGTTAAACTTGAAAATAATAATAAAATAATAGGGGTATATGTATATAAGTGCATCAACAGTAAACCCCAAACATGGTTTTCACTCGACCGCCATCAAGGGTTTAATGGCCGAAAAACAATCCTCTTCCCACTCAGTTTTCTTCCCATCCACTCATTAATTTCAAAAACTCACAACTGGATGATCGTAGAGCTCGTCGAACTCTATATTTTGAACGGCTATGATCGAAATTAATGCTTCGAATTGTCAGCAAATCGAGATTGAAGGGCGCAGGTTCGTGCTCAAATTCTAGAGCCTAGGGATGACCCAGCATTGAGTGATTCTAGGCGTGGGTGGAGCTTGAGTTAGCGCTTCAAGTAGAGGTGGCCGATCGATTTTTCGACGAGTTTAGGGTGGTGCATCGTCGTGTGATCTTTGCATGATGATGGGTTCTTTGTCGACTGGTGCATGAAGGAAGAAGCTAGTATCGGCTTTGATTAGTGCAAAAGCGAACGACCGAGATTTAATTTTTTTTATAAATTATTTATATTAATTTATATATACAAACTTTAAAAATCCGTATCTCATTCATACGAGGTCGGAATTGGCCAAAAGAAGCGGCGCCCGAATCGCAGTGACGAGCTCTACGCAATGGAGCAGATCTGGGAACAATCAGAGCAATCGAAAATTTTCGGTTAAGTCGGACGTGTTCGATTTAATTGAAACTTGGAGCGTTTGGTAACGTAAAAACTCAAGGTGAGTTAATCTCACTCAATTTTGGACTGCTAGTGATTGAGTTTAAATAGTTAAAATTTATAAATGATTGATTTGCTAAAGTATTGCATTTTTATCAGTTGGATGTGATATTATGTATGGTAGTATATGTGTATGTGTATGTGTGTGTGTGTGTGTCTATATCTTGGAGTGATTAATATTCCTGCATCTATTAGCGGATGAGACCCTATGCGCCCTGCATAATAACAGATGGCCCTATATACTGTGATATCCCTCTCAAAGTGGGATTGGTATTTTATTTTGTGCTAATATCAGTGGATTCATGGAAACAGGTTGGAGTGATCTAATTGGATTCCTCAAAAATGTTGGGTAATAACATGCAAATTCTGAACATATTTTAAATGAAAATTTTAATTGAAACTTTGAATTTAATTATTTTAAAATTGATAAATTTGGAATTTTAGTATATAATTTTGGGATTTGATGTAAAATGTTTTTCCAAATTTAACAAAATATAGATTTTTCTAAAAATTTAAATTTTAGTCAACTTTGGTCAAAGTTTGACTTCCTGTTGAAAATTTGAAATTTGAAATTTTGAATTCTATTCTTTTTTTATGAAGCTACGTTTAATTCTAACCTTTTCTTTCCTTTTTGTTTCGTAAAATTTTGATTTTTACTTCTCCAAATTTGTTGTTTTAGCGTATTACATGTAGTTATTTTCCCTACAACTTCTATTTTATTTTTATTTTGATTTGTTTGGGCCTAGACCATTTGGGCTAGAAACCCTTTAGTTAGATGAGAGCCTATATATAATCTCCTAGGTTATGGCTAGCCTCCATCCATTCATTTGAGCCTCCACAAAAAATGTAAGTCTCATTCCCCTTCTTCTTCCTCCTCTTTCCAAACACTAGATCTCCTTTTCCACTACTCCTCTTCTTCCATAATTTGCCATTACCTTCACCACCTCCTCTCACCTTCTTCTCTTCTCTCCTATTCTCCACCTCTTCCTAAAACCATAGACCTTCCTCTTCCAAACCCTAGCCGTGACCTCTTCCCTACCCAAAACCAACCACCATCCAAAATAGCCTCTCCATAGCCGAGCATAACCCTTTTCCTCCCCTTCCTTTTGCCTTCATAGCCATGAGCCTTGCCCTAGAGATGATGGCCGAACCCAAAACCAAGCCTAACCCTAAACCTAGCTATGGCCGAACCCAGATAATCCAAACCTAGCCTAGACCAAACCAAAACCTCCTCTAGACCAAGCCTATGCAGACACTAGAAAAGCCCTTTTATGTATTTTGCATATATATATATATATATATATATATATATATATATATATATATATATAATTTTCTATTTTTATTTTTCTATGAGAATTATTTGTTTATGTATGGAATTTATATTGTTTTTAGCATCGGATTTGGATTCTCCTCTCACACAAACTGATCCGTAGTTTGTTGATTTTTGTGTTGCGCTTTGAATCACTTTTTCCAACCTAAGAAAGGTGAGTAATCACTCTTGACATACGTACTTATTGATTTGGTGAATTGATGACAATTGAGTTATGAGAATATGTATATGCAAGTTTGACATTTCACCTATGTTTATATCATGTTATTTCATTTGTTTATTTCATATGTTTATTTCATGTTATTTCATATGTTTATTTCATATCATATTATACATGTTATGATCATATGCCATGATATGCTGAAAATTGTTATGTTGATTATTATTTTGTTTTCACACTGTAAGTTCCTTCACTATGGGTTGAAATGATACATACCCGAACGATCTTTAGAATAAGAAAAATTATTATGGGCTAAAATGATAGGCTTGAGAAATTTTATTTTACTTTGGATTGTGGGTTTGAAATGATATAAAACCCAAAAAATTAATAAATTGCGGATTGAAGTGATATATGTCCGTATTTACTTGACTCTAGGGTAGATAATTTTATACAGACTCCGTGGTTGATTTAAAACGATTTTTCTAAAAATAATTAAGTATTTTGGATTTTATATATGAATATCAACTAAAATTTAATGTAATGATTTCTGTAAATTTGTTTATATGTGTTTAAAATTTTATAAGAAATAAATAGTTGGAAATGTAAATTTTGGAATTTAATTTACAATATGAAGGTTAATTGAAATTTAATAATCTGATTTGACTTAATAATGTTATTTTATCCTAACTGATAAATTGTAGGTTTTAATTTATGTAATAGTAATTAAAATGGAAAATGTTTTATGAAAAGAAATGTAAGTTAAAACGTACATTTGACATGTAAGTTTTAACTAACGTAAACGGTATGACTTGAGTAATAAAAAGGATAATTATTGCTTACTGAAAAGAATTAAAATATAAGTTAAAACGTACATTTGACATGTAAGTTTTAACTAATGAACATGGGAATTTGGGAAATAAAAATAATTAATGACGCTTACTAAAAGGAAATAAAAATGTAAGTTAATAATGTACTTTACTTAAAATAAGAAATTTCAACTTTAAAATGGATATTATTGTGACGAATTGTGTTTAACAAAAAATACGGTTTATTTAATATCCAAATGAATAGATAAGCTTAATAAAAAGATAAAAATATTTAAGAAAAGGTTGTAAGTATATAATAATTTGATTGTAATATTGTTATAGGAAAAGTATTACATTGCTAAAATGCTATAATATCTTAAGGTTACATTTCTAAAATGCTACCATTTCTTAAGTATTACTTTTCCAAAATGTTATGATAACTTATGGTTATGATTTAGAAATGCTGCCATTTCTAAATTGTAAGTTTTTCGAAGTGCTATAATTGTTATGGTTACAACTTAAAATGCTATTGCTGCTAAAATATTATGATTCTAAAGTGTTATATTTAAACCTATAAATTTGTAAATGTTACTACTTTGGAAGAATGAATATTATTTTAAAAGAATAAACCATTTGAAATTTATACAACCATGGGTTATAATAACGATTGGTTGTTAAAGAGACCGGGATTGGATATGGACATACTCTCTGTCGATACCAAAAACCACTTTAATAACTGTGTACGCAGTGGAGATTCCAGAATGAAGTAGGATGGTGGTGACGATCCTAAAGGTATATTTACATGGACCTAACTCACGTGAGTTAGCATAAAGTGGCTAAAATAAGAACAATCGATGGGCCAAGGAGGTAGCTCCTCTAATCTAACACACTTCATCGTTAGCCATTCTATTACTTTGTGATTGATTTGGTGCACTCCTTTGATTCGGGGTGTGGATCGAGTTGGACGGCAGTTGCGGCTATGCCTTACTAACAGTCCGGAAGTATAATTGGTATATCTACTCTGGCATTGCCTAGTTGTGCCGTGTCACCTACCCTAGCGCGCCTTCTACGAGTTTGTTTTGTACCATACCTATGGAGGCCCTCGAACGGTGTCCAGTACTGGCGGGATTACGGTACTGTACAAACTATGGGAATTTATAAAATGTGATAAGGTGTAAAATGTAAAGCTTAAAACTATTTTTAAATTGTATACTTTAATTCAGACATTATTATAATAGCGTATATTACTGCATAGTAGATAGTTTAACGGATCCTTAGAGGATGAGTGATCCCAAGCATCCTTTAAGTCACTGATGCATTTCTTTAACAGTTCACTTGAGTTGATTTACATTTTATAAGTATGTATGTCCTGAATCGAGTGTTTTATGTTTTGCTTTAGGCTTGGGTCAGCCTGAGTTTCATAGCTTCAGTTGCATCCTCCTTCGGAGCTAGAGATCCACTGGAGTTAGCCGACTACTTGATATTTCATTCCAGTTATTTCCACGCCACTTTTGCTTTGTAGTAGAAACTTATGTATCTAACTTTACAACTATTTATTTCCAGATTTGAATTAAATGATTTTAAAATTTTAAAATTTAAATTTGTTTAAAAGATTTGATTTCAAGAAATTGAAAAATCGAATTAATGGAATCGTACAATTTCGAAATTAAGCTCGAAATTGAATAATATTTGAGGATTTGGATTTCAAATTGGGTATTGAAAGTAAATTTGATTTAAGTGTTTTGAATCGATATTTGGAAAATCGAACTCGGGATTAATAAAAAATTGAAATAGAAATTTAAAAGTGATTTGAATTGGAAATTTAGAAATTGAACTAGTTTGAATTTGAAACTATTTTCAAATAAATTATTTTGATATAAATTATTTAAATTTATCTTTTTAAATATTCAAATCATTTTGGATTTTCCTAATTATTTTGCTATACAAACCATTTTAACACATACTATTTTATAGTAAACTATTTAACCATTTAAACTATTTTTTACTATTTTAACCATTTAAACTATTTATACTATTTTAAAAATATTTAAACTTTTTGTAAAAAATTCAAATTGGTCAAAAAGGGTGGAATTTTCATATTTAAATCTTGGATTTAAATACGAGTTAGGCAAAAATGAAGTTATAGCCTAAATTGAAATTCGAAACAATTTTGGAAACGAAATCTTGATATTAAGGCAAAAATGATTTTGAATTGAAATAGTATATTTTGAGTAGATATGATGATTTCAAAATGGATTTGATTTTGAAGAGAATATGATATTTTGATATTAATTATGAACTATTTTCGAAATGTAAAAGTACCAACCGGTATGTAAAACGATGTTTGGTTATTAAAGAGACCGAGGCCAGATATGGGCATAATCTCTGTTGGTACCAGAACCACATTAACAACTGTGTACGTGGAGTGATAATCTAGAACGAAGTGGCTAGATTTGGAATATGTTTGCTGGATTTGAAGAAAGAGAACGATGATGGATTAGCCTAGCACTTCTGCCAATTTGAAATGACTAAACTAGGAGCCATACCGATCAAGCGGGCTCGCTATCCCGAGTGGAAACACTTCTTCGTATTACCATCATTTACATTGTGATTGATTGGGACGCACCCTCGAATTTTGGAAGTATTGGACGTAGTGGGTGATCATGGCTATGATGCATCACCACCAACTGTTAACGCCTAAATTTGAACGCTAACACCCCGGTGTGTAGATGACTGTTGTGAAAGCACCACCCGTGAATACGGGAACAAGATACAAGTAAAGAGATTGCAGAAAAGCAGAGAAAACACAAGTTTTATAGTGGTTCGGCCCAAAATCAGGCCTACGTCCACTTAGATTCTCTTTATTGCTGATATGAGTACAATTTATATCACTTTCTTCAATTACAATTAACTTCAGACAAATAGCTCAAACTCCCATGAAGAATAATCTTTCGAATTCATCTTGAATGATTGTGATTCTTCTTTGAAGTGTGTAGTAGCGTCCTTGGAGTTTGGAGTGCTTGGAGTGTTGCTTGAGTTGAGAAAATGGCAGAGTGACGGTGCTTCGAGAATTAGCCCAAAAGGTCCTTTGAATGTTGGTGATGGTCGTGTATTTATAGAGGTTCTCGGTGTTGAGTTATAGGTAGTAGCCGGGTCAAACTGGGTCGTGAGTTGGTGCCGAGCTAGGCTAGGTCGTAGGTCGCCCCCCTTCTCTTATGCATGGTCTTCAGTTTAAGTTGACGTCATGTGCTAAGTCCTAGGTCGTTACCGAGATAATGTGTTACGTGTTAAACTCCTGCGCAACTTCACTCCTCAAATCCATAGATCGGTCACGACTCATCATGAGTCATAAGCCGGCCACGGTTTAGATTGGATGAGTTTGTGCCTGATAGTTAAGTCGGTTAGCATCTTGGATAGTTAAATCGGTAAATAGGTTAAGTCGGTGGGCTTTTATAAATTTTTAGATCGGGTCCTTCTAAGGCACTAGATCGGTAGCTGCCTTAGGTCGTAAACCTTGTAAAGTACTAGGTCGGCTTCCATACTAGGTCGGAACTCTCCTTAGGTCGGCATAGCCTCGTTAGGCCGGCATCCCTTCATGCCTTAGATCGGTATCATTTGGGTTAGCATGCTTCATAAGGTTAAACAGTTAAGTCGTCATCCCTTCAAGCCTTAGGTCGGTGTCCTTGTAATTCCCCTTAGGTCGGTAACCCTATTAGGCAGTTAGGTCGGCAACCATGTTAAGTCGGACCCTTTGTTATCTCTTAAGTCGTTAGGCCAGTCTCTTCTGAGGCACTAAGTCGGCACCCGTGATAAGGCATTGGATCAGTACGATTCTTAACCAGTTAGGTTGGCATCGAATTAAGTCCTGATCTCTTAGATCGGCAAACCCTTTGGGTTGTTAGGTCGGCATAGCCTTAGGTCGGCAACTCCTCTGGGTCGTAACTTTCGGCCGAGGCAGAGTTAACATTTTTGCCCCTCGAAGTACACGCCTATTGGTTAGGTCGTGTGCTTCGATATTCTTTAACTCGTCCTCCACCAAGTCGGTAAGTATTTAGACCGTACGCGATCCAACAGTTCTCCCCAATGTAAGGTATAAAACATCCATCCTCTTCTTTCTTTTCATCACTTACTCCTTTGCTCGATTTCGCCATTAAAATTTTTTCAAGCTCTTACAAGCGACCTCATTCCAGTCGATCACCGATAATCACTACTATCCATTGCGTAAGTGAATCCGTCCCCTTCTCGATCATAGGTTGCTGTCGGTTCATGAATTCTGTCATTTGAATACGAATCGTTTCTTTGCGCAACATTCCATCACGAATCCCACTATACCTGTAGTCGATGGAGTTTAGGTTACTCGATTTTGGCTTCAGATGATCGTTGAGGTGATGAAGATGGTTTATCACTCAGGTTCAATGATCTCTGAAGGCAGAGCAATGGATTTATGCAATTTGGAGCTGTTTTATTGGGTGACCCGATAGCTTGAATGAAGGCTGCTGTTGATTGAATGACTATCGGGTTAATGGGTTGAAACCGAAAGAGATGTTTGACTCGGAAGTGGCTCAGTGAATTTGGGTGGCCTAACTTTTGACCGATCTGACCTTGAAATGGCCTTAAGTTGTGGTTGAGATAATATTTGAAAGAAACTCGCCGATCTGAACAAGGCTTGGACCGTGGCCGAGTTAAAACTTGGGGAAATTTCGGCCTCTTGAACTGGAACGTGCCTTCTTATTTTTCCCCTTGCGACCTAGGGAAATAAGTCGCCAAGCTGAACCACCTAGACTTTGACCCGTTACCGACTTAGTCTTATCTCGCATGAGACTTTTGACCCGTAGCCGAGTTAATCTTATCTCGCATGAGACTTTTGACCCGTAGCCGAGTTAATCTTATCTCGCATGAGACTTTTGACCCGTAGCCGAGTTAATACTTAGGCTCTGGACGTATTGACATTTAGGAGCATAGGCCTTCTTTAAGTATTCTGACCCGGACTACCGAACTAAATTGCCTTTATTTTGAACATCTTGAACTGCCCCAACTTAAAATTTGTTTGAGTCTCAATGTATTATCTCACAGATCGTATTAACTTATAAGCTGCTAACCTGCTGAAAATAACAGACAAACAAAGAAAACCAAGGCGCACATACTGCCATTGACTGCCCATATCAAATGACAGATTAGTCAAGACAAGATAAGAGACATGAAATGTTGTGAATTAACTGACTAAAGTAAAATATTAATGCAAAGTATCAACAATTTGCAATGATTTGTTTGCATCCACATTGTATTTGCATAATCAAACTCAAAACAAAGATTCCTGGTCTTTATAACTAACAAATGTTTGCTAGGTCTTATTCCAGTTGCCTTTGCTTATTGTTTGATTGATACTTGTACAACACTTCACACACTTTAGGAAACGTGCACCTTCATGTTTGAATATCCAGTTGTTTGTGTAGAATGACTTCTCATCAACAAGAAGAAATGGTTGCTCAAGAGGAAGAGACTTTCCCGGTGGCTGTTCCCATAGAAAATCCTCCGGAGAGAACTTCAACCATTCTAACCCCAAGAATGTTTATTCAGATACGCACTCAATTCGGCTTTGCTGAAAGTGATGTCTTATTGCCCGGGCCAAGCGACACTGCCGATAATCCTCCTTACGGTTTTGTTGCAGCCAATCGCCAAATGTGCTTAAGTGGGGCAATTCCCCCTTTCAATGACTTCCTTCGAACTCTTCTTCTCCGGTTGACGATCTCTCCATTTCAACTTCATCCTAATGGTTATGCCATCTTGATGGGGTTATGTGTTTTGTTTAGAAGAACTCTTGATCGCCTACCGAGTTTTGAAGAAATTCGTTATTTGTGCTCATTTACAAAGAGTAAAGATCATCCTTCACTCATTATTGTGAGAAGTGCCAGAAACCGCAAGCTCCTTTCCGATCTCACTGAAAGTGTTCATGGATTTTTGAACCAGTTTTTCTTTGCTCGCTGCCCTCCAGGTTTTTATGCCATCTGGAGAATAGGAAGTAAGACTAGTGTTTCCATTTTTTCGTTTTTGAAACTTTTTCCGAGATCCGAACTTTCAGTTGCTAACTTCATTCTTTGCTCTTTTCAGCACTTCCTCTCCCTTCTAGAGATCCGATTCATAAACAAGTTTTCGAGAGGTTGAGTGCCGTGGCTGCGGAAGAAAGGAGCATAAAATTTCTGCGGAAGGATGAATTTTTACACCAATACGGGCTTCTACACGCTTCTCGTTCTACGCATGCCCATGAAGTTCCAACAGAAGTTCCCGATTCTCCGACGAAAACTCCTGACGCCCCGGTTACTGTCGAACAACTCGCATCAAAAGAGTCTAATATTGAAGCTTCATTGGTGAAGTGTTCCACTTCTACCGACATTATGGGGTCATCCAGTAAGACGGTGCTTGCCCCGATCGAGGAAGAAGAAGAACCTTCACAGCCTCTCGGGGGATTAGCTGATGTAGGAATTGAGAAAACAAGTCCTACCAAGCATGATGGTGACGATGTTTATGAGGGGTTGAGCGACATAATAGTGACTTCGCAGGAGCTTTTTAGAGATGACGTATCTAAAACTATCTCTCCTGTAATTGAGGCGACGTCTCTTCTTCGACAAACGCCAACACAAACATCAACTCCTCATACCCAAGCTATCATCACCTCTACACCAAAGAGTGGTTTGTAGCTTAATGCGTGTAGCTTGCACATCACACAACACTTAGGATTTTTTGGCATTTGTTCACATTTAACTTCTTTTCTCTGGAAGTTTTTAAGACTTGTTATTTTTGCCTTTCAGATTCCTCTATGGGGCGCAGCGGCAGCGGTTCTTATTACAAAGACTTTCGACGCTATGGAGGGCGTGGCAGCTATGATTACAAGCAATACTATACCGATTCCAGAGAGACCAATGAGCAGAGAGCTGCGCGAAAAGCTGAAGAGAGGAGAAAGTATGAAGAACGCCACGAGGGAGCAGGCACGCGATACGAATCCTTCCCAAGGGGTGATGATTCCCATAAACGTAAAACGCATGATGATAGGGGGAAGAGCCATATTGAGGATTCGAGAAAGCGGACCAAACTTGGCGAGGAACACGCGCCTGTGACATCTGAGAGACCTGGCGCCTCAGTTTCTACTGACATCCCTTCCAAATCTCCTGCTCTTGAAGGAAGTGCCATTCAAACACTCCTCAACAGGCCTTCATACCGTGTTGAAAGGGGCCCCCCGACTTTGCAGAGCCGATTCCCGAACTGGTGTTTGAGGGGGGTACGCTTCGACCTTGATTTGGTCCCTATCGACAAAGAAGCCATGTACAGAAATCTCGATGCTGTCAGGCTTGATATTGACAGAATGTCTGGATGGCAAAAGCTTGTTGATGAACTTCAAAGAGTTAATCGGGCTAACATCGAAGCAATGCTGACCATGGAAAATGATAAATCAGAATGGCAGAAGATTCTTGATCAACACAACGTTGAGATGAAGGAGATAGCCGAATACAATGAAAAACTCGAAGCCGAAGTAAAGCAGCTCAAAGATGATCTTGCCTCTTCTACTAATACTTACACCCAAAGAGAAGAGGTATTGCAAAAACAAGTGCGAGATGCGCACGCCAGCCAGAGGGACGCCGAAGCTAAAGCTGAGAGGCTAGAGCAAGCTGTAGAGAACCACCGCACTGATGTCACCCAGTTGCAGAATAAACTGAGCGCCCGGGACATGGAGATTGAAGCGCTAAAAGCCCAACTTGCTCAGACCGAAAAAGATCGAGATGAGGCCATGGCTGGTAAGATTGCAGCCGAAGAAACTGTTCAGACCATGGAAACCGACATCAATTCGACTTTATTCGATTTTTATGTACACTGTGTCTTGGGACGCGGCAGCCTCTCTTTTCTTGGTCCTAAATATGAAATCACCCTGGCCGAGGTGTGGGAAGCTGCTCTTAGCATGTTTAAAGACGCCGGGTATGGCGATGAAGATTTTGAGGCGCGTTACCTAGATGAGGAAGCTCGCGCTGCTCTTGTGAAGGGGCAAGAACAACTTGCCAGGATGAGAGCTGGAATGGCGGAAGAGGAACATTCTGGAAAGGAATTACCACTTACTCCCTCTGTCCAACCTCCAGTTTCTCCCGTGGTTGACATTACGGGTTCTAGCTCCTACACTCCGCCTGCGACTAAGATAGTAACTGAAACTACAAGTGCACAAGGCGGGGATGAAGGCGGTGAAAGCAACGAAGCGCAGCGATATGAAATCAGCATCAGAGATCCAACTGCCCCAGGTAAACTTGACACCGGACCAGTCCAAGTGGTGAGCTGCTCGTTTGCTCCTTGTGAACTTGACGATCTTCTTGATTATTTTTCGAATGTCAATGAATTCCCGACTTTTGATTATTCTTCAAATGTCAATGAATTCCCGACTTTTGACGAGCCGTCATCCCCTCTCTTTTCGAAAGATACTGATATTTTAAGTTTTTTCTCCTTTGTAGTGAAAGCACCGAGCCAAACTCAAGCTTCTTCTCCCCCGGTTATCCTTCCTCCATCTCTTCAAGTGGCGCCTCCTTCTGCCTCGCAACCTGGATCACAGGAAGAACAAATAGAGGCTCTTCACGGCTTGGATGATCCCATCGCTTCGCAAGAGCAGAAAGATGAGAGACCTGAGGGAGGTGACATTTCCCCGGAACGGACTCCTTCTGACGACATTGTTCTATCAAAACTTGTCACTCCGGGGAGTGAGTCTTCCTCACAAAGGAGAGAGAAGCGTGGGACATCAAAGAGGAGGGGGAAGAAAATCACCGCCACTGAAGAGGAGCCGGAAGTTGAACCGGTTACACCTGCCTCTCCTACTTCCCTTATACCCACTGGCCGACCTGAAAAGCTGGTTATTCGACCGAGTAAAGGGTCCAAAGGAGGGAAGAAGAAGTGAAGATTTTAGCTTTTTGCCTTTTGTATGAACTGGCCGAGAGTTGTGCGGGTACCGGCCCCCGCTTTTATTTTGAAACCTGTATCTGCATTATAGTTGAATAAAATGATTCTTTGTTTGTACAAACTTCTGTTTGAATTTGAGAATGCATTTACTATTTATTTTTGCACAAGTTTGTTTATATAGTATTGCAGCGGGCTTATGGTATGTTGCTTGAGTATTACTTTACTGAGGCAGCTATACTACTATACCATGTTGCCCCCATACCTTAAGCTTGTTGCAATATTTTATACTTCGAGGGGACTTGCACTCTTATTTGTTAAAGAATAATTATTTTATTTTTTAAAGAAAATTTTTATTGAGTACAACTCCCTTCGTATAAGTTTTTACGCTTTGTCGTTCGAAGAAATCACTTTTCTCTTTTGCTTATGTGCATATTTTACCAAGTGAATTCCTCTATGTGGTAAAGCGGACCTCTGAAGGGTACTTTAACTTCTTTTCTTTTTACAATCATTTTCCATTTGAAAGTTAAAGTACGCTTTTTGATGAGGAATTTTTTTTATACAGAATTGTACCTCTGAGGAGGGATTTTTCACGTTTCAACACTTGGAAGTTTTATTTCAATCTCGGTGAAACGTGTACCCCCAAAGAGTTGTGCCTTTGAAGAAAGCCTTCTCACGTTTCAACACTTGGAAGTTTTATTTCAATCTCGGTGAAACCGTGTGCTTCCAAAGAGGTCTTCTTTTTTTTTTTTTTTTTTTGATTGTGTCCCCGGGAGGGGGTCGTACCTCTAAGGAGGGATTTTTTTACGTTTCAACACTTGGAAGTTTTATTTCAATCTCGGTGAAACGTGTACCCCCAAAGAGTTGTGCCTTCGACGAAAGCCTTTTCACATTTCAACACTTGGAAGTTTTATTTCAATCTCGGTGAAACGTGTGCTTTCAAGAAGGTCTTTGTTTTTGCATTTCAACTTTGGTGAAGTGAAATCCCGAAGAGCGGTTGTTACACTTCAACTCCTGGCGAAATGTGCCTCCGAAGAGGGCTTTTATTTTGTTTACATTTCAACTCTGGTGAAGTGAAATTCCGAAGAGCGGTCACAACACTTCAACTCCTGGTGAAATGGGCCTCCGAAGAGGGCTTTTATTTTGTTTGCATTTCAACTCGGGTGAAGTGAAATCCCGAAGAGCAGTCACAACACTTCAACTCCTGGTGAAATGGGCCTCCGAAGAGGGCTTTTATTTTGTTTGCATTTCAACTCTGGTGAAGTGAAATCCCGAAGAGCGGTTATAACACTTCAACTCCTGGTGAAATGTGCCTCAGAGAGGGTTTTCATCGCCTGGAAGTTACTCTCTCATGGTTGGAGGGTCATGACTCCTCCAATCTTTTTTGTTGAGTAGAGAACTTTCTTTTTTGTGGCGTATGACCCATTAGAGGTCTTTTATCCTCCGAAGAGTTGCGCCTCCGAAGAGGACTTGTGCCGCTGATGGTAGCTTTGGTTGTTCCTCTGTTCTCTTGCTTATGCCTTTTCAGCGATCCTCTTTTTTTTTTTTCTTCTTTTCAAGTTTTCATTCCCCTTTCTCTCACAAGTGGCTTGTTTAATCCAAGGAAGTGTACTTCATTGCCAGGCAAGTTCGTGAGAACGGGCACTAGCTTCCTAATTGGATGTTTGTTTGTTCAAACAATCTCAATTTATCAGCAAGGGCTCGTTTCTATCGAAATCATTAGCCGTTCAATTGAAGTATTTCCTATCTAGGATTTGAATTCGGGGTCTTTGTGACTTGAAATTTGTTTGTTGAATGATGGTGAGAATCGCTCGGTCTTATTATGCGCAAGTTTTATTTCCATTGTCTGCAAAAATTTAAATCGACATTTTAGCAATACATTTTATGTATTTTTATATCGAAAACAAAGCAAACATATAATGATAATAAGGAACACAAGATTTATAGTGGTTCGGCCATGAAATTGGGCCTACATCCACTTTATATTCTTTCATTATTTACTTGCATCAGTTTCACAATTGCTTTCAATTACAAGAATCATACATTCATAATTCTTTTTACAATTTTTCAACAAAATTTTCAAGTAAAGTATGGACGCAAGTGGTTGCTGTTCCATGCCCTTGGAATTTGATCTCCATCAACGGTGGTGAGCTTGAATGTGCCGTCAAGAAGCTTCTGACCTATTACATATGGTCCTTCCCAATTTGGCCCAAACACACCTGTCGCGGTCATAATTCTTTTCAGGACTAGATCTCCAATTTCAAAGCTGCGTTGACGAACTTTGGAATTGAAATGTCTGGCTATCCTTTGCTGATGAGCTGCAACTCTGAGGTTAGCTTCATCTCTTTTTTCATCAAGGAGATCCAGCGCTTCAAGTTGCAACTTTTCATTTTCTGCTTGATTGAAATGAATTCTTCTGTGTGAAGGGACCTCTGTTTCAACCGGGATCATTGCTTCCGATCCGTATGCTAACGAAAAAGGAGTATGCCCAGTTGCAGTTTTGTGAGTAGTTCTGTATGCCCATAGTGCAAGTGGTAGTTTATCGACCCAACCACCTTTTGCTCTTTCGAGTTGCTTTTTGATGGTTGATTTGATGATCTTGTTCACTGCTTCCACTTGCCCGTTTGCCTGCGGATGAGCTACTGCCGAAAAGCTTTTCTGGATTTTGAATCGTTTGCAAAAATCCTGGAATTCCTCGCTTTCAAACTGAGTACCATTGTCTGTGATTATTTTCTGAGGCACACCGTATCTGCAAATGATATTCTTGGTCACAAAGCTTATCATTTTCTTAGAAGTGATAGTAGCCAATGGTTCAGCTTCAGCCCACTTAGTAAAATAATCAACTGCAACAATAGCGTATTTAATCCCTGATTTAGCAGTTGGTAGCGGCCCAATGAGATCCATTCCCCAAATTGCAAATGGCCATGGACTGACCATCTGTGTGAGTTCGGTAGAAGGTGCTCTAGGAATTTTGGCATATCTTTGGCACTTGTCACATTTTCGGGAGTAATCTGCAGCATCCCGATTAATTTCTGGCCAAAAATATCCATATCGGAGAATTTTCTTTGCTAGTGTTTGACCACCTGAATGATCACCGCATTCTCCTCCATGCACTTCAGCTAGGATTGTTTTGGACTCTTCCCGGGATACACATCGAAGCAATGGCATTGAGAATCCCCGTCTGTACAATCGACCATCCTGAATTACATAGCGAGAGGCCTTCCTTAGAAGCTTTCGTCTTTCTATCGAGTTTTCTGGCAGAGAACCCCTGAGTAGGTAATCCAGTATTGGAGTCATCCATGACTCTTGTTCTTGAGATACATTCATAATCCAGTCTATATCCATCTCGTCTATACTTGGCGCTGAAAGGACTTCTACAGGGACCAATCCCAATAGTTGAGCTTCACCAGAACTTGAATACTTTGCGAGGGAATCTGCCTTCATATTCTCTTCCCGAGGAATGTGGCTTATTGAATAGTGATCGAGTTCATATAGGAGTTCCCAAGCCTTTGACAAGTAGGAAGGCAGGTTTCCACCTTTCGCTTGAAATTCCTTCTTGACTTGGCATACAATAAGCTGAGAATCACTGAAAATTTGTAATGCTCGAATGTTTAGCTCTTTAGCGATTTTCAGACCTGCAATAAGAGCTTCATATTCTGCTTCATTGTTTGTTGAAGGAAATTCCAGTCTTAGTGCATAACATAATGATCGACCTTCAGGAGTTTCAAGTATCACTCCGGCTCCTGAACAGTAGTCATTTCTTGCGCCATCAACATACATCTTCCACTGGATTGGAGAATCATTGATCGCTTTTTCCTCACCATTATCTTTCTCTGTGAATTCTGCAATGAAATCAGCTAAAGCTTGTCCGTTGATTGCTTTTCAGGGGTGATAGGTAATGTCATATTGACTAAGTTCAATGTTCCATTTTAGAAGACGACCCGAAGTTTCAGGGCGAAACAGGACTTGCTTCAGAGGTTGATCAGTGAGTACTTTGATAGGATGAGCTTGGAAATATTGCCTCAGTTTCCTCGATGCAACTAGTAGGCAATAGGCGAGTTTTTCCAACTTGGAGTAATTCAGCTCTGCCCCAGTGAGTCTTTTGCTGATATAGTAAACTGGATGTTGAATCCTTTTGTCTTCCCGTATCAGCGCTGCACTTAGAGCATGAGATGATACTGCCAAGTATATAAGAAGATCCTCACCATTGCCTGGCCTAGAAAGTATCGGAGGCGTTTCCATATGACGGATCAACTCTTCAAAGGCTTTTTGGCATTCGGGAGTCCATTCAAAGTTCTTCTTTCCTTTTTTCAGGGCATCGAAGAATGGGATGCATTTATCAGTAGCTTTGGAAATGAACCGACTCAGGGCGGCGATCTTTCCGTTGAGACTCTGCAATTCCTTCTTTGTTCTAGGAGCTTTGACTTCTTTCAAGGCAGTAATTTGAGCTGGGCTAGCCTCTATGCCCCTAGCACTGACAATAAAACCTAAGAACTTTCCGGATTCGACCCCAAATGTACATTTCAGAGGGTTAAGTTTCATTCTGTATTTCCGGAGGACTGCGAACATTTCTGCTAAGTGTTCAATGTGATCCACTGCTTTCCTGGACTTCACTAACATGTCGTCGACGTAGACTTCCATAGTTTTGCCCAATTGCGGTTTGAACATAGCATTAACAAGTCTTTGGTAGGTTGCCCCTGCGTTTTTCAATCCGAAGGGCATAACTCTGTAGCAATAAAGTCCAACACCTGTGATAAAGCTTGTATCCTCCTGGTCTGGCTCATGCATCATGATTTGGTTATAACCGGAGTAGGCATCCATGAAGGATAACAATTCATGTCCCGCAGTTCCGTCTACCAGTTGATCGATCCTGGGTAATGGGAAGCAATCTTTGGGGCAAGCCTTGTTTAGATCAGAAAAATCGATGCACACTCTCCATTTTCCATTAGCTTTCTTGACCAACACAGGATTCGAAACCCAATTCGGATATGTAGATTCTCTGATGAAGTTATTTTCCATGAGTCGATCAACTTCTTCTTTTAATGCTGCTGACCTTTCTGGACCTTGGGTTCTCCTTTTCTGTTTAACTGGCGTAAATTTTGGATCAATATTCAGAGCGTGTACTGCAACTTCTGGAGATATCCCACACATATCGGCATGAGTCCAAGCAAAGACATCCAGATTTGCCTTCAGGAAAGATATCAAGATGTTCTGAATTGACACATTAAGCTGTGAACCCACATTCAACACCTTATTTGGATCTTTTGGGTCAACAGGTACCGGAACTGTCGTTTCCACCGGTACTACTCTATTCTCCCCTGTACTGGCTTTTCTGGGATCCATTTCTTTCCGTGCCCCGCTGTGCTCGCCAGTGCAGGGTCCGCTCTGTAATTGCTACAAGGCTGGTTCCTTGATGCGGACTGGGGTTGCCGCACCCTTTCCCATTTCTCTTTTTCTTGACTCTCGCAGCTCTGTCAAATAGCACTCTCGCGCAGCATTCTGATCCCCTTTTATAACTCCTACTCCATTGTCAGTAGGGAATTTAATAGTGAGGCACCACGGGGCTAGGATAGCTTTGAATGCTGCGAGTGTTGGACGGCCAAGAAAAGCATTATAGGCAGAAAACTCATCGACAATCACAAATGTTTGCTTTCGGACCACTTTCCTTTCTCCTTCCCCAAGTTCTACAAACAAATCGATGGTTCCTACTGGTTGCTTTGGCTCCCCAGTGAAGCCCACGATTTTCTGTGATGAGGCTTGCACATCGATCATAGGGATTTTCATCTGGTCAAATGTCTTTTTGAAGAGGATGTTACATGATGCTCCGCAGTCAATGAGGACTCTTCTGACAATGGCTGGTCCTATACCAGCCGAGATGACCAAGGGATCTAAAGTAGGAGCTTCAATACCTGTAGAATCTCTGGCTCTGAAAATAATATCATCACTGAAAGTTTTTTGTTGTTTAAGGGGCGTAGTGTCTTCTAGAACAAAGACGTTTTCTTCGGCTGGAGCATGTTTCAAAGCCCTGGAATATCTCTCCATCTCACCCCAACTCTTGCCAGCTGGGTGAGGTCCTCCGGAAATGACATTGATAACGGGCCTTCCAGATTCATGCCCCGTAGCTTTCTCACCTGCCCCAGGCTGATGAACAGGAGCCCGCTGCCCCTGACTCGATGATGCAGGATTGTTGCTATTCTTTTTCACAAATTGCTGCAACTTGTTTTCTCTTAGCAACTCTTCAATCAGATTCTTCAGCTGGCGGCATTCATCAGTTTCATGACCTGGTTGATTGTGGAAGCGGCAAAATTTCCCACTTTGTATGGCTTTTCTCCCAGTTCTCAAAGGGATAGGTTTAGGGAAATCGACGGAATCTTTGGTGGCAAGGTAGATGTGCTCCGGCGTATGTGATAATGGAGTATATTCTGATGGCTTGAAGGACCGGGGCTTTTTCAGATTACCCTGTTTCTTTCCATTATTATTCTCCCTTTTCTGCCCCACCGACTCATTCTTGCGTGGAGCGACAGTATTGTCTTCAGCTTTTTCCAACACTGCCTTTACTGGCAAAGGACGACTTTCCAAGCGAATGAATTCGTCCGCTTTTTTGTAGAACTTCTCGAGAGAGGTTGGCTCCTTCATATTTAACCATTTCCCAAATTCGCTTGACTTATCAATAGCCCTCATCAGATAAGTCAATATCATTCGTGGTTCAGCATTGTCCACCTCAGCCAATGCTATATTGAAACGGTTCAAGAAAGATCTGATAGACTCACCAGGATTCTGCTCTAAACTGGACAATGACATGATATCCTTGGCCTTCGAAGCATATAGCCTAAACTGCTCCTTAAATTTTCTGGTCAAGTCTGAAAACTGATCGATAGATCGAACTGGCAACTTGGTGAACCACAGTAAAGCCACGCCTTCCAGGTATATGGGGAAATATCGGCACTTTATTTCGTCGGAGGCCCTGGCACCTGTCATGTGCCAATCATATTTATACAAGAACTCATTCGGATCACTTGTCCCTTTGTAAGCTGGAATAGTTGGAGGGACAAACTTCCTTGGAAATTCCGCCTTCAAGATTTTTCCAGTAAACGGAGTTTTACTTGGAGCAAAACCCCATTCCTTCTCATCTTCAACCCTTTGCATACTTTCTTTCATGATCTGCCGGACCATTCCAGAAAGATATTCCTCATCATGCCGAGTTCTAGATCCACCGGCGTCAGGTACTGCCTGCTCAAAGGGACTAGTAGGCCTTTCAGGAGCATTCCTTTCATTAACATCATGAATGTTGCCAGCATAGTTCCTTTCATGGCCATCCGGTTGATTGTTTGCCCCAAGTAAGTCGTTCAACTTATTCAGAATCAGAGCATTCTGGGCACTTTGAGCCTCTAGTTGTGCATTTTGGGCGTTTATCTGCTGGTTTAGCCCTAGAATCACAGCATCCAATTCCGCTTTTGTAACTCCAACAGACGGAGTGGGTAGATTAGGCACAGGGGAAGCGGAGGTTCCCTCTTGAATGTTCCCAGATCTGATAGATCTACTTTTCCTTCCAGGAGCCATAATCTCAGATATACTTCTGGTTTTTAAGGAAATTCTTTCTTCTAATCTCTGCGAAGCAATGATGACAGCTGTCCTGAGTTCAATTCTCAGTGAAAGCACCAAAAATGTTAACGCCTAAATTTGAACGCTAACACCCCGGTGTGTAGATGACTGTTGTGAAAGCACCACCCGTGAATACGGGAACAAGATACAAGTAAAGAGATTGCAGAAAAGCAGAGAAAACACAAGTTTTATAGTGGTTCGGCCCAAAATCAGGCCTACGTCCACTTAGATTCTCTTTATTGCTGATATGAGTACAATTTATATCACTTTCTTCAATTACAATTAACTTCAGACAAATAGCTCAAACTCCCATGAAGAATAATCTTTCGAATTCATCTTGAATGATTGTGATTCTTCTTTGAAGTGTGTAGTAGCGTCCTTGGAGTTTGGAGTGCTTGGAGTGTTGCTTGAGTTGAGAAAATGGCAGAGTGACGGTGCTTCGAGAATTAGCCCAAAAGGTCCTTTGAATGTTGGTGATGGTCGTGTATTTATAGAGGTTCTCGGTGTTGAGTTATAGGTAGTAGCCGGGTCAAACTGGGTCGTGAGTTGGTGCCGAGCTAGGCTAGGTCGTAGGTCGCCCCCCTTCTCTTATGCATGGTCTTCAGTTTAAGTTGACGTCATGTGCTAAGTCCTAGGTCGTTACCGAGATAATGTGTTACGTGTTAAACTCCTGCGCAACTTCACTCCTCAAATCCATAGATCGGTCACGACTCATCATGAGTCATAAGCCGGCCACGGTTTAGATTGGATGAGTTTGTGCCTGATAGTTAAGTCGGCTAGCATCTTGGATAGTTAAATCGGTAAATAGGTTAAGTCGGTGGGCTTTTATAAATTTTTAGATCGGGTCCTTCTAAGGCACTAGATCGGTAGCTGCCTTAGGTCGTAAACCTTGTAAAGTACTAGGTCGGCTTCCATACTAGGTCGGAACTCTCCTTAGGTCGGCATAGCCTCGTTAGACCGGCATCCCTTCATGCCTTAGATCGGTATCATTTGGGTTAGCATGCTTCATAAGGTTAAACAGTTAAGTCGTCATCCCTTCAAGCCTTAGGTCGGTGTCCTTGTAATTCCCCATAGGTCGGTAACCCTATTAGGCAGTTAGGTCGGAAACCATGTTAAGTCGGACCCTTTTTTATCTCTTAAGTCGTTAGGCCAGTCTCTTCTGAGGCACTAAGTCGGCACCCGTGATAAGGCATTGGATCAGTACGATTCTTAACCAGTTAGGTTGGCATCGAATTAAGTCCTGAGCTCTTAGATCGGCAAACCCTTTGGGTTGTTAGGTCGGCATAGCCTTAGGTCGGCAACTCCTCTGGGTCGTAACTTTCGGCCGAGGCAGAGTTAACACCAACCAAGAAGGATAAACTTGTAGTATCCTACCTTAGACATTATGTGAGGACCCGCAAATCCGTACTCCTTGAATATACACTAATCTCCATAGATTAACTCAAGATGAACAGAAATACGAATTCTTATTGTTTAAGAAAAAGAAAAAGGTAGAAAGAGATAGAAGAAGAGAGAAAAGATAGAAAATAGAACAGAAGAAAACAGCAGAACAACATCAGAATCTCACAATCGCAGTAGAACAACATATAATAGATAAATGAATAATCTTTAAACAAAGAACTATATCATTTATTACATCACATTACATTTCATTACATCATCAGAGTGTACAACAACAAACAACAACAAACAGTGGAAAAAGAAATACTATATACTAGTAATACGCCATGCCATCCAGCTTGCCTCCAGCAACTCCTGAATTCCAGAATATCCTGATAAACCTTAACTCTTGACTGCCCGTGTAGAAATTGGTGGGCACCCAGAGTTTAGGAAGGAAAACAATAAACTCCGAGTCAGTCATGTGACTGGTGTGAGAACTCAAAACAGTTTATTTATCTTTAAAATCAAAATGGAGGAATATTTTTAAAGTCAATTCGCAATGCTTTTAAAAATGAGACTACCATAAGGCCTCCCGCACACACACACATGCAAACGCAGAATCGGAGGAGATTTCTCCTTATGATAGTCAAAGATGCTTGATACACATTTAAAAGAACATTTGATATTATTACTAGTGCATAGTGTAGGAAAAATTCATTTCGAAAATAAAGATATAAATCTTAGCCAGCATAGGCATTCCGCACTTATGCCTACTATAGCTACCATCCAAACAGTGGGGCGCCACCATAAGCGAATGATAGGTTCTACAACTAATACCGTACAAGATCATATTGTTTCTTTGGATTTCCAATGAATGGTCAGGCCAAGGAACTTCCCATTGCCACATGAGAACGCCTCTGGAAGGACGTCCCCGAGAACCTAACCGGATCTCTGCCAACACAAGGCCGGGTTACCCCTAACTGGGTAACTACTGACACGAGTATGCCATCCCCCGGTCCTTTGGGACCTTTAACCGAGCGCTCGTAATCAACATCACACCATAATAATAAGTGTTTCAACATGAGTAAGCATCTGGGCTCCATACCATGATACCACCCTTTTCCAGAAGGAAATGCACATACCCTAAAGGGAGCTACCCCTCATAACCTTGTTGCATCTTTCCTGTTTTGACCATTCCGGGGTGTAAGGCTCGACGAAGTCTCGTCCACAAAGCTACGCTTTATACAAAAGCTGTGCTTTGGGTCAACAAATGATCATAGAAATGATCACAAAGATAAACGATCAAACAAATGATCATATCACAAATGATCAACACAATGATCATTTTACAGCAACACTCAGCATGTCGCATTACCAAATTCGGAATATATTGCTGATAACCTTCAACTACATAACCTCTGAGCTCGTACGTCTTAGAGAAGGGTGTTATGCTAAGAGAATAAATTCTCCGCCACCAACAGAAATATATTTGAAAGAAATCAGCTTTATATCTCAATTTGTAATGTCAGACATACTATCCATACAAATCTGTTCCGGGCTCGAACAGAACCGAAGGCACTTACAAAGAAGTCCTTGCAATTCGGATATCCACAATCCTGATAGGATTCCCCATCACATATGGAGAACTCTATACCGGAGCAACTCGGTGCAGAGTCAATCGACAGGTCATCCTATCGCTCTCGCAAATACCCGGTCTTCAACACCGGTCTTCAAATGCTATTCATAACGTCGAATCACATATTCGAAATGGGTTATACGACCCCAAGGTCCTTTCACGGCTAACTCGAATAGTGAGCGCTAATTCAAAAATAAGTGTGGCATTCAAATTCAAACAAATCACAACACATACCCATTCAAAGGTAAATATTGATAGTCGGTTATTGAACTATCAATGGATATGCACACATCACCATATTCCAAATAATTTTCCAAATTATTTATTTCCCAAAAATATCTTTACAAGATATATAATTTTCACACTTCAAAAATAAATCAATATTTATTTTTAAACAGATTCCCCTTTCTTTTATAAATTCCATAGTGAATTTACATTCAAAATATTTATGAATATACGATTTCAATTATTCATTTTCAATTTATCTTCAAAAAGATAAATTCTCAAAACTTTCCATTTCACATTGGAAAAAATTTCCATACTTATTTAATAAGTAATTCACAAATCTTTTGATTTTCAACCTTTGGAAAATATTCAATATACTTAAATCGAATTTAAGTATATATTTCATTCTTTAAGGAAATCATTCTCTTAAACATATTTATTTGGGCCAAAACGAATGTTGCGTAAAACATCGTTACGACGTCCCAAAATCACTAGTATAGGGATTAGAAATTAAAATAGATATATAAATCCCAATACTATACAAAACATTTCCTTTCGGAAATCATTTACTATAACAACAGTGTTATAGTCCACCATTTCCTTCTATTTCTCGAAAACGTCTATTTCAACAATGAATGTTGAAATCTATGGTTTCGAATCTTAACATATTTAAAAACATCGTTAGATCGTTTTAATTCTGTTTAAAATATCACATCCAAAACATTTTCTTTAACATATTATTCACTATTCAAAAACGTGAATATACCTTGTTAACCAATTTCATCCTTTCTATTCATTTTATTTTAAAGGATTATTCACTGTATAAATCGTGAATATAACTCCATAAATAAGTTATAACAATTTACTTATCAAAATAAGTCGTTTGCGAATTTATAAAACAATGTTTATAAATTCCATTTCTATTTATTTTATAACTACTTCCTTTATAAATCTCCATTATTAACCTATCCGATTTATAACTCAATTATATACCGAAAGTCCATATTATAAGTTAAATATTTACAATGTATTTGTTTGCAAAATCGTTCCTTTAACTTCCCAAATTATTAATCTTATAACTTATAAGATTCATTTATTTATCCAAATCTATCCCTTTGATAACTTTACAAATTTTATAAACCTACTGCTTATAAAATTCCATTTATAACTTCACCGTTTATAATTCTATCAATTTCATTCATTTATGAAATTCATTCACAATTCATTCTAACACTTGTAAAAACTCGTTTTATAATTCAAATATTTTAATTTATCAATAACAATTTATAAATCCATCATATAAATCAATTCATATTATCATTTTAAAACGTCTTTAAACTCCTTTATAATTTCACCGTTTTTATTTATAAAATAATCAAATTTTATAAATCCTATTTTTAATCTTTTTATAATAAATTCAGAAATCCCAATTTAAACTATTTTATAAAATCATTAACCCCATATTTTCAAAAATCAACTTTTAACTATTTTTCTCAAAAATCATAATTTTTATAACATTAAAATTATACGTTTATTTATTTAAAACGAATCAATTCCAAAAATATTTTATAAACGTATACTCTTCAAAAATCACTTTAAAAATCCTTTTAAAATCCCAAAATTTGGGCCAATGATGCTACACACCAAATAGTCAATCACGACTACAACGATATCATATATCGATATGATAATCAACGAATATCAAAATATCCATAATCAAATAAATACTGTTGAGGAATCTAGTTGGATCCCTCAAACCTGTTTTCCTGCATCCAAAGATGTTAGCACAATATCAATTCTGTTCCAGTACGAAATTATCGCGGTATATGGGATTTAAAATATTATCCGCTTAATAGATGGCGCAATAGGGTCTCATCCGCTATATACTGCGGGAAATCAATTCCAAGTACATAAATAATACCAATTTCACTGTTTATGAAATATCCGCGGTATATGTTTTTAATAAATAACATCCGCTTACTAACGGCGCATAATGTCTATTTTAACAATCAATAGATAACAATCATCATTCAAACATGCATTCAAGAATTTTAAATCTAACTATTTAAAATCGAAACCGATTCGATTGAGTGAGAAGTTCTCACCTTGATTTCAATTTCGTTTTAGCGATTTATTTCGAATAAAATTAAAAGTGCGTTTAATTTTACCCAAAATTTTCACTAACTCCAAATGACTCCAATCCAATTCCATAGCGTAGTGCTCGTCCATACGATTCCAACGCAACTGGTTTCGCGTGTTTTCGACCTCGTATGAAAAAGATATGATTTTTACAAGTTTACACGACTTTATATAAACTAATTACAACAATTTATTTTAATTTTATAACCTTAACGAAATCATAGCCGTTGATTCCTGCATCTCCGCATCAGGCCGCACCTTTTTTCTCCCCTCCATCCTCACGCGTTCTACCCAGTAACACGCACACATGATGAAACCCATAGACACGAAATTAGGGTTCAATATTTCGGCCACCGCAACGACATCTACCACGATCAAGTACCACCATCCTGACCCCCTTCGCAAGAGCCACGCTCGGCCTAAAGAGCATGAAGCTCGGCCTCCATCTGTGCACACAAAACGAGAACATGCGGCCACAAACACGAACGATTTCTGGTCCATCCACAGCTCCAAACACGATCTCAACCGTTGAATATAAGGATCTTGTCATGCTCTACAACTTTCATTTAGAAAGTTTCTTGAATTGATGAACGGATTTGAAGAAAATGAGGGGAAAAGAACTGTAGATTTCGGCCATTGGTTTCTGTTGGAGGCGGCTAGGGTTCTAAACCCTAATTTTTTTTTATTTTGTGAAGAGAAGGGGCTATTTATAGAAATCTATCGAACACTATTCATTCCGGAATTTCCAAACTCCGATTTACGCATGATGACCGGCGTTTCTAGGGTTTACCCCACGTTTCGGACGCAATGGAACTGGTTTCGGAAGCTAATTCGGTCATCTGTGTGAGTTATGGCAATAAACGTTCAATTTAAAATTAAACCGATTAAACGATTTTCTAGGCGTTTTAGCTTGCACCGGACAAACGATAAATCCGATTGACACAAAATTTAAAACCATACAATAATATCACATTACAGATTCGATGAAACTGGTTTCGTCGAAATCCGAGACTGTTTGAAAAATGGCTATTTTAACTCGCCAAATTAATATTAAAAACAATTTCGATGCGTTTCGAGCTGCCATGATCAAACGATAACTTCGATTGCTACGAAAATTGAAATTCGGTAATAACAAACTATTAAGGATCCAATGGAACTAGTTTCGTCCAATTCTGAGACTGTTCAAAAATTGGCTATTTTCAGTAGTCGATTAAATATTAAAATATTCAATTTTCACAGATAAACTTTTAATTCGATTTTAAAAGTTCTATAACATCATTCTAACTTCAATATGATATAATAAAATTTTACAAATCATTTTCAATCATATTTAAACCCAAATTTCAATTATTTCTGTAATTTAACATATTAAATTATCGATTTAATTATCCAATTAAATCCAATTATTCGAAATAAAATTTATTCGACTTATAAATTTCACTCATTAATATTTAAAATTAATTAAATATTCAAATTTTAATTAAATAAAATTCTGGGTCGTTACATACTTCCCCCCTTAAAAGAATTTCGTCCTCGAAATTAACAAGTAAGAAAAGTTACAGAATCCATTAACTTTTCCAAAATCCATAGTTAAACTTCTTATAATACTTTACTAAGCTTTCAAATCATACTTTGTTATCTTTTCAAAAACAACTACTATTGTTTAACTTTCAATTCTAAGATCAAAGTTACAGTTTTCACAAATTTTCCAAATTTTCTCAAAAATATTCTAACGCCTTAAATTTTCGGAAAAATTCGCCAGAGTCTCCTTTGCGCGGCTCGATCCGGAAAAAAAATGACAGTATATATATCACAAATATACATCTCATCAAGTAATGAGGCATCCCGAAGGGAAAAAGTGTAAAGGTACGATATTTAATCCGAGATATGTACCATATATTTTATTAGCGAGCATATACGGCTAATATAGCGCGAAAGCGAGCTCCAAATGCGAAGCAAACGCAATCCGCACCTACTAAACACTCAACAAACAACATGAGAACATGTATATATGAAAATAATATCAATATACAACATATAGAAACATAATAACTATATATGCCAACATAGCAAATGCAATAAAAGCAATATGTTCAACCATCAACCAACTAGCATCCAACTAACATCCATACCCAATAAATATTCATTCATATTCTCATTAATATTCAATGAATTGGGTTTTCAATTTAATCATATTTGATTCATTAACAGTGGATGTTTTTACTAACATTCATTTTCACTTGGTTTATATTCACTAATTCATATTCAAGTTGGTTCACTTCCAAATCAAATTCAATTCCATATAAGATTCGCTTAACTTCCAATTGAATTCCAATTACTTTAGCTTTCAATTTCATTAATACTTAATGAATTTTATACAATCAACTAACAATCATATATCAACCAATGTATATTAATTACAACCAAATTCCTTTGCTTATATTCATTCAATTTGGTTTAATACCTTTACTTTCAATTTGTTTAATTACATGGATTTTTATTCAATTATTCAACTTCTAATAACATTAGATTTTAATGAATTAACACTTACATTCATTATTTCATATCAACTTAATTTACATTCAATTGATTAACATTCAATTCATTAATTCAATTCAATTACAAAAGTTGAATTTCATTTACATAACTTAAGTTCACATTTATCACTTAACTTTATTAATTTACTTTGATACCAATATCAACTTCATTCAACATCTCTTAAGTTATATTCCATTTTACAAACATCACTTGGTTTTACATAACTCAAATTCCCACTTATAAATCAATTCAGATTCCAAATTCTAAAGTAAATTTTCATTTAACTTTAAATTCATTTTTACTTATAACTCATATTCATAAATATATTCATATAGTTTTACTTCTTATATATATAAGTTTATTTCTCAATTGCAAATCACTTTAATTATAATTTCATACTTATAATTCATTTGCTTATACAATTATTCTTTTATTTAGATTATTCAAACAACTAAACAATCAACTTATATATACTTTAATAATTCTGAAAAATTATTTCTTCATATACAAAATATACTCAAGGTAAAATATTTCATTTACCCAATTTAAATAATACCGTGTCAAATTGTTCTATTCAAGTGTTTAGAGATCCCTATCAACAACGTTAATTACTCGTATTAACCAGAATCTATATACCACTCAACAAACCAATCATCACAATATAAAAAAAATTTATATTCACTAACAAATACGCCCTCATAGCTATTATTACACTCAAACTCATTCTAGAGTACTACTGACTCTATCTCTAATGAGTAATACCCAACAGAGCCATGGTTGTCGCTTAACCATATGCTCTGATACCACCTGTGAGGACCCGCAAATCCGTACTCCTTGAATATACACTAATCTCCATAGGTTAACTCAAGATAAACAGAAATACGAATTCTCATTGTTTAAGAAAAAGAAAAAGGTAGAAAGAGATAGAAGAAGAGAGAAAAGACAGAAAATAGAACAGAAGAAAACAGCAGAACAACATCAGAATCTCGCAATCGCAGCGGAACAACATATAATAGATAAATGAATAATCTTTAAACAAAGAACTATATCAGTTATTACATTACATCACATTACATTTCATTACATCATCAGAGTGTACAACAACAAACAACAACAAATAGCGGAAAAAGAAATACTATATACTAGTAATACGTCATGCCATCCAGCTTGCCTCCAGCAACTCCTGAATTCCAGAATATCCTGATAAACCTTAACTCTTGACTGCCCGTGTGGAAATTGGTGGGCACCCAGAGTTTAGGAAGGAAAACAATAAACTCCGAGTCAGTCATGTGACTGGTGTGAGAACTCAAAACAGTTTATTTATCTTTAAAATCAAAATAGAGGAATATTTTTAAAGTCAATTCGCAATGCTTTTAAAAATGAGACTACCATAAGGCCTCCCGCACACACACACATGCAAACGCAGAATCGGAGGAGATGTCTCCTTATGATAGTCAAAGATGCTTCATACGCATTTAAAAGAACATTTGATATTATTACTAGTGCATAGTGTAGGAAAAATTCATTTCGAAAATAAAGATATAAATCTTAGCCAGCATAGGCATTCCGCACTTATGCCCACTATAGCTACCATCCAAACAGTAGGGCGCCACCATAAGCGAATGATAGGTTCTACAACTAATACCGTACAAGATCGTATTGTTTCTTTGGATTTCCAACGAATGGTCAGGCCAAGGAACTTCCCATTGCCACATGAGAACGCCTCTGGAAGGACGTTCCCGAGAACCTAACCGGATCTCTGCCAACACAAGGCCGGGTTACCCCTAACTGGGTAACTACTGACACGAGTATGCCATCCCCTGGTCCTTTGGGACCTTTAACCGAGCGCTCGTAATCAACATCACACCATAATAATAAGTGTTTCAACATGAGTAAGCATCTAGGCTCCATACCATGATACCACCCTTTTCCAGAAGGAAATGCACATACCTTAAAGGGAGCTACCCCTCATAACCTTGCTGCATCTTTCCTGTTTTGACCATTCCGGGGTGTGAGGCTCGACGAAGTCTCGTCCACAAAGCCATGCTTTATACAAAAGCTGTGCTTTGGGTCAACAAATGATCATAGAAATGATCACAAAGATAAACGATCAAACAAATGATCATATCACAAATGATCAACACAATGATCATTTTACAGCAACACTCAGCATGTCACATTACCAAACTGGGAATATATTGCTGATAACCATCAACTACATAAACTCTGAGCTCGTACGTCTCAGAGAAGGGTGTTAAGCTAAGAGAATAAATTCTCCGCCACCAATAGAAATATATTTGAAAGAAATCAGCTTTATATCTCAATTTGTAATGTCAGACATACTATCCATACAAGTCTGTTCCGAGCTCGAACAGAACCGAAGGCACTTACAAAGAAGTCCTTGCAATCCGGATATCCACAATCCTGATCGGATTCCCCATCACATATGGAGAACTCTATACCGGAGCAACTCGGTGCAGAGTCAATCGACAGGTCATCCTATCGCTCTCGCAAATACCCGGTCTTCAACACCGGTCTTCAAATGCTATTCATAACATCGAATCACATATTCGAAATGGGTTATACGACCCCAAGGTCCTTTCCCGGCTAACCCGAATAGTGAGCGCTTATTCAAAAATAAGTGTGGCATTCAAATTCAAACAAATCACAACACATACCCATTGAAAGGTAAACATTGATAGTGGGTTATTGAACTATCAATGGATATGCACACATCACCAGATTCCAAATAATTTTCCAAATTATTTATTTCCCAAAAATATCTTTACAAGATATATAATTTTCACACTTCAAAAATAAATCAATATTTATTTTTAAACAGATTCCCCTTTCTTTTATAAATTCCATAGTGAATTTACATTCAAAATATTTATGAATATACGATTTCAATTATTCATTTTCAATTTATCTTCAAAAAGATAAATTCTCAAAACGTTCCATTTCATATTGGAAAAACATTTCCATACTTATTTAATAAGTAATTCACAAATCTTTTTATTTTCAACCTTTGGA
The DNA here is from genome assembly GCA_030765085.1 of Allium cepa. NCBI lineage: Eukaryota > Viridiplantae > Streptophyta > Magnoliopsida > Asparagales > Amaryllidaceae > Allium > Allium cepa. The sequence goes on from CM060934.1 coordinate 112,315,880, forward strand.
AAATATTCAATATACTTAAATCGAATTTAAGTATATATTTCATTCTTTAAGGAAATCATTCTCTTAAACATATTTATTTGGGCCAAAACGAATGTTGCGTAAAACATCGTTACGACGTCCCAAAATCACTAGTATAGGGATTCGAAATTAAAATAGATATATAAATCCCAATACTATACAAAACATTTCCTTTCGGAAATCATTTACTATAACAACAGTGTTATAGTCCACCATTTCCTTCTATTTCTCGAAAACGTCTATTTCAACAATGAATGTTGAAATCTATGGTTTTGAATCTTAACATATTTAAAAACATCGTTAGATCGTTTTAATTCTGTTTAAAATATCACATCCAAAACATTTTCTTTAACATATTATTCACTATTCAAAAACGTGAACATACATTGTTAACCAATTTCATCCTTTCTATTCATTTTATTTTAAAGGATTATTCACTGTATAAATCGTGAATATAACTCCATAAATAAGTTATAACAATTTACTTATCAAAATAAGTCGTTTGAGAATTTATAAAACAATGTTTATAAATTCCATTTCTATTTATTTTATAACTACTTCCTTTATAAATCTCCTTTATTAACCTATCCGATTTATAACTCAATTATATACCGAAAGTCCATATTATAAGTTAAATATTTGCAATGTATTTGTTTGCAAAATCGTTCCTTTAACTTCCCAAATTATAAATCTTATAACTTATAAGATTCATTTATTTATCCAAATCTATCCCTTTGATAACTTTACAAATTTTATAAACCTACTGCTTATAAAATTCCATTTATAACTTCACCGTTTATAATTCTATCAATTTCATTCATTTATGAAATTGATTCACAATTCATTCTAACACTTATAAAAACTCGTTTTATAATTCAAATATTTTAATTTATAAATATCAATTTATAAATCCCTTATATAAATCAATTCATATTATCATTTTAAAACGTCTTTAAACTCCTTTATAATTTCACCATTTTTATTTATAAAATAATTAAATTTTATAAATCCTATTTTTAATCTTTTTATAATAAATTCAGAAATCCCAATTTAAACTATTTTATAAAATCATTAACCCCATATTTTCGAAAATCAACTTTTAACTATTTTTCTCAAAAATCATAATTTTTATAACAATAAATTATACGTTTATTTATTTAAAACGAATCAATTCCAAAAATATTTTATAAACGTATACTCTTCAAAAATCACTTTAAAAATCCTTTTAAAATCCCAAAATTTGGGCCAATGATGCTACACACCAAATAGTCAATCACGACTACAACGATATCATATATCGATATGATAATCAACGAATATCAAAATATCCATAATCAAATAAATACTGTTGAGGAATCCAGTTGGATCCCTCCAACCTGTTTTCCTGCATCCAAAGATGTTAGCACAATACCAATTCCGTTCCATTAAGAAATTATCGCGGTATATGGGATTTAAAATATTATCCGCTTAATAGACGGCGCAATAGGGTCTCATCTGCTATATACTATGGGAAATCAATTCCAAGTACATAAATAATACCAATTTCACTGTTTATGAAATATTCGCGGTATATGTTTTTAATAAATAACATCCGCTTACTAACGGCGCATAATGTCTATTTTAACAATCAATAGATAACAATCATCATTCAAACATGCATTCAAGAATTTTAAATCTAACTATTTAAAATTAAAATCGAAACCTATTCGATTGAGTGAGAAGTTCTCACCTTGATTTCAATTTCGTTTTAGCGATTTATTTCGAATAAAATTAAACGTGCGTTTAATTTTATCCAAAATTTTCACTAACTCCAAACGACTCCAATCTAATTCCATAGCATAGTGCTCGTCCATACGATTCCAACGCAACTGCTTTCGTGCGATTTCGACCTCGTATGAAAAAGATATGATTTTTGCAAGTTTACACGATTTTATATAAACTAATTACAACAATTTATTTTAATTTTATAACCTAAATGAAATCATAGCCGTTGATTCCTGCATCTCCACATCAGGCCGCACCTTCTTTCTCCCCTCCATCTTCACGCGTTCTACCTAGTAAAACGCACACATGATGAAACCCATAGACACGAAATTAGGGTTCAATATTTCGGCCACCACGACGACATCTACCACGATCAAGTACCACCATCCTGACCCCCTTCGCAAGAGCCACGCTCGGCATAAAGAGCATGAAGCTCGGCCTCCATCTGTGCACACAAAACGAAAACATGCGGCCACAAACACGAACGATTTATGGTCCTTCCACAGCTCCAAACACGATCTCAACCGTTGAATATAAGGATCTTGTCATGCTCTACAACTTTCATTTAGAAAGTTTCTTGAATTGATGAACCGATTTGAAGAAAATGAGGGGAAAAGAACTGTAGATTTCGGCCATTGGTTTCTGTTGGAGGAGGTAGGGTTTTAAACCCTAATTTTTTTTTACTTTTGTGAAGAGAGGGGGCTATTTATAGAAATCTATCGAACACTATTCATTCCGAAATTTCCAAACTCCGATTTACGTGCGATGACCGGCGTTTTTAGGGTTTACCCCGCATTTCGGACGCAATGGAACAGGTTTCGAAAGCTAATTCGGTCATCTGTGCGAGTTATGGCAATAAACGTTCAATTTAAAATTAAACCGATTAAACGATTTTCTAGGCGTTTTAGCTTGCACCGGACAAACGGTAAATTCGATTGACATGAAATTTGACACTATAAAATAATATCACATTACGGATCCGATGAAACTGGTTTCGTCAAAATCCAAGACTGTTTGAAAAATGGCTATTTTAACTCGCCAAATTAATATTAAAAACAATTTCGATGCGTTTCGAGCTGCCACGATCAAACGATAACTCTGATTGCTACGAAAATTGAAATCCAGTAATAACAAACTATTATGGATCCAATGGAACTAGTTTCATCCAATTCTGAGACTGTTCAAAAATTGGCTATTTTCACTAGTCGATTAAATATTAAAATATTCAATTTTCGCAGATAAACTTTTAATTCGATTTTAAAAGTTCTATAACATCATTCTAACTTCAATATGATATAATAAAATTTTATAAATCATTTTCAATCATATTTAAACCCAAATTTCAGTTATTTCTGTAATTTAACATATTAAATTATCGATTTAATTATCCAATTAAATCCAATTATTCGAAATAAAATTTATTCGACTTATAAATTTCACTCATTAATATTTAAAATTAATGAAATATTCAAATTTTAATTAAATAAAATTCTTGGTCGTTACACATTACCTCACATGCCTTATCATCTTTTTATCCTTATATGAGACATCTACGATTTTGGTTTAGTGTTGTCACATCACGGCACATCCTTGACTAACGAAGTGCTACTGGTGGTGTCAAATGCAAACTATACAACAATGCTTAAAAATGCGTTAAGGGGGATTAATGTAAGGCCTTAATGCTAAGAAAAATACTTATTTTATTGAATAGATATTATATATGTAGCGTATTCTATTATATATAAATATTTTGAAGGATCCTTAAGAGATGGAAAATCCCGTAACATCTCTTGAGTTGTTGTTTGCACGTTATACACTGGATATGAGATGTGAAATCCCGTAAACTTCTCTGATGCTATTACACTCATGTTATGTGATATTGATTTGACTCATATAAGGATATTTTAGTCCAGACTTGAGTGTATTTTCTTTTCATTACGCTCAGGTCAGCCTTGAGTTTTCAGCTTATCGAAGATTATTCTCTAGAGGACGAATACCAAGATTTGGTAAATTACTACTAGTATTATTCCATCATTGTTTGTTCAGCTACATTATTTTATTTGTTCTGTTGTATATATATAACTCTGATAAATGTTGTATAAATTATAATCAAAAGTATAGTAAACAAATTCATGAAATGGTTACTTGATTATTATATTTTTGTTATTCCACTGCGAATTTTGTATTCTTTTTCCTTCTTCTTTTCTTATTTTTCTTAATTAACCCCATTGACTATCTATATTCCAGATTGTTTGAATTAGACATATGTGGATTATTGTCAATTTAAACCTTCCGAAATGTAGGTCGTCACAGCTAGTATTAGAGCTCTAGTTTAGCGATAAACTTGGCTTTGAGCAGTAACTCATTAGAGATAGGGTCGGTAGCATCCTAGAATGAATTTGAGTGTATTAATAAATATGAGCACGTATTTGTCGGTGAATATAAAAATTGTTTTATATTGTGTTGGTTGATTTGTTGAGTGGCTTATGGATGCTAGTCAATACGAGTAATTAAGGTTATTGATAGGGATCTCTAAACACTTGAACAGAACAATCGACATTCTATTGGTTTGAAATTGGGTAAATGAAATAATTTTACCCCGATTATATTTTGTATATTTTACCCTGATTATATTTTGTATGTAAAGGAATAATTTTCAGAAATTATTATGGTATATATAGTGTGAATTGGTTGTTAGAAATGATAATATTGATTATTATTGTTTATTGTTTGATTAGGTAATTTTCCTAAACTATTAGCTATTATATGATTATAAGAAAATGAAACTGTATAAATATGATTTATAAAAATATAATTTGTAAGTAAAATGAATATAAAATCGTGAATTTGAGAAATTTAAATTTTGGAGTTTCTAAAAAAGGTTTACAAGGTTTGGAAAATAATATTGGTATTGTTTAAAAATATATACAAATGTAAATGGTTTTCAAATAAAATTTAAAAGGAATGAATTCGGTACTTCCCTCTTCTGTTGCTGGAAAATAATTTCGATGATGTTTGCGGAGCATCATCGATGTTCATTTTCGAGTCCTAAATTGGGGAGACTTCTGAGAAGCTTTGCTATAAAATTGTTTCGATAAACGGATTTTGGTTTAAACTCCAAAAGTATGATTTGATATACAAAGGATATAATTATATATACTTATTTCGGACGATTTGAAATGAACTCAGTATTTAAAATTTTTAAGTTTTGTTAATTAGTAAACTTCAAATTGTTCGAGTGAATTGAAATATTTGAATAACCAGAACTTATAAAATAAGAAAATTAAGAAATCTAGGCTAGATGTTTTGGGAAACATTAGAGTTGAAGTGTGCAACCCTAAAATTGAAAGTAAAGAAAATTTAAACAAGATAAATTAGTGAACATTCTAATTAAGTAAAATGAATCAGATTAATCTGTATAATACCAAATAGCATTCTAATAACATATAATAAGACTTACCAAATGTTAAAAGTTAAAATGATGATTTGGATATGTAATGGGATATTATACAAGTAAACAAAACTTAAAAGTAATTAAAATGTATATAAATGGAAATTAAATGTCATAATAAATGTTATATACTTAATTAGTATATTATGAAATGATTAATGACTAAATGGAATAAGTAAGTGGAACTTAAGAAAGTAGACAAATGAATCAAAAAAACCTTTGTAAATTGGTTATAGAATTAAATATAAATTTACAAAGAAATTTTGAAATTGAATTTGTAACCTTTGAGATAATTATAACTTAGATAAAGTCATATATAAGAAGTTGGACTTTTATAGAAAGATTGTAAACTAATGTGATGATTAATAAAAGGTTTCATAAATAAATCTGTTATAAAATGAAATTGTGAAAATAAATGTGAATTAAGTTGAAAAGAAACTTAATTAAGGATATAAGAAATAAATCATTAACGATGTTGATGCCAAAAATGGAGATATGAACATTATAATTCAAATGTTTCGCAAAAATGTGAAGTAAAGTTTATATTTTATAACTTTGATAAATGTAAGTTAAACATGATATTAAATTAATTGAATGTGGATGTTAAAGGAAGGAAGCTAATATTGAATCATGAAATGAACTTTAACTTATGAATAGCTAACCGAAATGATTAAATGGAAGAAGTTAGTGAATTATATTAATAAAATGAGTAATGAAATAACATTGATTTAAAATGAAAATGAACTTAAGTGTAGAATGAATGTTAATAAATGAATTGATATGAGATTGTAACGAATGGGATTTTTCGATGCTCGAAAATCGATATCAATACGTCCAATATATAGCATGCTGAGCAATCGAGTGGTGGAAATACTAGATCGTTAGAAGAAAAGGAGGTAGAAGAAGAAACAGAATAACAATATAGAATCTCACAATCGTAGCGGAACAATATATAATTGATAATAACATATCTTTATACAAAGGAGCTAGAACTGTTATATATACATTACATCATCAGAGTACAGCAAATTAATGAGTCAATATTAGACAGTTGTATAAATTGTCCCCACCAGTGCTGAATATACAGCCTACCATACACAGTGGAATATAGATCAAATACGTGTAGTACGTCTTCGCCATCCAGCTCATTGCTGAGCTCTTATAATGACCTAGGATTTTAAACATTTGAAATCGGAATATTTAATTGATTTTAAATATTTGAAAGCTAACTTTTAACTTGAATTTCAAATATAACTAAATATGGGATAATTTAAATTACTAAATTAAATTATGGGAATTAGGTAAAATATTGAATCTTGGTTTCTAAGCTTGTTAAAAATATTTCAAAGGCTGATAAAATTAATATTGATAATAATAAAGATAATAAAAATGTTAAAAGTGAATTTAAAAGTGATTTGTCCAGTTTAAAAACATATCGTTTAAATTTACATTTAAAAATAGCCTTACGAGGCATAGTCTTGGAATTCGACGAAACCAATTCCATTGGATCTGTAATAGTGTATTATTATCGGATTTTAAATTTCGTAGTGTTTGGAGTTGTTGTGTGATCGTACCGGATATAAACGCGCTGAAATTAATTTCGAATTCAATATAATAATTGGGTCCAAAAAGCTATCTTCTCCATATGATCGAATTCAGACTCGAAACCTTTTCCATTGCGTTCGGAATAGGGGTATAACATTATAAATGCCTAGCGGCACATTTCAACAGGAGGTCGAGATTTCAAATTGAGTTTATTGAGACAATTTGAATTTAAATTAAATAATATATATGTTTATATATTAGTCAATTTCCAAATGTATTTTTCTTCACATCAGCTTTTGTTTTTTCAAGGCTTTGTAGCAAGTTGGGTGAAGCACGCAACCATCTCATCTTGTCTCATCATTTCTTTTTAAAAATCAACTGTGCACATAATCAAAATTTCAAAAAAAAAAAAAGAGTATTGGCCCTTTCTTCCTCTTCTTCTCTGTTTTCCTGGTTCAACGAAAATGGCCGATAGTTCAAGAAGAAAAAAAGAAAAAAATTACATATTCACCTTTACATTTAGCTTCCCAGTTCGAACCAAATCTTTGAAATTTAAAACCCTTGGCCTTATTCATTTTCATAAAGTTCAATTCGACATTTTCTTCCTCCCTCTGTTCCATTTCGCTTACCAGTGTGTTTAAATGGAGGCCAAGGCAAACGCAGATCAAAATCGAACATAATTCGTTCATTAAAAAAAGAGATATGAAGGCAAATCAATCTCGGACTCGTTTTCGAATACCACAGTGTCGAAAATCTCGACAACTCGAAAAGGCGGGTGCGAATTCGAAACATGGCGACGTCGGCATCGTGATTTGAGTCACAAGCACGAAGGTGGGAACGATATAGTGGATGGTTTTGATCGAACGGTTGTTTGGTGTGGCTCTGGCAGAGGATGGTGGGGCGGTGGGCAGTGAAGGTCGAAGTGTTGGAGCAGGGGACGATCGCTGGTGGAGTTGCGTACGAGGAGGAATCTAGGTTCTCATTTTTGCCGTAAGGTATAGCAACAATTTCATTTTTATAGAAGAATATAATATGTTAAGAAATATATGTATGTTTGTATATGCATATTTTACTAAAAAAAATATAATAAAACTTTTGCAATAAGATAGGAACAATTCTGCTCTTAATATTTAAATCTATATTTATGCATACTATAAAGAAAATGTATAATATATATATATATACACACACACGCATGCCTATTTTAATTTAATTATATATATAGGTAAACAGGAAAAAAATTATATAGAAACGTTTTTGAAAAAAAGGTATATAGGAATTTTAAAATGTTGAAGAATTTATACAAAATTAGATTTAAATCTATATGAATTAACTTTTATAAATGTATGTGTTTCACAGAGAAAGAAAAATATAAATGTAAACATATCTATGTAAAAATATACATACATATATTCACGTACGAGTTATTTCAAAATCAGAGGTTATGGTGATTTACTTGTTCAATTAACTTATCAAATTATTTTGGTTACTAAAAATTACTTAAAGAAAAATTAGTTTAAATTACATTATTAAATGTTAATAGTTTTTTTGGTTTGTTCAAATATTAATTAACCATACAATGTTTGTACAAGGTCTAAAATCGTGGAGAGACAAGCCGATTTGGATCGGATTGCAAATTTAAAATCAAAGGTGAGTTAATCTCACTCAAATTGGATTGCTAGTTAATTTAATTAGTGGAAATTAAATTATTGGATTGATTTCTTGAATTGATAATTTATTATCAGTCTAGATGTGATATTATATATATATATATATATTTTGGAGTGGTTGATATTCTCGCATTATATAGCGGATAAGACCCTATGCGCCCCGCATATCAGCAGATGACCCTATATACCGCGATATTCCCCCTCGAAGTAGGATTGGTATTTTTATATTGTGCTAACATCTGTGGATGCAGGGAAACAGGTTGGAGGGATCTAGCTGGATTCCTTAAAAATGTTGAATTTATTTTCATATTCGGTAATGTGAAATGTTGAATGATCTGTGATATATTATGTTGGGAGACTAATATATATGATGTTAATGTATTGCTGGATATATTGTGACATTAAAAATGTAAATATTGAATTTTTAAAAAGGGAATAAAAAGGGAAAATTTAAAGTAAGAAATTTATAATAAAGATGGATAAATTTAAAAGGAAAGAATCAGGAGAGTAAATAGATTAATTTTTAAATCCTATATAATGAATTCCGGAATATGTAAAAGAATTAAGTCTTGAATAAATGCGAATTAAAGAACTTTAAAAGTAAAACTTAAGCAATATTGATTTTGAGTACAAAGAGTTTATCTTAAAATTTAAGTTTTAAATGAGTTGGGAAAAATAAAAGGAGAATTTTGAAATAGAGTATGAAATTGATATTTCAAATTTAAGTAAGGTTTTAAATCATAATAAAGGAGTAAAACTGGAATAAATGGATTCTGTGATAAATTTGGGTAAATCATGAAATGAATTTTTAAATGGAATTAATTTAGAAAATCAATTTAAAAATCGATTTAAGTGTTTTGAACCAGTGATAAAAGGAAAATGAGACTACGGAATTTATAAACTGGGTTTATAAATACAGTGAAGTAAATATCAATGGATATTTGAGATTTTAAATTCACGGTGGAAATTTATAAAGGAATAAGTAAATCATTTTAAAAATAAAAGAGTAGTTTTATTTTTAAAAAGTATGGAAAAGAAAATTTACGGGATTAGGGCGTAAATTAAACTGGAAATAAATTGAGAAAGATTTGCAAAGGATTAGATGGGCTATATTGGCATGGAAAGTGTATTCCCTTGAAAAGCTACGTATGTTTTCAAAGAAAGATTTTTAAGTATATATTAAAAGTTTTAAAAGTGGTTTTGAAAGAATTTTCTAGAAAAAGTATTATTTAGTTTTTTTTAAAATTGTTAAAGTAAATATTTATTTAAGTTAATTTTAGTAGTTAATTATTTTTAAAGGTTAAAGTGGTATTATGATTTAAAAGGATAATTATTTAATATTTATGCTTTATATAATACCTTTATTTTAAAAGTAGTTTTTGGCTAAAAGTTCTACTTGGGAAATTGGTATAAAATTTCATAACTATATATTTTTTAATAAAGTGATTCAAGTAGTTTTATTTTAAATGTTTTAAGTGTATATTTTTGGAAATAGTGATTTAATTTATTTGAAATCTAATTTAATAAGGCTTGGTGCTTTTTAGTGGAAATAAAATAATGGGTTGAATGATTGATAAATTTGATAGTTAAATAACTGACTATCAATATCGGCCAATGCGCTGATCGTTTCGAAGAGACCGGGATCGGGTTTAATTATTCGAAAACCACTTCGATCTGGTTTGAACGCAGCGAATGAATATTGTGAAGATGATGAAGATGGTGATTCGGTTTGTCTAGACCCAGGGCAACTTGTATGGATGAATGCTATCAGACCATCGTCATTGGAGGATGATGAGCATTCTAAGTGAATGTGTGCTAAAAAAAGGTAACGCATAGCCTCAATCCTCATTAACCAGGACTGGCTAAAACAGGGGAGGTGCAACAAGGCTAAGTAGGTAGCACCCAATTAGGGTAAGGTCATCCCTGTCTAGAGTGCCTTTTGATCTCGGCTTAGTGGGTGGTTGCTGATCCCAACCGCAGGGTGATCTTATTCGGACGATCCAGTAAGGGGTAGTTCTGGTCTTGTGTTGCAGGGGATCGAGACTGATCTTCGGTACTCTGATCTTGACCAGGTACTGTTACGGACGATACCCCAGTAGCCCTGCCATTGTATGGAATCCAATCTCCAATAAGCGCCAGTATGTTTTGATTGTGCCCAACTATGATGGAATGTGAGATGCAAGCATTTCAGCTAGATTCTATTTAACCTCTATAGACACTATTATAATATCAGACGGATATGATAAAAATGTTTTGGTTATCGTAAGGTAAAAACCCGGCATGTTTATTTGTGGTGTGGTCTTACGAGATACCTTTGATTTCAAAGGATTTTGAAAAATTTAATAATCTTATTGAGTGTGTTTTCTCACACTAGTTTTCCAGACTGACTCGGGTGTTATTTTATTATAATGCTTGGGTCAGACCGAGTATTACGGATATAGGATATAATGCTTTGGAGCCCAGGAGATGAGCTGGATTACGGAGACGTATATCACGTATCTGACTTATATTTCGCTGTGTATGGTATGTTGTATGATCAGCCTTGTGAGGATAAGTTATTGTAACTGTCCAGTATAGTGCTAGTGTTTGATTGTGTACTTTGGTGATGTAATGTATAAATAGTAATAGTTCTTTTGTATAAAGATCAGTTATTATCTATTGTATATTGTTCCACTGCAATTGAGAGATTCTGATGTTGTTTTCTACTTTCTTCTTCTACCTCTTTCTTCTTTAACCCTAATGGTTCATATTTCCGTCCAATTTGAGTTGTACCGATGGAGAATATTGTCGACTCAAAGGGGTACGGGTTTGTAGACTGTTACAGCTCTATAACATCCTAACCTGAACCTGTAATACTTGGTCTGACCCAAGCAATATAATAAAATAACATCCGAGTCAGTCTGGAAAACCAGCGTCAGAAAACACACTCAATTTGAATTACTATCATTTTCAAAGTTCTTTGAAAAAAAAGGTATCTCGTACGATCACGTCACACATAAACATGTCGAGTTTTTACCTTATGTTAACCAAAACACTTTTATCAAAATCGTCTGATATTATAATAATGTCTACCAAGTATATAGAAAATAGCTGAAATGCTTGCATCTCACATTTCAGTATAGTTTGGCACAATCAAAACCGTACGACGCTTATTGGATAATGGATTCCATACATTGGCTAGGCACTGGGGTACTACCTATCACGGTACACTTCTAGAAACATGACCGAGGACCTCGTCGGGATCCCCTTCAACACAACACCAGTTCTACCCCTAAACAGGATAGTACCGAATATGCTATCACCTCGGGTGTTCCCACCCTTAAAAGTTCCTTCCATGCAACGTAATAATATTATCCGAGGGTATCTAGATAGGTGACAACATACCCTAATTGGGAATGACCCACTTAGCCTTGCTGCATATCCCCTAATTTTCAGCCATTCCGGTTGATGAGGCTTGAGGCTAACGTTTACCATTCAAGGGTAATTTCACTTAGAATACTCATCGTCCTCCGATGACGATGTTCTGATAGCATTCATCCATACAAGTCCGGGATTTGGACAAACCGATCATCGTCTTCATCATCTTCACGGTATCCATTCGTACATTTCAAAATCGGATCGATGTGGTTTTTGGATAGTTAAATGTAATACCGGTCTCTTCGAAATGATCTATAAGATTGGTCAATACTTGATAGTCGGTTATTTAACTATCACTATAACATTCACAAGCAATCACTAGACCATATTATTAATTTTAAAAATTTATTTCAAAATATCTTTATAAGACATATCCTAAATCTTCTTAAATATTACATTTTTTTTTGGAAACAAATTCAATCTCTAAATCCTAACAGGATATTTTCCCAACCCTCTCTTTTTTCAATCAGTTAGAAAAATATTTAAATATATTTTATAAATTCCTTAGTTCAACACATAGGACAGTTCCATTTATCTCTCTTTTCTCAAAAATCCTTCCCAACTATAATACAATTTCCTAAACCCGTTTATAACGAATTCTTAGAGTTCTGGGTTCCTTAATTAAATTCCTTTATCCAAAATTTATATATTTACCTCACCGAAATAAGTCAATTCACAAACCATTTCTTTTAAAAATATTTGAACTTCTAAAGTGAATATGGAAAAGTACCACGATGTATTAACCACGGATTCACAGTTCATTGGTTACGTCTCTATCTTAGAGAAATCCAACATTCAACTGTAGGCACTGTCTACCTCCGGTTCCGCCATGAAAGCATACCATTACTTTTCGAAAACTTTATTTAAAAATTTTCTTAAAGTAATGTTCAAAAAGCTTCTAAAATAATTTTTTCCCAAGTTTAACTTTGGCAAAACTCTTAAATAAAAGTTTTTCTATAAACTATATTAATATTGAATAATTTTTCATTTTAAAGTAATAATATTGATTAATTCTTAAGTAACAATTTACTTAATATAAACTAACTTGATCAATATTTAAATATACTTTAACCAAATTTTTGAACAACTAAATAATTAATTTTCTGAAATATTTAATTTCTAGTTCATACTTAAAAATTCCCTTTTTAAAATAACCTTAAAATCTTAGAAAAATATATGTTTTAACTCTCATATAGCAAGCCCGATATTAATAAATCCTTCTTGATTTATTTTCAATTTGATTTGCGTCCCAATTTCGTAAATCCCTTTTCATATTTCTAAAAATAAATCTAGTATTTATTTTTAAACCAATTTACACATCTTCTTATAAATCCTCACCATGAATTATAACTTAAATTTATATACAAATAATCACTTTACTTTATTTATAAACTTCGTTTATAAATTCCCTAGTCTCATTTCCCGTTTACAATAGTTCCACAACACTTAATCGATTTTAAATCAATTTCTAATTTAAATTCTCTTTTTAAATTAATTTCTTAAACAACCCAAATATATTCCAAAACCCAACTAAATTCAGATTCCACTTTCTTTCCATAATTTAAAATCTTATTTAAAATCTAGTGCAACAATTCCATATTTTATTTTCAAAATTTCCTTTTTCATTCTTCCAACTATTTAATCTTAATTTAAAAATAAATCCTTTTATAGTTTAACAATATCTCTTAAGTTCTATTATTTAAAAATCCTATTTTATTTACATTATTCCAAATCTCTATTTTTCACATCCCAAATAAAATTTCAAAATCAAACTATTTATTTTTCCCTAACTACATTGCTTAAAATTAATCCAAATTTCACTATAGATAATTTTACTCCAAATTTTCTTTTAATTTCTTTTTAAATTCAATTTACACATTTATGGTATTTTAAAATACCAAACCTAAACAAGTAATATCTAGCACCAAATAAATTCAAACCACGCTATCATCTATCATAAATTTTTCAGCATATCATATCACTGAATATGAAAATAATTTCAACATTTTTGAGGAATCCAGTTAGATCCCTCCAACCTGCTTCCCTAGATCCACATATGTTAATACAATATATAAATACAAATCCCACTATGAGGGGGATATCGTAGTATATAGGGTCATCTGCTATCAATCACTCCAATATACATACACTACTATATATAATATCACAGCCAAATGATAATAGTTTATCTCCTATCAATCAATTAATAATAATTTTTCTATTTAACATTAATTACAGTAATCCAAAATTGAGTGAGATTAACTAACTTTTATTTCCTGTTGCTTTTAGAGTTTCGGTTCCAATTGAATCTGAACGCATTTGAAATTATCTAAAAAAATTTGAAGCCCCAAATTCATCCAAACCATTTTCAATGCATAGATGGCGACATCATGATCCCAACGAATCTTAAATCTTCCGAATCAAACCTCGTGCGCACGAGATATAAATTTTATAAGTTGATGAGAATTTAATTATAAAATTTACACCCTTTTCTTTGTTTACTTACAAATCCCATACCCATATGATAGCTCGGCCCACTACTTCATCTTCCTCATCCTTCAAACGCCAGTGCACGAGAATGGAAATGACCCAAACAACCGTGCACCATCTTGAGTGATACGGAGCTACGCCACTCGAAACCAAAATCCAGTGATGCCATCATGGTTCTCCCTTTGGGCTTGCCCTGTCCATACCCACCACGTTCGACCAGAGCCCTCCATTCAAAATGTGTCACCTGCACCCCCACCTTAATCCGCCTTATGTCGCGATGTTCCCCTTTGCGCTGTATCACTCTAGATCACTGCCATGTGTGCGCCCCACCCCAACGATGCCATCTTCAAACTTCATTCGCCCTATCAATGATCGAAACCCCAAAAATCACCAACCCAAGTTAAAAGCTTGCCCACGAAATCAATGTCGAACACCAACACTAAAAGCCGCAACCTAAAATTCTTATACCAAGTTGAAGTGAAATGAAAAACTATATTTTTAAAGCAGGTTTCATATTTTTTGTTCAGTGGAATTGAAGAAATAATTTTTTTTGAAGTTGTTTTATTTTATTTTTTCTTTCTGACTGTAATGAATGTTTGGCCTTGTGTATCTTAAAAGTGGAGGGAAGAGTTTTTTAAACGGCAAGTGTACAATGACTTGAGTGATGGAAGGGAAGTTGATGTGAATAAACTTTGACCAGTCAACATATAAATATATTATTTAAATTCAAATCGTCTTGATTTCGTAGCTTAATATCTCGACCTCTTATCGAGGTGTGCCACTAGGTGTTTATAATGTTATACCCCTATTCGAACGTAATGGAAAATGTTTCAAGTCCTAATTCTATCGTATGGAGAAGATAGCTTTCTGGACCCACTTATTATATTGAATTTTCGATATAAATTTCAACGCGTTTATATCCCGTATGGCCAAATGATAACTCCAAACGCTACGCAATTTGAAATCTGATAATAATAAACTATTTCGGATCTAATGGAACTGGTTTTGTGAAATTCCAAGACTGTGCCACGAAAGGTTATTTTTAAATGTTAATTCAAACGATGTATTTTAAAACTGAACAAATCGCTTTTAAATTCAATTCCAAAATTTTATTATCTTCATTATTATAAATATAAATTTTATAAGCCTTTAAATTACTTTTAACAAGCTTAAACTCTAGATTCAATATTTTAATCAATTTCCAATTATTAATTCATTAATTAAATTATCCAATAAATGGTTATATTTGAAATTCAAATTCAAAATTAACTTTTAAATATCAAAAATAAATTTAAATATTCCAATTTCGAATATCCAAAATTCTGGGTCGTTACAGAGATGTTGCCAAATGTAAAATGAGGCAATTGAAATTTAACAAATTGAATTGAATAAAATGAAATGTAAATGGAATACACGTGAATAGATTGGAAGTAAACCAATTAAATGTTAAAAAATTGAAAGTTTATAAGAAATGAAGAGTATAAATTAAATATTGGTATTAGATAATATAAATTTATATCTTTATGAATTAATTGGATGAATACTAATAATTGAATGGTTTCTTTTGTTGTAAATCGTCGTTATAACTGTTTATTGTATGTGATTGTTGTTTGTCGTATATTAATGCTTATGTTATGGTTTGAATTTAAAATTCATGTTATATGCTTCTATTTAACTCATATATGCTTTCTATGTCATTATATGCAACTACTGTCCTAAATTAAGTTGAGACAGGTACATACGAAAACCGCTTGGATGTATACGCGAGTTTTTATATGCTTTTGCTTGCTTAATACGAGCGAACTCGCTCGTATTAATAATAATAAGGTATGTCTCTCGGATCACATACCACGATTTTATAATTTTTCCCTTTGGGATGCCTCACCATTAAGACGAGATGTATATTTTTTATATTTGATAACTATTTGTATTACATATTGTATTGTAAAAAATTTCCGATCGAACCACGCAAATGAGACTTTGCCAAAATTATATGGTTTTAAAAATTTTGTGGTTTTAAAAATTTTATAACTTGTTTACTTAAATGAATTGTAATTTCCGCGAGCCGATCGGAGAGGTGTAGGGAGACGTAGTAAAAGTTTTCTAATGGAGTTTATGTTTTATAAGTTTATTGTTTGAATAAAATATATCAAATGTAAAATTCTCTAATTAGTTTCTTCTCGAGGACGAAAACTTTTGAGTGTGGGAGATTGTAACGACCGGTATTTTTAACTAATTTAAAATTATGGAATTCGTTATAATTAATGAATATAAAAGTAAAAAATAAACTTTTTAATGATTTATTAATATAGTTATTGCATAAGAAATTAAACAAGATTTTAAAATAAACAAATTTCGAAGGTTTAAGTAATAACAAGTATTGTAAGGAAATGCTAAGTATTGAATGTTTACAATCAATAGTTGAATTGAATAATAAATTTGGATTTTATTAGATGTAATAAAGTAATTAGTTGATAGATAAAATTCATGTGAAAGCTAATTTTGAAATTTATTCAATATTGGACAATTAAAATGTTTAAAATTTAATCTTGAAAATTATATAAATAACTGAATCCTAAATTATATATGAATGAAATGATTCCAAAAGTTGATTTAAATGTTATTTAAATGAATGAAGATTTTCAACACTTAAAAAAATTGAATATAAGTGATTAATTTAAAATCTGAAAATTTTATGTTTTAATTGACGAGTAAACATAGTCATTTTGGGCATAGTCTCGATTTCGACCAAATCTGTTCCATTGGATCTGTAATAGTGTATTATTATCGGATTTAAAATTTCGTAGCGTTTGAAGTTATCATTTGGTTGTACGGGATATAAACGCACTGAAATTAATAACGAAAATTTAATACAATAATTGGGTTCGAAAAGCGATCTTCTCCATATGATCAAATTTGGACTCAAGACTTGTTCCATTGTGTTCGGAATAGGGGTATAACACTATGAACGCCAGGCGGCACGCCTCGATTGGGGTTCGAAATAAATATCTGGATATTTGTCAATTTTAAATAATTTAATTTCGTCGATTTGACCCTATGTTCCTTTCACCGTTGAAACATCTCCATCTCAGCCACCCTATACGTATGAGCCTATATTCTTTACATTTAAAAATGCATCCCCCTCTTTTCTTTTCTTTTAAAAACTACAGGCAGAAAACAAAAAAACAGATTTAAAACTTCAAAAACTAAAATCTTCTTTTATACTCATCGATAAATTACAAAACAAGCTTCTTTGTCTTTGTTTTAGGCAGAACTTCAAGCTGATATACGATTTGGGGTATCCGATCGAGTTGGGGTTAGTGTGGTTTCTCGATCATGATTTAGGGCTACCACTCTCTTGATTCCTGGGCTTGGATTAGTGAGGTGGAGGGTCGTTTGGGGTCGCTCGAGTCAAGAGGCATCGAAAACTCGATTTCTGGAGGGTGTAGCGCTTGGTAGGAAGTCGCGACATTGACAGTGATGAGGCAGAAATTGTCAGATCGCAAAAGGAGGATGTCGTGGGGGAAATTGAAGTTTTCGACGAGTTCGTGGTGACGAGCGGGGTCGTTTTGTCGATGGTCTGAGGTTGTATAATAGTTGAAGGTGAATGCGACTATAGAGGGTGTCTCATTGCAGCAGATTGATTGGGGATTCAGTGATTCAGTAGTGGATTTATGGGGTCTTAGGCTAAGAGATCGAGGAGTGGAGTTTGCTGGAATCGACGTATTCGATGTTCGTGGTGGGTGGTAGTTGCGGTGGCCGTGCGTGCATGCTATAGGGTGGGTGCTGTATCTCATGCATGAGATTGGGAAGTTTCAGGCAAACGGGAAATGTGGAAGAATATTAGAAAGAGGGCCAAGCCTCTTTTGCTAAAAGGTATTGTAATAATTGAATTAAATTTAGTTATATAAATTGTTTATTAAAATTCCATTGGTTATAAATATCATAACTCGCTCATTCAAGGTCGGATTGGAATGAAACTTTTTGCCTTGCATTCGCAATAACGTATTCTATGTATAGGAACTAGATTGGAACAATTTAAAGCTTCTAAAAATTTCAATTAAATTCGAACGTCGTTTGAATTTAATCGAAACCAGAACGCGAAAGCGACAACTAGAATCAAGGTGAGTGTTTTATAACGCTCATAACATACTAAAATATTTTTATGCTAGTTAAATTTGAAATTATGGAGTGATATAAATTTATTGATGGTTGTTTGATAAGTTTAATTGTCATCTAAATTGTCATATGAATTAACTGATAAAAATTAAAATTGACATCTGAATTTGAAAATGGAATATAGTTGTTAGTAAATTACCTGATATTAATAACTATGAAATTGTTATGAATTATTTTGACTATTTGGATGATTGATTGTGATGGATGTCAATCTATTGACATTTGGATGATTGCATGTTTATTTATTTTTATATATGTCCTGTTATCACCTGGTAAATTATTTACAGTATATAAAACCGTAAATTGAATTATTTTGAATAAATAAAGAACTAAGTTGGAATAATCTATACCTATGACATTGTGATTTGGGTTGAAATGATATATATCCATCCCTGAAATTAAATTGAAATAACTGATCATTTGGCCATAGGATAGAAAATTATATACGAACGTCGGATTTTTAAAATTAAATGATTTGATTTTAAGAAAATAAAAAAAATCAAATTTGTAAAAATCGTACTATTTCGAAATTGAGCTCGGAATCGAATTATATTTGATAATTTGGATTTCAAATTGGGTATTGAAAGTAAAATTGATTTAAGTGTTCCAAATCGATGTTTTGAAAATCGAACTCGCAATTGATAAAAATCAAAATGGAAATTTAAAAATGATTTGAATTGGAAATCTGGAAAATGAATCAGTTTGATTTTGAAACTATTTTCAAATAAATCATTTTGATAAAAAATATTTAAATTTATCTTTTTAAAAATTCAAATCATTTTAGATTTTCCAAACTATTTTGTTATATAGACCATTTTAACACTTAAACTATTTTACATTAAACTTTTTTAACCATTAAAACTATTTCTAACTATTTTAACCAATTAAACTACTTTTAACTGTTTTAACTATTTAAACTATTTTCTAAAAATTTAAATTGGTCAAAAACGGTGGAATGTTTATATTTAAATCTTGGATTGAGTAAAATGAAGTTATTGCCTAAATTGAAATTCGAAACAATTTTGGAAACGAAATTGTGATATTAAGGAAAAAATGATTTTGAATTGAAATAGTATATTCTAAGTAGATATGATGATTTCGAAATGGATTTAATTTTGAAGCGAATATGATATTTTCACATCAAGTGTGAACAGTTTTCAAAATGTAAAAGTATCAACCGGTGTGTAAAACGATGTTTGGTGTTAAAGAGACCGGTGCCGAATATGGGTATACTCTATGTCCATACCGGTACCACTTTAACAACTGTGTACGTGAAGTTATGATCCAAAATGAAGTGGTTGGATTTGGCGTACGTTTGCTAGATTTGAAGAAAGAGAACAATGATGGATTAGCCTGGAACTTGTGCCAATTTCAAATGACTAAAACATGAGCCGTACTGGTTAAGCGGGATAGCTACCCCGAGTGTACACACTTCTTCGTATTACCATCATTTACATTGTGATTGATTGGTGCGCACTAGGAGTGTTGGACATGGTGGGTGATCATGGCTATGATGCGTTACCACCAGCTGAAAAGGGCAAACTGGTAGTATCCTACCTTGGGCATGGTCTCACGTGCCTTGTCATACTTTTATCCTTATATAAGATCCCTACGATTTTGGTTTAGTGTTGTCGTATTACGGTGCATCATTGACCACCAACATGCTACGGGTGCTGTCAAATGCAAATTGTACGACAATGCTTAAAAACGTCTTAAGAGGGATTAATGTAAAGCCTTAACGGCAAGAAAATTGCTTATTTTATTGACTAGACATTATATACATAGCGTATTCTACTATATATAAATATTTTAACGAATCCTTAAGAGATGGAAAATCCCGTAATATCTCTTGAGTTATTGCATGCACATTATACACTGAATAGGAGATGTGAAATCCCGTAAACATCTCTAACACAATTATACTCATGTTATGCGATATTGATTTGATTCACATAAGGATATTTTAGTCTTGGCTCAAGTGTTTTATCTTTTCGTTATGCTCGGGTCAGCCTTGAGTTTTTAGCTTATCGAAGATTACTCTTTGTAGGAAGAAGATGAAGATTTGGTATATTACTACTAGTATTATTCCATCATTGTTTGTTCCGCTGCACTATTTTATTAGTTCTTTCGTATATATAACTTCGATAAATGTTGTATAAATTATAATCAAAAGTATAGTAAACGGCTTCATGAACTGTTTGTTTGATTATTATATTTTGGCATTTCGCTGCGAGATTCTGTATTTGTTTCCTTCTTCTTTTCTTATTTTTCTTAATTAACCTCATTGATTATCTATGTTCTGGATTGTATGAATTGGACATGTGTGGATTATTGTCGATTTATATCTTCTGAAATGTGAGTCATCACAGTTTTAGTCACATCAAGCTGACACAAGGGAGTCAGGGCTACGTTTATACCTCATGCAGAATCGATCGCCAAACCATCCTACTTTTTTCTAAAATCTCCACCATATACACAGTCGTTAAAGTGGTTCTTAGCATTGACAGAGAGTATGACAATATCCGATCCCGGTCTCTTTAACAACCAAACGCTTATTTCACAGGATGGTTCTTTTACATTTCCAAAATCAATTCATAATTAATTTCAAAATCTCATTCAATTCAAACCATATCACTTTTGAAATCATATTCACTTTCGAAATCATATTCATTTTTGAAATCATATCGACAAAATAGGTTAAATCCTCATTTCAAAATAATTATATTTACTCAAATTTGACATTTCACTAGAAAATATCATTTCAAATATCAACTTAGGTTATAACAACATTTAACCATATTCACTTCTAAATCAAGGATGTAAATATAAACACTTCAACTTTACATGGTCTGAAATTTAGAAAATAGTATAAATAGTCGTAAATATTTTAAAATTAGAGTGAAGTAGTTTTAAATAGGTAAAATAGTTTAAAATAGATTAAATTGTTTAAAATAGTTTGAAATAAATTAAATTAGTTTAAATACATATTAAAATAGATTAAATTAGTTTAAATATAGATTGAAATAGTTAAATGGTTTAAAATAGGTTAAAATAGTCTAAAATCAGATTTAATACAATTTTAATAGTTTAATATAAAATAGTTTGATTATTGGAAATGGTTTATATAATAGATAATTTGAAAATATAAATAAATCTAAATTTAAAATAATATATCTTTAAACAGTTTACATTAAAATAATTAATTTGAAATTAATATCAAATTAAACTATTTCTTTCATTCAACAAATCTGGACCGTATCTAGATTTCAATAAAACTAAATTTTCTGTTACAACCAGAATTCTAGCGGTTCCTGATTTTTTGCAAAAATGCTAAAACCCAAGTCCACTATAGCCCGAGTTGACTATCTGGTATCCCCTAAATAGGTAAAGACAAATATATTAGAGCTTAATAAATATCTCACAGCGGAACTAACTAAAATATAATAGTAGGTAAATACTCATCAATATAATAACACTTTCTAAACAAGTGTCTCAAAGCTGGAAAGTATCACTTATTGGATGTTATGAGGAGAGGGTCAGAACTAAAGTTCTGGTGAATGGAAAAATTATACACTTCTACAATTAGTTCTACACATACCATTTATTCCATTTACTATTATATGTTTTATCGGGTTCATAATACTCTCGCCTCTATGCGTGAATCGTACCCTTCTACTCCCTATTAGATTAAAACCTAATAACTAATATATATATATATATGCCCAATGACCACATCGGTCTTAGGTACCACCCATAGTGCCTTCCGTATCCTCCTCGCAAATGACTCCATCGTCTTGCTCCTATAGCGTTCTATGACTATATCTGTAAAGGGCTGCCTCGTAATGCCTACAATATGGATGTTCCGTCGTCTACTATGAAAACGTAAAACTACATCCGCACTAGCCTATACTAATGCTCGAACATCCACAATGTACCACCCAGTGCGTACCTTGAGGACTATGCATAATCATTCTGTTTACTTCCTAAATCCTGCTAAACAAGGTCTACCTTGTACGGAACTCGGTTGTGGTTTTCTATGTCTATAGAGGACTGCCTTGTTAGGCCTACAATATAGATAATCTACTTGGTCCATCTCTTTTCTTATTATGGCTATGGCTCCACGCAACCACCCTTCAACAAATCGAAAGACCTCTAAAGAGCTAACTGGCCATGTCTTACTACAAACAATCTAAACTTGCAATTGGCTGTGCCCCTCATCCAATGTCTCGATAGTGACAAAATCATTAGCCTTTCGGTTAAATCTAGTCTTTCCCAAGCTCTCTTCTTGGTTTGATGCGGGCTCGATATCCGCATGCGACTATCCTTTTGGGTCCAGCCTACAAAAATCTACTCGCAAGTCAAGTACGGTGTCATATGAATATCCTACTCCAAACATCAACCCCTTTTGACTGCCAACAATGGTCTTGCCATGCAAAAAGTAGCCAAGGCATACTCTCTTAATGGAACACCTACAGACCTGCCTCCAGGGCACTGCTTCGCTATGCCTACCCCAGAGAGCCATCCTGGAGTACCCTCTTGTCCCGTTGAAGTCTCATACTTCCTCTAGCCCAAAATATTTAAGTTGGACGTGCTCCTTCTATTATGTCTTTACTTTTGGGGTAATGCAAAATACAGTAGTGTCTCTATTTAAACTAATTCCTTTTTTCTTCCTTTTATTCTTGCAATTACGTTTATCGTTATCCTTTAAATATTAAACTATGGACATGCATTCTCTTTTCTAAGCCAACCAACTAATCTATCACAAACTTCCCTGTCGAGTTATTAAATTTTTCCTTTTAATCCATTATTCCCCATTTTATCACAATTTACTGCAAATTTCTGTCTTTCTCTTTTTATTTCATCTTTTCTTATTTTTCATCTAGTTTCTATAAATCTAGTATCCTTCTATTTTAGTTCGTATTTGCGAATTCTTCTCTTTACTATTTTATTAGCGTAAAAAGGAATAAAAAGAAGCTAACATTTACAGGCTAAATTTCAGCTTTCGAAATAAATGAAAATAATTTTAAATTTCTTACTTTTAACTGTCAAGCCTAATATTATTAATATTTAATTGGATTACTATTTCCCTTTTTTCCATATAAATAATGTATCATAAACGTAAAAGATATATAATTAAATCCACTCATATGTTGTCCTTAGCTTTGCTTGTGCTCAACTTGGCTCCATGGTCTTCCTAGATCCCCTTCTATGGTGTCTAATATTTTTTTTGAGAAGATATTCTCCCTAGAAATATTTTCTTTTTAGGATCCAGTCTCAGACAATGAACACAATTGGGAGAATATCTGATTGTGAGAAAATAGCTAGGCTTAGGATTCTATTAATGGTAGGGTTTGGGGATCTCAGACCATTGGATTCTCGAATTGAATCTGAAGCCACCACGTCACAAGGTCATTTTGAGCCATCAAGTGCATCAACGTAAGGCTCGGATGAGATAATAATCGATTTAACTTGGCTCGGCTTGTACCTGGTCGAAATTACGTCCAGGTAGCAACGCGGATCGGCCCATATACGTATTTATTTTTTTCTATTTTCGTTTATTTCCCATTTTCTGTTTCTCTCATAACTTCTTTGTATTGACTCGGATTTTGACAAGTTATATATGAGAATTGATCAGAAAATCGTCGCAAACACAATCGTATAAGTTTTGAGGAGCCTTCAGGAAATTTCGTCGCCGAAATAGACAAGGGTAAAATTATGTAATTTTTCGCATCAATCACATCCATTTTATGTACATCCAATTTTGCGACCATCCGTATTCTTGTTTAAAAGTGTTATTCGATACAACATATACGCATGTACATGAATTTCTAAGCGGCACCTCTTATACGAATGCTTTTCTTCTTTAAAAATTCATTTTGAAATATGATGCACACATCCTAAATATACTTGCAATTCTATATAAATGCAATCTTTTTAGAAACTCAAAATGTTTTTCACCCAATTTTTCCTACACTCCTACTGAATAGGGGCATAGTTCAACGAATTTTTCATCCAAATCCTGCCCCACAACTTTTAGTTTTTGAATTTCATAAAAAATCCAATTTTCCAAATTCGATTTCTTATGTAAAAATGATGGTAGAAAAAGGAAAAACTTCATATGTTTTCTATTTTACTTTTTGCACACCTCTTTCACCGTATTTGGAACTTACACCGCTATCCTATAAAATCTCTATTTGCTTTCCTAAGCACGGTTTATACAAGTAAGATTTTTTATTTTCAAACTTTTTCCCAAGCATAATTTATGGGAAAGATTTATTTTTCTTTTGCAGTTCTCATTTATTTCTATTGATGGCTCTGTTGCTTTCTTTAGAACCTACAGTTTTTCTTCGAGTTACCCTTTTTATCTGCTTTTACTCTTCTTTTAATATAACAACTAAAAACGGCTATCATCTAGGGAAGGAGGTCTAGGACCATGTCCACTCCGATACGGAAAGGTCTTACTCTAGGAATCCAAGTAATTCATATGCTCCTCCTGCCACCTATTACTTGTTACTAACTTACGCTGTGTTACTCATGACAAATTAGATCTATTCATCTCCTCAATTCCATGCTAAAAAAGGAATAATCAAGTCCCATTTACTACAATGGATAAGGGTTTCAATCTATACAGTCTCTATCTAAAAAGGCAACTAAGCTTGGAGAAATTTTCTCTTTACCTTTCTTTTCCCCAACTCAGATCTCCTTTTCCCAACCATGTGTGTCTTACTGTCTTTCTAAAATCACTTCACTATTCTTCTACAGTCTACACACACGAAGCAACATTCCTAGGTTTTTACTAGTGTCATATCTAGTTCATATTTAAAAGTCTGGTTTGGTTTGGTATTTATCATTTTACTTTAAAAGTTAAATCTTTAAAAAAATTGAATCATCTAATACCAAAATTCTTGCCTTTGAAAATGTTATTTTGAATTTTCTGTTAAATTCAAAGGTACTTGGTTACTTAAAATTTTATCTTTCCAAAAACTTATTAACTTTTCCACCAAACCATTTTTCTTTATAACATGTCTTGCTTGTTCTTAAAACAATTTTCTTTTTTCTTGACTTCAAAAAAATGTCCTCACATGTTTTCAAAGTATCTTCTTTTCATAGATTTTCAAATTTACTAAAACTAGAGTAGATGAGAACAATTATTTTATTAAAAATCTCCTAACTTTTATACTCTTCCAATTACTTAATCTTGGAGGAGTTCCTAACTTACTACACTTAATGATTTTATTCATTAATGTATTGGAATTACTTTCTCTTATGAGACGCTAAAACCTTCCATGAATTCTTTAAAGGAGGATTTCATGTTTGTGTGAAATTATAATGTAACGACCGGTAAGATTTTAATAAATTTTATTGTTTTATTAACGTATTTAATTGGATTTTGGCGAAATTTTAAATAAATTAATTTGCAAATAAAAATTTAATATTTGGATTACGTCCAATTAAACATAGTAGATTTTAAATTTTCAATTTATTTTATCAAAGTTTATTTCATGGTGAAATTCTAATAAATTCAAGCTGGCTAATAATTGCTGATAATGAATTTATTTTCAAGCCTTGATATTTTCTATAGAAAATTCCTAAATCCTCTTCTGAGTGAGACGCCATCTTTCGTTTTTCCAAATTCGAACATCTACTGCTCCGTTTACCTTATTTCTGACAATTAATAGCATTTTGGGTACCGGTATCGATTTTCGATCGGATAATCGTACCCCTGATATCTGTATACCATTGTGATCGCCTCGTCGTGCTGGTCTCAACAGTATATTTATTTCTGTATTTTGGTATCCGGTATGTTGTATCGGTACCATAAATTTATGACAGTTAACTTTCTTTGGTTTTTCAAACCCCGACCCGTGACTACCAAACAATATAATTTATTTCTTTTAATTCTCAGCTTAATGCAAGATAACAATTGGTATCCATGGCTAATTTAAAAAAAAAAAAAAAAAAAAAAAAACACGCACAGTGGTATATGTTTTCCCTTTCAACGTTCCTTTTGCATTTTATCTTTCCTTTTGCTTTAATTAATTTCCTGGTTTCACGCGTCCGTTTAAGCATTTAATTCCATAAGTTTCAAGATTCGACCTTTGCCATAACATCTCCAAGTGTGAACGTACAAACTGATGTACGTTTGGATTTATTGAATGTGAACGGCTCTTTCGAATTGCCTTTATATCTTCATAAGAATTGCCTATCATCTTCACTTCCAATTGCTCAACAGAGGGACAAGGCAAGGCTTCAGCATTCTCAAAATCTTGTAACCTGCTTCTTTCCTCTTCCTCACGCCATCACCACTTTTTCCACCTCCACCATCAATCCTTCTAAATGAGACACCCATGTCTAAATGAAAATGAGAAGCACAAAAATTTGTTGACCCTGCTGCCTCTCTCCCTCTTCAAAGTTCACCACGCGCCAACATTTCTTTCCAGATCCGCCTCAACCCTCCTCGTCTCCTCTGGTGCCTTTGGATCCGCCGCACCCTTATCTCCCCGGCCACCAAACCCAGGCCGAGCCGCCACTCGATCTCCTTCACTCGGCAACCTCAAACCGAAGCCACCTTATACCGAAGCCATCTCCTCACTTCGCTCAGCCTTCCTCATCACCTCCACCTTCATCTGAGCCATCACCTACCAGCCGCCTACCACTCACTCTCCTCCACCCACTTGCTTCTCTCCTCCGCCCATGCAGCGCCTGAGCACAGATCACACATCCCACGCACCACCTCTGCTCCTCATTTTTCTTTTTATAAAGGTATTTACGTACAGATGAGCATATATATATGTTATATAGTATTGGTAGGGGTATATAAATCTAATTGGTTATAAGGTTTTGTTGCTGTTGTGTTGGTTTGGGTAGGTGTGGATAGACGAGTTTTGTTTTATGAATATATAGTGTATAAGTGTATCTATGAAGCCCCTGTTTCAGATGATATGAATGTTTTGGTCTAAAGTAATGATGCACTTAAGCTATATGATACATAGTTTTAAAGAAAAACTCTCGAATCTATAAGTAAGTTTGGTACATATATTCATATGCATTAGTTTATATTAAAAGTATAGATGGATTTGTCTTAAAGAAAAAAAAAAAGGGAGAGGATATGTATAATAGCTGTATATGCGGTCAGGGTGTACATATGTTGCTAGTTACATATTAGGGTGTTATGGCCTGCCAGCTTGTATGTATAAAAGTTATATCCAGGTTGATAACATGCATTATATAAGTAATTTTATATATATAGATATGAAGTGTATAATGTGTTATATTGTTTCGTATATAGATGTGTTTTACAACCCTCATTACCTTTTGTTTAAAAATATATAGCCTATATCTATTTTGCTGGTACCCTGTAACAGTTCCAGTTATATATATTAATACAAAATAAAGTATATATATATTGAGTTACTTTTGATTTAATTTTATTTTAAAAAAAAAGGAGAGTTGACTTTTGAAAACATATGTAAACCTCTTTTATATAATATAACATAGTAGCTTCTTTCAGCATTGAGTTTTATACCCACTCTTTGGTTTTGCATAAGTATAATAATGTTTATTTTAAAGTATTTGGTCTGCATATTTGCCTGGATATGTGGAGTTGCATATGGGTAGTTATAATGCATGAATTTATCTGCATGTATTGTTTTCTTAAAGTTAGATATGTTTTAAGTTATATTTTTCTTTTTTTTAGAATTTTGGATAAGTATGCATGTAATTTATTAAAACAATGATTTTAATCTTTTTAATCTTATATGGGTTATATTATTTGTTTGAAGGTTTAATATTGACTTTATGAAAATAAAAATAATGATAATAAAAAAAAAAAACGACTACAAACAATAAATCCATACATACTATTGTTGTTCTATCAAACTGATTCTGATCATTTCGATCTATTCCGAACTTTCAGCTTTGTCATCAAATTCGGGCCAATTTTGCTTTGATTTGAAGTTCGTTTTGGATCCATAACCCATCTCATTATCGTTCTTCTCTAGCCTCGAAAGGTGAGCAATCACTCACGATTAACGTACTTTTATTTATTAAATTTGATTTCAATTGAAACGACAATTGAAATATGCTGCTGTTAGTTGTTTTACTGTTATGACTGTTATTATCTGTATCTGTTCACCTATGACACCTGACCCCATTATCGGTTAATTATTTATGTGATAATAATACAGATTTGTTGATAATTGATTGTTTGATTGATTGTCGTTTAAATTGGATGTTAATTTCTACCGTTAAGTGATAACTAGTTTGCTAGTTAAATTTGGGTAGTATAATTTATAAATGGAAACGGATTAAATATGACGGACCTTGATTTAATAAAAACCTGACCCCGCCATTTGTAAATTTGATTAATTAAAATTTGACCCATTAATCGCCATAGAAATTGATAATTTATACTTTAAATCTTTGAACGTAGTTTGGATTTTTTTTGTTGTAGTTTTAAACTGAAATTTAAAAAGGAACGACAAGTGAAAACTATAATGTAAAAATCTTAAATCTACCTGAAATGATAATGTAGATTCTAGAAATAATTACACAAATAAAAATGCGAGTAATACGATTATTTCGGGGTTATTTGATTAATCTATTGAATTGTTATTGATTGTTGTTATTGCTTGTTTATTCACTTTGACACCATCCCTGTCATCACACTGCAAGTTCCCTTTGTTATGTTTGATTTTGAATTGAAATGGGTTGAAATGATAGACCCAAGCGGTTTCATTTAATTAAATTGGGATTACGGGTTGAATTGCTATCCACCCGTATACATTTAGTGTACGGATTGACATGATAATATCCGTAACACTTGACCATATGATAAGAAATATATAGTCTTATTAAATGTAAATTCTTAAATACATATATAAAGGGTAATGATATAAATAGAGTTAATTATATCTAGTTCAATCAAGCTTTGATTAAACACAAAAATTATGATAAATATTTATGTAAATTTTATCCCGGATAAATTTTGCAATAATATTGAACGATTAAGATTGAGAAATAAATTTGGGTTATTTTAAATTGATATTTAGATAAGGATTTATTTATTTAGATCAATTTGAAATTTATCGAATGAGATATTTCACGTTATTAAAATTTAAGAAAATTTGGGTAAAATGTAATTCAAGGTCACTAAAATGATATTGAATCGAATAAGGGAGGATTCAAGACTAGATAATAACGATGTAAAAATTGAGAATCTATATGAAACCGTTAAATCTAAATTGTTATATTTAAGCCATGAGCTATATTGTAATTAAATGGTTTAGAGATTTGGATATGTATTTGGAACCAAGATAGTTGAATTTGTTATTAAGATAACGAATTGAATTAGATATAAATTGAGGTTGGACTAAATTTGGATATTTTTTTAGGAAACTAGATTGGGAAAAATTTAGTTGAAATGTAGAATACTTAAAGTATGGAAACATATTGAAATAAAAGGGGTAATTGGGATATCAAATCCAAATGTGAGATTTATAAATTTGAAGTGGTTATCTTAGGAAAATTTAAATTGATAAAATGAGATTGAATTTAATTTGAATGGGAAGGTCGGGTTAATGTGAACGATTTGTTAAGTTAAGGAAATTGAAAGTGCTTTACCGTATACAGCATTTTATATATACAAATACTATTTTGGGAATAAAATCATTTGAAGTGAAATGGACATTTAGGTTTGAAGTATAAATTAGGTGAATGACCACGGTATAATAGTGTATAGTTTTACCCTGTAGATAGTTCTATGGACCCTTAGAGGATGGACATCCCAACATCCTTTAAGTTATATTGTATTTCAGTTGATATTTCACTTGAGTTGAATTTATTGATATAAGAATGTTAATCCTGACTCGAGTGTTTTGTGCTTTGCTTTACGCTCGGGTCAGACCGAGTGATACAGCATTAGAGACTCACTTCTGGAGATTGGAGCTTCATTCGGAGATCCAACTATCGTTTCAGCCTTCAGTTTTCTAGTTGACTGTTCAAAGAAGTCATCGGCTCGTACTGAAGACTTTTCTGTATTCAAAGTATTCTGATGTATTTTATTTTAAACTCTGATGTATATAGTAGCTTCATGAACTACTATTCTTTTTCTATTCTGCTGCATTATATTACTCTGTGTCTGTGATCTATGTTTGATTTATTTACTGTATATTTTAAGTTTTGCCAAATTAAATTAACAATTCGGTATTTTGAATTGTTCAAGTCGGACATGTACGGTTTTAGTGTCGATTTGAATGATCCAAAATAGCGGGTCGTTACAGTTGGTATCAGAGCTTTGGCTCTAAGCAAAACTTAACATATATGGTAAATTTATTTACAGAATCACTTTCGCTCGAGTTGAATCTCTTCCCTTTTGACTCGATTTTCTTTGAATTTTGGAATGTCCCTCGGTTCCAAAATTCATTCTTGTCTCTCCCTAATTATATTCGTTCGATTCTGGAGTATCCTATAGCTCCACTAAATAATTAGTAAAAAGGGATGAAACTCCTTTTTCCATTGGCATTGATTCACCAAAGATCGTTGTACCCTCGGTTTACGATGCTGCTTTATTTTGGTATGCCGAATTCTATATCTGGCGTTCGAATGTTGATTTGCCTTGGGAATTCCGCATCAATTCCTGAAGTCACGGTTGACCCGGTTAAGGTCGCCCGCGATTTACAGAAGTATATCCATCTTCTATTTGTAAATTGATTTTCTCATCTGGGTTTGAGCCTATCTTCGAAGCAGGATTCTATTGTGTACAGTTCCTCTAATTCAAATCTCCATCTTTGTTAGAAATCCATTCTTAAATTATCCTTTGAAAATCGGGTATGTTTGTATTTTGAAATTGCTTTATATATCAAAATTATATCCTATATATAAAAAGAAATTGTTTTCAATAAGGATTATATACCTATATGTATAAAGCAAATAAGATATGTTATTCTATATAAAAAGGTTTTGAAAGGATTTGAAATTTTGAAAAATTATAAGAAATTGATTTATATAAAAATGATTTATAACTGAAGGGTTAAATTTGAAATTCGAGAATTGAATTCCGGTATTTTGGAATTGGTTTTAAGATTTTGAAAAACATATATAAATAATACGATTTAAAAGTATTTTTCCCGAATAAGAAATGGTTCAAATGAGTTCAAATGAAATCCAATAATTTTGAAGAAATTCAAAGAAGTTTTCACGAAAATAGAAGTCCAGAACTCACTTATGTCGCTGGAGAATAATTTCGATGATGAGTGCACGCATCATCGACATTGATTTTCGAGTTTCAGAGTGGGGGAGAGGCCACTTTAATAGCTTCGCTATGCAAGTGATTTGTAAAACCATTTTTGATTCCAAATTTCGAAGGATAATTTGATATTTTCGAAAGATATAAGTATATATTTGAAACAATTTAAATGAGATCGGTGTTTAGTCCTCGAGTTTTAATTGACTTTGAATAACCCTATTTATAAAAAAAAAGGATTGATTTCCAACGTTGGATTTGAAATTGATTTCAACAACTATTTTGAAGGTTCGAGCACTTCCAAATCAAGGTTTAAGTTTAAAAGCTAAGAAATTCCGAAAGGTATAAACATTGATATAGCATATAAATTGAGCCTGATACGCTTAAGTTTGAAACTTTTGTTGAGTAAATAAATATGACTATTTTGAATTATACTAATATGGAATTTAGTTTGAAATCTATTGGAAAATTTTTTTTATTTCAAATAATGGTTTCCAGAAAGGTAAAAATTGGATATTTCAAATAGATAATTATAAATTTGGAAACCATTTTTGGGCATAATTGATTTGAGAAAATGCATGCTTTTGAAATTAAATTGAAATAAAAAAAAAACCAGTACTTATGTGGTGATGTTGGAAACTGGGATTATTTTATAAGCCTATTATTTTGGGAACTTTGGAATTAAGATATCTAATTTGGAAGAAATTTGGTGAATTCATATATGACTTTGAAACTAAATTTGATATTGAAATGATTTGAAATTGAGGACCTTATATTACTAAGCACTTGAATTGGGAGTGGTCGAACTTATATGAAATGGATTTGTATAAGTATGAAGTTGATTTGAAATCTATTGATTTGAAAGGTACTCAATTTGGAAAGAGATTGTATATAATCGAAGTCTATATAAGTAAGATTTGATATACTATTGATTTGGAAAGTATTCGATTTGAAAAAGGAATCCTATATATAGTGGACTTTATATCAGTATGATATTTAAAAGGGATCTAAAAAGGTACTATACGATATATATTTTCCAAGTAAAGATATGGAAAGTGCCTTCTGCTTGATATCCGCTTTGTGGCCACAACGTGGATTCATCCTATCGATATTATTCTCTCTGATTTTTGGTTTTCCGGATGTAATACTCGAGTATTCCCACCGTGCCCACGGTTTCTTTTTTCTCTCGTGAATGCACAGCGCAATTGCCTGGCTGAGTCTTGCCTGGGGGTACGGATTGTTTCTTGGGGGAACCAGGCGTAACCATTGTGTATCCTGCAATCTGTGTAGGTCGTGAATAGTAGCGCAAGTGCCTGGCTGAGTCTTGCCTGGGGGTACGGATTGTTTCCTGGGGGAACCAGGCGTAACCATTGTGTATCCTGCACCCTACTAGTCATCATGGCGTAACTCGCAGGGCTGTGAAAGCTTACGGATATGGATTGTTTCCTGGGGGAACCAGGCGTAATCATTGTGTATCTGCGAACCATGATCGGACAAAGGTTTTTGGTTTGATTGTTTTGTTGGATCGTACTTTCCATATCTATTTTTAAATGGTTTTTCAAGTATTTTCACTGGGTGTTGAAACAAGTCTACTTAGTACTTGAAGAATTCTAGCTTTGCGCCTGATCAACGCCTGGCCAGAGTCTGCAAGAACGATGATAAACTTGGTGAAACATCGAGTTATAAAAGTATCTTCGAAAGGAAAATTTATTTCGATATAATAGTATTTTATTATTAAAGTATTATTATAAAGGTATTTATTGTAAAAATTATTTTTCCCAACAAAGAAATTCTGAATTTATATATGAAATTTAAACTCTTTGGGTTTGATGTCAACTATTCGTGCCAATACTAGTCTCTTGAAATCTACCTTATCTGCTCAGCTTATTTATTCACCCATATTCTGTTTCCTGAATCTACCTTTTCTTTCCTTTTGAATATAACCTTTTAAATACTGGTTATCTATATACTACTTGGTTTAAAAGCAAATTTTTAATATGTTTAAGGATAGTATATTTTAAATATTGTAAATATTTTTGAGTTATTAATTAAATGAAACTCTTTAAAGAGAATGATTAATAATTTATTTATAATATTTGGAAAGGTATCTTGAGTTAAATTAAAAATCTCATAAATTTTGGATTTAATATTTTCAATAGTCTTTGTAAATATAAATAATAATGTAAATAATTGTTCCAAAAGGAGTTTGAAAAGTATTAAATATTAAAGAAAAATTAAATTGCAAATGGAGTTTCAAATGAATATTCCAAGAAAATTTATAGTTTTAAATAAATTATCTACCCTTGACTTTCAAATTACTTTATTCCTGGTTGTTCTATTCTCCTACCTCCTTCCTTTTCGGGGACGAAAAGTTCTGAGTGGGGGAGAATGTAACGACCGGTAAGATTTTAATAAATTTTATTGTTTTATTAACGTATTTAATTGGATTTTGGCGAAATTTTAAATAAATTAATTTGCAAATAAAAATTTAATATTTGGATTACGTCCAATTAAACATAGCAGATTTTAAATTTTCAATTTATTTTATCAAAGTTTATTTCATGGTGAAATTCTAATAAATTCAAGCTGGCTAATAATTGCTGATAATGAATTTATTTTCAAGCCTTGATATTTTCTATAGAAAATTCCTAAATCCTCTTCTGAGTGAGACGCCATCTTTCGTTTTTCCAAATTCGAACATCTACTGCTCCGTTTACCTTATTTCTGACAATTAATAGCATTTTGGGTACCGGTATCGATTTTCGATCGGATAATCGTACCCCTGATATCTGTATACCATTGTGATCGCCTCGTCGTGCTGGTCTCAACAGTATATTTATTTCTGTATTTTGGTATCCGGTATGTTGTATCGGTACCATAAATTTATGACAGTTAACTTTCTTTGGTTTTTCAAACCCCGACCCGTGACTACCAAACAATATAATTTATTTCTTTTAATTCTCAGCTTAATGCAAGATAACAATTGGTATCCATGGCTATTTTAAAAAAAAAAAAAAAAAAAAACACGCACAGTGGTATATGTTTTCCCTTTCAACGTTCCTTTTGCATTTTATCTTTCCTTTTGCTTTAATTAATTTCCTGGTTTCACGCGTCCGTTTAAGCATTTAATTCCATAAGTTTCAAGATTCGACCTTTGCCATAACATCTCCAAGTGTGAACGTACAAACTGATGTACGTTTGGATTTATTGAATGTGAACGGCTCTTTCGAATTGCCTTTATATCTTCATAAGAATTGCCTATCATCTTCACTTCCAATTGCTCAACAGAGGGACAAGGCAAGGCTTCAGCATTCTCAAAATCTTGTAACCTGCTTCTCTCCTCTTCCTCACGCCATCACCACTTTTTCCACCTCCACCATCAATCCTTCTAAATGACACACCCATGTCTAAATGAAAATGAGAAGCACAGAAATTTGTTGACCCTGCTGCCTCTCTCCCTCTTCAAAGTTCACCACGCGCCAACATTTCTTTCCAGATCCGCCTCAACCCTCCTCGTCTCCTCTGGTGCCTTTGGATCCGCCGCACCCTTATCTCCCCGGCCACCAAACCCAGGCCGAGCCGCCACTCGATCTCCTTCACTCGGCAACCTCAAACCGAAGCCACCTTATACCGAAGCCATCTCCTCACTTCGCTCAGCCTTCCTCATCACCTCCACCTTCATCTGAGCCATCACCTACCAGCCGCCTACCACTCACTCTCCTCCACCCACTTGCTTCTCTCCTCCGCCCATGCAGCGCCTGAGCACAGATCACACATCCCACGCACCACCTCTGCTCCTCATTTTTCTTTTTATAAAGGTATTTACGTACAGATGAGCATATATATATGTTATATAGTATTGGTAGGGGTATATAAATCTAATTGGTTATAAGGTTTTGTTGCTGTTGTGTTGGTTTGGGTAGGTGTGGATAGACGAGTTTTGTTTTATGAATATATAGTGTATAAGTGTATCTATGAAGCCCCTGTTTCAGATGATATGAATGTTTTGGTCTAAAGTAATGATGCACTTAAGCTATATGATACATAGTTTTAAAGAAAAACTCTCGAATCTATAAGTAAGTTTGGTACATATATTCATATGCATTAGTTTATATTAAAAGTATAGATGGATTTGTCTTAAAGAAAAAAAAAAGGGGAGAGGATATGTATAATAGCTGTATATGCGGTCAGGGTGTACATATGTTGCTAGTTACATATTAGGGTGTTATGGCCTGCCAGCTTGTATGTATAAAAGTTATATCCAGGTTGATAACATGCATTATATAAGTAATTTTATATATATAGATATGAAGTGTATAATGTGTTATATTGTTTCGTATATAGATGTGTTTTACAACCCTCATTACCTTTTGTTTAAAAATATATAGCCTATATCTATTTTGCTGGTACCCTGTAACAGTTCCAGTTATATATATTAATACAAAATAAAGTATATATATATATTGAGTTACTTTTGATTTAATTTTATTTTAAAAAAAAGGAGAGTTGACTTTTGAAAACATATGTAAACCTCTTTTATATAATATAACATAGTAGCTTCTTTCAGCATTGAGTTTTATACCCACTCTTTGGTTTTGCATAAGTATAATAATGTTTATTTTAAAGTATTTGGTCTGCATATTTGCCTGGATATGTGGAGTTGCATATGGGTAGTTATAATGCATGAATTTATCTGCATGTATTGTTTTCTTAAAGTTAGATATGTTTTAAGTTATATTTTTCTTTTTTTTAGAATTTTGGATAAGTATGCATGTAATTTATTAAAACAATGATTTTAATCTTTTTAATCTTATATGGGTTATATTATTTGTTTGAAGGTTTAATATTGACTTTATGAAAATAAAAATAATGATAATAAAAATAAAAAAAAATAACGACTACAAACAATAAATCCATACATACTATTGTTGTTCTATCAAACTGATTCTGATCATTTCGATCTATTCCGAACTTTCAGCTTTGTCATCAAATTCGGGCCAATTTTGCTTTGATTTGAAGTTCGTTTTGGATCCATAACCCATCTCATTATCGTTCTTCTCTAGCCTCGAAAGGTGAGCAATCACTCACGATTAACGTACTTTTATTTATTAAATTTGATTTCAATTGAAACGACAATTGAAATATGCTGCTGTTAGTTGTTTTACTGTTATGACTGTTATTATCTGTATCTGTTCACCTATGACACCTGACCCCATTATCGGTTAATTATTTATGTGATAATAATACAGATTTGTTGATAATTGATTGTTTGATTGATTGTCGTTTAAATTGGATGTTAATTTCTACCGTTAAGTGATAACTAGTTTGCTAGTTAAATTTGGGTAGTATAATTTATAAATGGAAACGGATTAAATATGACGGACCTTGATTTAATAAAAACCTGACCCCGCCATTTGTAAATTTGATTAATTAAAATTTGACCCATTAATCGCCATAGAAATTGATAATTTATACTTTAAATCTTTGAACGTAGTTTGGATTTTTTTTGTTGTAGTTTTAAACTGAAATTTAAAAAGGAACGACAAGTGAAAACTATAATGTAAAAATCTTAAATCTACCTGAAATGATAATGTAGATTCTAGAAATAATTACACAAATAAAAATGCGAGTAATACGATTATTTCGGGGTTATTTGATTAATCTATTGAATTGTTATTGATTGTTGTTATTGCTTGTTTATTCACTTTGACACCATCCCTGTCATCACACTGCAAGTTCCCTTTGTTATGTTTGATTTTGAATTGAAATGGGTTGAAATGATAGACCCAAGCGGTTTCATTTAATTAAATTGGGATTACGGGTTGAATTGCTATCCACCCGTATACATTTAGTGTACGGATTGACATGATAATATCCGTAACACTTGACCATATGATAAGAAATATATAGTCTTATTAAATGTAAATTCTTAAATACAAATATAAAGGGTAATGATATAAATAGAGTTAATTATATCTAGTTCAATCAAGCTTTGATTAAACACAAAAATTATGATAAATATTTATGTAAATTTTATCCCGGATAAATTTTGCAATAATATTGAACGATTAAGATTGGGAAATAAATTTGGGTTATTTTAAATTGATATTTAGATAAGGATTTATTTATTTAAATCAATTTGAAATTTATCGAATGAGATATTTCACGTTATTAAAATTTAAGAAAATTTGGGTAAAATGTAATTCAAGGTCACTAAAATGATATTGAATCGAATAAGGGAGGATTCAAGACTAGATAATAACGATGTAAAAATTGAGAATCTATATGAAACCGTTAAATCTAAATTGTTATATTTAAGCCATGAGCTATATTGTAATTAAATGGTTTAGAGATTTGGATATGTATTTGGAACCAAGATAGTTGAATTTGTTATTAAGATAACGAATTGAATTAGATATAAATTGAGGTTGGACTAAATTTGGATATTTTTTTAGGAAACTAGATTGGGAAAAATTTAGTTGAAATGTAGAATACTTAAAGTATGGAAACATATTGAAATAAAAGGGGTAATTGGGATATCAAATCCAAATGTGAGATTTATAAATTTGAAGTGGTTATCTTAGGAAAATTTAAATTGATAAAATGAGATTGAATTTAATTTGAATGGGAAGGTCGGGTTAATGTGAACGATTTGTTAAGTTAAGGAAATTGAAAGTGCTTTACCGTATACAGCATTTTATATATACAAATACTATTTTGGGAATAAAATCATTTGAAGTGAAATGGACATTTAGGTTTGAAGTATAAATTAGGTGAATGACCACGGTATAATAGTGTATAGTTTTACCCTGTAGATAGTTCTATGGACCCTTAGAGGATGGACATCCCAACATCCTTTAAGTTATATTGTATTTCAGTTGATATTTCACTTGAGTTGAATTTATTGATATAAGAATGTTAATCCTGACTCGAGTGTTTTGTGCTTTGCTTTACGCTCGGGTCAGACCGAGTGATACAGCATTAGAGACTCACTTCTGGAGATTGGAGCTTCATTCGGAGATCCAACTATCGTTTCAGCCTTCAGTTTTCTAGTTGACTGTTCAAAGAAGTCATCGGCTCGTACTGAAGACTTTTCTGTATTCAAAGTATTCTGATGTATTTTATTTTAAACTCTGATGTATATAGTAGCTTCATGAACTACTATTCTTTTTCTATTCCGCTGCATTATATTACTCTGTGTCTGTGATCTATGTTTGATTTATTTACTGTATATTTTAAGTTTTGCCAAATTAAATTAACAATTCGGTATTTTGAATTATTCAAGTCGGACATGTACGGTTTTAGTGTCGATTTGAATGATCCAAAATAGCGGGTCGTTACATATAAGGAATTTATTTTATTTTTTATCGAAATAGGCTATACAAAATATGGTGCTTCCCATATCTGGTATGTCTCTTTCACGTATTCCTTATAACTTGAACAAAACATCTTTATTTGTGTTTCATAGAAAATTATATCATTATTTATTTCATTCCAATAGATTAAAGTATGTTTACTCTACATTCACTTACATAAGATATTTCCTACTAAATTCATTAATTTAACATGCATTATTTTTCAAAAGAACTCATTTTCAAAACTGCATTAATATTCTCATAACTAGAAATTTCATATACTTATTAAATAATAAGAGTACATACAAACCACTTTATAAATTATCTCCAATATTCAATTGGGTCAAAACAGATGTTGCGTAAAATACCGTTACTATAGCCCAAAAATACTAACATATTGATTCAATTATAATAAATATTAATAATTTCTATATGCTTATGTAAAATCATTTACTTTGGGGGTCACCTACTATAACAATAGTGTCATAGTCTATGCTTCCTTTATTTTTACCGAAAACGTCTATTACAACAATAAATGTTGTAACCTACGTTTTCGATACTTAACACACTATAGGTTTTTATATTTTAAAATTTTTGTCTATCTACAAGGAAACTAGCGAGCTATACATGCTCTATAATTCTTCAAAAAGAATCTCACTTTTAACAAAATTTACATCGTATAAAAACCAATTTAAATTTCATACCACTTATATTTTTTTTCAAAAACCTAATATTTACTTCCTCAAATATATTAACAATAACTATTCAACTCCAAAAGTTCCATTTTATTGGGCTAGACATAAAGTGGATTTTCTTCTTACTAAAACCACTTATTCCTTTCAAAATAAAAACACTATCCCTACTATCCCTAGGGAACTTCCCTACAAATCTTCTCTCAAAACAAGACTTATTTGTATGCTATAAATCGGTAATAACATAGGGCTTAACATACATGGGTCATCCTAAACCCAACTAGCAGGCTATGCACAAATATACTTCTTAAAAAATTTCCATATGTTAAAATATATAATTGGGGACTTTTTGGATTTTAGTACATAACATATTTATATTTTATTAAAAAATAAAAATACGTTCACTCACTATCTACCTAGGAATCTTACACCTAGGCTCTGATGCCAAATGTAATAACCCAAACTCCAATGGGTCCTGATTTTTCGCAAAAATGCTAAAACCCAAGCCCACTGAAGCTCGAGTTGGGTATCTGTTATCCTACAAATAGGTAAAGACAAATATATTAGAGCTTAAATAAATATCTTACAGTGGAACTGACTAAAATATAATAGTAAGTAAATACTCGCCAATATAATAACATTTTCTACACAAGTGTCTTAAAGCTGGAAAGTCTCTGCCACCTACCTAACCTATAGGATGTTATGATGAGGAGGTCAGAAAGAAAGTTCTGGTGAATGGACAAATTATAAACTTTTAAGCTTAATTCTACATATACCGCTTATTTCCATTAACTGTTATATTAGGTTTATCGGGTTAATAATACTCTCGCCTCTTTGCGTGAATCATACCCTTCTACTCCCTAGTAGATTAAAACCTAATAACTAATATATATGTAGCTATATGCCCAATGACCGCATCGGTCCTAGGTACCACCCATAGTACCTTCCATATCATCCTCGTAAAGGACTCCATCGTCTTGCTCCTATAGCGTTCTGTGACTACATCTGTAAAGGACTGCCTCATAAGGCCTACAATACATATGTTCCATCCTCTACTATGAAAATGTAAAACTCCACCCATACTAGCCTATACTAATGCTCGGACATCCACAATGTACAACCCAGTGCGTACCTTGAGAACTATACGCAATCGTTCTGTCTACACCTTGAATCCTACTAAATAAAGTCTATCTTGTACGGAACTCAATGAGGGATTTTCTATGTCTGTAGAGGACTGCCTTGTTAGGCCTACGTTACATATATTTTACTTAGTCTGTCGCTTTTCTTATCATGGCTATGGCCCTATGCATCCACCACTCAACTAATCGAAAGACCTCTAAAGAGCTAAGTGGTTGTGCCTTACTGCCAACAAACTAAACATGCAATTGGTTGTGCCCTCATACAATGTTTGGATAGTGAAAGAACCATTGGCCTTTTTTTTTAACTCTAGTCTTATTCAAACTCGCTTCTTGGTTTTATGCAGGCCCGATATCCGCATGCGACTATCCTTTTGGGTCTTGCACTAAAACCTACTCACAAGTCAAGTACGGTGTCATACGAATATCCTACTCCAAATATCAACCCCTTTTGACAGCCTACAATGGTCCTTCCAAGCAAAAAGTAGTCAAGCATACTCTCTTGATGGAACACCTACAGATTTGCCTCCAGAGGACTGCTTTGCTATGCCTGCCCTAGAGGGCCATCTTGGAGTACCCTCATGTCCCGTTGAAGTCTCGTACTTTCTCTAGCCTAAAATATCTAAGTTGGACGTGCTCCTTTTGCGTTAAAATATATGATGAACTGCTTCATTAGGCTCTTCGTCCTTTGGGTTTCTCCAAACGCATCTTATTATTTTATTAGACCCTACCTCTAATCTTTTATTTTGCGTTTAGTTTACTTTTCTTATTTTGTTGGCAACTTATTTATCCTAATTAACATTATCTTGTCCCAGCCTCACCTAACTATTGTGAGACCATAAGTTCCTGACTGAAAGGAAATGCTGTTGTCATGGGCCACGTCTATTATCTTGCTTATTAACTTAACCTAAGATCTAAGTTTATAAAAATAAGCCTCTTCTGTTATTTCTACTCTATTTGCTTATTAACTTAATTTAAGTCTTAAAGGAAGCCTTTTATGTTCTTTCTGCTTAATTATAACCTATGTAATTATTTTACTTATAATAGCTACTTCCATAATCTTTTATAATCTATATATGAGAAATATAATTATAAGTGTATCTTTTCTATTCTAGTTTATTTTCCTTTATTATGATATTGAATTATCTTTAGTTCACTTATATTATATAACAATCTTGGTTTGGGACCACATCCGACTGTCACAAATTTACTTATCATAATAATTGTTTTGCTTTTACCCTACTATTTGCATAGTAATTACAGATCTATGTATATTTTTGTTAATTGCTTCTAGTCTTGTCTAATAATTAACTTGATTTCTTCTTTACTTCCTTTAATTCTTTACTTTATTTTCTTATATTCTAGGAAGTAGTTATATTCTATATGGTTGGTGACGCAGCGGATTAATCAAACAAAACTTCAATCGGTGAAATGTAACAATCGGTGAGTTGAAGATACCAAAATGCCCAAGTTCGTTGATCCAAAGATACCGAACTCTAGCTATCTCAAACACGTTGATAGCGCACTATACCGTGTTTAAAGATCTACGATTCTTCGCACGTTGATCTAGCGCACTAGATTCCGTGAATCGGCTTCTACGATCGTTGAATCGAGCACACTCGATTAACCGAAAGAGGAGATAGGAGATTACACTCAACTACCAATTGGTATGAAAGCACAAAGCTAACAAAAGAGAATTTTATTCAAAAATCAACTACTTCAAAATGTACAACA
The DNA here is from genome assembly GCA_030765085.1 of Allium cepa. Lineage (NCBI taxonomy): Eukaryota > Viridiplantae > Streptophyta > Magnoliopsida > Asparagales > Amaryllidaceae > Allium > Allium cepa. The sequence continues at coordinate 112,358,574 of CM060934.1, forward strand.
CACGCCTATTTATAGTAGTTTACAACTCAGCCCATAAGTCGTGACCGACTCATACCTCCCGACTCAACTAAGTCGTGGCCGACTCAACAGACGCTACATACTTCAGTTACAACACTTCATACGCAACCGACTCAAGCAAGGCACGACTCACGACTCACTACCTCACAACACAAAACTGTACAACTCCTAGGTCGGCACCGACTCAACGCAAGCGACTCAACTCCCTACGAATCAGCATAATGCAAACGACTCAAACACGACACAGTTCATACGACTCATGACTTATACGACTCAACGACAAACAGTTTACAACATCATGTCACGACTTACGACTCATGGCTTCACCGACTCAACATTCTTCCAACGACTCAAGCTTTCAAGTCCTCTGCGGCCTATCCCTTCTTTCTTGTTAAACCGTAGCTCATCCCTCCAAGCTTTGTTAAGTCGGAAACGACTCATGTTTCCACTAACCCATGAACGACTCATCCCTTCAAGAATCTTAGGTCGTACTTCTTTAGGTCGGACTCGACTTAAAAACAGGTTAGGTCGGATTCTCTTCCCACATGGTTCCTTAAGTCGGAGACGACTTAATTTTTCCCTCCTGAGTCGTAAACGATTTGAATGCTGGCTCTTAACTCGTATACCCATCTCACATGATTCCCTCAGTTGACTCGTACACGACTTACGGGTTAAAACCGAAATTTCTTGACTCGTGCATGACTTATCTTGCGAATGGTCTAACTTCTGAATTTCTATAGATCGTGCTGCATCATCCTCCCCTGGTTGAGAAAAATTCGTCCTCGAATTTATAAATTCTTTCTCATCAAAATGTTTATCTCCATAATATGGCACAAGATGTTTAACATTGAATACGTCAGAAGTGTATACATCTTCTGGGAGCTTCAACTTATAAGCATTTTCATTAATTTTTTTCACAATTTCAATTGGACCAATTTTTCGCGCCTTCAACTTGTTGTAAGCACCTGCCGGAAAACGATCCTTTGTCAATACAGCATAGACCAAATCACCTTCCTTAAATTCAACATTTCGACGTTTCAAATTTGCAGACTTCTTATACTTCTCATTCGATTTCTCTAATCGTTCCTGAACGATTTTATGACATTCAGTCAGCTCATCAACAAAATCAACAGCTCGTTTAACTGTTCCCTTCGACTGTGGTACTACTGCCAAATCCAACGGCCCCCTGGGTAAACTTGAATAAACAATCTGAAATGGACTGAATCTCGTGCTACGATTCACTGCAAGATTATGTGCAAATTCAGCTTGGCATAACTTCATGTCCCAACTCTTCAGATTATCCTGTACAAGACATCGCAATAAAGTTCCCAATGACCTGTTAACAACTTCTGTCTGCCCATCTGTTTGTGGATGATAAGCACTACTAAATTTCAGTTTCGTCCCCACCATCTTCCACAAACTCAACCAAAAGTGACTCAGAAAACGAGTATCTCTATCCGACACAATAGATTCTGGCAATCCATGAAGTCGATAGATCTCCTTGAAAAATAACTGTGCTACTCGAACTGCATCCGCTGTCTTCTTGCAAGCAACAAAATGTGCCATCTTCGAAAACCTGTCCACCACAACAAATATCGAATCATTTCCCCTTTGAGTTCTAGGCAAACCCAAAACGAAATCCATGCTAATATCAACCCATGGCTTAGATGGTACTGGTAATGGCATATACAACCCTGCATTCGTTGCTGTTCCCTTTGAAACCTGGCAAATATGGCATCGCTCCACAAATCTCTCAACCTCTTTTCTCATCGACGGCCAAAAGTAAGACTGTGAAATCAACTGTAAAGTACGATCACGGCCCACATGCCCTTCCTCATGTAACTCCTCGACAATTTTCAATTTCAAGCTACAGTCTGGAATACACAAACGATTCCCTTTAAACAGAAAACTATCAACCAACATAAATTCATCGGTACTCCCATCCTTCACTTTCTCAACATATTCCACAAAGTAAGGATCCTCTTTAATCATCTCTGGCAACATTTCAAACCCTGTCACTTGAACCTTCATTGTCGTTAATAAATGACTCCTCCTACTCAAAGCATCAGCTACCCGATTCATCACCCCTGATTTGTGCTTAACGACAAAAGTAAATTGCTGCAAATAAGCAATCCATGATGCATGTCTCGCTGAGATTTTATCCTGCCCTTGTAAATGTTTCAATGCTTCATGATCTGTGTAAAGAACAAATTCCTTCTGAAACAGATAATGTCTCCAATGCTTAACAGCTTGTACAACAGCATAGAATTCAACGTCATATGTACTGTATCTCATCTTTGCTCCTGACAACTTTTCGCTGAAATAAGCAACTGGCTTCCCATTCTGACTCAGAACTCCTCCAATACCAACCTTCGAAGCATTAGTATGCAATTCAAACAATAACTGAAAATTAGGTAGAACAAGAATTGGTGCAGACGTCAACAATTCCTTGATCTTCTCAAAAGCAACTCCCGCTTCCTCTGACCATACAAATTGTTTCCCTTTCATGCAATCGGTAACTGGTGCCATCACACTACTGAAATGTGGAATGAACCTTCGGTAGAATGATGCCAATCCATGAAAACTTCTAACTTCAGTGATAGTTCTCGGCTGTGGCCAATTTCTAATAGCTTCAACTTTACTCTGGTCAACTTGAATACCTTCTCTTGAAACAACATAACCCAGAAATAGAACTCTGTGCGTCATAAACATACATTTCTTCGTAGCAGCATAAAATTGTTCCTCACGAAGAATAATCAATACTTCCCTCAAATGTAGAACATGCTCCTCCATACTCCTGCTATATATCAGAATATCATCGAAATAAACCACGACGAACTTCCCAATGAATGGTCTAAAGATTTGATTCATCACCCGCATGAATGTACTAGGTGCATTTGACAAACCAAATGGCATGACCAACCATTCGTATAACCCTTCTCTTGTCTTGAAAGCCGTCTTCCATTCATCTCCGGGTCTGATTCGAATTTGATGATAACCACTCTTCAAATCAATCTTCGAAAATATAGTTGCCCCACTCAACTAATCCAACAAATCATCCAACCTCGGCATAGGAAATCTATATCGGACAGTGATCTTATTCAAAGCTCTACTATCTGTGCACATCCTCCATGTTCCATCCTTCTTTGGTACTAATAATGCTGGCACGGCACAAGGACTCAAGCTTTCCTGAACACGTCCCTGTTTCAACAATTCTTCCACCTGCCTTCGTAACTCCTCATGTTCCTTCGGACTCATTCGGTAATGTGGTCGATGTGGTAACACTGTTCCCGGAACAAGATCAATTTGATGTTGAATGTCTCTAAGTGGTGGTAACTCCTTAGGCAACTCTTCTGGAAAGACATCTTCAAATTCTTTCAAAATTGGCTTTGCTTCTTCTGGAATCTGAACTTCTTCACTACTCTCTCTCCCAATCAACAAAAATACTTCAGGCTCTTCTTCAACTTCCTTAACAAACTCTTTCAAAGTCAACAGAGTTTTCAATTCCTCAATTTCCTCCAGCTTGCTCTCCTTCTGCTGTTGCTTCTTAGGAACCAAAGTGATTTTCGTACCCTCGAACATGAAACTGTAACTATTGGCATGACCGTCATGTTGAACTGCTCTATCAAACTGCCACGGTCTGCCCAACAACAAATGACACACGTCTATGTCTACAACATCACACCAAATTTCATCTTTGTACTTCTTCCCAATAGAAAAATTAACACAAGCTCTTCGACACACTTTCACTTCACCACCCTTCCTTAACCATGCTAGCTTGTACGGTTTAGGATGATTCTCAGTTTTCAAGTTCAACTTCCTTACTGCTTCTGTAGAAATAATATTATCACAACTTCCCGCATCAATAACGAACTTGCAAACTTTTCCCAAAATAGTGCATGTCGATTGAAAAATATTGCTTCTCAGCCAACTAGAATCCTCCTCTTGTTTTGGTGTAAGACATGACCTCCTCATCATAAGATTACAACCTTCATCTCCACACAATTCTTCTTCCTCCTCAACATAAGGTGTATTAGAACATTCTGCCTCCTCACCATTATCCTCCCCAACTTCTGCAACCATGGTTCTCTTCCTCGGCTTCGGACATTCATTGCTCTTGTGACCCAACTCCTGACAATTATAACATTTGAAAACACTGCTAGCCTTTGCCTTCTCAACCTCCTTCACCACTGGCTTACTGATAGGTTTAGAAACATTAGAACTTCCACCAACACCCCTCGCTTGATTATTGGAATTAGTAAACACACCGCCTCCACGCCTTCCTTGCTTCTCCCAAGCTAACGCCTTCTGATGCGCCTCTGCTACAGATCTTGGATCAAACATATTAACCATATCCTGGATCTGCATTCTCAATCCCCCAATGAATCTAGCAGTTAGCTGTTCTTCTGTCTCCATAATATCATTCCTGGCAATGAGTTGGTAAAATTCATCAGCATAATCACTAACAGACTTTGTTCCTTGCCTCAGATTCTGCAACCTCTGGTACATAAGTGATTGGTAGTTGTAAGGTAAGAAAGTAGATCTCATCAACTTTTTCATCTTATCCCACGATTCTATCTTTGACTTTCCCATTCTCTCCCTAGTAAGTTTAGTTTGCTGCTACCACGCCAAAGCTCTCCCCCTCAACCTAGTAGCAACCAACTTCACCCTTCTATGCTCAGGAACCTCCTTGAAATCAAAGATCTCTTCAACATTAGATAACCAATCAAGAAATTCTTCAGCTACCATTCCGCCTTTAAACTCCGGAATTTCCATCTTCATACCCGATTCCCAACGTCTATCATCTTCAACATCCCGATAAGAATTTCGAACTTGGTCTCGATCTCGATAATGAATACTAGCTCTATCACCTTCTTCAACAAAATCAAAAGTATGCCTACATCGATCTCGACCATTATCATCCCTTCGTTCATGCATACTTCTTTGACTATGTCTCTCTTCATCTCTATATGCTTCATGGTCAAATTCACGTTGACTTCTTCTCTCTTCATGTGCATAGTCATGATGATCTCTTCGTGATGATATTGACGTTTCTCTTCTATCTCTACAAGAATGTGGTGATACCCTCCTCGCTTCCGTAACCGATGGCGAAACTCGGTTTCCTCCATGGTTCGAGTTTGGTGATCCCCTCCTTTGATTCAAATCATTCATCAATTTCTCCAATTTTCCAATGCCTTCATCAAACTTTTCATTAATACGTTGTTCCATAAGCTCGGCTTCTTCTCTACGATACAAAGCTTCAACGTTTTGATGACGATTAGCTCTCCTTGGTGGCATGATTGAAAAACTTCACAAACTTCAACAATTCGAACACAAAAATTCAAGCTTCAACAAAAGATCAAGTCATGGCTCAACACTTAACTCGGCAAGGCTTTAGCTCGGCAATGGTTCAACACGGCTCAACCTTGACTCGGCTATGACTTGCCTCGGTCTAACTTGTCTCGGTTACAAATTCAAGCACTTCAAACCTTGGCGCGCAAAAACCCAAGATAGATCCAAACAATTTCCAACTCCTCGATCCAAAATGAAATGAATCAAACACTCTAATGTTGTTACAAATTCAACAAGAACACAATGAACTCCTTCAAACTTCAAAAACTTCAAAACTTGGCTCCAAGAATCAACTTAGCTATGATTGGCTAAGTATGGCTCCGATACCAATAATGACGCAGCGGATTAATCAAACAAAACTTCAATCGGTGAAATGTAACAATCGGTGAGTTGAAGATACCAAAATGCCCAAGTTTGTTGATCCAAAGATACCGAACTCTAGCTATCTCAAACACGTTGATAGCGCACTATACCGTGTTTAAAGATCTACGATTCTTCGCACGTTGATCTTGCGCACTAGATTCCGTGAATCGGCTTCTACGATCGTTGAATCGAGCGCACTCGATTAACCGAAAGAGGAGATAGGAGATTACACTCAACTACCAATTGGTATGAAAGCACAAAGCTAACAAAAGAGAATTTTATTCAAAAATCAACTACTTCAAAATGTACAACACACGCCTATTTATAGTAGTTTACAACTCAGCCCATAAGTCGTGACCGACTCATACCTCCCGACTCAACTAAGTCGTGGCCGACTCAACAGACGCTACATACTTCAGTTACAACACTTCATACGCAACCGACTCAAGCAAGGCACGACTCACGACTCACTACCTCACAACACAAAACTGTACAACTCCTAGGTCGGCACCGACTCAACGCAAGCGACTCAACTCCCTACGACTCAGCATAATGCAAACGACTCAAACACAACACAGTTCATACGACTCATGACTTATACGACTCAACGACAAACAGTTTACAACATCATGTCACGACTTACGACTCATGGCTTCACCGACTCAACATTCTTCCAACGACTCAAGCTTTCAAGTCCTCTGCGGCCTATCCCTTCTTTCTTGTTAAACCGTAGCTCATCCCTCCAAGCTTTGTTAAGTCGGAAACGACTCATGTTTCCACTAACCCGTGAACGACTCATCCCTTCAAGAATCTTAGGTCGTACTTCTTTAGGTCGGACTCGACTTAAAAACAGGTTAGGTCGGATTCTCTTCCCACATGGTTCCTTAAGTCGGAGACGACTTAATTTTTCCCTCCTGAGTCGTAAACGACTTGAATGCTGGCTCTTAACTCGTATACCCATCTCACATGATTCCCTCAGTTGACTCGTGCACGACTTACGGGTTAAAACCGAAATTTCTTGACTCGTGCATGACTTATCTTGCGAATGGTCTAACTTATGAATTTCTATAGATCGTGCTGCATCAGTTGGTTACGAAAACCATGTTAAAATTCATTTCCATATTTTAACACTAAATGAAGCTATAAACAATAATCCATAACCACAAGATATCCCTTTTATTATTTCTTTACTTTTAGGGCAATGCAAAATAAAGTAGTGTCTCTATTTTACACTAATTCCCTTTTTCTTCCTTTTATTCTTGCAATTACTTTTATCGTTATCCTTTAAATATTAAACTATGGACATACATTCTCTTTTCTAAGCCAACTAACTAATCTATCACTAATTTCCCTATTGAGTTGTTAAATTTTCTCTTTTAATTTATTATTCCCCGTTTTAGCATAACTTACTGCAAATTTCTATCTTTCTCTTTTTATTTCAGCTTTTCTTATTTTACATCTAATTTCAATAAATCTAGTATTCTTCTATTTTAGTTCATATTTGTGAATTCTTCTCATTGCTATTTTATTTGCGAAAAAATGAATGAAAAGAAGCTAACATTTACTTTTAGAATAGATGTAAATAACTATAAATTTCTTACTTTTAGGCTTATGCCTTTCTCTAACTGTCAAGCCTAATATTATTTATATTTAATTGGATTACTATTTCCCTTTTTCCATATAAATAATAACAAAAAATATAAGCTCACGTATACAATTTACGATCTCAGCGTAACTAATTAACAGAATTAATTACTGAAATAAATACTGAATAAAATTATTTAACAGGAATCAAACGATAATATATCATAAACGTAAAAGATGTATAATTAAATCCACTCACCTATTGTCCTTAGCTTTGCTTATGCTCAGCTTGGCTCCATGGTCTTCCTGGATCCCCTTCTAAGGTGTCTAATATTTTTATTGAGAAGATCTTCTCCATGGAAATATTTTCTTTTTAGGGTCTAGCCTCAGGCAATGAACCCAATAGGAAGAAAATCTTATTATGAGAAAATTGCTAGGTGTGACGCCACACCTCTATACTCACACTAGCCAAGGTCACTACGGGGTAATGTCGTCAACTAGGACGAAGAATAAGGCTGTTGAGGAGCGACCATTTGTGTAATTGCTTTGTGCGAGTACCGGTAGGCCAGATAGAAGGTCATGCTTCATTTTAAGAGAAATTCCAACATACCGATTCAAACTCAAAACTACTACACGGTGGCTATGTGATCTTTGGAAACAAATATAGAAATAAGCATAACACAAATCAGTCACAGATATTCATATCACTAAGGGGGAAACATATATGAATATAACACACAAAAGTGTTCATCAAAGTAGTACAATAACCGTACCTCCGATGAACTAAACACCATAAAAGAACTTGGGTCGCCAGCCCATAAAAAAAATGAGACGAAGCTCAATAGAACGAGGTACAGTCCCCCACATGGACAAAGAGACATCACATATCGCTAGTCTAAACCATAAAATGATCACCATTGATCAATAAAAATGTGTGCTACACTAAGCTAGTAAATAAATGAGTTTGGCTTCATGTCCCATAACCACTGGCTGAACTTAAATATTTACGAACAAATTGTAGATCTCCACTCGAAAATTATCACAAGAGTTTCAATCGAACAAGTCTAAGTATTAAGCGACAAAGTAAACGCAAGCGTTTCATGCCACTTGTTTCGCTAAGTCGTTTAATTGGATTTCTTGAACGAGTGAGGTAAAGGTTTGTACATACTAATAGATTAGAAAACGGTTTTAAAAGCGAGTTTGATATTAAAAATAGAGTTGAATTCATCTTTATGGAAATATTTACTACTAGTATAGAAACTTTTGTATTTCAAAGTGAAAAATCACAAAAATGATTGTAAAAGCAATCAATCACCAAAAATTCACATACGAAGACGTGAATCAAATAAGTAGAAATTGATACCGAATCCATCAAAATGGATATTCCCAAAAATCCCGAAAAAGAAACTATCAAAGTCAACAAAAGTGATAACAGCTAATCGGAACAACGAGAATCGATTTAGAATGGGAAATCCACATAAAACGACAAATTTGGCTGAGACAAGCAGATTCAGTCGACTGAACTGTGTGCTCAGTCGACTGAAACCAGAAACTTTTGGTTTCCAGGTTCAGTCGACTGAACTGTATGGTCAGTCGACTGATACTGGCTTAGGAAATTCTCTGGTTCCAGGTTCAGTCGACTGAACTGAATGGTTAGTCGACTGATACAGGGCCAAAAAAATTTCTATCCCCAGGTCCAGTCGACTGACCTTACAGTTAAGTCGACAGAACTTTCATTTTCAGTATTTTCATCCTAGCCCCAAGAAAGGAAAAAATCCTAAACTTGAGCGATCGAATGAGCAACGGAGACTAGGGATTTATGCCAAGCGACAATCCAGCCTTATAGGCTCTTCGACACACCCCAAAAACATGTTCAAAACATCAACGATAGGATTTTGAAGATTTTTGACTTCAAAACACCAAAATTGGAATATTCATCAAACCAATTAATTCAAAGGCAAATAGACAAGGAATAGATGTTAGTAATTACTACCTAACAACCATCAAAGATATAAACATAGATGTGAGTTCAAAAACTCACCATTTAACCTAAATATAGAAACGAGAAGCTCTAAAACAAGCAAAGATTGGTTTCTCTTCAACAATACCTATAGAATCTTCAATCTATTATCAATTAGTTTAGTTTAGTTTAATTTAGCATAGTTTCAACAACTATAGCACTTACAAAGTGCTATAATAGCCCTTAGTTCAATTTAGTCTTTTAGTTCATTTATATCAATTACAACATTTACAAAATGCTGTAATATCTTTAACTTTAGAAATGCTGTTAAATTAAATTTCAAATTTTCAATACAATTTCATAAATCATTGAACTTAAATTTAAACCATTTTAACTTATAAGAATTATATTTTCTCACTTCAAAATGATCATTTAAATGTAGTTTAATTTATGATTTATAAAGTGAAATTTTCACAAATAATTATCAAAATTTCTTTAATTATTCACTTATAAAAATTAATGTACAATTTTATAACATCTCATTTACTTTACCTTTTTATTTAATTTACTATTTCATAAATTATATTTAAATTCCATTCTATTTATCTTAACTTAACTTTTATTTTTAAAACACATTTCACATTTTCCAAGTTAAGTTATATCTCAAATTTCAATTATTAACACTTATTTATTTAACAATTTTTAATTTATAGAAAATCAATAACACTTTATAAAATCATTTTGTACTAACTTAAATCAAATTCTCATATTTTCTTACTTAACTTAAATTCCATTTATAAACAAAATCATAAATTCCAAAATTTACTTATGTTTCAAATGCTACTTTATCATTTATTTATTTCACTTATATAACTTATAGAAAATCACTAATATTTTATAAAATCATTTTTTTTATTAAATTTAAATCAAAATATCATAATATTTACATATTTAAAATATTTTAAATTTTTTAGAAAAATATCTTCTAACCACGGTCTGTATAAAAAAATTCTAACATAAGTCAAATTATACAGATAATATATCATTTCAATCCGAAATTTGCAAAGAAAAATCCGGGTTTTATCATTTCAAACGCGCAATCCCAAGTTAAATGAAATAAAATAAAAATCGTTCAGGCTATCATTTCAGCCCATAACGATTTTTCCCTATTCTAAAGTCCGTTCGGGTATGTATCATTTCAACCCATAGTGATTCTATTCTACCGGGAACTTGCAGTGTGATAAACTGATAAAATAAACTGAATAACATTATATAACAGTTACAGATGATATAACTGGTGTATAAACAGAGGTGAACATCATATAAATAATATCACAGGCAGTTATAACATTATAATAGAAACTACAGATTCACAGGATGTCAATTTACCACTTATATAAGTATGGAATGTCTGGTGAGAAATACTTACCTCTACAAGCTAGAGATTGCAATATAAATGACACAACGGAATCAAAGCACAATGACAAGACTACGGATTTGACTGGAGAGTGAGATCCAATGCTACAAATCTTGTTTTACAACCCAAAACCAAAATCAAAACAAATTATAAATTCAATACACTATGAAATGAAATAACTTCTGAATAAAAAAGAGATATGAATGTCAAATCTTTTGCCTTGCTTTCTCATATGCTATGCAAGGCCTAGGGGTGCATATGGTCAGGTTTTGGTCAGTACATAGCTCGTGTTTTGGGCTAGCATGGCTCAGTTTTAAGGCATGAACAAGGTGGAGTTTGTAACATGAGAAGGTGAAGAGGTTATGCAACATAGTGGAGTTTTTGGTCATCAAAGTGGTTCGGCCATGGAAAGTGGGCTCGGCCTGTGGGTGCACCATGACTGGACAGTGGCTGGAGGGGTGCATGGTGATCAGGTCAGAGGTGGTGGAGGCGGCTATGGTGGTGGTTAGGGCGGTGGTTGAAGGAGATGAAGCAAAGGTGGTCAACTAGCATGGTTTCAAGGCATTAGATTGCATTTTTGAGGGGTTTGATCACAATGGAGGGCTCGGCCTTGGTCAAGATCAGAGCAGTAGCTGGTGGTGATGGTAGGGAAGATGTGTAGGAGGTGGTGGTCGTGGCTATGGAGGAGAGGCCTGTCAAAACATATATGAGAAACAAGGAAAAAATGCATGAAAAATAAGGAAAAAGTAGAAAAAGAAGTGAAGCCATCAGCAAATTTCTGTCAAGCTGTCAATGAGAATGAAGGAAATATTTTTTAAAGTGAAAATTAAATGAGAGACATGGCTAAGAGCAAAATTTTCACGGCCAAACAAGAAATTAGTGAGGAATTATGAAATTGAAAAGTCTAGAAAGTGAAAAGTCAAAAGAAAAGGAAGAGTCTTTGTCTCTTTGATTTACCACTTCTTTTAAAACAAATAAACCAAAATAATATCAGCAAATACTTTTAAAAAGCGAAACCAAGTGAAATAGTATGAAAATAAATAATAAAATTTAAAGAAAAATAGAAAAGAATAAAAGAAATTGCTTAAAAATCGAAAACAGTGTTCAAAATTTTACAATTAAATCATCATTGGCTTTGGAAAATATCTACTTCTTTTAAAAAATATTCTAAAGAAAAAGTTTGAAATAAAATAATTTTTTAAACATATTAAAAGTGAAATAAATAATTAAATTTAGGGAAAATAGGAAAATAATTAAAGAAATTGTCTAAAAATTGGAAACAGAACATGAAAATTACAAATAAAATACCATTGGCTCTAGAAAAATTTCTATTTCACTTTAAAACAAATAAACTGTCAAATAAATAAAATAAACGAGGAACAAAATAAAGTGGGAATGAGAATAAAATAAGTTCTTGAGAAAAAAATAGAAAAATAAATAAAGAATTCCTTAAATTAATTGAAGCTGGAAATTAGAAATTGTAAACAAAAATACAACTAACATTGGAAAATGTCAATTACCCTTTCAAAATATTTTAAAACCAAAATACATACAATATATGTTATTTTACCCATATAAATATAAGTTCAAACATTACATGACCAAACAAAATATTATTTATATAATTTAAAATAAACAATTTTGTTAAATATAGCAAATTTCACACAATAGTAAAAAAGGCATAACTTTCACTATATAAATTAGATTTCAACGAAACGAAAACAGTGTTCTTATAATTTTATTTACTTTCATAATAAAAGACAAAATTAAAATTTTCAAACTTTCAAATTTTAAATTCAAAGTTGACCAAAATTCATTATTTTGAAAATTATCCTTTTTAGTCATGTTTGGAATTCTAATTCACATCAAAATCAAATTTTATATTTGAAATAACAAAATTATCTAAATTAAATGAACAAAATAAAGTTAAATCAAAATTCAATTAAAATAATTAAAATATACAATTTAAATAATCGCAAAATACATGGTTGTTACACTCTCCCCCACTCAAAACTTTTTGTCCTCGAAAAGAACGGAAACAAGGACAAAAGGAAAACAAGATAGAATAATAAAATAGTACCTGAAATAAACAATTTCGGATTCGAAGCACGAATACTCTCCTCCGTCTCCCAAGTACAATCAGGTCATCGGTACTTCACAGTACATTGGTCAGACTAACAGATTTCCTTCTTAGCTGCTTCGTACCTCTACCGATAATACGAAGTGCTTACTATCGACAGTCAGATTAGGCTCAATATCCAACTACCAAGAGCAGAAGGCTAAACAAAAAAAGATGGGTCAAGAAGATACTAGAGGTGATGTGAAACGTGGAATACATCATGCACTCCAGAAAGTTTCTCGGGAAAATCTAAACGATAAGCCAAAGAACCAACTCTTTCCACAATGCGGAAAGGACCCTCGAAGAGGAAAAAGGTAGAAATAGCTAAATGGGAGAATAGGTTGAAAGAAAAGGATGAACCATATTTTAAAACTGTATAAATTTCATTTAATTTTTTTTATATATTTAACATTTTAAACATTTTAAATTATTTAGACAAGTAAAATAAATGATCAAAATATCTTTTATATAATACTTTATCAAAATACTTTTGTAACTCGATGTCTTAACAAGTTTACTTTCGTTCCTATAGACACTTGCCATGCGTTGATCAGGCGCAAAGCTAGAATTCTCGAGGTACTTAGTAGACTTATTTCAACACCCAGTGAAAATACTGGAAAACTTTCAAAAATAGATATGGAAAGTACAATCCAAACAAATCAACCAAACCAAACATTTGTCTAACCATGGATCACAGATACACAATGGTTACACCTGGATCCCCCAAGAAACAATCCATATCTGTAACAACCCGCATATTTATCTATTTTATATTTAAATATTCTTATTTAAATATTTTATCGTTAATCGGATTATAGTCCAAGAAGCTACTTTTTGCATACGATCAAATTAGGACTCGAGACCACCCCTGTTGAGTTCAAAATGACGTTTACAATCTTTTTGGGTATAAGCTTCGATATGTTTGGAGTTAGTGAAATTTTGCCACTTTTACACTTTGGGTCTTTGGGTGGGTTTAGCCATTATAACTCAAGCTCAACCCCCCTTCTCTTCATAACTTCATTTTCATTTCCTAACACTCAAGCTTCATCAAAAATGGAGGAGGGAATGGGAAATTAAAACTCCAAACTCAAATTCTCTTGCAAATCCATCATTTAACTCCAAATTCAAAGAGAAGACATTGGATTCAAGCTTCTTGGTTGAGATTGAAGTGGGATTGGTTTTTGCTTTGCTTTAAGCTTCATTTTCATTGATTTTTGGTGCAAAGGTGAGATTTTTATCTCATATTCTTGTCTATAACTATCTTGGATTGTTGGGAATGAATTCCCATCACTTTAGCATGTACATTTGCATTTGGTTTGGATTGGATTGGCGAAACACTCCAATTTTTAGTGTTCTTGGTGAATTTCTGCACTTAGGTCGTTCTGCCTTGCTAGATCGTTCAGTGCGTAAGAATCTCGGTCTGCATATTTCATTAACCCTTAGGACGTTCTTCTTGGAAGGGTCGCCTCGGTGTTAGGTCGCTAGGCTCTAGGCCGTAGATCGCTAGGTCGTTAGTCGTTCGGCCTTGTTTCTTCATTAGTTCGCTCGGCCTTCTCCTCTTTATGCCATTCGGCCTGCAACCCCATGGACTTCGGCCTTCTTCGCATAAGTCGTTCCACCTTTAGGTCGCACCCTTTAGGCCGTAACCACTAGGTCGCTCGGTTAGGTCGTTCGGCCTTGTTTATCCTTAGGTCGTTGTATCCTTTGGTCGCTTGACCTTTATATTGTAAGGTCGTGAGTTTGGTAAGTCGTTCGGCCTTGTCTTCATTAGGTCGCTAGGTCGCTTGCCTTTAGGTCGCAACACTTTAAGTCTCTCGGCCTTTCTTGCTCCGTTAGGTCGCTCGACCATTTACCATTTTAGGTCGCAACCGAGTTAGGTCGTTGACCATGTTAGGTCGCTCGGCCTTCACACCGTTGGATCGCTTAACCCTTTAGGTCGTAGGTCGCTCGACCTTTCTCACCTCGATAGGTCGCTTCCCTTTAAGTCGCATGACCTTTATTTCTTTAGGTCCTATGACCTTAATTTCTTTAGGTTGCATGACCACTTGGTCATAACCCTTAGGTCGTAGCTCGGCCGTGTCAGGCTGTTAACCTTAATTCGTTCGACCTATTTTACTTTAGGTCGTCCCACTGCACTTTAGCTCGGCCTTGTTAGGTCGCATTGGTATTTCTACTTTGATGAACTTGGAACTGATCTCTTTAGATTTTATTCACGTCTTCGAATGTGAACTTTGTGATTGATTGTTTCTACAATCACTTTTGTGATTTGTCACTTTAAAAAATATAAAGATTTCAATAGTAGTAGTAAATATTAAAACTCTTTCATCAAAGCAATTTTAACTCTATTTTATTTACTAAGATCTTTTCTAAAAACCGTTTTCTAAGCTATTAGTATATACAAACCTTTCCTTCACTCGTACGAGAAATTGAATTAAACGACTTAGTAAAACAAGTGGTATGAAACGCTTGCGTTTACTTCGTCGGTTAACTCTTGGACTTGTTCGATTGAACCTCTTGTGACATTTTTCTAGTGAAGATCTACAATTTGTTCATAAATATCTAAGTCAAGCAAGTGGTTATGGGACATGAAGCTAAACTTTTATATTCACTAGCTCATTGTAATTGACACTTCTTGATGATCGATGATGATCATTTTTGTGATTTAGACTAGCAATTGTGCGGTTTCTCTTTGTCTACGAGGGAGACTAAGCCCCTTTTCTGTGGAGCTTCGGCTCAATTTGGTGGGGTCGCGACCCATGGTCTTCGGACCGTTTGTGGAGCTTCGGCTCAAAATTTATGGTTAGCTACCATGAGATAGCATCTCATTTTTTGATACACATGTTGGTGAGTTTTCATACTCCCGTTTGTGATAGGCCTTTTCCCCCTTTTTGTGATTTCTGGATTTCTTGCACAGATTTCTAGAATTTTGTTTTTCACCAATTTTAGTGATTTTCATTGATAAGCTTTATCAATATTTATGCATTGGTGAATTTGTGTGTCATTGACTCTTTTGTGCATGCAACTTTATGGAGTTTGACATTTCTTTGAATCTTTGAGAAGATTCTTTTGATACCGATTAATCACTTTTTGATGTTCATTTACATGCTTTTTATAGTATGTTATTATGGTCATTATATGCTTATACCGTTTCTCTTATTCTATATCATCTCCTTTGATATTTATAGCTAGACTGATCTGTTTATTATTTTCTTATTAAATAATACTCGGGTCAGACCGAGATGTTACAGGTGCTTCTGCTTGACTTCTCATCCAGGATCATTACCTTGACTTTTGGCTAAGTACTTAGATTTGTAGTTTTTGTTGTATACACTTGAGATATAGACTCATGGTTGTATTCATATTCTTTTGTATAACACTTGTAGCTATTCTTTTGTGATAGTGTGGATCTTATTTGACCACAACTCTAATGTACACTTTCATGTGTTATATTCGTATCTTTTTCCGCCTTGTGATATGGATATCTGTGACTGATTTATGTTATGTATATTTCTATGTTTGTTTCCGAAGAATATTATAGCCCCTGTGTAGTAGCTTTGGGTTTGCAAAGCAATTACATGGATGGTCGCTCCCCAACGGCCTTATTCTCCTCTACATCGTAGTGTTCTTGGCTAGCGTGGGTATAGAGGTGGGGCGTCACAGCTTATTATCAGAGCCAAACTTCGGAACAATGTAGAATACTTTAACAAGGATCATCGTCCTAAGTCCATCTTAGGAGTCGTGCTATAGGATAATATTCGGGTTTTCGTACCGTTCTATCCTATTTTCTTTTATGATTCCTTGTTTCACCTATCAAGAATATTTTATATTCAGTTGGTGAATAACCTTTTTCTTCTTTCCCTCTTAAGGAAGAGAAATGGCTCGACCAGGTCGTCCCAGCGCTGGTCAATCTAGTGTTACTCCCCAAGATGGAGTTTATATGACTGCTCAACAGCTTCTTGATTTAGTTAAGAATGCTCAAGCAGCTGGTTCTAATCCGGAACTTGCTCACCCTAAGTCTAGATTTGCACGTTTGTGCAACGATTATACCAACTTGGGTGGGAAACCATTCAAGGGCTCTGAAACAATTATTGAAGTCCAGGCTTGGCTGAGATCATGCGATCGAATCTTTTCTCGCATGAATCTTATTGATCTTCACCGTGTTCAAGTGGCTTCTAGTATGCTCCAAGAAAGAGCATTAGACTGTACGAACTTCTTATTTCTGAAATTATTGAAGCAGATCTTACTTGGGAGAAATTCCGAGAGCACTTCGAATTGAAATTTGTGCCAGAAGCTGAGAAGGCGACATTGGCTCGCCATTTTATTGACCTTGTTCAAGGTGAGTCTTCTGTGATAGACTATGTCGCATCTTTCGAATCTCTTTCCAAGTATGGGGTTGAATACATTAACACTCCATTGAAGAAGAACCAGAGATTCATTTATGGCTTGAACAAGAGTCTCAAGAAGCCATTACTTCTAAAATTAGAAGTTTCTTTTGATCAACTGATTGATATCGCCCTTCGTCTTGAAGAGGCGGATAGGGAAAGCGATATCGTAGTTGTGGGTGCCAAACCAAACTTCAACACCAACAAGAAAAGGCCTAACAAATTCAAAGGTCCTTATCCCAATAGGAAAGGGAAGCAAGCAACTCCTGTAGCAAAGACTTCTTCCTTTGGTCGTAGGGAATGCTATAATTGTGGTTCGAAGGACCATTACGTGAACAAGTGTCCAAAGTCCCTCTCTTGTCGCTACTGCAAAAGTCCCGGCCATGCTATGTCTTCATGCCCCAAGCTTCAAGGAAAGAATGAGGGAAAGTTGAATGTGGCTCAAGCCCCTAGCAACACATCTCGTAATCAAGGTATGTTTGATTCTATCCTTGATGGCATTATTATATTTCGTGATCAACCTATTCAAGTTCTTTTTGATACGGGTGCATCTCATTCTTTTATTTCAAAAGAACTTGTTGATACTTTTCCTTGGATGTTTTATGTTTAATGACTTCTTTGAGAATTGCGAATCCGATTGGTGGATCCGCAACACTTAGTTTGCTTTGTAAAGATGTCGAGATTATTTTGTGTGATTTTTCTTTCCTAGCCGATTTGCATGTTATGCGTTACTTAGGCTTGGAATGATTTTGGGGATGGATTGGCTTAACCGTTATGAAGCCCATATCCTATGTCCTGAGCGGACATTCATCTTCGACATCCTCAATCTGTTAAGCAGATTTCTATTATTATCAAAGATTCAGATTCCACTTTATCTGCATCTTTATATTCTCTAAATCCTCGAGACGATGATAATGATGATGAGGAAGATGTCATTTCTCTTATTCACGTTGTTCGTGAATTTTCCGACATATTTGAGCCCGTTTTAGGTCTACCACCTAAGCGAGCAATTGAGTTCAAAATTAATCTTACCCCTGGAGCTCAACCTATTACTCGTCCTCCTTATCGATTGTCCAATAAGGAAAATGAGGAGATGCGCAAACAATTATCCTATTTGGAAGCAAAGCAATTCATTCGTTCTAGTTCCTCACCTTGGGGAGCTTCAGCTGTTTGCACAAAAAATGGGTAAACACCTCCAAGTCGTATGAATTAGTTGATTTTATGTTATTTCTGGTAATTTGGGTGATTTACACAAATATATAAAAAACAGGGGCTAAACTGTAAAAGACACACATATTTATAGTGGTTCGGCCAGAACGTGCCTACATCCACTTTATATGTTATTCTCCTTTTCTATTCAGATTACAAGTACAGAGCTTTGATTACAAGTAACTGAAAGTTGTTTGAAAGTTCTCTCCGTGCTTGAGCACTCAAACTTGTCTGCCATCGTTGTACCCCCTGCCCCTCTGTTTATAGAGTGAGGCTGGGGGCAAGGGTCCTGGATGTATATAGCTGCTGGTGGGCCTGGGCTGATGCTATCTGGCCTAACTAGGTTGATCTGGAACGTCTTGGTTCGGTGGAGAGTGGTATGTTGTTCTGGTTCGGTTGTATATGGAAGTGGAGTTGGTTCAGCGAGGGTTGGAGCAGCAGTTGGCTCGGTGGTGGTTGATTCGGTATGCTTTGGTTCGGTTACGTAGGGGAAGGTGGCTGGTTCGGTGGTGAGTGGATGGAGCCTGGTTCGTCATTGTTTGGAGAGGGTTGGACCGGCATTGTTTGGATATGGTATGGTTCAGTGGTATGTAGGAGGTGTGTTTGGTTCGGTGGTATGTAGGAGGTGTGTTGGTTCGGCTAGGAGGGAAGTATGTCGTTTGGACCGGTGATGCTTTGGCTCGTGTTGGTTCGGCAGTGCCCTCCTTTTAATGGCTCGGTGGAAACACACCCAACACTTGCCCCCCAAAGTAGGGCAGGTGCATGCAGATGGCGTACTTTGTTTTAACTTGGATGTTTCCCTCTGGTCATACGTGCCGAATCAACCGGTCCGGTCCTCCTGCCTTCGTCTATAAGTAGAGGTGTTAGGCCTTCGTTCAACCCCCATCATACGAGACAGCCGAACCGCATAAGTGCCGAATCATCTAGTGCCGAATCATCATAGTGCCGAATCATCTTAGTGCCGAATCATCTTAGTGTTGAATCAGGTGCGTCTCTTTCGCCGAATGAGGTTTCTTCGTTTCACCGAATGAGAATAAAGACACTCAGTACCGAATGTACTAAAAAACTTTTCAGCGCCGAATGGACTCGGGAATCTTTTATCCTTTGAGTTTTGAATTCGAGTGAAGTTGCAGACTATATACATTCGTTTGTTTATATCCTCTGTTCTAACGATATACTTTCTTGTGTTGCAGATAAAATGTCTCATAAAGTGGAAAATCGATCAGAAAAAAGAAAATCTACGGACAGAAGAGAGCCCCCCGTTGTTCCCCCAGCCTAGCCAGGACCGGGACGACAGGGACCCGCTCCGAGATCACTAGTGGACGGATATGGCCCTCAGGAGCTCCCGAATTCTCCTCCTGACTGCTTTCCGAGCTCGCTCAAAGAGGAGCAGCTTGATGTCATCTCTCGCTCCTTTGGGATTGACAGAGCGAGTACGCTGTTGCCGGGGGACGGAGTAATGCCGTACAATCCCCCTGAAGGATATTTCGCGTATAGCCGATACCATTGCATGTGCGGGGCCATTCCTCCGATCAATACGTGGATAGTCAGCTTCATTACCTACCTGAAGGTGGCTCCTTTCCAGCTTCAGCCCAACTCTTATGCCTTCTTAGTGTGCCTATTCGTTATCTTCCAGAGGAGGTATGGGTGCCCTCTTCTAACCGGGAAATCCGATATTTGTATAATCTGAGGGGCTACAAGAAGGGGTCTCCGTACATTAGTTTAGAGTCGGTCGTGTCCTTTAAGCCGGTCCTGGACCTATACTCTAAGTTCACCATGTTTAAGAAGGAATGGTTCTTCGTCAAGGACGACTCTGTTTCTTTTCGCCTTTTTACTTCTGGCTGTAAGGTTAATTTCATTTGTAATTTCTTTGTCCTGACGGCAATGCTTCTTCTTATGTGCTTTTATTTCTTGCTAGCGAAAGGTAGCTTTGCGGTCGTGGAGAGTGATCACCTGGTACAGATGGCTGCGGAGATAGAGGCCATCTCAGGAAGGGATAGGTCAGCTTCTTACCTGATCAGGAATGCCACTCTCCTGGAGCACAACTTGATTCTGCCACGTTAATACGTGGTTAAGCAGAGGGATACGGCCGAAAGGGCTGCCAAAGCTAAAGGCGGGGCCACGGCGAAGATCAGCAAGAGAAAACCCTTCTCGATACCTCCAGTCGTCGAGGGGAAAAAGCTTAAGAAGTCTGATGGACCCTCCCCTAGCACATGTCCAGATATTCCAAAGGAGGAAGGTGGAGAGGAGGAAAGAGGCGAGGAGGAGAGCGGAGGAGATGGAGAAGGTGAAGGACAGGGTGGTAGTGGTGCCGGGGCTTTGTCTTTCGAGCAGGCAGGGGAGATCCAGGAGTGGACAGATGATGCCTTCCGCCAGGCTTTTGAGGGGTTGGAGGAAGGATCAGCCTCGGTGGAGAAGGCGAAGAAGGCTGACAAGGCTGGGACTGGTGCCGATCCATCTTCTAAGGGTCCTTCAGCTAGGGTAACTCAAGGTGAATTTTCAACTTATACATACTCCCTTTATGATAAGGACTTAGGAATATTTTATGGCCAGCTCCCATCCTGGAATGAAATTCAGGACTTATTGCAGTACCCCACTTCACCTCAGGGTTTGTAAAATAAACGCGTCTTCCTACTCCTTTTAACTTGACACATTTCTTTTATTATAGTTTCATGCATGCTTGTAACACTTGGCTTTTATTCCAAGAACGGATAAGGTGGCCAAGACATCAGATATTCGGCACCGCCTTGAACAGTACAAGCTACTCAAAGCTTCTGCCAAACCAAAGCCGTCAACTAGCCGTCCCGGAGATGTGGTTGGTTATCGCCCTCTTCTCGGAGTTATTGAAGAAGGTACACAAAAGAGGAAGGGGGGGCGATCTTTGTTTGAATCTTCACCTGGCCCTCAGGCTCCAGTCCAGCCTATCCATGATATTACTGAGGAAGATACTAAGTTTATGCCTTCCCCACATCCGTCCAAAAATCCAACCGTCACCCCGATAGACCATCCTGGTTTGGTTCGCAACCCATTTGCCGGCCACCCGGATCTGGACCCGAGTTTTCAGGACCTCTCTTTTGACGAGGCCACGGGTGAGCATCTTCTTCCCTGCAATCCCATGGTACGGGTGCTTGATGAGGCTAAGTCCTTAGACCTTAATTTGCTTACTACTCGGATTGTGACCATAGGGAATGAGGCCAAGGCAAACATCGATCGGGTGGCTGAAGAGACCAAGAGGCTAATGGAGCATCACGCTTGACTGGCCAAGGCTGGAGAGGAAATCGGAAGTGCTAACATTCGGTTGCGGCTAAAGGTTTCTGATCAGGCCAAACAGCTTGCCGATCAGGCTATCCAGATATCCCAGCATGAGGCGGCCTCCAAACGACTAAAGAAAACTATGGAAGAGGCTAGCAAGGCTGAGTTGCAAAAAATGGGCTGCTTGCAAATAATGAATTGATATGGCCATCGCAACGGTGGATGAGGTTCGGAGCGTGGATCTTGAGCAGGTAGAGGAGTTATCTGGGAGGCTTGAGGCCGCAGAGCTTGCTCAGGCCAAGCTGAAGGAGGAGATGGAAGTGATGCGGAAATCCCTTCAGGCTGACTGCTCGAGATACCGATTGGAGAGAGATGTTGCCGTCGCACGGCTGTCGGCTTCTGAGGCCCGGATGAAAGAGTTTGAGGAGAACGAGGGGATGATGGATGAGATGCTCCAGGACATGTATTTCCGAACTTAGAGGTAGGGCAACCTGTCTTGGATGGACGACTATCCCCGGGTCATGGCTAGAATATATCTTCGGGCTTTGGAGGAGGCTAAGGCCGATGCGGATAAGGAAGGTGGTGCGGCTTTCAGGATGGATGTGGTTACGGCCCAATTCACTAAGGAAGAGAAGGTGGCGGTTAAGGAGGGCATGCGGCTGCTTGCTGCGGATGAGGTAGGCGTGCAGCTAGATGACGATGATCAGGGAGCAGATGCTGGTTAGTCTTCCTTTTTAGTCTTTTCATGATTTGATTGCTTATCTTTCGTGACTATTGATGGTTTCTCTTCTGAATTGGGCAGGCGGGACCTCTGGAGTACATGCGGGGAGTTCTGACCCTGCAGTTAAGTAGATCCAGATGGCGGGCAGGATAGAGGCGGAGCCCCGATGTAGTTGACTTTTTTATTTGGTCTGTTTGACATTCCTGTATATACTAGTCCAAAACATTATTGTATTTCCAGGCTGTGATTGTGTCATTGCAACGAACGTCTTTATGTAACTTTATAACATAAGCAGATTCTGTCATGTTCGAATGTGGTTGTTATTTTGATGTGTTGCATAAGAAATACAGCTGTGTGTTTATGCATGTGATCTAATCGTATTTGATGCTAAGTTTCTGCTCAAAATATTGTTTCATGTCTTGCAATGTCAATACGATGTGTGAATAAATTAAAGCTACATATTTGTATACAAGAGAAGAAAGTACCGCCCTTCGTGTTTTAGTTGTAGAGGGTTGCTTTGAATGTTTTGCGTGACTGAGTATGGAATGTAGCTAAGTGTTCCGTCATCCGGATGTGAGTTCATATTTCCACAAGCGAGAGTTCCCCTATTTTGTGACCTGTACTTTAGGGATTGTTGTATAGGATAGGAGAAAAGTTTTTGAATGAAATGGAAATATGAGAAACAGTAAAACTTCCAATCACGGAAGGCCGTCGATATGCTTAAGTTTGTGGAAAACGGGTTTTGTAGTCACTTTCCCTAGCTGTGGGTCTTGGAGACATTTGTCACCCATCTTACGCCTCCGCGGGGAGTTTATCTTTTTTACCACAGCCGCACTTAAGACATATCATATACATATACTGTGCATTACTGTAAAATTGAGAAACTCTGTTCAAATTTTCAAGGCCAAAACTTTGTTCAAAAATTTATTTGATCTTGTTTCAATCCATGTTAAACCTTAAGCCTTGAGTGAAATATATTTTTTACACTATAAACTTGTGTTTAAAATTTTGTTTTAAGTAAATAAACTTGTGTTGTCACTGGAAAGAGCTAAAACACAGAACCATCTTCAAACATGTAAAAATTCAAGTTTAATAAATTACAAATTCATGAATATAAATGGAATTCACATACTAAAGTATGATTTTTAAGGTGAGTTTGGAAATTTTTAATGGTGAGTGGAGTTGTTTTTTTAAGGTTTGTGTTTCTATTCATTTGCGCGCCTGGGGAAGACTCGGAGCATTGCTGTTGTTTTCCCGGGAGGACTCGTAGGTTTACTCGAAGTAAACCAGAGAGGGGGACGGGTTATTGATATTTCATTGATTGATTGTGATCTCAGAAATGAGATGGCTAATATCTATGCGATATGGATGTATAGTTTAAGTATGATAATATTTAATTATCTGTTTGGATGATGATATTAATTATCTGTTTATGAATTCACTTAAATATTAAGCACTTTTAAATTAATAAAATAATTTAAATTATGAAACTTAATTACTTATTAATTGAGTAAATTGATTTAATTTGAGTTAATTAATTTAGTTTAATTAACTGATATTTTGGAATTAAATTACTTAGAGAAGTAATTGATGGATAATTACTGCAGGTAATTAACTGGAAGATGTTGTTAATGGAAGTAATTGGAGTATAATTACTTGAAATTAATCAAGAGATTAATTAAGCTTATTATTGGGATGTAATTAATTAATAACGATTAATTACCGTATATATTAATCAATAGGATTAATATTTATGATTTGAAGATGTGTATTCTTAATATAATTAACAAATGAAAATGTAATTAGAGATCATTAAATTAATTAATAATTAATGATGGAATTAGAAATTGATTTATTTGAGAATAATAAATCAACAGGATAATTAAATGGTAATAAATCGATAAATGTAATTAATTAATGGATTTATTCAAGATTAATTTCTGAAAATAAATTAAAGGAAATTACTGGAATGTTGCAAAGGATATTTAAATCAAAGTTGATTAATTTAAATATATATAAGTAATGGATGATAAGATTTAAATTAAGTAAATTAATATTAATTAATTTTAGAAATCATTTGAGGATTTGGTATGTGTAATTACTTAGTGTAATTAATGGAGTATAATTACTTAGAATAGTAATTAGATGATAATTACTTGATGAAATTAATACAAGATAATTTGTAAGTGGAGTAATTTGGGTAATTTATTTTGTAATTAATCAAAGGATTAATTTATGGGAATAATTAATCATGGAATGATTAATTTGTTAATAAGTAATTAAAGGTAGTTAATTACTGGTTTGTTATTAATCAAGGGGTGGTTAATAATTGTGTTTAAGTAAAGATTAATCACTTAATATAATTAAATTAAATAAAGCAATCTTATATAAATTGAAGATCATTAATTAATATGATTAATGATGTAATTAAGAATTGTTAATTAAGGAATAATTAATAGGGAAGTAATTAAATGTTAACTGCCATGAATGATTAAAAATAATTCAATTGAGAAATTTATTAAAGACTAAATTATTTCTTGTAATTAGAGAATGATTAATTAATTTTATTTATAATTAATTAATGGTTGCGAGAGCAGGATTTATGGAATGAGTAATTAATTTAATTTATTTTAAATTAATTAAAAATTGAAGTAGTTAATTTAATTCATTTTAAATTAACTATAGATTGTGATTCACAAATCACTACTGATGGATGATATTTATATTTCATTGTTTGATTGTGATCTCAGATATGAATGGATAATATCTATGTGATATGGATGTAAAGTTTAAGTATGATAATATTTAATTATCTGTTTGGATGATGATATTAGTTATCTGTTTATGATGATGTGATTATCTATTATGAGATGTGAATTATCTATCTGTGCATATTGATAATATTGAATTCACTGTTAAGACTAAATAGACAACTTGGCCTTAAAAGACACGTTTTGGATTTCGATGAGACCGGGATCGGTTTTCCTTATTTGGAACATCCGAAAACCACATTGATTCCAAATTACGATAGGTCGTGAATCTGAAGTGAAGATGAAGATTCAGAATGCAAGGGTTATCGTCGTTAACTCTGAGGGTGATTCCAAAATGAGTGTAACGAGATGATGCCTTCGATTTCGTTCGAACCCGGAACGAACTTGTATGGATTGAATGCTTTCAGCACATCGTCAGGCGGACGATGAGCATTCTAAGAAATATGTTCTATAAAGGTAATCGTAACCTCAAGCCTCATCAACCGGGAATGGCTAAAACAGGGGAGGTGCAGCAAGGTTAGGTGGGTCATGCCCAAGCAGGACAAGGATATTCCCCTGTCTAGATGACCCTTTTTATTCGGCTGTGTGGGCAGTTGGTCTGTAGCCAACTGCGGGGTTTATCTTTTTCGGGACTGTTCAGTAAGGAATGGCTCCAGCCTTGTGTTGCAGGGGGTCGGGAGTGATCCACGGTACGTTGATCTTGGCCACGTACTGTGACGGACGGTACCCCAGTAGCCCTGCCATTGTATGGAATCCAAAATCCAATAAGTGCCTACGGTTTTGATTGTATTACCCACTTTTGTGGCTAGTAGCTGGAATTTAATAAATGTAACAATTTCGGCTATTTTCTATTTACTTGAAAACCCTAGACCTATTATAATATCACTGGATTTCCTATCAAATGTTTTGGTTAGCGTAAGGTAAAAACTTTTCCATGTTTATGTGTGGGAAGTCTTACGTGATACCTTTTGTTTTCAAAGGATTTTTCAAAATTAAGCAACTTTAACCTGTTACTCATACCAGACCCATGTCTAACCCGAAGTTTATTTTTGTTTTTCATAAACTCTCGGGTACCCAAATTTTTACAGGTAGCCAAGGGATTCAGGTTTAGCTTTGACGAATTCTGGAGGAGCAATGGAGCAGGAGGCTTCAGCGTTATAGATATATCTATATTCCGCTGTGTGGTATCTCTGTGTTGTTTTGTGTATTGAGTTGTATTAACTAGACAGGTGTTTATAACTGTCTAGTATGTGATGTATTATATGTATCACTCTGATTGATGTTATATACTATGTAAGTATTTATGTGATTATTATAATTTATTCGTTCCGCTGTGAGATTCTGATGTTGTTGTTCTTTCTTCTCTATCTTTTCTATTTCCTCACCCTTTTCTTTCTTAAAAACGATACTTCTTCCTGGGAGTAGGAAGTGGGGTCGTTACATATTGGAGCCGAGATCGCGCACAATAACTACCCGAGCCATTATGGCCCGTAATCGTGGGTATTATTCGATTTACTGCGGCCGGCTAGCGTTGGTGCCGATCGTCAACCGTGAACTACCCCTGGCTGGCCACACCTTATGTTGGGGCTTAAAGTAGGTTCACAGTTGCCGACGAGCCGAACGCCGTAATGAGCTGCCATCGGCTATAGTCGGCCTTCTTGATGCCTTATAATCGGCTCATTACAGTTGGCTTTGAGGGCAGTCACAAGCAATGAGTTAATCCGCAGCAGAGGGATGCTGGAGAAAAAGTGTCTCATTGGCGAGTGCATAGATTCGCATAGTACCTGTTGGGTCTTGTCCGGGTGAGGTTGTGCCATGAAGTGTCCAGAATGGAAATGTCGTTATACATGATTTTGCTCAACAGAAAAGGATAAAGCTTAGCAAGCAGCCGAGATATAAAGGAACAAGTTAAAAAAGAGACAAGATTTTTAAAGTGGTTCGGCACAAAAATGCCTACGTCCACTGATTCTCTTTGTTAATTCACTTCATATGGGCAGTACAAGTTAAGAAAAGTATCGACGGAGGTATTGGATGTTCCATGCCCTCTGGAACACCTCTCCGTCCATTGTTGACAAAATATAGGCTCCGTTGCGGAGATCTTTATGAATTACATAGGGTCCGTCCCAGATTGGATCTAGCGCTCCGGGGCGCGGGAAGATTCGCTTGTGGACCAGATCTCCTTCTTGTAAGCTGCGGTGCTTGACTTTGGAGTTGTATTGTGCTGCGACTTTTTGCTTGTGAGCTGCTGCTTTGAGTGCCGCATCGTTTCTTCTTTCCTCAATTAGATCCAAAGACATGTGGAGGAGTTCTTCATTATCTTCTGGGTTATAGTGGATCCTACGGTGGGAAGGCACTACTGTTTCAACTGGGAGCATAGCCTCCGATCCGTATGCCAAAGAGAAAGGAGTATGCCCTGTTGATGTTCTGTAAGATGTGCGGTAGGCCCAAAGTGCCGCAGGAAGTTCATCCACCCAAGCGCCTTTTGACTTTTCAAATTTCTTCTTGATTAGGGTTTTGAGGATTTTGTTGACAGCTTCGACTTGTCCGTTTGCCTGGGGGTAAGCCACAGATGAGAAGCCTTTGTGAATTCCGTGCTCTTGGCACCAGTCGGTGAATTCCTCGCTGTCAAATTGAAGTCCATTGTCCGATATGATTTTGAGTGGAACCCCGTACCTGCATAAAACATTTTTGATCAAAAAGTTAATAACTTTTGCCGAATATATTTTATTTAGAGGCTCCGCTTCCACCCATTTGGTGAAATAGTCGACTGCCACTATGGCATATTTGGCTTTGCCTCGGCCCGTTGGCAGTTCGCTAATCAAGTCAATTCCCCATACTGCAAAGGACCAAGGGCTGGTCATTTGAGTAATCTCATTTGTGGGCAGTCGAGGAATCTTAGCAAATTTCTGGCATCTGTTGCATTTTTTGACGAAGTCCAAGGCGTCTTTGTTTAAAGTGGGCCAGTAATACCCGTATCGGAGTGTTTTCTTGGCTAGAGTCTTCCTTCCGGTGTGATCTCCGTAACTTCCTTGATGGATGTTGGACAAGACTTCCCTGGCTTCCCTTCCAGCGATACACCTTAATAAGGGATTAGAGAAGCCGCGCCGATAGAGGATGCCTTCTTGTAGTGTGTAGCGGGAAGCTTTCCCTAAGAATTTCTTAGCTTCGTTACGCTTGTCGGGCAGTGTGCCATCTTGTAAATATTTCCGAATGGGGGTCATCCAAGTTTCTTCTTCAATTGCAGCTATCATATTTATTGGCTTGTAGCTCGGGGCCAGTTGTTTTGAGATGGTTATCGTTCGGGAAGCAGTGCCGTCCTTCATGCTAGCTTGCTTTGCCAGTTCGTCGGCCTCCTGATTCTCTTCCCGAGGAATGTGTTTGATTAAATAGTGATCCAATTAATTGAGCAGCAGCTTGGTCTTCTTTAGATATGCTGTGAGTCGTTCTCCTCGAGCTTGGAATTCTCCCAGTATTTGATTTACAATAAGTTGAGAATCACTATGGAGACATAAAGAACCGACTCCAATCTCCAGGGTAAGTTCTAAACCGGCTATCACTGCTTCGTATTCTATGTCATTGTTGGTGGCAGCGAATTCCAACCTTAGTGCGTAGTGCAGCTTCCTTCCCCTGGGGGTGATTATAACAACACCTGCCCCCGAGCCCTGTTCATTTGATGCTCCATCTACGAAGAGATTCCACTTGATATCTTCTGCTATTTCAGATTGCTCCTTACCTTCGTTAGTAGTGAATTCAGCGATGAAATCAGCTATGGCTTGCCCCTTGATAGCGGTGCGAGGATGGTAGGTGATATCATATTGACTTAGCTCAATGCACCACTTAAGTAGTCGCCCAGAGGTGTCGGGGGCGATGGAGTACCTACCTTAGCGGTTGATCGGTTAAAACTCTGATGGAATGAGATTGGAAATAGTGTCGCAGTTTTCGTGACGTGATTAGCAAACAGTATGCTAGCTTTTCAAGTTTAGTGTATCTGGCTTCTGCCCCAGTAAATCTCTTGCTTACAAAGTATACAGGCCGCTGCTCGCGGTCGTTTTCTCTCACCAAAGTGGCGCTTAAAGCATGGGACGATACAGCAAGGTATAGGTATAGTTCCTCGCCTTCATTTGGAGTTGAGAGTACTGGTGGTCTCTGGAGGTGTTCGATTAAGTTAAGGAAGGCTGTCGAGTATTCGTCAGTCCATTCGAACTTTCCTTTGTCTTTCTTTAGAGCTTCAAAGAAAGGGATGCATTTGTCGGTTGCTTTAGAGATGAACCTACTTAGGGCGGCCACTTTCCCATTTAGGCTTTGCATCTCTCTTCGAGTGGATGGTATCTTGATATCTTGCAAAGCCCGAACTTGTTCGGGGTTTGCTTCAATCCCCCGCATGGACGATGAATCCCAAGAATTTTCCCGACGATACTCCGAAGGAGCACTTTAGAGGGTTCAGCTTCATCCCATATTGGCGAAGTACTTGAAACATCTCATCCAGGTGGTTTATATGATCATTGGCTTTCCTCGATTTTACCAGCATGTCATCCACATAAACCTCCATAGTTCGTCCTATTAGTTCCGCAAACATCTTGTTGATGAGGCGCTGATAAGTAGCTTTGGCGTTTTTAAGTCCAAAAGGCATTACTCTGTAGCAGTACAATCCTCGGTCAGTGATGAAACTAGTGTGGTCTTGATCGGGTGCGTGCATAGGGATCTGGTTATATCGTGAGTATGCGTCCATAAAAGACAAGAGTTCGTGTCCGGCGGTGCTGTCCACGAGCTGATCGATTCGGAGGAGTGGGAAGCAATCCTTCGGACAAGCGTCATTTAAGTTGGAGAAGTCGATGCATGTTCGCCACTTCCCATTAGCCTTCTTTACCAGCACCGGGTTGGCGATCCATTCTGGATAGATGGCTTCTCGTATGAAGTTATTGGCAAGTAGGTTCTTTACTTCTTCCTCTAGGTCTGCTGATCGTTCTGCCCCCATGCTTCTCTTTTTCTGCTTTACTAGCACCTTGGTGGGGTCGATGTTCAGTACGTGGCATGCTACATCTAGGGAGATTCATGTCATGTCAGCGTGCGTCCATGCAAATACATCCATGTTGTGGCGAAGAAAATCAATGAGTTGATCCTTTAATTCTTCTTTTAGTTGAGATCCGATTTTCAATAGTCTACTTGAGTCGTGTTTGTCTACAGCTACGAATTCCATAGCCTCTGCAGGCTCGGCGGTGGCCTCCTCCTCTTTGTCCCTAGGGTCTAATTCATTGAAATGATCACTGGTATATCGAAGAGGAGGGGCGTTCTTTAGTTTCTATGCTTCCAAGCTTTTCATGCAGAGAGTAGTCTCTGCGTTTTTTCCTTTATCTTTTCTGCGGTTATTTCGAAGTTCAGTTACATAGCAGTCTCGAGCAGCGTCTTGATCTCCCACTATTTCTCCTATTCCGTTATCTGTTGGAAATTTCATCTTCAGGCACCATGGGGCTAGGACAATTTGGAAGTCAGACAAGGCTGGTCTTCCCAAAAAGGCGTTGTAGGCCGAGTGGCTTTCTATTAGAACAAATGTTTATTTTCGTACAACGGAGCGGGGATGACTTCCTATCTCGACAAAGAGGTCCAGTTGCCCGAGGGGCATCTTCGCATCTCCAGTGAAACCATGTAGTGGTTTGTTGCAGGGAGACACATCCTTCATTGACAGCTTCATTTTGTCGAAAGCATGCTTGAATATGATGTTTACTGAGCTTCCAGTGTCGATTAAAATTCGGAAAACTTTGGCTGGACCGAACCAAGCAGAGATGACCATAGGATCCATGTGTGGGTACTGTCTTCCCTCTAGGTCACGCCTACTGAATGTGATGTCGTCATTCTCTTTCCATTTCGGGTGGCATTCTTCCATGACAGAATTAACGAAGCCTTCATCGTTCCTAAGTGACTTACCGTATCTTTCCATCTCTGCCCAGCTTCTGTCGGCGATGTGCGGTCCTCCTGATATGGTATGGACCACTATCTTCTCTTGACTAGAGCTGCTGGTGTTGCGATTTCTTCCACCTACTTCTGGGAGGGGTAGCCCTGGGTTTTCATTGGCGGGAGCTGGAGTCCTGTTATGGCTTTTTACGTAGCGTTCCAGTCTCTTCCTTTTGATGTGTTCTTCAATTAAGTCCTGGAGATGGTGGCATTCATTGGTGTCATGTCGATGGGATTCGTGGAAGCGGCAGAACTTTCCAGACTTGAGTGCGTTATTTGACTCCTTCTTGTGCGGGGGGCGCTTGTATCTAACTTTGTCTTGAGTGGCTAGGAAGATGATTTCGATTGTTTCATTCAAAGGAGTATAAGAGTCAAATCTTGGTCCTGGTCGATATAAGCGCTTTTCTCCCTTCTTTCCCCCAGCATTGTCTCTAGAGTCACTTCTCCGAACATCCTTTGCTGCAGCGGGAACCCTATTTGGAGCTGTCATAGCCTGTTGCCCTGACTGCCTCTCAGTGGCAGCGTCTTCAAGTCTCATATATTTTCCGGCTTCATGCAAGAAATCAGGTAAAGTAGCTGGTTTTTCCTTGGTTAGTCTTCTAGCAAATTTAGTATCCGGATGTACACCACTGCAGAGGGCCATTAGGACAAGTTTCTCGTCGGCATCTTGGACTGCGGCCGCCGCGGCGTTGAATCGGGTTAGATATTGTTGCACTGTCTCTCCGGGTTTCTGTTTGATATTAGATAAGGAATAAGCGTCCTTGGGTTATTCCACATGAATGCGGAACTGACTGATGAACTTTTCTTTCAACATTTCCCATGAGCTGATGGACCCTTGGGGTAGGTGGCAGAACCAGGAGGTAGCTAGATCTGTCAAGAATAGTGGGAAGCATTTACACAACACTCCCTCTGTTGCTCCGCTCATGAGCATATGCTGGGTGTATCTTTGTAAGTGTACGATGGGATCAGAGGTTCCCTTGTAAGGTTCCATTGTTGGCATTTTCCATTCCCGGGGGGGTGATGGCAGTTTCGATATTGCGGGTGAAGGGGCTGGTTACCCTAGCACCTATCCCCCGATCCCTTTGCTCCCGTTGGATGCACTCTCTGAACAATCGCGCCATCCTCTCGTCAAAACTTGGAGCGGATAGAAATGAGTTTGGTTCTTCCCTGCGGGATTTATTCCGTCCATATGACCTGTAAGGATGGTATCGTCTATCACTCCTGACATTCTCCAATGGCTGCCCCTGGTCTTCCGGGGGCACGCTGGGGTCAGCCACAGTTGGCCCTTGCCTTGATCTTTCCCTGTTGGGCTCTCTTCTCAGCACTTCCTCGGGTCCAACTTCGGGCTGGACACCCGCTCGGCTCCGTTCCTTGGTGTTTCTGTGGTTAGGTAGCATGGCGGGCTTAGCTATATCCGACCCTTGCCTGGTACCTCCCCCGTTGGGTTCGTTTACAAGCGTTTCCTCGGGTCGGAATTCGAGCTGAGTCCGGGCTCGGCTCCTACCATAGTTGTTTCTGTTGTTAGCCTCTTCGAAGAAGAAAGACCCTTGTCGTCTCCTAGATCCTATAGACTGGGACTCACCCCTTGATTCAGTGTCACGGTTGGATTCTTCAGCATCCCTTAAGCGTGACATGAGTTGGTCCACCAAGGCTTCATGTTGAGATGCGAAGCGGTTAGTTACTTCAGCCACAATCCTATCCAGATCCGCCCTTGTAATTGGTTGTTCCGTAGCGGGGGCTGTCGGATTTGCTTGATTTAAATTTGCAGTTGGAACCGGACGATTGTCTTGGTCCCTGATCACTGGATCTGGGATACTGCCAGTTGTAATGTTCTTTCCTTTGTTAGTATCTTTCTTCCGTCCGGGAGGCATGTTTTTCAAATGAACGATGCTGACAGGAAAAGGATTAAGTGGGGAAGTTGAAGCTTCGAGCTCCTGCTCTTAGTGAAAGCACCAAAAATGTTTGCACAAAAAATGGGCAAACACCTCCAAGTCGTATGAATTAGTTGATTTTATGTTGTTTCTGGTAATTTGGGTGATTTACGCAAATATATAAAAAGCAGGGGCTAAACTGTAAAAGACACACAGAATTATAGTGGTTCGGCCAGAACGTACCTACGTCCACTTTATATGTTATTCTCCTTTTCTATTCAGATTACAAGTACAGAGCTTTGATTACAAGTAACTGAAAGTTGTTTGAAAGTTCTCTCCGTGCTTGAGCACTCAAACTTGTCTGCCATCGTTGTACCCCCTGCCCCTCTGTTTATAGAGTGAGGCTGGGGGCAAGGGTCCTGGATGTATATAGCTGCTGGTGGGCCTGGGTTGATGCTATCTGGCCTGACTAGGTTGATCTGGAACGTCTTGGTTCGGTGGAGAGTGGTATGTTGTTCTGGTTCGGTTGTATATGGAAGTGGAGTTGGTTCAGCGAGGGTTGGAGCGGCAGTTGGCTCGGTGGTGGTTGATTCAGTATGCTTTGGTTCGGTTACGTAGGGGAAGGTGGCTGGTTCGGTGATGAGTGGATGGAGCCTGGTTCGGCATTGTTTGGAGAGGGTTGGACCGGCATTGTTTGGATATGGTATGGTTCGGTGGTATGTAGGAGGTGTGTTTGGTTCGGTGGTATGTAGGAGGTGTGTTGGTTTGGCTAGGAGGGAAGTATGTCGTTTGGACCGGTGATGCTTTGGCTCGCGTTGGTTCGGCAGTGCCCTCCTTTTAATGGCTCGGTGGAAACACCCCCAACATCAGCAATTTTTGTGAAGAAATCCGATGGTACACTTAGGCTTTGCGTTGACTACCGTAAGCTTAATGATCTTACTATCAAAAATAAATATCCTTTACCTCGGATTGATGATCTCTTCGATCAGCTTAGTGGTGCTAAATTCTTTTCACAATTGGACTTGGCTACCGGTTTTCATTAGCTTCGTATTGCAGAGGATAGCATTCCTTTAACATCGTTCCGTACGCGGTATGGATCTTATGAATGGCTTGTTATGCCATTTGGTTTAACGAATGCTCCGGCTTATTTTGTTGACCTTATGATTCGAGTTTTCAAAGGTTTTCTCGATCAATTTGTTCTCATCTTTATTGATGATATTCTTGTGTATTCAAAAACCGAGGAGGAACATGAAAAGCACCTACTAATTGTGTTGGAAACTGATGCAGTGCAGTCTGAAAGATCTGAAAACACTGAAAATTCTCAAGTTATAGGTCGCTCATGACCTAAGGAGGGTCGGCCACGACCTAACGGCTCACAAGGGGAGAAGCAACGACCTAACAGGTCGTGTGGAAAAGAGCAGCGACCTAACAGAAGCCTAAGTCGTTCGGGTTCTTTAGGTCGTATGGAGGAAGACTTTGTTTTAGGTCGGCCACGACCTATGAGAAGCATTTTAGGTCGCCCACGACCTAATGGGTATGCTGAAAGAGGAAGTTCACGACCTAAGATAGATCGCGTGAAGGAAGGTAGGTCGCGTGAAGGAAGGTAGGTCGCGAGAATTCCTGTTGCCGCATTTTCTAGGTCGCGAACGACCTAACTCATATGAGTCGCAAGACGATTGCTGAAGCCGCTCCTTTAGGTCGCAAACGACCTTGTTTAAGTCGCTATGTGTTGTACATATGTGTGTTAGCTCGCTAACGGCCTTTGTAAGTCGTAGGTCGAATACTTTGGTTTGTACTGTGTTTAAGTCGCTGTATGGTATATATGTGAATATATGGTGTTGTGATAGGTCGCTAACGACCTTACTTAGGTCGTAGGCCGCTCTGAGTTAGGTCGGTGGGTATTTGTTAGGTCGGGGAACTGTGTTAGGTCGCATGCGACTTAAGGGTGATGTAATGTTGGGACTGTAACGCCTATAAATAGGCCGATGGTGTCATTTGTAATGGTGGTTGATTTTTGGAATAAAATTCTCTTTGTTAGCTTTGTGCTTTCATACAAATTGGTAGTTGAGTGTGATCTCCTATCTCCTCTTTCGGTTAATCGAGTGCGCTCGATTCAACGAACGTAGAAGCCGATTCACGGTATCTAGTGCGCTAGATCAACGTACGAAGAATCGTAGATCTTCTTTCTCGGCATCGTGCGCTATCAACGAGACGAAGATAGCTAGAATCCGGTATCTTTGGATCAACGGATTTGGGCCTTGCAGTATTCTTAACTCACCGATTGCTACATTCCATCGACTGAAGTTTATTTCGATTAATCCGCTGCGTCAGTTTTTGGTATCGGAGCCATACTTAGCCAATCATAGCTAAGTTGATTCTTGGAGCCAAGTATTTGAAGTTGAAGTTTGAAGTTGTGTTCATCGTGTTCATATTGAAGTTGCAACAAGAGGGAGAACTTTCGATCCATTCCATTTTGGATCAAAGTGTTGAAAGTGTTTGAATTTGAAGTAGGCCGTGTATACTTGGGAAGTAGCCGAGCCTAGTGAAGGGTTTTGAAGCTTGAAGCCGTGACTCATTGTTGTTTGTTGAAGTGTTTGTGAAGTTTTTCAATCATGCCACCAAGGAGAGCTAATCGTCATCAAAACGTTGAAGCTTTGTATCGAAGAGAAGAAGCCGAGCTTATGGAGCAACGTATTAATGAGAAATTTGATGAAGGCATTGGTAAATTGGAGAAATTGATGAATGATTTGAATCAAAGGAGGAGATCACCAAACTCGAACCATGGAGGAAACCGAGTTTCGCCATCGGTTACGGAAGCGAGGAGGGTATCACCACATTCTTTTAGAGATAGAAGAGAAACGTCAATTTCATCACGAAGAGATCATCATGAATATGCACATGAAGAGAGAAGAAGTCAACTTGAATTTGACAATGAAGCATATAGAGATGAAGAGAGACATAGTCAAAGAAGCATGCATGAACGAAGAGATGATAATGGTCGAGATCGATGTAGGCGTACTTTTGATTTTGTTGAAGAAGGTGATAGAGCTAGTATTCATTATCGAGATCGAGACCCAGTTCGAAATTCATATCGGGATGTTGAAGATGATCATCGATGGGAATCGGGTATGAAGATGGAAATTCCAGAATTTAAAGGAGGGATGGTAGCAGAAGAATTTCTCGATTGGGTTTCTAATGTTGAAGAGATCTTTGATTTCAAGGAGGTTCCTGAACATAGGAGAGTGAAGTTGGTTGCTACTAGGTTGAGGGGGAGAGCTTTGGCGTGGTGGCAGCAAACTAAACTTACAAGGGAGAGAATGGGGAAGTCAAAGATAGAATCGTGGGATAAGATGAAGAAGTTGATGAGATCTACTTTCTTACCTTACAACTATCAGTCACTTATGTACCAGAGGTTGCAGAATCTGAGGCAAGGGACAAAGTCTGTTAGTGATTATGCTGATGAATTTTACCAACTCATTGCCAGGAATGATATTATGGAAACGGAAGAACATCTAACTGCTAGATTCATTGGGGGATTGAGAATGCAGATCCAGGATATGGTTAATATGTTCGATCCTAGATCAGTTGCAGAGGCACATCAGAAAGCGTTGGCTTGGGAGAAACAAGGAAGGCGTGGAGGTGGTGTGTATACTAATTCCAATAATCAAGCAAGGGGTGTTGGTGGAAGTTCTAATGTTCCTAAACCTGTCAATAAGCCAGTGGTGAAGGAGGCTGAGAAGGCAAAGGTGAGTAGTGGTTTCAAATGTTACAATTGTCAGGAGTTGGGTCATAAAAGCAATGAATGTCCGAAGCCGAAGAAGAGTGCAATGGTTGCAGAAGTTGAGGAGGATGATGGTGAGGAAGCAGAATGTTCAAATACACCTTATGTTGAGGAGGAGGAAGAATTGTTTGGAGATGAAGGTTGTAATCTTATGATGAGGAGGTCATGTCTTACACCAAAGCAAGAGGAGGATTGTAGTTGGTTGAGAAGCAATATTTTTCAGTCGACGTGTACTATTCTGGGAAAAGTTTGCAAGTTCGGTATTGATGCTGGAAGTTGCGATAATATTATTTCTACAGAAGCAGTAAGGAAGTTGAACCTGAAGACTGAGAAGCATCCTAAACCGTACAAGCTAGCATGGTTAAGGAAGGGTGGTGAAGTGAAGGTGTGTCGAAGGGCTTGTGTTAATTTCTCTATTGGGAAGAAGTACAAAGATGAAATTTGGTGTGACGTTGTAGACATGGACGTGTGTCATCTGTTGTTGGGCAGACCGTGGCAGTTTGATAGAGCAGTTCAACATGATGGTCGTGCCAATAGCTACAGTTTCATGTTCGAGGGTACTAAGATCACTTTGGTTCCCAAGAAGCAACAACAGAAGGAGAGCAAACTAGAAGAGATTGAAGAGTTGAAAACCTTATTATCTTTGAAGGTTTTTGTTAAGGAAGTTGAAGAGGAGCCTGAAGTATTTTTGTTGATTGGGAGAGAGAGTAGTGAAGAAGTTGAGATTCCTGAAGAAGCAAAGCCAGTTTTGAAAGAATTTGAAGACGTATTTCCAGAAGAGTTGTCTAAGGAGTTACCGCCACTTAGAGACATTCAACATCAAATTGATCTTGTTCCGGGAGCAGTATTACCACATAGACCACATTATCGAATGAGTCCGAAGGAACATGAAGAGTTGAGAAGGCAGGTGGAAGAGTTGTTAGAGCAGGGACGTGTTCAGGAAAGCTTGAGTCCTTGTGCAGTGCCAGCATTGTTGGTACCGAAGAAGGATGGAACATGGAGAATGTGTACAGATAGTAGAGCTTTGAACAAGATTACTGTTCGTTATAGATTTCCTATGCCAAGGTTGGATGATTTGCTGGATCAGTTGAGTGGGGCAACTATATTTTCGAAGATTGACTTGAAGAGTGGTTATCATCAAATTCGGATTAGACCTGGAGACGAATGGAAGACAGCTTTCAAGACGAGAAAGGGGTTATACGAATGGTTGGTTATGCCATTTGGTTTGTCAAATGCACCTAGTACATTCATGCGGGTGATGAATCAAATCTTTAGACCATTCATTGGGAAGTTCGTGGTGGTTTATTTCGATGATATTCTGATTTATAGCAGGAGTACGGAGGAGCATGTTCTACATTTGAGGGAAGTATTGATTATTCTTCGTGAGGAACAATTTTATGCTGCTGCGAAGAAATGTGTGTTTATGACGCACAGTGTTTTATTTCTGGGTTATGTTGTTTCAAGAGAAGGTATTCAAGTTGATCAGAGTAAAGTTGAAGCAGTCAGAAATTGGCCACAGCCAAAGACAATTACGGAAGTGAGAAGTTTCCATGGGCTAGCGTCATTCTACCGAAGATTCATTCCACACTTCAGTAGCGTGATGGCTCCGATTACTGATTGCATGAAAGGGAGACAGTTTGTATGGTCAGAGGAAGCGGGGATTGCTTTTGAACGAATCAAAGAACTTTTGACGACAGCGCCAATTCTTGTTTTACCTGATTTTCAGTTATTGTTTGAACTACATACCGATGCATCAAAGGTTGGGATTGGAGGAGTGTTGAGTCAGCAGGGGAGACCTATTGCATATTTCAGTGAAAAGTTATCAGGGGCAAAGATGAGATACAGTACATATGACGTTGAATTCTATGCTGTTGTACAAGCTGTTAAGCATTGGAGACACTATCTATTTCAGAAAGAATTTGTTCTGTACACTGATCATGAAGCATTTACAGGGGCAGGACAAGATTTCAGCGAGACATGCATCATGGATTGCTTATTTACAGCAGTTTACTTTTGTCGTTAAGCACAAATCAGGGGTGACGAATCGGGTAGCTGATGCTTTGAGTAGGAGGAGTCATTTGTTAGCAACAATGAAGGTTGAAGTGACAGGGTTTGAAATGTTGCCAGAATTGTTTGAGGAGGATCCTTACTTTGCAAAGTTTGTTGAGAAAGTTAAGGATGGAAGTTCGGATGAATTTGTGTTGATTGATGGATTCTTGTTCAAAGGAAATCAATTATGCATCCCAGACTGTAGCTTGAGATTGAAAATTGTCAAGGAGTTACACGAGGAAGGGCATGTGGGCCATGATCGTACTTTGCAATTGATTTCACAGTCTTACTTTTGGCCGTCGATGAGAAAAGAGGTGGAAAGATTCGTGGAGAGATGCCATATTTGCCAGGTGTCAAAGGGAACAGCGACGAATGCAGGATTGTATATGCCGTTGCCTGTACCATCTAAGCCATGGGTTGATATTAGCATGGATTTCGTTTTGGGTTTGCCTAGAACTCAAAGGGGGAATGACTCGATATTTGTTGTAGTGGACAGGTTTTCGAAGATGGCATATTTTATTGCCTGCAAGAAGACAGTGGATGCAGTTCGAGTGGCACAATTATTCTTTAAGGAGGTGTATCGATTGCATGGTTTACCAGAATCTATTGTTTCTGATCGAGATACTCATTTTCTGAGTCACTTTTGGTTGAGTTTGTGGAAGATGGTGGGAACGA
Organism: Allium cepa; assembly: GCA_030765085.1. NCBI lineage: Eukaryota > Viridiplantae > Streptophyta > Magnoliopsida > Asparagales > Amaryllidaceae > Allium > Allium cepa. The sequence continues at coordinate 112,398,047 of CM060934.1, forward strand.
AGCTGAAATTTAGTAGTGCTTATCATCCGCAAACTGATGGACAGACAGAAGTTGTAAACAGATCATTGGGAAATTTGTTGCAATGTCTTGTACAGGATAATTTGAGAAGTTGGGACATGAAATTATGCCAAGCAGAATTTTCTCATAATCATGCCATGAATCGCAGTACGGGATTCAGTCCATTTCAAATTATTTATTCAAATTTACCCAGGGGACCGTTGGATTTGGCAGTAGTACCACAATCGAAGGGAACAGTTAAACGAGCTGCTGATTTTGTTGATGAGTTGACTGAATGTCATAAAATCGTTCAGGAACGATTGGAAAAGTCGAATGAGAAATATAAGAAGTCTGCAGATTTGAAGCGACGAAATGTTGAATTTAACGAAGGCGATTTGGTTTATGCAGTGTTGACAAAAGACCGTTTTCTGGTGGGAACATACAATAAATTGAAAGCGCGAAAAATTGGTCCAATTGAAATTTTGAAGAAAATCAATGAGAATGCTTATCAATTGAATTTACCAAACGATGTTCATACTTCAGATGTTTTCAATGTCAAACATTTAATTCTGTATCGTGGAAATGAAATTGTTGTGGAAGAAGATGTTGAGAATTCGAGGCCGAATTTCTGTCAACCCGGAGAGGATGATGCAGTGCAGTCTGAAAGCTCTGAAAACACTGAAAATTCTCAAGTATAGGTCGCTCACGACCTAAGGAGGGTCGGCCACGACCTAACGGCTCACAAGGGGAGAAGCAACGACCTAACAGGTCGTGTGGAAAAGAGCAGCGACCTAACAGAAGCCTAAGTCGTTCGGGTTCTTTAGGTCGTATGGAGGAAGACTTTGTTTTAGGTCGGCCACTACCTATGAGAAGCATTTTAGGTCGCCCACGACCTAATGGGTATGCTGAAAGAGGAAGTTCACGACCTAAGATAGGTCGCGTGAAGGAAGGTAGGTCACGTGAAGGAAGGTAGGTCGCGAGAATTCCTGTTGCCGCATTTTCTAGGTCGCGAACGACCTAACTCATATGAGTCGCAAGACGATTGCTGAAGCCGCTCCTTTAGGTCGCAAACGACCTTGTTTAAGTCGCTATGTGTTGTACATATGTGTGTTAGGTCGCTAACGACCTTTGTAAGTCATAGGTCGAATACTTTGGTTTGTACTGTGTTGTAAGTCGCTGTATGGTATATATGTGAATATATGGTGTTGTGATAGGTCGCTAACGACCTTACTTAGGTCGTAGGCCGCTCTGAGTTAGGTCGGTGGGTATTTGTTAGGTCGGGGAACTGTGTTAGGTCGCATGCGACTTAAGGGTGATGTAATGTTGGGATTGTAACGCCTATAAATAGGCCGATGGTGTCATTTGTAATGGTGGTTGATTTTTGGAATAAAATTCTCTTTGTTAGCTTTGTGCTTTCATACAAATTGGTAGTTGAGTGTGATCTCCTATCTCCTCTTTCGGTTAATCGAGTGCGCTCGATTCAACTAACGTAGAAGCCGATTCACGGTATCTAGTGCGCTAGATCAACGTACGAAGAATCGTAGATCTTCTTTCTCGGCATCGTGCGCGATCAACGAGACGAAGATAGCTAGAATCCGGTATCTTTGGATCAACGGATTTGGGCCTTGCAGTATTCTCAACTCACCGATTGCTACATTCCATCGACTGAATTTATTTCGATTAATCCGCTGCGTCAGAAACTCTTAGGAGTAATCAGCTAAAAGAAAAAATTTCTAAATGCCATTTTTGGCAATCTAGTGTGAAATTTCTCGGTCATATTATTTCCGAATCCGGAATATCAGTGGATCCTTCAAAGATCGAAGCGATTCAAAATTGGAAGAGACCGGAGAGTGTAACTGAAATCTGTAGTTTCCTTGGATTGGCGGGTTATTACCGTCGTTTTATCAAAGACTTTTCTAAAATTGTCGTACCTCTTACTGGCTTAACTAAGAAAGGTGTCAAATACATTTGGTCGGACAAATGTGAAACTTCTTTTCAGAAATTAAAAGAACTCCTTTTCGATGCTCCTATACTTGTTATTCCCGAAGGAAATCAAGACTTTATTGTTTATACCGACGCAAGTCGTGTTGGTTTAGGTGCTGTTCTTATGCAAAAAGAACGTGTTATTGCTTATGCTTCTAGGCAATTGAAGCCAGCAGAGACTAGGTATGCCACTCATGATTTAGAACTCGCGGCTATCGTTTTCGCCCTTCGTATTTGGCGTCAATATCTTTTGGGAGAAAAATTTGTTCTCTATACCGATCATAAGTCCTTGAAATATTTGTTTTCTCAAAAGGAACTTAATTTGCGTCAATGGTGTTGGCTCGAATTTCTTGCATCTTATGATCTTGATATCCTTTATACTCCCGAAAAAGGGAATCGAGTTGCCGATGCGCTTAGTTGCAAGCACAAGCGGTTGTTTCCATGATGATATCTGAATGGAATGATCTCGGGATTTTATCCACTTGTGAAATTCGAGATCGAGTTTCCGATTTATGTTCATCCCTTGTTTAAGCTCGTCCTTCTCTTTTAGACCGCATACTTGAAGCTCAAGAACTAGATCCTGTATTGGCTCTTCTTAGCCAAAGATTGAGGGATAAAATTGATATTGAAGAATTGAAAGACTTTGATATCGATTCTTGTGGCGGCATTCGAAAATTTGGTAGATTTATCGTGCCAAATAATAGTGATCTTCGTAAAGATATTTTAGAAGATTCTCATCGTTCTAAATTTACCATTCATCCTGGTAGTAGTAAAATGTACGCGGATATGAAGCGACTTTATTATTGGGAGGGAATGTAATCTGATATTGCTAACTTTGTTAAGTTTTGCATGACTTGCCAGCTTGTCAAGGCTGAACATCAAAGGCCTGGTGGGTTATTGTAACCATTAGAAATTCTAATTTGGAAGTGGGATCAATTTTCTATGGATTTTATTGATGGCCTTCCCCGTTCTCGTTTGGGTCATGATAGCTTATGGGTAATTGTTGATAGACTTACTAAATCCACCCATTTTATTCCCATTCGGTCTAATCGAACCGTTCCTCTCTTGGCCAAACTTTTCATTAATGAGATTGTTAAATTGCATGGAGATCCTACTTCTATTGTTAGCGATCGTGATCCATTGTTTACTAGTGGATTTTGGAAGAGTCTTCAAAAAGCTTTGGGAACGAAGCTTAATTTTAGCACCGCTTATCATCCCCAGTCCGATGGACAAACTGAGCGTGTGAACCAAACTCTTGAAGATCTTCTTTGTACTTGTGTGCTTGATTTTGGTGGAAGTTGGGAAGAACATATCCCTCTTGATGAGCTTTCCTATAATAATAGCTTCCAATCTAGTATTGGTATGGCACCATTTGAGGCACTCTATGGTAGGCCATGCCGATCTCTATCTTGTTGGCTTGAGGCCGGTGAGAGGCTGATTTTAGGTCCATATTTTAATCGAGATTCCACAGAAATGATTGAGCTTATTCGTCATAGGATGAAAAAAGCCCAGATTAGACAAAAATCCTATGCCGATAACTGGAGAAGAAAGTTAGAATTTTCTGTGGGAGATTCTGTTTTTATTCGTGTTTCACCTATGAAAGGTGTTGTACGTTTCATTCGATCGGGAAAATTAGCGCCTCGATATATTGGGCCATTTCCTATCACCGAACGTATTGGTTCCATAGCTTATCGCCTTTCTTTACCGGCTCAGTTTTCTGCCATGCATGACGTGTTTCACGTTTCTCAATTACGGAAATGCCTTCGGGATTCCGACTCTATTCTTGAGCCTGGTATTGTGGAAGAAATTGAAGTTTCGCCGAATTTAACTTATGAGCAGCATCCTATTCGAATTGTTGCTTCGGAGGTCAAACGACTTAGAAATAAAGATGTTTCGCTTGTGAAGGTTCAATGGTCCTCAAATCTAAGGATTACTCTTGGGAATCTAGAGAATTCATCGAGCGAACACATCCAAACTTACTTTCTCATGCTCTTTGAGGTGAACTTCTTATTTCAAATTTCTTTTGTGTAAATATGCTTTTATGGTTGTTACTTTTTATTTCCATCTTATATATTGCGAGGACGCAATTTCTTTAAGGAGGGGAGTCTGTAACAACCCGCATATTTATCGATTTTATATTTAAATATTCTTATTCAAATATTCTTATTTAAATATTTTATCGTTAATCCGATTATAGTCCAAAAAGCTACTTTTTGCATACGATCAAATTAGGACTCGAGACCACCCCTATTGAGTTCAAAATGACGTTTACAATCTTTTTGAGTATAAGCTTCGATATGTTTGGAGTTAGTGAAATTTTGCCACTTTTACACTTTGGGTCTTTGGGTTGGTTTAGCCATTATAACTCAAGCTCAACCCCCCTTCTCTTCATAACTTCATTTTCATTTCCTAACACTCAAGCTTCATCAAAAATGGAGGAGGGAATGGGAAATTAAAACTCCAAACTCAATTCTCTTGCAAATCAATCATTCAACTCCAAATTCAAAGAGAAGACATTGGATTCAAGCTTCTTGGTTGAGATTGAAGTGGGATTGGTTCTTGCTTTGCTTTAAGCTTCATTTTCATTGATTTTTGTTGCAAAGGTGAGATTATTAACTCACATTCTTGTCTATAACTATCTTGGATTGTTGGGAATGAATTCCCATCACTTTAGCATGTACATTTGCATTTGGTTTGGATTGGATTGGCGAAAAACTCCAATTTTTAGTGTTCTTGTTGAATTTCTGCACTTAGGTCATTCTGCCTTGCTAGGTCGTTCGGCGTGTTAGAGTCTCGGCCTGCATATTTCGTTAACCCTTAGGTTGTTCTACTTGGAAGGGTCGCCTCGGTGTTAGGTCGCTAGGCTCTAGGCCGTAGGTCGCTAGGTTGTAAGCCGTTCGGCCTTGTTTCTATTTTTATGTCGCTCGGCCTTCTCCTCTTTATGCCATTCGGCCTGCAAACCCATGGACTTCGGCCTTCTTCGCATAGGTCGTTCCACCTTTAGGTCGTACCCTTTAGGCCGTAACCACTAGGTCGCTCGGTTAGGTCATTCGGCCTTGTTTATCCTTAGGTCGTTGTAGCCTTAGGTCGCTTGACCTTTATATTGTTAGGTCGCGAGTTTGGTAAGTCGTTCGGCCTTGTCTTCATTAGGTTGCTAGGTCGCTCGCCTTTAGGTCGCAGCACTTTAAGTCTCTCGGCCATACTTGCTCCGTTAGGTCGCTCGACCATTTACCATTTTAGGTTGCGACCGAGTTAGGTCGTTGACCATGTTAGGTCGCTCGGCCTTCACACCGTTGGATCTCTTAACCCTTTAGGTCGTAGGTCGCTCGACCTTACTCACCTCGATAGGTCGCTTCCCTTTATGTCGCATGACCTTTATTTCTTTAGGTCATACGACCTTAATTTCTTTAGGTCGCATGACCACTTGGTCATAACCCTTAGGTCGTAGCTCGGCCGTGTTAGGCTGTTAACCTTAATTCGTTCGACCTATTTTACTTTAGGTCGTTCCATTGCACTTTAGCTCGGCCTTGTTAGGTCGCACTGGTATTTCTACTTTGATGCACTTGGAACGGATTTCTTTAGATTTTATTCACGTCTTTGAATGTGAACTTTGTGATTGATTGTTTCTACAATCACTTTTGTGATTTTTCACTTTAAAAATATAAAGGTTTCAATACTAGTAGTAAATATCAAAACTCTTTCATCAAAGCAATTTCAACTCTATTTTATTTACTAAGCTCTTTTCTAAAAACCGTTTTCTATGCTATTAGTATATACAAACATTTCCTTCACTCGTACGAGAAATTGAATTAAACGACTTAGTAAAACAAGTGGTATGAAACACCTGTGTTTGCTTCGTCGGTTAACTCTTGGACTTGTTCGATTGAACCTCTTGTGACAATTTTCTAATCAAGATCTACAATTTGTTTGTAAATATCTAAGTCAAGCAAGTGGTTATGGGACATGAAGCTAAACTTTTATATTCACTAGCTCAGTGTAATTGACACTTCTTGATGATCGATGATGATCATTTTTGTGATTTAGACTAGCAATTGTGTGATGTCTCTTTGTCTACGAGGGAGACTAAACCCCGTTTCTGTGGAGCTTCGGCTCAATTTGGTGGGGTCGCGACCCATGGTCTTCGGACCGTTTGTGGAGCTTCGGCTCAAAATTTATGGTTAGCTACCATGAGACAGCGTCTCATTTTGTGATACACGTGTTGGTGAGTTTTCATACTCCCGTTTGTGATAGGCCTTTTCCCATTTTTTTGTGATTTCTGGATTTCTTGCACAGATTTCTAGAATTTTTTGTTTCATCAATTTTAGTGATTTTCATTGATAAGCTTTATCATTATTTATGCATTGGTGAATTTGTGTGTCATTGACTCTTTTGTGCATGCAACTTTATGGAGTTTGACATTTCTTTGAATCTTTGAGAAGATTCTTGTGATATCGATTAATCACTTTTTGATGTTCATTTACATGCTTTTTATAGTATGTTATTATGGTCATTATATGCTTATACCGTTTCTCTTATTCTATATCATCTCGTCTGATATTTATAGCTAGACTGATCCGTTTATTATTTTCTTATTAAATAATACTCGGGTCAGACCGAGATGTTACAGGTGCTTCTGCTTGACTTCTCATCCAGGATCATTACCTTGACTTTTGACTAACTACTTAGATTTGTAGTTTTTGTTGTATACACTTGAGATATAGGCTCATGGTTGTATTCATATTCTTTTTGTATAGCACTTGTAGCTATTCTTTTTTGGTAGTGTGGATCTTATTTGACCACAACTCTGATGTACACTTTCATGTGTTATATTCATATCTCTTTCCGCCTTGTGATATGGATATCTATGACTGATTCATGTTATGTATATTTCTATGTTTGTTTCCGAAGAATATTATAGCCCCTGTGTAGTAGCTTTGGGTTTGCAAAGCAATTACATGGATGGTCGCTCCCCAACAGCCTTATTCTCCGTACTAGTTGACAACACTACATCGTAGTGTTCTTGGCTAGCGTGGGTATAGAGGTGGGGCGTCACAATATCCGTAAGCTTTCTCAGCCCTGCGAGTTATGCCTAGGCCGTCTCAGGCAGGCAGTAGATTGCAAGATACACAATGGTTATGCCTGGATCCCCCAGGAAACAATCCGTACCCCTAGGCCATCTCAGCCAAGAAGTTGCGCTATGTAGTCGCGCTCGTAAGACCATGGAGATCGCCATGGAATTCGATGGGCACTCGAGTATCATATCCGAAAAACCCAAATCAGAGAGAATAATATCGATAGAATGAATCCACAGTGTGGCCACAAAGCGGATATCAAGCAGAAGGCACTTTCCATATCTTTACTTCAAAAATATGTATCATATAGTACCTTTCAAAATCTTTTTCAAATATCATACTTATATAAAGTCCATCAAATATAAGATTCCATTTTCAAATCGAATACTTTCCAAAATCCACAGTATATCAAATCATACTTATATAGACTTCGATTATATAAGATGTCTCTTTCCAAATTGAGTGCCTTTCAAATCAACAGTTTTGAAATCAACTTCATACTTATACAAATCCATTTTATATAAGTTCGATAACTCCTAAATCAAGTATTTAGTAAATCAAGGTTCTCAATTATAATTCGTTTCAAAAACATTTCAGTTTCAAAGTCATATATGATTTTGCCAAATCATTTCTTCCAAATTACATATACTAAGTTTCAAAGTTTCTTAAAACAGTAGATTTAGAAAATAATCCAAATTTCCAAATCAACAAAAAAAATTTGGTCGAACAAATTCATTTCCATTTCAAACATATATTCACTTTCAAAAATCATAATACTTTCAAAGTTATAAATCTTTCGAAACTAAAATACTTGAAACCATTACACTTTGAAAATTATAACATTTCAAAATCATACATTTGAAATCATATGACATTCCTTTAATTCTTTACATTTCACAAATTTATTCAATTAAACCAAATCTAAAATTTCCAATTTTAATTCAATTCAAACCATCGGTTTCAATTCAATTTAGTTCTCCAACAAAATCATTTCAAATATTATCAAATTTCAAATAAAGATTTGATCCACAAAATAAACTATTCAACCTTTAATATATTTCAAAGCTTAAATATACCATATTTTATAATTTCATATATCTCAAATTTTACTTCATTATTACTTAGTTTTGAAATATTCATTTCATAAATCCAATATTTTAAATAAAGTCAAATTACAAGTAAACCAAATATCCTTTCATGCTAATACAAACTTCAATAATTCATTTATCAAAATTAATTATCATTCCAAATTCACATTCTTTATCAAAATAAAGATTAAATCATTTCCAAACCATTTCAATCATCAAAATATCCAAAATGATTACTACGTTTAAAACCATCCCTTTTTAATACAATCAAACTATTTATTTCTATATGAAAAATCCAATTTACCATTGGGAAGATTTTTATTCTATATATATGTATATACTTTATTCAAAACATTTCAAATCTATATTCCATACCAGTATAATTCAAAATAGTCTTATTTATTTTACTCAACAAATAGTTTCAAACTTATATAAATCATATTACTTTATACTTTAATCAAACAAAACTAAACTTATATTCCTTATCAAATACCTTATACCTTTCAAAATTTCTTAGCTTTGAAATGTTAACTTGATTTGGAAGTGCTGAATCTTCAAACTAGTCGAAGAAATCATATTTCAATCCAAGAGTTGGAAATCACCAACAAATTAGTAAATCGATTCCAATAGATAAGGTTATACCAAAACAAATCTGAATCTCGAGGACTGAACACCAGCTTACTTTAAATCATTCCTAATACACACACACACAGATATATATATATATATATATCCATACTTCGAAATCTGAAATCAAAATTGGTTTCACAAAATCACTCGCATAGCAAAGCTACTAGAGTGGCCTCTTCCAACTCAGAAACTCGAAAATCAATGTCGATGACGCATGTATTCATCACCGAAATTATTTTCCAGCGACATAAGTGGGTTCTGGACTTTTATTTTCTTGAAAACTTCTTTGAAATCTCTTCGAAATCATTGGAATTCTTTCGAATACATTTGAAACATTTCTTATTCAGAAAATATCCTTAAATCATATTATTATAATATATTTTCCAAAATCTTGAAACCGATTTCAAAACACTGGAGTTCGATTCCTCGAAATTCAAATTCAAAACCCTTCAATTATAAATCATTTTCATATAAATCAAAATTCTTATAAATTTCAAAATTTCAAATCCTTTCGAAATTTTAAATTTTCATTTTTAAAAGGTATAAAATCCTTATCGAAAACATTTCTCTTTTATATACAAAATAGGGTCATCCTTACCACAATAATAATTTTGATGTAAGCACAATTTCAAAACACAACCAAACACAAATTTCTAAATAATGATTCAAGGATGGATTTCAAACAACAGAGATTCGAATTCAGAGAACTCTAATCAAATAGAATTCTGGTTCGAAGATAATCTCAAACGAATATGAGATAATTTAATTACCAAATAGAAGATGGATAAGCCTATATAAATCGTGGGCGACCATAACTGGGTCAACCGTGACTTCAGGAATATAACTAATGCGGAAATCTAAGGAAAATCGACATTCGATCGCCAGAGATAGAATCCGGGTAGAGCAGGAGATAGATAGCAACGTAAACCGAGAATATAGAAATCTCCGGTGAATAAATGCCAATTGTAAAGGAGTTTCACCCCTTTACAAATCATTCAAAGGTTAGCAGAATCACCAATCTTTACAATGGTCATTCCAAAGTGGAATTATGGATTGCTCCAAAATCAAAAGGATAAATAGGGAAGACAAGACTGGACTTCAGAACAAGTGGGAGTGTTCCAAAGTTCAAGGAATCCTAGTCAATAAAAATCCAAACCAAGAGATTTAAAACAAGGTGGATACCGAAGAGATGAAGTTTAGAAAATCTTGATTTCAAAATAAGAAAAAATTTATACCAAAATAATCTTTGAAACTCCTTTAAAATCATTTGGAAATCATTTATACTTCGAAAATATGTTCTCTCACAAAGAAATGATTCTGAGATTGATTTCACACATTCTAGGTTATTTCTACCCTATCTCAAATGAGTTTTTACTCCGTAGGCAATGGTTTGCCTAAAACCAAAGCTCTGATACCAACTATAACAACCCGATATTTTCAGCCATTCGCATCCACACATGCCAGACTTGAATTGCTCAAAATACCGCATTGTAAATAAATTTGGAGCAAATGAAAACAATCATAGAATCACAGACACGGAAATATCAGAATAACTCACAGCGGAAAATTAAAATACCATAGTAGTTCATGAAGCTACTATAACAAACTCTCAAAACATAATACATAATATCAGTCTGAAACATATACAATAGAAATCCCAAATATATAGAAGTTTTAAATACCAGAGCGGAAATAGAACAACTGAAACTGAAAGGGAATAGATAACTAGACAAGCATAATCTTCAGCGATTCCTAGCTCCAGAAAAGAAATCCAAAGCTAAGCTGTAAATACTCAGGTTGACCCGAGCGTAAAGTAAAACACAAAACACTCGAGTCAAGACATACACACTTATATAATGTAAACCAACTCAAGTGAACTGTAGTAGTAATGCACCATAACTTATAGGATGCCTGGGATCGCCCATCCTCTAAGGATCAGTTTAACTATAAATTAAATACATCCCGTGGTTAAAATTCAAAAATGGTATTTTATACTTCGAAATTCAATATCATTTCAAATTCATTTCAAAATATCAAAATATCATATCCTTCCAAAACCTCATTCATATTTATTTTATTTAAATACCATTCCAAATCACATTTAAAATGGTTTACATATCAACGCAAATATTCCAATTAAACCAATTAAATATCCCATTTAAATCATTTAAAAATGAAGTTATTATATCTAGTAATCAAATATTCAATTCTCAAAATTTCACCAATTTATTAAAACAGTGAAATTTCAACTTTCGCATCATTTAGAAAATGCTACGATAAATTTACATTTGAAACAATTCAGTTTAACAAAGATAGCATTTACAGAAACACTATAATTAGTTTAGTTTCAACAACTATAGCACTTACAAAGTGCTATAATAGACCTTAGTTCAATTTATTCTTTTGGTTCATTTATATCAATTACAGCATTTACAAAATGGTGTAATATCTTTAACTTTAGAAATGCTATTAAATTAAATTTCAACTTTTCAATACAATTTCATAAACCATTAAACTTAAATTTAAACCATTTTAACTTATAAGAATTATATTTTCTCACTTCAAAATGATCATTTAAATACCCTTTAGTTTATGATTTATAAAGTGAAATTTTCACAAATAATTATCAAAATTTCTTTGATTATTCACTTATAAAAATTAATGTATAATTTTATAACATCTCATTTACTTTACCTTTTTATTTAATTTACCATTTCATAAATTATATTTAAATTCCATTTTATTTATCTTAACTTAACTTTTATTTTTAAAACACATTTCACATTTTCCAAGTTAAGTTATATCTCAAATTTCAATTATAAACATTTATTTATTTAACTATTTTAATTTATAGAAAATCAATAACACTTTATAAAATCATTTTATATTCAAATTTAAATCAAATTCTTATATTTTCTTACTTAACTTAAATTCCATTTATAAACAAAATCATAAATTCCAAAATTTACTTATGTTTCAAATGCTACTTTATCATTTATTTATTTCACTCATTTAACTTATAGAAAATCACTAATATTTTATAAAAATCATTTTTTTATTAAATTTAAATCAAAATATCATAATATTCACATTTTTTAAAATTTTAAAATTTTAGAAAAATATCTTTTAATCACGGTCTTCATAAAAATTTTCTAACATAAGTCAAATTATATGGATAGTATATCATTTCAATCCAAAATTTACAAAGAAAAATCCGGGTTCTATCATTTCAAACCCCCAATCCCAAGTTAAATGAAATAAAATAAAAATCGTTTAGGCCTATCATTTCAGCCCATAACGATTTTTACCTATTCTAAAGTCTGTTCGAGTATGTATCATTTTATGTATCATTTCAACCCATAGTGATTCTATTCTACAGGGAACTTGCAGTGTGATAAACTAATATAAATAAACAGAATAACATTATATAACAGCAACAGATGATATAACAGGTGCATAAACAGGGGTGAACATCATATAAATAATATCACAGGCAGTTATAACAAAATAATATAAACTACAGATTCATGGGATGTCAATTTACTACTTATACAAGTACAGAATGTCTGGTGAGAAATACTCACCTCTACAAGCTGGAGATTGCAATATAAATGACATAATAAAATCAAAGCACAATGACAAGACTACGGATTTAAGTGGAGAGTGATATCCAATGCCACAAATCTTGATTTACAACCCAAAACAAAAATCAAAACAAATTATAAATTCAATACACTATGAAATGAAATAACTTTTGAATAAAAAGAGATATGAGTGCCAAATCTTTTGCCTTGCTTTCTCATATGCTATGCATGGCCTAAGGGTGCATATGGTCAGGTTTTCGTCAGTACATGACTCGGGTTTTGGGCTAGCATGGCTCGGGTTTAAGGCATGAACAAGGTGGAGTTTGTAACATGAGAAGGTGAAGAGGTTATGCAACATAGTGGAGTTTTTGTTCATCAATGTGGTTCGGCCATGGGAAATGGGCTCGGCCTGTAGGTGCACCATGACAGGACAGTGGCCAGAGGGGTGTGTGGTGATCAGGTCAGAGGTGGTGGAGACGGCTATGGTGGTGGTTAGGGTGGTGGTTGAAGGAGATGAAGCAAAGGTGGTCAACTAGCATGGTTTCAAGGCATTAGATTGCATTTTTGAGGGGTTTGATCACCATGGAAGGATCGGCCTTGGTCAAGATCAGAGGAGTAGCTGGTGGTGGCCGTGGCTATGGAGGAGAGGCCTATCAACCCATAGATGAGAAACAAGGCAAAAATGCATGAAAAATAAGGAAAAAGTAGAATAAGAAGTGAAGCCATTACCAAATTTCTCTCAAGCCGTTAATGAGAATGAAGGAAATATTTTTTGCATGAAAAGTAAATGAGGTACACGGCTAAGAACAAAATTTGCACGGCCAAACAAGAAATTAATGAGGAGTTATGAAATTGAAAAGTCCAGAAAGTGAAAAGTCAAAAGAAAAGGAAGAGTCTTTGTCTCTTTGATTTACCATTTCCTTTAAAACAAATAAATCAAAATAATTTCAGCAAATACTTTTAAAAACCGCAACCAAGTGAAATAGTATGAAAATAAATAATTAAATTTAAAGAAAAATAGAAAAGAATAAAAGAAATTGCTTAAAAATCCAAAACAGTGTTCAAAATTTTACAACTAAATCATCATTGGCTTTGGAAAATATCTACTTCATTTTAAAAATATTCTAAAGAAAAGTTTTGAAATAAACTAATTTTTTAAACATATTCAAATGGAAATAAATAATTAAATTTAGAGAAAATAGGAAAATAATTAAAGAAATTGTCTAAAAATTGGAAACATAACATGAAAATTACAAATAAAATACCATTGGCTCTAGAAAAATTTCTATTTCACTTTAAAACAAATAAATGTCAATAAATAAAATAAACAAGGAAAAAAATAAAGCGGGAATGAGAATAAAATAAGTTTTTGATAAAAAATAGAAAAATAAATAAAGAATTCCTTAAATTAATTGAAGCTGGAAATCAGAAATTGTAAACAAAAATACAACTAACACTGGAAAATGTCAATTACCCTTTCAAAATGTTTTAAAATCAAAATATATACAATATATGTTATTTTACCCACATAAATATAATTAGAACATTACATGACCAAATAAAACATTAATTATATAATTTAAATAAACAATTTTGTTAAATAGAGCAAATTTCACACAATGGTTAAAAAGGCATAACTTTCACAATATAAATCAGATTTCAACGAAACGAAAGGCAGTGTTCTTAAAATTTTATTTACTTTCATTATAAAAGATAAAATTTGAATTTTAAGTTGACCAAAATTCATTATTGTGGAAATTATCCTTTTTAGTCATGTTTGGAATTATTATTCATATCAAAATCAAATTTTATATTTGAAATAACAAAATTATCTAAATTAAATGAATAAAATAAAGTTAAATCAAAATTCAATTAAAATAATTAAAATATACAATTAAAATAATCACAAAATACAGGGTTGTTACAAATCTATTATCAAATGAAATGAATTTCCTAAGTTAGGGTTTAGGAATTTCTAAAAATTGAAGAGAGATTGAGATGGAGAAGATGAAGATGATGCTTACCCAAGCTTCTCTTTGATTTCTTGGGATTGAATTGGAATTTCATAAGAATCTAGGGCTTAGGAATTTTAGTTTCCTCTTGCTTCCCCCATTTTTACCTTAGATTGAGAGTGTTAGGAAATGAGGAGTGAAATGAATGAAGAGGAGTGGAGTTGGGTTATTTGTTAGGTTAGTGGGCTGAAACCCAAACCCAAAGCCCTAAATGAAAATATCAAAATTCTACTCAACTCCAAACATATCGATGTTTATACTCAAAAAGGTCGCAAATGCCATTTTGGACTCAATGGAAGGGTCTCGAGTCCTAATTCGACTGATTGCAAAACGTGACATTTCAGAGTTAAATCCGACGAACGATGCTACATTAAAATAAAACATTTAAATATACAATCGTAAAATATGTGGGTTGTTACAGACTCCCTTCCTTAAAAGAAATTGCATCCTCGCAATACTTAAGAAGAAATAAAGAGTAACAACCATAAAAGCATATCAACACCAAAGAAAATTTGAAATAAGAAGTTCACCTCAAAGAGCACGAGAGAGTAGTTCCAGATGTGTTTGCTCGATGAATTCTCTGGATTCCCAAGAGCAATCCTTAGGATTTGAGGACCATTGAACTTTCACAAGAGGAATATCTTTATTTCGAAGGCGTTTAACCTCCGTAGCAATGATATGAATAGGACGTTGCTCATAATTCAAATTAGATGAAACTTCAATTTCTTCAACAACACCGGGCTTAAGAATAGAATCGAAATCTTGAAGGCATTTTCGTAATTAAGAGACGTGGAATATGTCATGAATAGCAGAAAACTGAGCGAGTAATAAAAGGGGATAAGCCACGGAACCAATGCGTTCGGTGATGGGAAATGGACCAATATCGAGGTGCTAATTTTCCCGCTCGACTGAAATGCACAACACTCTTCATAGGTGAAACACGAATAAACACAAAATCTCCCACAGAAAATTCTTATTTCCTTCTTCGATTATCGGCATAGGATTTTTGTCTACTTTGAGCTTCTTTCATTCTATGACGAATAAGGTCAATCTTTTCTGCGGCATCACGAATAAAATTTGGACCTAAAACCAACTTCTCACTGGCCTTAAGCCAACAAGAAGGAGATCGGCTTGGCCTTCCGTAAAGTTCCTCGAAAGGTGCCATACCAATACTAGGTTGGAAGCTATTATTATAGGAAAACTCAATAAGAGAAATATGATCTTCCCAACTTCCACCAAAATCAAGAACATAAGCATGAAGAAGATCTTCAAGAGTTTGATTCGCACGCTCGGTTTGTCCATCGAACTGAGGATGATAAGTGGTGCTAAATTTAAGCTTTGTTCCAAAAGCTTTTTGAAGACTCTTCCAAAATCCACTAGTAAACAATGTATCACGGTCGCTAACAATAGAAGTAGGAACTCCATGCAATTTAACAATTTCTTTAACATAGAGTTTGGCCAAAAGAGGTACGGTCTGATTGGACCGAACGAGAATAAAATGGACGGATTTTGTAAGTCTATCGACAATCACCCATAAAATGTCATGACCCGAACGAGAACGGGGAAGACCATTAATAAAGTCCATGGAGACTTGGTCCAACTTCCAAATTGGAATGTTCAAAGATTGCAACAACCCACCGGGCCTTTGATGCTCGGCCTTAACAAGTCGGCAAGTCATGCAACACTTAACAAAGTTAGCAATATCAGATTTCATCCCATCCCAATAATAGAGTCGCTTCATATCCGCGTATATTTTACTACTACCAGGATGGATGGAAAATTTACAACGATGAGAATCTTCTAAAATGTCTTTACGAAGATCATTAATATTTGGCACGATGAGTCTACCAAATTTTCGAATACCGCCACGAGCATCAATTTCAAAGTCTTTCAAGCCGTCAATATTACTTTCCCTGCAACTTTGGCTAAGAAGAGCCGATTCGGGATCATGCTTTTGAGCTTCAAGGATGCAGTCGAAAAGAGATGGATGAGCCTCAAGGCTACATAAAACAAGAGATGAACATAAATCAGATTCACGATCTTGAATCTCAAAAGTAGACAAAGTCTCGAGATCATTCCATTGGGATATCATCATGGAAACAACCGCTTGTTGCTTACGGCTAAGGGCATCGGCAACACGATTTCCCTTTCCGGGGTATAAAGAATATCAATATCATAAGATCAAGGAATTCAAGCCAATGTTGTTGACGCAAATTAAGTTCCTTTTGAGAAAATAAACACTTCAAAGATTTATGATCGGTGTAGAGAACAAATTTCTCCCCCAAAAGATAATGACGCCAAATTCTAAGGGTGAAAAAAATGGCCACGAGCTCTAAATCATGAGTGGCATATCTAGTCTCGGCTGGCTTCAATTGCCTAGATGCATAAGCAATAACACGTTCCCTTTGCATGAGAACGGCTCTCAAACCAACACGACTAGCATCGGTATAAACAATAAAGTCTTCGTTCCCTTCGGGAATCACAAGAATTGGAGATCGGAAAGGAGTTCTTTTAATTTCAGAAAAGAAGCTTCACATTTGTCTGACAAAATGTACTTAACTCCCTTCATTGTGAAACTAGTAAGAGGCATGGAAATTTTAGAAAATTCCTTTATGAATCGACGGTAATAGCTCGCCAATCCATGGAAGCTACGAATTTCTGTCACACTCTTCGGGTCTCTTCCAATATTGAATCGCTTCAATCTTTGAAGGATCTATGGAAATTCCGGATTCAGAAATGTTGTGTCCTAAAAATTTCACACGAGATTGCCAAAAGTGGCGCTTAAAAAATTTCGCTTTCAATTTATTGCTCCTAAGAGTTTCCAACACAATCCGATGATGCTTTTCATGCTCTTCCTTGGTTTTAGAATAAACAAGAATATCATCTATGAAGATGAGAATGAACCGATCGAGGAAGTCTTTGAAAACTCGATTCATAAGGTCAACAAAATAAGCTGGAGAATTCGTTAAACCAAATGGCATAACAAGCCATTCATAAGATCCATAACGAGTACGGTACAAGCCATTCATAAGATCCATAACGAGTACGGTACAAGCCATTCATAAGATCCATAACGAGTACGGAACAATGTCAAAGGAATGTTGTACTCTTCAATACGAAGCTGATGAAAATCAGTTGCGAATTCTAACTGCGAAAAGACTCTAGCACCACTAAGTTGATCAAATAAATCATCAATCTAAGGTAAGGGATATTTATTCTTGATGGTGAGATCATTAAGCTTACGGTAGTCAACGCAAAGCCTAAGTGTACCATCAGATTTCTTCACCAAAATAGCCGAAGCTCCACAAGGAGAGGAACTAGAAAGAATAAATTGCTTCGCTTCCAATTCGAATAATTGTTATGCATCTCCTCATTTTCCTTATTGGACATATGATAAGGAGGACGAGTGATAGGTAGAGCTCTAGGGATTAGATTAATTTTGAACTCAGTTGCTCGTGTAGGTGGTATAACATCCCGGATTTTTAAGCCATTGAATTTGAACATTTAATTCGTTTTAAATGTTAATGTGGATTCTTAATTGATTTTGTAATGGATGGATTCGGGATTCAATCAATGAAATAAGATATAATTTTTCATTATAGTAATTCCGGTTGAATTTGAATAATGGAATAATATAATTAAATATTCGGAATTTAGATAAAAGGGTAAATCTGGATGTAAATAGTGATAAGAATGGTTTTTTAAAGTTTATTTTGGGTTATTTGAGTGTAAATAGAGTGGTGGGAATTTTAGATGAATTTTAAAGTTAATAAATTAATATTTGGGATTTTATATTAATTTAAAAATGAATTTAATATTATTAAAATGCAATTTAATCAGATTTTGGGTCCGGAATGAGCCGGAATGATTTTGCATGTGTTTATAAATTTTATATGATTTACTATTTAAGTGAATAAAATTTTAGAAGAAAAATTTAAAGCGTTTTCGTCAATTTTGAAAATCGCCCGATTTAATAGACGAGTTAGAATAGCCTTCCGGGGGACAGTCTCGGAATTCGATGAAACTAGTTCCATTAGATCCGTAATAGTTAGTTATTATCGGATTTCAATTTTCGTAGCAATCGGAGTTGTCGTTTGACCGTGGCAGCTCGAAACGCATAGAAATCGATTTAACCGATTTAGTTTTAAATTGATCGTTTAATTCTGTAACTCGCTCGTATGACCGAATTAGCTTACGAAACCTGTTCTATTGTGTCCGGAATGCGGAAATACCCTAGAAACTCCTATTGGAACGTGAGGATTGGAGCTTGGTTGCATAGTCGTTGAACAATTGAGAATTTTATTAATTTAATAATATTAAACAATAATATATATTGATATTATTCTTAAAACCCTAGCTATTATCCTCAGGCCGCCGTTGTTTTCATTCCAATGGCCGAAAACTTCCTGATTTCATCTTCAATTATCGATCAATCCACACCTCAATTTTGAAAACTCTCAACTAAAATTTCGTAGAGCTCGATGAGCTCAAGATATCCAACGGCTGCGATCGCCTAACTCGCGGTGAGATGGGAGATTTGGGTGTGCGTTCGTCGCCGGTTCGTACGAGGGTGGTGCGACCTCGGGTTGACCGAGCTCAGCTGTTTCCTAGCCATGCGTGTGCGTCGCGTGAAGCTTCGACGTGAGCTAGGCTGATCGATAATTATGCGAGTATAAGAGAAGCGGTGTGAAAACCTAATTTGCGGCTATGGGTTTTGAAGTTACTGATGCGAACGAACGAAGAAGAAGGATTTCTACGGCCTTGATTTCGTATGTGGGAGTGACGGCCGTGATTTTGAATATGGTAAAAAAAAATGTTTGAAATTGAAATTGAAATTTATAAAACTCATATCTATTTCATATGTATTCAGAATTTGACGAAATTTGCGGCGCCGGGATCGTAGCGTCGAGCACTACGCAGTGGTGTAGTCTGGAAATCATTCTGGGCAAGTAGAAAATTTGATTTAAATTGAAGGTCGTTTGTTTTAGTTTAAATTTCGAACGCTCGCCAAAACCTAAGGTGAGTTATTCTCACTCACATCTGGATACCAGTGAAGTTAAACAGCTAATATTGACTTTTTGTTTGGATGTTTAGCTGAATATGATAATTACTATCAAATTGAATCGATATATATATAGTTGTGCTAATATTTGTGGATGCAGGGAAAACAGGTTGGAGGGATCCAACTGGATTCCTCACAATATTGGAATTGTACTTATGACTGATGATGTATTTTATTTATATACTGTGATAGCTAAATTTGGAATTCAGTTGTTGTGACATGAATTGATAAATTTAAACCTGAAATTGATAAGCATAAATAAAATAAATTGAGTTTTAAAAGAAGTAGAAAGAATTGTTAAATAAAAGATCCATAGGAATAAAATTTGGAATCTGGTTGAATGAAGAATGGAAATTGGTAAATTTTGGGATTTATAAATGAAATGGAAAACTCATAAGTTGATAAATGCGAAAATATGGATTTGTGAGGATAAATTCCATAAGAAATTATTAAGTGATAAAAATGACGATGGGGTTATTTGATGATGTTTTCCTGGAAATTGAAATATATTTAAAAGAGGCTTTCCAAATATAAATTTACAGTTTTTTAATGTAAATAAAATATTGAAATGCTTTTTCACCATTGGAATTTTATTTAAGAAATTCTTAAGTATTATTCTCGTTAATAAATTCCCAATAGTATTATATATAAAAAAAAATATAAAAAATATTTAATCCTAAACTGTGAAGGTGAAGTTCTAGAAATGGAAAAGGTGTTTTAAAACTTCAAGGAAGTTTATTTTATGCATGGAACGTAAATTTGAATTGGAATAAATCGGGCGGGATTTATAAGAAGGATTGTATGAGTTGTTTGAATAGAAGCGTATTTCCCTAGGAAACCAAGTTCGTGTTTTAAAGAAAATTTAGAAGAAAAAAAAAATTAAAGTTTAAATTTGTTTCAAAAGTGTTTTGAGAAATTATTATTTTAAGGTAAATAATATATAAATTAGCTATAATAGTAATTATTTTAAGAATGTTATTAGTAATTATTTTTATATATGGATTTCCTTAAAAGGTAGTTTGATTTAAGTTATTTGGAACCTTGTAGCAATTTTTCTAAAACTCCATCTTTAAAATTTCATTTAACTAAACCCCATTTTAAACTAGTTAATGCCTTATCAAGTAGCTTTACTTAAAATATTTTTAAATTATTTTAGAATAAATAACTAATAGTAACTTTAATATTTCAAAGTATATTTAAGAATAAAGTATTTTAAATTGTTTTAAATCTAAATGTTTTGAACTTGGTTATTTCCAATGGGAAATAAGGGTAAAGAATTTACCTTGTAAAGGAAGAACTTTCGGAAATTGTTTTCAAATGGGTTTTGGAAATTTGAAAATGTATCTTTTAAAGATATTTGAGGCAAATAAATAATGTGGGAAATATTTATTGTGTGATGGATGTTTGTGAATAATAATTGATAGTTAAATCACCGACTATCAATATTGGACAAATGCGTTGATCGTTTCGAAGAGACCGGGATCGAGATTTATTTCTCGAAAACCACTTCGATCCGGTTTGTACGTTTTCGTGCGAAAAACATGTTCGGCGTCGAAGATGGAGCTATGAGGTGCAAGGGCTAGTCGCCACAAATCCTGAGAATATTTCCAAAATGGATGTAGTAGGAATAGTGCCTTCGGTTCCGTTCGAACCCGGGACGGACTTGTATGGACGAATGCTTTCGGTACATCGTCAGGTGGGCGATGGGCACTCTAAGTGAAACGTTCAAAAAGGTAATGCTTTGCCTCAAGCCTCATCAACCGGGAATGACTGAAAATCAGGTGATATGCAACAAGGCTTCGTGGGTAGCCCCCACTGGAGAGTAAGGTCATCCCTGTCTAGATGTCCCTTTTTATTTCGGCTTAGTGGTGCAGTTGCTGATCCCAACCGCGGGGTGATCTTATTCGGAACAGACCAGTAAGGGATGGGTCCGGCCTTGTGTTGCAGGGGATCGGGAGTGGTCCTCGGTACGGTGATCTAGACCCCGTACTGTGACAGGTGGTACCCCAGTGCCTAGTCATTGTTGGAACTCCATTCTCCCTGCGAGCCTTGTATGAGTTTTGTTTGTATTACCCACTTTTGTGGCTAGTAGCTGGAATTTAATAAATGTAACAATTTCGGCTATTTTATAAGTATTTGTATATAGACCCTATTATAATATCAGAGGATTTCTATAAAAAGTGTTTTAGCTATCGTAAGGTAAAAACCCGACATGTTTATTTGTGGCGTGGTCTTACGAGATGCTTTTGTTTTCAAAGGATTTTTGAAACTTTAATAATCTATTTGGATGCATTATCATTATCACCTGGTATCCCAGACTGACTCGGGTGTTATTTCATTATAATGCTCGGGCCAGACCGAGTATTATATGATCAGGACAGGATGCTATGGAGCATGAGAGGAGCTAGAGTCCGAGACGTATTATCCATATTTATATATATCCGCTGCTATGATTGTATGGTATGTATGATTGGTAATTGTTGATGTATGAGACACTCTGATGATATGATGTATAAAACTGGCATAGATTTCATTTTGTGTAAAGATCTATTATTTACTATTATATATTATTCCACTGCGACTGTGAGATTCTGACATTGTTTAGTTTCTTCTTCTTCTATCTCTTCTTCTTAAAACCCTAATGGTTCGTATTCCTGTGCCAATTGAGTTAACTGAGATAGAAAAATGTTGATTCAAGGGGTACGGATTTGCGGGCTGTCACACTTGGTATCAGAGCTTAGGTTGGCGACAACCTAGGCTTTGGTGGGGGAAATTACTCATTAAATAGAGTCAATAATACTCTATAGTGAGTTGAGTGTATTAATAGATATGAGAGCATACATGTTAGTGGATATAAAATTGTTTTTGTACTGTGTTGACTTATCGGTTGAGTGTTTATGGATTCTGGTCGGTATGGGAAGTACAACCGTATCGATAGGGGTTTCTAAACTCTTAAACAAGATAAACCGACATGGTATTGTTTTTAAAGTGGGTAAATGTAATAATTTTACCCAAAATTATAATTTGATATAAAGGAAATAATTTTTCTTAAATTATTATATATATTTGGATGATTGGTTGTTAATGTCTAAATCAAATAAGAATCTAAAATTTAATCTGAAATTTGGAAATAGTTATAATGAAAATAAAATTCTACAAATATAAATTATATAAAAGGAAGAATAACTAAATTTAAACTAAACCAGAATTTAAATCCGGGGGATTTTGGAAAGGATTTTAAATGAAATGGAAATAAAGCTGTGGAAATTTAAATTTCTGGGAAAGTTTGAAATGTTCGCTAAGGAGTTTGAAGACAATGATGAAATATTATTTTGGAAAGAATGTTTGAAGGGAAATTGTTTTGAAATGAATTTGGGAAAGTAAGAAAGCACTGAACTCACTTCATTCGTTGGAAAATAATCCTGATGATGCTGGCGACATCATTAGAATTCATTTTCGAGTTTCTAAGGTGATGGATTGCTACCAAAATAGTTGGGTATGACATTGTTTGGACTTGTTTGAGAAACAAGTGACTTTAGAATTTTCAAATAGGGAAATTGTTTTTACCAGATTGTTTTAGAATTTGGGATTTGATTTGAATATCAAATGGAAATGTGTTGATTTATATTTCAAATCGGTTTCGAAATTAAATCGGGTAATTGAATTCTGGGAATCCTGTTTACATTAAAATGTAAAATTGATATAAATCAACTATAACCTTGAAAGTAAAGTTGATTTAAGTGAGAAAGGGAAAAACATGAAAATGTTAATCCTGAAATTAAAATTTAATTTGGGTAAATGGAAGTGAATGAAGATATTGAAGTGACTAGAGATTTGAATTTAACTTGGATAAGTTAAATAAATTGGGTTTAGAATTAATTTGATTTGAGTTAAGTTCGAAGTAAAATGACTTTGTAATTGTGAGTCATTGTGAAATGAATTGTACCCATGAGCTATTAAGTGTTATACTTATAATCTGAAATTGTGGATTAAAAATTTGCAAAGGATTAAGGTGAAAGAAATTGGTATTCTTAAGACTTCATATATATATATATATATATATATATATATATATATAAATTTGGAATTGTGATTATAAGATGTAAACGGATTAAAATGAGCAATATAAACCTTGAAAGTAATTAAGTTGGTGAATGTAAGAATAGAAAATTAGATTGTAAACCCAAGTGAAATGGAATTTATAATCACAGGTGATGAATAGTTGAACGGTAGGGTGAATTCAAATCTAATTCTGAATGAAATGTGAGTTAAGATAAGAAGAAGTGAGATATAAAAGGATGTGAATGAACTTAAAATAGAAAATAAGTTTTTAACTTATTTATGAAGAAATAAATTGGGTTGAAATGAAATTCAAAATTCAGTTACATTATAAACAATATTGGTGAAACTCAATTCTTATTTACGATAGTAAAGGAAATGATATAAATTCAAGATGGCTAACTAAATTTGGTCGAAATTGAATTAGAATTGGAAAAGAATTAAATTGAAAGGAAATTTAATTTAGAAAGTGAATAAAGTTTTAACTCAACTAAATTCAAAGGAATTGTTTGAGAATGAATTTAGTGTAAGCTAAATTAAATGGAATTTGTATTGACATGAATAGAATTTTGATAGTTGGTCAAAATTTGGAAAGTAAATAAAATCCAATTGTGGCATGGGATTTAAATTTGTGGTAACAAATATTGAAGTGTGAATGAAAGATGGAATTAGATTATAATGGAAAAGTTTGAATTGTGAATAAATTCAAATGAGTGAAATAATTTAAATGAGCTCTTTGTTAATAAAATAAATCTAAAATGGATTGAATAAGTAAACAAAGGGCATTCGAATTTGTAAATGGATTGGAATGGATTTGGACGAGAATCAAATGAAAATAAAATAAAATTGGTATAAGAAGATAATGAAAATATTGTGAAAATTGGAAGAACTTAAGCAACTTGAAAGAGAAAAACAAACTGATTGTGAATAAGCTTTATTAAGTACTCTTGAATGAAATTTGTTAGATAATAAAATTGAAATGCAAGTGAAAAAGAAATTTTAATTAATTATGGTGATAAATTAAGGATGTCTGGGTTGTAAATAATCCAGGATGGAATGAAATTAATATAAACCTGAATTGGTTAATGAAATAAAAATGTAAGGAAAATTTAAATTAACAATTGCATTGGAATAAAAATACTTGGTTTGTGAACTAGGCAAAATTGAATAAAATTAATATAAATCAAAGTAGAATTAATTTTAATGGTTATAAGCTTAAGTGGTAGTTATTTTGCTCGAATGACATGAAAATTGCATGTATTCGAAATTGAGTTGTGTTAACGCTAAAAATTGAACGCTAACACCCCGGTGTGTAGAAGGTAATTGTGAAAGCACCACCCGTTGGTACGGGAACAAAATATAAGCAGAGAAATCACAGAGAAGCTATAAAAGACACAATATTTATAGTGGTTCGGCTTAAGATCTAGCCTACGTCCACTTTAAAGCTCTTTATTGCTGATTTGATTACAATTCTTTACAACAATCTTCGATTACAACACACTTAGACAAATAGCTCAAACTCTGATGTAGAAGAATCCCTCGAATGCATGGTGAATGAGTTAGATTTCCACTTGAGATTTGTTGAAATGTCTTTGATGATTGGAGTGATAGAAGTGTTGCTTGAACGTTGCTTGAAGTCGAGTCAATGGCAGAGTAATGGCGTCCAGGAAGTCAGTCCAAAAGTCCCTTGAATGTTGGAGGTGGCCATGTATTTATAGGCAAATTTCTGGGCTGGAATTGTTGATCAAGTCATAAGTCGTGACCGACTCAGGATGAACCGTGACCGACTCAAGATGAGCCGTGACCGACTCACATACCACGAGTCAACAGGCAGCGGCATAGATGTATCGGTATTAAGCTTGTTCCTTGTTCGCTTGAGTCGCCAGCGACTTATGATAGGTCGTTAGTCATCCTGAGTCGTTGAAATCCTTAGGTCGGTCTGCCCCATGAGTCGCTAACTCCATGAGTCGTTAACCCGTTGAGTCGGTCTGCCCCATGAGTCGTTAACCCGTTGAGTCGGTCTGCCCCATGAGTCGCTAACTCCATGAGTCGTTAACTCGTTGAGTCGGTCTGCCCCATGAGTTGCTAACTCCATCAGTCGTTAACTCGTTGAGTCGGTCTGCCCCATGAGTCGCTAACTCCATGAGTCGTTAACCCATTGAGTCGGCCGGCACCTTTAAGTCGCTAAGGTCATAACCCGGTGAGTCGTTATTCCTCCTGAGTCGTTGAGCCGTAACCCTTCAAGGCTGTTGAGTCGGTAACTCCTCAAGGCTGTTGAGTCGGTAACTCCTCAAGGCTGTTGAGTCGGCAACCAGATAAGTTGAGTCGCTGGCTTACTTCACTCTTTAAGTCGTATACCGTTTTGGTCGGGGCGCTGCCCCGCACCCCGCCGGGGCGCTGCCCCCTGGACCCCTGCGACCTGACCGGTCAGGTCGAACACCGTAGGCGGTGGCGTTGCCCCCGCACCCCCACCTTGGGGGGTTGGCACCCCCCTGGACCCCCCCTCCGTAGGGGATCTTATCTGAAAATTCATTCAACAGAACTTGCTTTATTAGGAGGTTAAGTCGACCATCCTTCGAGATGAACTATCATTGGCTTCTCGGTCGATTTTTGATACCACGGCCTTGCTGAAAAAGCAGAGTTAACAAGTTGTTTAACAAGCAATTGAAATTGATTTTTAAATAAATTGATATGGATTGGAATAAAATTCAAAGAGTTTGTATATGGATGCAAGTGAATTGATTTGAAGAAGCGAATAAAGGTGGTTTAAAAATAATTAGATTAATGCAATCAATTAAGTGATTTTGCATATGAATGAAAATGGATCATAAAAGAAATGCAAATGTTTCAAGTTTGAGATAAAATTTGATTGTAAATCAAATTGGGAATGTAAGTTAAAGTAAAGAAATGCAAGTAAGGAATATGTTAATCATATTGAAATAGAAATGAATTGGTTGTAATAAATATGAATGGTATATAATAAACTTGAATGTAAGTCATTCAAGTGAAATAAAATGAAGTTGGTTGGGATGAAAGTAGAATGGACTAAAATCTTAATAAATGGATTTGAGTATAAATGTAGTGAGTTATAAAAGAAATGAAAATGTAACAAATTGAAATGAAATTTGCTTGGTGAATCAATTCGGAAATTGGGTAAAGTATAAATTGGAATAGCGGAACTTGTATGTAAATCCTTTGTGTGAAATAAAGTAGGATTTGGCATTAGAAAAGGAAACTTTATGCATGTTATAAAATATGGTGTACTTATGAAACCATGCAAATTGTTGATTTGATTATGAAATGGATGTGTTTGGCTTACATTTATATTGGAAATGTTGTTAAAATGTTCATAACTTTGGAAACTGATGAGTTTGTTGAGTAAGTACAGGTACGGGAGACGATCGGTAGAGTTGGAGCGCGTATATGCGTTATATTAGTCGCTTGCTATTAAAATTTGCTAAAAAGGTACGCCTACACAAATATAATTGGGAAATAATATATTTGTTGTGATTTATTTTGGTTTCCGACCGTGTGGGTCGATGTATATATATTTATCTGTATCGCGATATCGCGAAAGCTCCTCCGTGCAGGGGAGACTCTGCCAAAATTTTCTGAAAATTTTGGGAGTTAGAAATTTTTTGGGAATTTTGAAAAATTTATTAACTAGCAAAGTTGTTTTGAAATAATGTTTCCACAAAAGCTTTTGAGTATAAATAAAGCAAATGAGTTTGGATTTGGGCAAAAAGATTTTGGGAAGTGTATATAAGCTTTTAACTAAAGAAGTTTGGGTTAAGTTAATGAGTGTAAGAGCATTTGTTTCATTAGCAACAAGTCAATTTCAAATTACGATTGAAAATAAAGAATTTTGGAATAGGATTGAATTAGTAGTTTCGATTTGAAATTAAAGGATTTGGGAAAGGTGAATTTTGGATTTTCACTAAGTAAGTTTTGCTGTTGGGTTGGGAACATTCTTTCTACCTTAGCAAATTTCGAGGACGAAATTTTTATAAGGGGGGAGGAATGCAACATCCCGGATTTTTAAGCCATTGAATTTGAACATTTAATTCGTTTTAAATGTTAATGTGGATTCTTAATTGATTTTGTAATGGATGGATTCGGGATTCAATCAATGAAATAAGCTATAATTTTTCATTATAGTAATTCCGGCTGAATTTGAATAATGGAAAAATATAATTAAATATTCGGGATTAAGATAAAAGGGTAAATCTGGAAGTAAATAGTGATAAGAATGGTTTTTAAAAGTTTATTTTGGGTTATTTGAGTGTAAATAGAGTGGAGGGAATTTTAGATGAATTTTAAAGTTCATAAATTAATATTTGGGATTTTATATTAATTTACAAAATGAATTTAATATTATTAAAATGCAATTTAATCAGATTTTGGGTCCGGAATGAGCCAGAATGATTTTTAATGTGTTTATAAATTTTATATGATTTATTATTAAGTTACTAAAATTTTAGAAGAAAAATTTAAAGCGTTTTCGTCAATTTTGAAAATCGCCCGATTTAATAGACGAGTTAGAATAGCCTTCCGGGGGACAGTCTAGGAATTCGACAAAACCAGTTCCATTGGATCCGTAATAGTTAGTTATTATCGAATTTCAATTTTCGTAGCAATCGGAGTTGTCGTTTGACCTTGGCAGCTCGAAACGCATAGAAATCGATTTAACTGATCTAGTTTTAAATTGATCGTTTAATTCTATAACTCGCTCGTATGACCGAATTAGCTTACGAAACCTGTTCTATTATGTCCGAAACGCGGAAAAACCCTAGAAACGCCTATTGGTACGTGAGGATTGGAGCTTGGTTGCATAATCGTTGAACAATTGAGAATTTTATTAATTTAATAATATTAAACAATAATATATATTGATATTATTCGTAAAACCCTAGCTATTATCCTCAGGCCGCCGTTGTTTTCATTCCAATGGCCGAAAACTTCCTGATTTCATCTTCAATTATCGATCAATCCACACCTCAATTTTGAAAACTCTCAACAACAATTTCGTAGAGCTCGATGAGCTCAAGATATCCAACGGCTGCGATCGCCTAACTCGCGGTGAGATGGGAGATTTGTATGTGCGTTCGTCGCCGGTTCGTACGAGGGTGGTCCGACCTCGGGTTGACCGAGCTCAGCTGTTTCTTGGCCATTCGTGCGCGTCGCGTGAAGCTTCGACGTGAGCTAGGCTGATCGATAATTAGGCGAGTATAGGAGGAGCGGTGTGAAAACCTAATTTGCGGCTATGGGTTTTGAAGTTACTGATGCGAACGAACGAAGAAGAAGGATTTCTACGGCCTTGATTTTGTATGTGGGAGTGACGGCCGTGATTTTGAATATGGTAAAAAAAAAATTGTTTGAAATTGAAATTGAAACTTATAAAACTCATATCTATTTCATATGTAACCAGAATTTGACGAAATTTGCGGCGCCGGGATCGTAGCGTCGAGCACTGCACAATGGTGCAGTCCGGAAATCATTCCGGGCAAGTAGAAAATTTGAGTTAAATTGAACGTCGTTTGGTTTAATTTAAATTTCGAACGCTCGCCAAAACCTAAGGTGAGTTATTCTCACTCACATCTGGATACCAGTAAAGTTAAACAGCTAATATTGACGGTTTGTTTGGATGTTTAGCTGAATATGATAATTACTATCAAATTGAATCGATATACATATAGTTGTGCTAATATTTGTGGATGTAGGGAAAACAGGTGGGAGGGATCCAACTGGATTCCTCACAATATTGGAATTGTTGTTATGACTGATGATGTATTATATTTATATACTGTGATAACTAAATTTGGAATTCTGTTGTTGTGACATGATTGATAAATTTAAACCTAAAATTGATAAGCATAAATAAAATAAATTGAGTTTCAAAAGAAATAGAAAGAATTGTTAAATAAAAGATCTATAGGAATAAAATTTGGAATCTAGTTGAATGAAGAATGGAAATTGGTAAATTTTGGGATTTATAAATGAAATGGAAAACTCATAAGTTGATAAATGCGAAATTATGGATTTGTGAGGATAAATTCCATAAGAAATTATTAAGTGATAAAAATGACGATGGGGTTATTTGATGATGTTTTCCTGGAAATTGAAATATATTTAAAAGAGGCTTTCCAAATATAAATTTGCAGTTTTTTAATGTAAATAAAATATTGAAATTATTTTTCACCATTGGAATTTTATTTAAGAAATTCTTAAGTATTATTCTCGTTAATAAATTCCCAATAGTATTATATATATATAAAAAAAAATTTAAGCCTAAACTGTGAAGGGAAGTTCTAGAAATGGAAAAGGTGTTTTAAAACTTCAAGGAAGTTTATTTTATGCATGGAACGTAAATTTGAATTGGAATAAATCGGGCGGGATTTATAAGAAGGATTGTATGAGTTGTTTGAATAGAAGCGTATTTCCCTAGGAAACCAAGTTCGTGTTTTAAAGCAAATTTAGAAGAAAAAAAATTAAAGTTTAAATTGGTTTCAAAAGTGTTTTGAGAAATTATTATTTTAAGGTAAATAATATATAAATTAGCTATAATAGTAATTATTTTAAGAATGTTATTAGTAATTATTTTTATATATGGATTTCCTTAAAAGGTAGTTTGATTTAAGTTATTTGGAACCTTGTAGCAATTTTTCTAAAACTCCATCTTTAAAATTTCACTTAACTAAACCCCATTTTAAACTAGTTAATGCCTTATCAAGTGGCTTTACTTAAAATATTTTTAAATTATTTTAGAGTAAATAACTAATAGTAACTTTAATATTTCAAAGTATATTTAAGAATAAAGTATTTTAAATTGTTTTAAATCTAAATGTTTTGAACTTGGTTATTTCCAATGGGAAATAAGGGTAAAGAATTTACCTTGTAAAGGAAGAACTTTCGGAAATTGTTTTCAAATGGGTTTTGGAAATTTGAAAATGTATCTTTTAAAGATATTTGAGGCAAATAAATAATGTGGGAATTATTTATTGTGTGATGGATGTTTGTGAATAATAATTGATAGTTAAATCACCGACTATCAATATTGGACAAATGCGTTGATCGTTTCGAAGAGACCGGGATCGAGATTTATTTCTCGAAAACCACTTCGATCCGGTTTGTACGTTTTCGTGCGAAAAACATGTTCGGCGTCGAAGATGGTGCTCTGAGGTGCAAGGGCTAGTCGCTACAAATCTTGAGAATATTTCCAAAATGGATGTAGTAGGAATAGTGCCTTCGGTTCCGTTCGAACCCGGGACGGACTTGTATGGACGAATGCTTTCGGTACATCGTCAGGTGGGCGATGGGCATTCTAAGTGAAACGTTCAAAAAGGTAATGCTTAGCCTCAAGCCTCATCAACCTGGAATGACTGAAAATCAGGGGATATGCAACAAGGCTTCGTGGGTAGCCCCCACTGGAGAGTAAGGTCATCCCTGTCTAGATGTCCCTTTTTATTTCGGCTTAGTGGTGCGGTTGCTGATCCCAACCGCGGGGTGATCTTATTCGGAACAGTCCAGTAAGGGATGGGTCCGGCCTTGTGTTGCAGGGGATCGGGAGTGGTCCTCGGTACGGTGATCTAGACCCCGTACTGTGACAGGTGGTACCCCAGTGCCTAGTCATTGTTGGAACTCCATTCTCCCTACGAGGCTTGTATGAGTTTTGTTTGTATTACCCACTTTTGTGGCTAGTAGCTGGAATTTAATAAATGTAACAATTTCGGCTATTTTATAAGTATTTGTATATAGACCCTATTATAATATCAGAGGATTTCTATAAAAAATGTTTTAGCTATCGTAAGGTAAAAACCCGACATGTTTATTTGTGGCGTGGTCTTACGAGATGCTTTTGTTTTCAAAGGATTTTTGAAACTTTAATAATCTATTTGGATGCATTATCATTATCAGCCGGTATCCCAGACTGACTCGGGTGTTATTTCATTATAATGCTCGGGCCAGACCGAGTATTATATGATCAGGACAGGATGCTATGGAGCATGAGAGGAGCTGGAGTCCGAGACGTATTATCCATATTTATATATATCCGCTGCTATGATTGTATGGTATGTCTGATTGGTAATTGTTGATGTATGAGACACTCTGATGATATGATGTATAAAACTGGCATAGATTTCATTTTGTGTAAAGATCTATTATTTACTATTATATTTTATTCCGCTGCAACTGTGAGATTCTGACATTGTTTAGTTTCTTCTTCTTCTATCTCTTCTTCTTAAAACCCTAATGGTTCGTATTCCTGTGCCAATTGAGTTAACTGAGATAGAAAAATGTTGATTCAAGGGGTACGGATTTGCGGGCTGTCACACTTGGTATCAGAGCTTAGGTGGGCGACAACCTAGGCTTTGGTGGGGGAAATTACTCATTAAATAGAGTCAATAATACTCTATAGTGAGTTGAGTGTATTAATAGATATGAGAGCGTACTTGTTAGTGGATATAAAATAGTTTTTGTACTGTGTTGACTTATCGGTTGAGTGTTTATGGATTCTTGTCGGTATGGGAAGTACAACCGTATCGATAGGGGTTTCTAGACTCTTAAACAAGATAAACCGACATGGTATTGTTTTTAAAGTGGGTAAATGTAATAATTTTACCCAAAATTATAATTTGATATAAAGGAAATAATTTTTCTGAAATTATTATATATATTTGGATGATTGGTTGTTAATGTCTAAATCAAATAAGAATCTAAAATTTAATCTGAAATTTGGAAATAGTTATAATGAAAATAAGATTCTACAAATATAAATTATATAAAAGGAAGAATAACTAAATTTAAACTAAACCAGAATTTAAATCCGGGGGATTTTGGAAAGGATTTTAAATGAAATGGAAATAAAGCTGTGGAAATTTAAATTTCTGGGAAAGTTTGAAATGTTCGCTAAGGAGTTTGAAGACAATGATGAAATATTATTTTGGAAAGAATGTTTGAAGGGAAATTGTTTTGAAATGAATTTGGGAAAGTAAGAAAGCACTGAAATCACTTCATTCGTTGGAAAATAATCCTGATGATGCTGGCCACATCATTAGAATTCATTTTCGAGTTTCTAAGGTGATGGATCCTACCAAAATAGTTGGGTATGACATTGTTTGGACTTGTTTGAGAAACAAGTGACTTTAGAATTTTCAAAAAGGGAAATTGTTTCTACCAGATTGTTTTAGAATTTGGGATTTGATTTGAATATCAAATGGAAATGTGTTGATTTATATTTCAAATCGGTTTCGAAATTAAATAGGGTAATTGAATTCTGGGAATCCTATTTACATTAAAATGTAAAATTGATATAAATCAACTATAACCTTGAAAGTAAAGTTGATTTAAGTGAGAAAGGGAAAAACATGAAAATGTTAATCCTGAAATTAAAATTTAATTTGGGTAAATGGAAGTGAATAAAGATATTGAAGTGACTAGAGATTTGAATTTAACTTGGATAAGTTAAATAAATTGGGTTTAGAATTAATTTGATTTGAGTTAAGTTGGAAGTAAAATGACTTTGTAATTGTGAGTCATTGTGAAATGAATTGTACCCATGAGCTATTAAGTGTTATACTTATAATCTGAAATTGTAGATTAAAAATTTGCAAAGGATTAAGGTGAAAGAAATTGGTATTCTTAAGACTTCATATATATATATGTATATATATATATATATAAATTTGGAATTGTGATTATAAGATGTAAACGGATTAAAATGAGCAATATAAACCTTGAAAGTAATTAAGTTGGTGAATGTAAGAATAGAACATTAGATTGTAAACCCAAGTGAAATGGAATTTATAATCACAGGTGATGAATAGTTGAACGGTAGGGTGAATTCAAATCTAATTCTGAATAAAATGTGAGTTAAGATAAGAAGAAGTGAGATATAAAAGGATGTGAATGAACTTAAAATAGAAAATAAGTTTTTAACTTATTTATGAAGAAATAAATTGGGTTGAAATGAAATTCAAAATTCAGTTGCATTATAAACAATATTGGTGAAACTCAATTCTTATTTACGATAGTAAAGGAAATGATATAAATTCAAGATGGCTAACTAAATTTGGTCGAAATTGAATTAGAATTGGAAAAGAATTAAATTGAAAGGAAATTTAATTTAGAAAGTGAATAAAGTTTTAACTCAACAAAATTCAAAGGAATTGTTTGAGAATGAATTTAGTGTAAGCTAAATTAAATGGAATTTGTATTGGCATGAATAGAATTTTGATAGTTGGTCAAAATTTGGAAAGTAAATAAAATCCAATTGTGGCATGGGATTTAAATTTGTGGTAACAAATATTGAAGTGTGAATGAAAGATGGAATTAGATTATAATAGAAATAGTTTGAATTGTGAATAAATTCAAATGAGTGAAATAATTTAAATGAGCTCTTTGTTAATAAAATAAATCTAAAATGGACTGAATAAGTAAACAAAGGGCATTCGAATTTGTAAATGGATTGGAATTGATTTGGACGAGAATCAAATGAAAATAAAATAAAATTGGTATAAGAAGATAATGAAAATATTGTGAAAATTGGAAGAACTTAAGCAACTTGAAAGAGAAAAACAAACTGATTGTGAATAAGCTTTATTAAGTACTCTTGAATGAAATTTGTTAGATAATAAAATTGAAATGCAAGTGAAAAAGAAATTTTAATTAATTATGGTGATAAATTAAGGATGTCTGGGTTGTAAATAATCCAGGATGGAATGAAATTAATATAAACCTGAATTGGTTAATGAAATAAAAATGTAAGGAAAATTTAAATTAACAATTGCATTGGAATAAAAATACTTGGTTTGTGAACTAGGCAAAATTGAATAAAATTAATATAAATCAAAGCAGAATTAATTTTAATGGTTATAAGCTTAAGTGGTAGTTATTTTGCTCGAATGACATGAAAATTGCATGTATTCGGAATTGAGTTGTTTAACAAGCAATTGAAATTGATTTTTAAATAAATTGATATGGATTGGAATAAAATTCAAAGAGTTTGTATATGGATGCAAGTGAATTGATTTAAAGAAGCGAATAAAGGTGGTTTAAAAATAATTAGATTAATGCAATCTAATTAAGTGATTTTGCATATGAATGAAAATGGATCATAAAAGAAATGCAAATGTTTCAAGTTTGAGATAAAATTTGATTGTAAATCAAATTGGGAATGTAAGTTAAAGTAAAGAAATGCAAGTAAGGCATATGTTAATCATATTGAAATAGAAATGAATTGGTTGTAATAAATATGAATGGTATATAATAAACTTGAATGTAAGTCATTCAAGTGAAATAAAATGAAGTTGGTTGGGATGAAAGTAGAATGGACTAAAATCTTAATAAATGGATTTGAGTATAAATGTGGTGAGTTATAATAGAAATGCAAATGTAACAAATTGAAATGAAATTTGCTTGGTGAATCAATTCGGAAATTGGGTAAAGTATAAATTGGAATAGCGGAACTTGTATGTAAATCTTTTGTGTGAAATAAAGTAGGATTTGGCATTAGAAAAGGAAACTTTATGCATGTTATAAAATATGGTGTACTTATGAAACCATGCAAATTGTTGATTTGATTATGAAATGGATATGTTTGGCTTACATTTATATTGGAAATGTTGTTAAAATGTTCATAACTTTGGAAACTGATGAGTTTGTTGAGTAAGTACAGGTACGGGAGACGATCGGTAGAGTTGGAGCGCGTATATGCGTTATATTAGTCGCTTGCTATTAAAATTTGCTAAAAAGGTACGCCTACACAAATATAATTGGGAAATAATATATTTGTTGTGATTTATTTTGATTTCCGACTGTGTGGGTCGATGTATATATATTTATCTGTATCGCGATATCGCGAAAGCTCCTCCGTGCAGGGGAGACTCTGCCAAAATTTTCTGAAAATTTTGGGAGTTAGAAATTTTTTGGGAATTTTGAAAAATTTATTAACTAGCAAAGTTGTTTTGAAATAATGTTGCCACAAAAGCTTTTGAGTATAAATAAAGCAAATGAGTTTGGATTTGGGCTAAAAGATTTTGGGAAGTGTATATAAGCTTTTAACTAAAGAAGTTTGGGTTAAGTTAATGAGTGTAAGAGCATTTGTTTCATTAGCAACAAGTCGATTTCAAATTACGATTGAAAATAAAGAATTTTGGAATAGGATTGAATTAGTAGTTTCGATTTGAAATTAAAGGATTTGGGAAAGGTGAATTTGGGATTTTCACTAAGTAAGTTTTGCTGTTGGGTTGGGAACATTCTTTCTACCTTAGCAAATTTCGAGGACGAAATTTTTATAAGGGGGGAGGAATGTAACATCCCGAATTGTTAAGCCATTGAATTTGAACATTTAATTCGTTTCAAATGTTAATGTGGATTCTTAATTGATTTTGTAATGGATGGATTCGGGACTCAGTCAATGAAATAAGCTATAATTTTTCATTATAGTAATTCCGGCTGAATTTGAATAATGGAAAAATATAATTAAATATTCGGGATTAAGATAAAAGGGTAAATCTGGAAGTAAATAGTGATAAGAATGGTTTTTAAAAGTTTATTTTGGGTTATTTGAGTGTAAATAGAGTGGAGGGAATTTTAAATGAATTTTAAAGTTCATAAATTAATATTTGGGATTTTATATTAATTTAAAAATGAATTTAATATTATTAAAATGCAATTTAATCAGATTTTGGGTCCGGAATGAGCCTGAATGATTTTTAATGTGTTTATAAATTTTATATGATTTATTATTAAGTTAATAAAATTTTAGAAGAAGAATTTAAAGTGTTTTCGTCAACTTTGAAAATCGCCCGATTTAATAGACGAGTTAGAATAGCCTTCCGGGGGACAGTCTAGGTTTTCAGCAAAACCAGTTCCATTGGATCCGTAATAGTTAGTTATTATCGGATTTCAATTTTCGTAGCAATCGGAGTTGTCGTTTGACCTTGGCAGCTCGAAACGCATAGAAATCGATTTAACTGATCTAGTTTTAAATTGATCGTTTAATTCTGTAACTCGCTTGTATGACCGAATTAGCTTACGAAACCTGTTCTATTATGTCCGAAACGCAGAAAAACCCTAGAAACGCCTATTGGTACGTGAGGATTGGAGCTTGGTTGCATAATCGTTGAACAATTGAGAATTTTATTAATTTAATAATATTAAACAATAATATATATTGATGTTATTCTTAAAACCCTAGCTATTATCCTCAGGCCGCAGTTGTTTTCATTCCAATGGCCGAAAACTTCCTGATTTCATCTTCAATTATCGATCAATCCACACCTCAATTTTGAAAACTCTCAACAACAATTTCGTAGAGCTCGATGAGCTCAAGATATCCAACGGATGCGATCGCCTAACTCGCGGTGAGATGGGAGATTTGGATGTGCGTTCGTCGCCGGTTCGTACGAGGGTGGTGCGACCTCGGGTTGACCGAGCTCAGCTGTTTCTTGGCCATTCGTGCGCGTCGCGTGAAGCTTCGACGTGAGCTAGGCTGATCGATAATTAGGCGAGTATAGGAGGAGCGGTGTGAAAACCTAATTTGCGGCTATGGGTTTTGAAGTTACTGATGCGAACGAACGAAGAAGAAGGATTTCTACGGCCTTGATTTTGTATGTGGGAGTGACGGCCGTGATTTTGAATATGGTAAAAAAAAAATTGTTTGAAATTGAAATTGAAACTTATAAAACTCATATCTATTTCATATGTAATCAGAATTTGACGAAATTTGCGGCGCCGGGATCGTAGCGTCGAGCACTGCGCAGTGGTGCAGTCCGGAAATCATTCCGGGCAAGTAGAAAATTTGACTTAAATTGAACGTCGTTTGGTTTAATTTAAATTTCGAACGCTCGCCAAAACCTAAGGTGAGTTATTCTCACTCACATCTGGATTCCTCACAATATTGGAATTGTTGTTATGACTGATGATGTATTATATTTATATACTGTGATAACTAAATTTGGAATTCAGTTGTTGTGACATGAATTGATAAATTTAAACCTGAAATTGATAAGCATAAATAAAATAAATTGAGTTTTAAAAGAAATAGAAAGAATTGTTAAATAAAAGATCTAAAGGAATAAAATTTGGAATCTGGTTGAATGAAGAATGGAAATTGGTAAATTTTGGGATTTATAAATGAAATGGAAAACTCATCAGTTGATAAATATGAAAATATGTATTTGTGAGGATAAATTCCATAAGAAATTATAAAGTGATAAAAATGACGATGGGGTTATTTGATGATGTTTTCCTGGAAATTGAAATATATTTAAAAGAGGCTTTCCAAATATAAATTTACAGTTTTTAAATGTAAATAAAATATTGAAATGCATTTTCACCATTGGAATTTTATTTAAAAAATTCTTAAGTATTATTCTCGTTAATAAATTCCCAATAGTATTATATATATAAAAAAAATATAAATAATATTTAAGCCTAGACTGTGAAGGTGAAGTTCTAGAAATGGAAAAGGTGTTTTAAAACTTCAAGGAAGTTTATTTTATGCATGGAACGTAAATTTGAATTGGAATAAATCGGGCGGGATTTATAAAAAGGATTGTATGAGTTGTTTGAATAGAAGTGTATTTCCCTGGGAAACCAAGTTCGTGTTTTAAAGCAAATTTAGAAAAAAAATTAAAGTTTAAATTTGTTTCAAAAGTGTTTTGAGAAATTATTATTTTAAGGTAAATAATATATAAATTAGCTATAATAGTAATTATTTTAAGAATGTTATTAGTAATTATTTTTATATATGGATTTCCTTAAAAGGTAGTTTGATTTAAGTTATTTGGAACCTTGTAGCAATTTTTCTAAAACTCCATCTTTAAAATTTCATTTAACTAAACCCCATTTTAAACTAGTTAATGCCTTATCAAGTGGCTTTACTTAAAATATTTTGAAATTATTTTAGAGTAAATAACTAGTAGTAACCTTAATATTTCAAAGTATATTTAAGAATAAAGTATTTTAAATTGTTTTAAATCTAAATGTTTTGAACTTGGTTATTTCCAATGGGAAATAAGGGTAAAGAATTTACCTTGTAAAGGAAGAACTTTGGGAAATTATTTTCAAATGTGTTTTGGAAAATTGAAAATATATCTTTTAAAGATATTTGAGGCAAATAAATAATGTGGGAATTATTTATTGTGTGATGGATGTTTGTGAATAATAATTGATAGTTAAATCACCGATTATCAATATTGGACAAATGCGTTGATCGTTTCGAAGAGACCGGGATCGAGATTTATTTCTCGAAAACCACTTCGATCCGGTTTGTACGTTTTCGTGCGAAAAACGTGTTCGGCGTCGAAGATGGAGCTCTGAGGTGCAAGGGCTAGTCGCTACAAATCATGAGAATATTTCCAAAATGGATGTAGTAGGAATAGTGCCTTCGGTTCCGTTCGAACCCGGGACGGACTTGTATGGACGAATGCTTTCAGTACATCGTCAGTTGGGTGATGGGCATTCTAAGTGACACGTTCAAAAAGGTAACACTTAGCCTCAAGCCTCAACAACCGGGAATGATTGAAAATCAAGGGATATGCAGCAAGGCTTCGTGGGTAGCCCCCACTGGAGAGTAAGGTCATCCCTGTCTAGATGTCCCTTTTTATTTTGGCTTAGAAGTGCGGTTGCTGATCCCAACCGCGGGGTGA
The DNA here is from genome assembly GCA_030765085.1 of Allium cepa. Classification (NCBI taxonomy): domain Eukaryota; kingdom Viridiplantae; phylum Streptophyta; class Magnoliopsida; order Asparagales; family Amaryllidaceae; genus Allium; species Allium cepa. The sequence continues at coordinate 112,437,187 of CM060934.1, forward strand.
TCTTATTCGGAACTGTCCAGTAAGGGATGGGTCCGGCCTTGTGTTGTTGGGGATCGGGAGTGGTCCTCGGTACGGTGATCTAGACCCCGTACTGTGACAGGTGGTACCCCAGTGCCTAATCATTGTTGGAACTCCATTCTCCCTACGAGCCTTGTATGAGTTTTGTTTGTATTACCCACTTTTGTGGCTAGTAGCTGAAATTTAATAGATGTAACAATTTCGGCTATTTTATACGTATTTGTATATAGACCCTATTATAATATCAGAGGATTTCTATAAAAAGTGTTTTAGCTATCGTAAGGTAAAAACCCGACATGTTTATTTGTGGCGTGGTCTTACGAGATGCTTTTGTTTTCAAAGGATTTTTGAAACTTTAATAATCTATTTGGATGCATTGTTATTATCAGCTGGTATCCCAGACTGACTCGGATGTTATTTCATTATAATGCTAGGGTCAGACCGAGTATTGTATGTTCAGGATAGGATGCTATGGAGCATGAGAGGAGTTGGAGTCCGAGACGTATTATCCATATTTATATATATCCACTGCTATGATTGTATGGTATGTCTGATTGGTAATTGTTGATGTATGAGACACTCTGATGATATGATGTATAAAACTGGTATAGATTTCATTTTATGTAAAGATCTATTATTTACTATTATATTTTATTCCGCTGCGACTGTGAGATTCTGACATTGTTTAGTTTCTTCTTCTTCTATCTCTTCTTCTTAAAACCCTAATGGTTCGTATTCCTGTGCCAATTGAGTTAACAGAGATAGAAAAATGTTGATTCAAGGGGTACGGATTTGCGGGCTGTCACAGGTGGTAATCCTAAAACGGGCTCAAATATATCGGGAAATTCACGAACAACATGAATGAGAGAAATGACATCTTTCTCATCATCATTATCGCCATCATGCGGATTTAGAGAGTATAAGGATGCTACTAAATTGGAATCCAAATCTTTAAGAACAATTGAAATCTGCTTAACAGATTATGGATGTCGAAGATCTATAATCCTTTCAGGACATAGGATATAGGCTTCATAACGATTAAGCCAATCCATTTCCAAAATCATTCCGAAGCTTAAGTAATGCATAACATGCAAATCGGCTCGGAAAGAATAATCACACAAAATAATCTCGACATCTTTACAAAGCAAACTGAGTGTTGCAGATCCACCAACCGGATTCGCAATTCTCAATGAAGTAATCAAAGCCCTAACACTTAAAGAAAAAGTATCAACAAGTTCTTTTGATATAAAAGAATGGGATGCACCCGTATCAAAAAGAACTCGAATCGGAAGATCACGAAACATAATAATGCCATCAAGGATAGAATGAGAAATACCTTGACCACGAGAAGTGTTACTAGGCCCCTGCACAACATTTACCTTTCCCTCCCTCTTGCTTGGAAGTTTGGGACATGAAGATAAAAGATGACCCGGACTTTTGCAATAACGACAAAAGAGAGGTTTCAGACATCTATTAGCATAATGGTCCTTAGAACCACAATTGTAGCATTGCCCATGACTAGAGGTAGGAGCCTTTTCTATCGGAGTTGCTTGCTTCCCTTTCTTGTTGGGATAAGGACCTTTGAACTTAGTAGGCCTATTCTTGTTGTTGTTGATGTTCTGTTTGGCACTCGCAACTTCAACATCGCTTTCTTTATCTGTCTGTTCAAGTCGAAGAGCGATATCAAAACGCTGATCAAAAGAAATTTCCAGTTTCAGAAGTAAAGGGTTTTTGAGGTTCTTATTCAACCCATAGACAAATCTTTGATTTTTCTTCAATGGGGTATTAATATACTCGACCCCATGTTTAGAGAGAGATTCAAAAGATGTGACATAATCTGTCACAGAAGATTCACCTTGAACAAGGTCAATAAAGCGCCGAGCTAAAGTTAACTTTTCAGCCTCTGGCACAAAGTTTAATTCGAATCTTTCCCAAAATTACACCCAAGTAAGTTCCGCTTCAATAATCTTAGAAATCAAAAGCTCATACCAATCTAATGCTCTTTCTTGGAGCATGCTAGAAGCCACTTGGACTTGATGTATATCAACAAGATTCATGCGAGAAAAGATGCGATCGCACGATTTAAGCCAAGCTTGAATTTCTATAATGCTTTCGGATCTCTTCAATGGCCTTCCACCCAAATCGGTATGGTCTTTGCACAAGCGTGCAAACCTGAATCTAGGATGAGCAGGCTCTAGAATAGGTCCGACAGCTTGAGCATTCTTTACAAGATCTAAAAGCTTCTAGGCAGACATAAATATACCATTCTGAGGTGTAGCTCTAGATTGACCGGCACTGGGACGGCCTGGTCTAACCATTTCTCTTCTTTAAGAAAGAAAGAAAGAAAGAAGAATAAAAAGGTTATCCTTCGAATAAATATCAAACAATCATGATTGATAAAACAATGCATCATAAAAGAAATTAGGATAGAACGGGTCCTAAGACTCGGATAAATCCTAAGGTAAGATTTCTAAGAAAGACTTAGGACGATGATTCTTGCTAAATTATTCTATATTGTTCCGAAGTTTGGCTCTAATACCAAGCTATGACGCCCCACCTCTATAATCACATTAGCCAAGGACACTACGGGGTAATGTCGTCGACTAGCACGAAGAATAAGGCTGTTGAGGAGTGACCATCTGTGTAATTGCTTTGTGCGAGTACCGATAGGCCGGATAGAAGGTCATGCTTCACTTTAAGAGGAAATCCGACGTTCCGATTCGAAGTCAAAACAACTACACAATGGATATGTGATCTTCAGAAACAAATATAGAAATAAGCATAACACAAATCAGTCACGGATATTCATATCACTAAGGCGGAAACAGATATGAATATAACACACAAAAGTGTTCATCAAAGTAGTGGTCATACAAGATCCACTACATCACAAAGGATTAGGTACAAGTGCTAGACAAAAGAATATGTATGCATCAAGAAATATCTATCTCGAATGTATAAAACAAAAACTACTAATCTAAAGTAGTTAGCCAAAACTCAGATGATGGTCCCAGATAAGGAGTCAAGTAGAAGCACCTGAAATACCTCGGTCTGACCCGAGTATTATTTAAGAAGAAAATAATAAATGGATCAGTCTAGCTATAATTATCAAACAAAATGAGATAGAATAAGAGATATGACAAAAACGTATGATAAAAATAATTCCATACCGTGACAAGTATACATGTAACAACAACAAAAAATCATACAATATCTCAATAATCTCAAAACACCAAAAAGAATGTCATATTCTTTATTTTATTCACCAAACCACAAATATTGACTAACATATCAATGCCAATCGCAAAAATTAGTGAAACACAAATTCTAGAAATCATCAATTAAAAATCTAGAAAACATAAAGGGGGAGGCCTGTCACAAACGGGAGCATGGAAACTCAACAACAAGTGCATCACAAATGGGTCGCTATCCCATGGTCGCTAACCATAAATTCGGAACATCGACGCAGTACAATAACGGTACGTCCTATGATCCGAAACTCAAATAAATCAAAACATCGACGCAGTACAATAACGGTACGTCCAATGAATCGAAACTCCAATAATTCATAACATCGACGTAGTACAATAACGGTACGTCCAATGAACCGAAAAATCGGGACATCGATGTAGTACAATAACGGTACATCCGATGAACCAAACACCTTAAAGAACATGGGTCGCTAGCCCATAAAAGAAATGAGACGAAGCTCAGTAGTACGAGGTCTAGTCCCTCACGTGGACAAAGAGACAACGCATATCGCTAGTCTAAACCATAAAATGATCACCATTGATCAATAAAAAGTGTGTATTGCACTAATCTAGTAAATAAATCAGCTTAGCTTTATGTCCCATAACCACTGGCTTAAATTAAATATTTACGAAAAAATTGTAGATCTCAACCCAAAAATTTTCACAAGAGTTTCAACCGAACAACTCAATGAATTAACCGACAAAGTAAACGCAAGCATTTCATACCACTTTTTTTGCTAAGTCGAATAATTGATTTTCTTGAACGAGTGAGGTAAAGGTTTGTATATGCTAATAGATTAGAAAACGGTTTTAAAAGCGAGTTTGCACTACAACAATATGGGCTTTTGATAGCAATAAAACATAGCGTTCCCGCCTATCATCTTTAAATGCTATGAAATGAAGATTTTTCGACGCTATTAGATAAATAAATACTGTGTACTCAACGCTGTACAATGAAAAAGGCGGCAAATAAATTCTTTTATGCGGGAACAAAAAAATTGCGCATATTTCCCTTCTCCTTTATCCTCCAGAAGACAACCTTTCTATCACTTCATCGCCTCTAGAAAACAACCAGATTACTCTCACAAAATCCCTAAACCGCAACACTGAATCAGAAAATCCCCAAACCAAAAATTTCCGAATCTTAAAATCGTCAAATCCCTAAACTTCCATCACTCAGCTTGGATCGTCAAATCGCTAAAATCCTGAATCGCAAAATGACCAAATCGCTAATTGGCATCTTTAATTTTACATTTCCATCACTCAGATTCAGTCTATCATTCAAGTAAGGAAATTAAAATGATTTATGTGTTTAACAATAAATTTGAGTAACAAGCTTCCACCATGCAGGGTTATTAACTACATCACCTAGAGCTATTGCTTTAAATTCAAAAGATGCTTCTTCTGCTTGGGTTCTCCTTGTATGTCTTTGTGAGGTATTTACTTTGTCTTGTATGTTTCATTCACCATGCTGAAGTGTTTCAGTTTTACTATGCTCTGTAATTTATTGTACTATGTTAGTGCTACCATTCTTTTCAGCATCATAGTTTTCACTTATTGGATTATGTGGCACCTAGTTGAACGAGCTATGCATACTTGTAGGATGTTACATTTCTGGTTGGACTTGTCCAGTATTCTCCATTTTGTTTTTGTGTATCTTACATTGCTTTGAGTGATTAATATGTTGAGAGTTTCTTGTATTTGAGTTAAATTGTGTAAGAAAGGAATTTTTAAATCGAGACCGTTGACTCTTATTATTTCCAGTAGCATTGGAGTTAGGAACGATAAGTACTTAAGTTTAAGGAGAATTACTTCCAATAACATTGGAGTTAGGCATGATAAGTACTTAAGGTTAAGGAGAAAGTCAATTGTTACCACTATATCTATATTAGTCTTGGCAGTGGCTGGAGAACCAGATCGTAAAGGTAAGGTAAGGATGTCGAAGGAGGGAAATAGGAATGCTTGAACTATAGAATTATAAGCAACGAGTGTATCAAAGCTTCTTTCCCCTATGACTATGCCCATTGGCTAATCTGAAGATAGTCTCATGAATTTATGATAAACATCTTACTCTTAGGTAATAATTTTAACTAGGTGGCTTATTATTATTTCGAAAATTGGAATCTTAAAAGCATATGATCATATGTGCCTGTACATAAACTCGCCAGATACGTCTATGTTAACAAATTATAAACCTTTAAACTTTAGCATGTAGCAATTTGCATTGTGTATTAGATATTTTCTGTATAATCTTTACTCAAAAAAAAAGCATCGACACGAGGTTCATGGACTCATGTATCATTGTGGGTCTCCATAGTAATGATATGAAAAATACCACGTATACATGGTTATGATCAGTCTTCCTTCCAATAACAGCTGTATGAAAATGCAATCTCTGTTCTTACATAAAAATGCAATCTCCGTTCCAAGTATTTTATTATTATTGAATATCCAACACGCCATGTCTACCAGCATAAAAGGAGAGGTACTTTAGTTGCCAAAGAATAAATCGTATCATGAACAACAACCCAATCTATTCATATCCAAATTTTTAAACGTTGAAAGTTCCGTGGACATTGAATTTTAACTCGAAAACCATGCTAAAATTGAGACTTAAAAGTGGTTCCCATTTTAGTATTCTCATTTTGGGAAGAGAGTTCTTCTCTTGTGAAGAGAGTTCCTCTCTTGTTCCAAATTTAGTTCTTTAATTAAGGAATATCTAATTGGCGTCTAAAATAAATGGAAACTCTTTCCCCTTTCCTCTCTCGTAAAATCTTGACTAAATTTAGATCCAAACCATATATTGTAACTTGTAGATTCCATAATTATTCGTAGCCAAAAAAGGGGATTGAATATTTGATTTACATAAATTGCAACTTGCATAAAATGATCAACAAATACATATATCAAAAGATAAATAGATCAACATACTATTGTATACATTTATGTTTAATTTCAATCTTATGTATTAAACAACATTTATATATATTAATGTGATATAAACATACTTCCACATAATTATAAATTAAGTTTATATGCATGTATGTGTGTGTGTCTGATAATCAAAATAATTAACAAAATAAATTTCAAATTTATTTCTTTGACTAAGTGGACAACAAAACATCATGATTCAAAAACAAAATTCAAGACATCAATTCTAGATTCATATCAATACGCATGTTTGATTACATCCAAAATAAATGATCATTGTGTGTGTGTTTGTGTATATATGATATATTAAAAAAGAATTATATAAGTTTTAACATACAAGACTGGTCTGTACCGGTACTGTAGTGAATGTTGGCTTTACTTTGCTTGAGCATATCGGATGTCGTTGGTTCAACGGTAGCATGACCTACTATGCATGTCAAAAGGGACTCGGTTTCTGATAAGTATTTCTCATTGTGAAAATACATTTTTGATTTTGTAATTTGTGGGGAAAGAAGCAGAAACGATAAACAAATGGGACTACATCTTTAATAAAGGTTGAATTTTATAATTTAACAGTACATTATTGTTATGTATTGCTAGAATTTTTGAAGTCTAAGTAATTGTTCCTCTATTTTCTGATTGATCTTCTTATCCCTCTATTTACACTCCCTCTTAAGTAAATCACTAAATCCATGAAACTTCTGTTCAACACTCTCACTTCAGTCTTGTCATTACACATGCCATTCACCGTCTGATGCTATAGACTTGATGTTAACTCCAAATTCAGTTGCAGCATACTCATGTGAATTTGGTAACCTATAAAATACCATTAATGCTAATTTAGGACCATTTACTACTCTTTCCCTTTTATTGTGGCAGGTCATATGATTTGCTTCTACTACCTGGATTACAACTACTATCTTACAAAAACAAGGTACGTATACTACTTAAATAATTTCCTTTAGAAATATTTTGTAACTTCGTATTTAAGTGTAGAAAAAAGGATTTTTTTCTTTCTTTTTTCTGAATTATTTTGATTCGCGTTCATTATATGATGGTTATCGCTAAATAATTGTTAACCCAATTACACGTTGCTCAATAAGGTAAGGCGCAAAGTATTAGATTCACTTGAAATATATTTAGGCAAATGAATAAACAATAATCTTAAAAGGGAATCTTTAATAACTCAAGGAACGCACTAGTTGATTATTTTTCTTCCTTTGGGAGGTATGGTTGCTATTCTTAACAGCAGTCTAGCTCTGCTCTATCATATCTTCCACTTTCAATTGTATATCCACTCTTGTTTTCATATGCTTCAATCTATATCCCATGGATTATCATTAGGCCCAAAAATGACAGTGTTCCAAAAATTGCTACCACCTTCACATCAATGGTTACAGACCCACCAAAGCAACCTGCGCCTTACACAGCGAAGTCGATTTTGGCTAGGAGGGTAAGCAGCAGTTTGCGGTGGTCACAGTTTGAAACTGGCAGGGGTGGCTGTGTGTATGGCTGCGTGAATGTACGAGACATTGTGATGAAGTGTTTAACAGAAATGTAAGTGGTTATATGGTTTGTGAAGGAGACAACTTAGGATTGAAGTGAATGAAGTGGTAAAAATGTGATCAGTTATGGTCTTGGTGATTTAAGGAAGTAGTGTGAATATGTGAAGTGGAAAGCACTTGTAGGCACTGGTGGGTGGTTGGGTTTGTAGGTGCAGTGTTGTGTAGGAGAAAGCAGCAAGGAAGGATGGTCGCTGTTACCGTTGTTTGGTGGTGGCTGGAGATGTTGGAGAAGCTGTATGTGTGGTGTTGTTTGACAGAGTGGAATGAAGGCAAGTATGTGACACGGGGTTGTAGGCAGCAATTTGAATCAGTCAGTGATGTGGTGGGTGAAGTAGGTAGGCTGATGAAGTATGAAGTATGTGATGGTTATGCAAGTGTTTGAGAAGTGGTGATGAAGTGTGGAATTGTACGAAGTGAAGGCAGTAAATGAAATGAATGTGGTTAATAGAATGAAATTGGTGAATAGAATGAAATGAAGTAGTGGTTAATTACAAGATAAAGTTTTTAAGTATATTTTCACATTTTGTTGTAGTTAATCAAGCCGCATTCCTCTCCGATAATAATTTTTTGATTTTCACGTTTTAAGCATGAGTTCATTCATATTATACATTTTGCTGAATGTTTAAGGTGTGTAGATGGTTGAGAGGATAAACTGGTTGGGGGACAATTCTGAAAAGGGCATTCAGCAAAGCGGAGGCATTATGGTGAACTATGTCTACAGGTATTTATGTAAAAAATCAAACTTATAACCTAGTTTATTATTATTTGGAGTCATTTGATGTTTACTGTCTGTCGCCTTCAGGTTAGACAATATTGAAGCAAATGCCAGTCATATTCTGAAACGAGCCATATTCATGCATCACCTAATCTTGATCAGTATACAAGCTGGCACGTGAATAAAAGCAGGGTATGTTATATAAATGTTTGGTTATATCATTCGTGACATTTTGTAGTGTGTATTGCCATTGTGTATTGTACTGAATGTGCATAGCTGCTCTAAAGATAATCTGAAAAATAATAATGAATGTGAAATAAATGGGTTAACTTAAAATCAGACAGTGTAGCATTGTCTTAGTTTATTTTGTTTCCACAAAGTAATAACATGGCAGTTGTAAATTGTGTCATGAAGTATATGCATCAGTCAATGTATAATATGTAAGATGGAGCTTGACATGGGCTATTTGATACACTAAAACATCAAGTAGCTCGATTATGAATAGTTAATTTTATTAACTAGTTTCTGTTATAACTCAACAGGAACAACGAAAAGAAAAGAAACAGGTTTGCCATTATAACTTGACATTCCTAGACGACCTGTTGCCAAATATGTTAGGTCTGTGGTTGCATTAATTGAAACTGAGATAAAGCTATTCATTTACGTGTATAAAAGTCCTAGCCATTTGATTAATCATTTGTTACTTCAGTTGTTGTAATAACTTTAACAAATATAACATGGATGAAGATTGTTACGTAGATCCGTCTCTGTATAATTGATTTTTATCAGAATAAGAGGATAAATATTTTTGAAGTACATTAGCACACTCCTGTCTAAATAAGTAATTCCATGCTAATCAAAATGCAATGGATTAAGATAAAAGTTGATCCAATCCAATTTACAATGGGTTTTTAAAATTTTGGTCTGCATTCGGTCCGCTTTTAAATCTGAACCAACAAAAAATTATTGAATTGTGATGGTTGTCAAATTTTAGGTTTTTTTTGTGAAAAAAGGACATGGGTAAGCCGAAAATATTCAATATGTTTGTCTATATTGCTGTAATTTAGCATCTTTGACACCTAAATCTGTTCTATTGTATTGTATGTATTTCGTGTATTACTAATATCTTGATTGCTTGATATTACAGATGTCAGAGACTGTCAAAAGCAAAGAAAGATGAAATCAATTATTTGACTGGTCTATAAGTAAGTTGTTGATGCAAATATGTATGAAATATCATGTATGGATATGGGAAAAAGTTGTTTGAACAATGAAATATTGTGCTTAAATTTACATATTTTTTATCTATGAAAATTTGTTATACTTATATGCAAAGAAGAAATGAGTAAATGGATATTATAGGTGGAAAAGCTTAAAAAGCAGCAGTTTTTTTTGTAAATTGATATATTATTTAATAGCGCTTCATAAACGATATCGTATATCAAACGCTATAGAAAGCAACCTCTTATATGATATAAGGTTACATAACAAACGCTATACAAAATACATAATAAATGTTGTAGAAAACGCTATAGAAATGTTACATAGCGTTTTATCTTAATAGCATTGTCCAAATGCTATAGAAAATTATATTTTCATAGCGTTTTTGCTTCCGCTATTTAAAATTTAAAATCTACCATAGCATGTCGTTCCCTAGCGTTCTCTGAAACGCTATAGTATGGTAACATAGCGTTTTTTAAATGCTATTAAAGCCCCAGTTTGTTGTAGTGATGATATTAAAAATAGAGTTGAATTCATCATTATGGAAATATTTATTACTAGTATAGAAACTTTTGTATTTCAAAGTGACAAATCACAAAAATGATTGTAAAAACAATCAATCACCAAAAATTCTCATACGAAGACGTGAATCAAATCCGTAGAAATCGATACTGAATCCATCAAAATGGATATTCCCAAAAATCCCGAAAAAGAAATTATCAATGTCAACAAAAGTGATAACAACTAATCAAAACAACAAGAATCGATTTAAAATGGAAAATCCACACAAAACGGCAAATTTAGCTGAGACAAGCAGATTCTGTCGACTGAATTATGTGGTCAGTCGACTGAAACTGAACCCAGAAATTTTCGGTTTCCAAGTTCAGTCGACTGAACTGTATGGTCAGTCGACTGATACTGGCTTAGGAAATTCTCTGGTTCCAGGTTCAGTCGACTGAATTGTATGGTCAGTCGACTGATACACGGCCAGAAAATTTTCTGTCCCCAGGTTCAGTCGACAGAACTTTCATTTCCAGTATTTTCAGCCTAGCCCCAAGAAGGGCAAAAATCCTAACCTGGAGCGATCTAATGAGCAACGGAGACTTGGGATTTATGCCAAGCGACAACCCAGTCTTATAGGCTCTTTGACACACCCCAAAAGCATGTTCAAAACATCAAAGATAGGATTTTAAAGATTTTTTGACTTCAAAACACCAAAATTGGAATATTCATCAAACCAATTCAATTCAAAGGCAAATGGACAAGGAATAGATGTTGGGAATTACTACGTAACAACCATCAAAGATGTAGACATAGATGTGAGTTCAAAAATTCACCTTTTAACCTAAATATAGAAACGAGAAGCTCAAAAACAAGCAAAGACTGATTTCTCTTCAACATCACCTCTAGAATCTTCAATCTATTATCAAATGAAATGAATTTCCTAAGTTTGGATGTAGGAATTTCTGAAAATTGAAGAGAGATTGAGATGGAGAAAATGAAGAGGATGCTTACCTAAGCTTCTCTTTGATTTCTTGAGCTTGAATTGGAATTTCCTAAGAATCTAGGGCTTAGGAATTTTAGTTTCCTCCTATTTCCCACATTTTTACCTTAGCTTGAGAGTGCAATGAATGAAGAGGAGTGGAGTTAGGTTATTTGTTAGGTTAGTGGGCTGAAACCCAAACCCAAAGCCCTAAATGATAATATCAAAATTCTACTCAACTCCAAACATGTCGATGTTTATACTCAAAAAGCGCAAATGCCATTTTGGACTAAATGGAAGGGGTATCGAGTCCTAATTCGACTGTTTGCAAAAAGGGACATTTCGGACTTAAATCCGACCAACGGTGCTATATTTAAATAAAACATTTAAATATACAATCGTAAAATATGCGGGTTGTTACACTAGGTCTAGGGTTCTATTTATAGTGGAGTTTGAGGATCTCAGACCATTAAATTTTTGGATTGAATTTGAAGCCTTCACTTCATAGGAACGTTTAGAGCAATCATATGCATTAACGTATGGCTCGGATGGGATAAAAATCGATTTTACTTGTCTCGGCTTGCACTTGGACGAACTTGCGTCAAGGTAGCATCGCGGGTCGACCCTAGGGTAGACCTATGCTTCCTTTGATTCGACCTCGCAGCCGACCTAGGGGGGTTCTAGATCAACCTATGGGTTGACCTATATATGTGTGTGTGTGTTTTATATTTTTGATTATTTCCCATATTTCGTTTCTCTCGTAACTTCTTCGTATTGACTCGGATTTTGACAAGTTATATATGGAAATTGATCGAAAAATCACCACGAATGCAATAGTATAAGTTTCGATGCCATATTCAAACAATTGTAAAAAATATATTTTTACTATTCATCGTTATTTGATTATTTAATTATATAAAAAAGCGGGGTGTTACATTTTCTTTCAATAAAATTCACAAAAATCATTTCAACTTATATCGATTTCAAATTCATGTTTGAACTAAAATTTTAAAGCACTTCAAATTCATAGATTTCAAAGTTAAATATTCAAACATTTCAATAACTCAATTTCGATAAATTTCATTTATATTTCATAATTCAACTTTGAAATTTCAATTTAAATTCTTTAAACAATTCATTTAAAACCAATTCCAATTTCAACATTTAAAGCTTGGATTTTCGAAAATAATTCAATTTACATAAGTCCAATTTTATTTCAAAATATTATTTAACTAAATTCAAATATTAAGAATCTAAAAATCATTTAGTTTAACTAATCCGGTGTCCATATATAATTTTCTACCATATGGTCAAGTGATATAGATATATATCATTTCAATCTGCAATAATTTAAAATTTGCGGGTATATATCATTTCAACCCGCAATCCCGAATGAATATTCAAAATTCATAAATCACTCGAGTCTATCAATTCAACCAATGATGATTTTTCCCTAATCTATTTATCGTTCGGGTATGCACCATTTCAACCCATAGTGATTTACTAACAATAACTAAGGGAACTTGCAGTGTTATAACAACATAAATATAACATACAGTCATCCAATATCAACAATCAAACATCCACCATAATCATCATTCAAATCAACCAATAAATAATAACAATTTGACTGATTAACATCAAAAGGTATTAACTAGCAATTTAAAATTCAATATTAACTTAAATGGCGATTGAGTTCAATAAAAGTCATATTTAACTGGAATGACAATTTAAAGATATCAAACAATAATCAATCAAGTTTTGATCACATCATTAGTTGAATTTATCTAACATAAGACAATTTAGTTGTTGTGAGTAGGTTAAAATACTCACCTTTGATTTCCGGTCGATTTAAAATCCAAATAAAGGCTCAAAATCTAATAGTCTCAAAATTCATCCAAACTAGTTCCAAAATGTTTGGAATTTCATTACGATCGCAACGAAGAAAACCGCGTAATAATTCGAGCTCGTGTGAAAAAGATATGCGAGTTAGAACGATTTTATATTTAAATTTAAAATAATCAAGGGCAAGAATGTAATTTTTATACCTTCTCTAACCCTAGCTACAATCGCAAGAGATCAACTCCAGAACAACGAACAACCTCCATGAACGATCGCGCCACCCTCTGCCAACGCACCGCCGAAGGACTTAACCACCACCGCCTTGAGTTTGCTACACGCCCCCAACTAGGCCGGTCGTCACCAGTCGCCCCATGGGCTGCCACCACTTCCATTTAGTTAGGGTTTTTCGTAACCATAATTTCATTTTTCGGCCGCCTCAGGCCAAGTTAGCCCATACAACCACCGACACACGACTCCACACGACGATCCCTACAAGACCCATAAATCAATTTCACTGATTGATGACGAAATCAAAAACCCTCAAATTGAAACTAGTGTTTCATGATTGGAGACTTTGACCGTGATTTGCCGATGATTGAAGCACTATCTCCAAAAATGAACACTAGACGCTAATTCGTATCATCGAGAGCTTTCAATTTCATATTTTATTTGAATTTTTCGAGTAGTTTGGATTTTTGATTAATTTTGGAACTGCAATTAGGTTATCTGACATTAGGGAAGAGAATCGGGCGAGGAAAAGTAAAGTACGTACGGTACACAAAAGTTGGGCCTTACAGAAAGAAGTTTACTTATATAGACAAGGCCTGATAAGAATGAATAACATATCGAGTTGGTTCGGAACAAAAATAACGGCCCGAAATGCCCGTTCCGCTTTCGAAACATAAATGGGTCATCCCATATATCAAAATAGATGTTTCCGATATTTTTAAACTCAATGGAACTAGTTTCAAAACCAATGTCCATTGTGTATAGAAGTTAGCTTTTAACATCAGCTTATTTTAAATTGAATTCATTAAATTGATTTCTACGCGTTTCGAGCTCGCACGATCAAACAACAAGTCTGATCGCTACGAAACTTGAAATCCTATAATAATTCACTGTTATGGATCCGATGAAACTGGTTTCGTCAAAATCCGAGACAGTGGCCAAAATGGCTATTTTCATGTTAATTAATTAAATTATTATTATTAATCACTTTTAATTTCAAATTCAAAATTTAGCCAATTTTTATTTTATTTTTTGATTGCACATAAATTAATAACTTACAAAAATAAAATTTTCATGTTAACTTCACTATTTAATATTGCATTAATTCCAGCGTTCAATTGTAATTGAAATAGATTCATAAATTATAATTGAAATTCCATTAAATTCATTTATTTTGATTTACATCTTAATATTCAATCAATTGTTGCCTTATGAATATAACTAACATAAGTTTACATCTTATTACATTAATATTTTAAACTTATCAACTTTTACCATATTAACTATAATATTTAATACATTAGTTTTTATTGATTTCCCAAATTAATTTCAAACTATGACGATAGATAAGCAATTGCTACCTTTGCGTAATTTAATCACATTTATAAATTTATTGCTTACAACAAGATTATAAATTTATGTACAAATAATTTTTTCACATTATATACTAAAACCAATTAAATAAAATAACTTAATCTCATTATTAATACAAAATTGACTTTATTCCTTATTTGCAATTATCACAACACTAACATTAAAATTAATTTCAATTGATTAAAATTGCATTACAATAATTGTCAGTAGCATTCAAACAACATTATTAAATCATGTTCTAATTATTTTTCTCATTAATAAATCATAAATTTTTTATTTTTATCAATATTAAATTCCAAAATCACATTTAATTTAATATTTTTAATTATCGAAAAATACGTTTCGTTACACTCTCCCCCACTCAAAACATTTCATCGTCGAAAAAGGAAAAGAAGAAATTAAGGACTTGATAAAATTTTATTTAAAATAATCAATTTATAAACACTTTATATTTACATAATTAAGTATTTTAAATAAAATAAATTAAATTATAAACAATTAAATCTTCATATTCAAGTTTAATATGAGTTAGAAAATATTTTTCACTTTCATAAAAAATTTCTAAGTCAAAAATTCATGGAAAATTTTGGCAGAGCCTACTTTGTACGGATAGGTCCGAGAAAAATAATAATATCGATAATAAACAGTACATATCATATTTCAGTATTAAAATATCTCAAACCACAGGAAAAACAATAAATATCATTTCAAAACCATAATCCGAAACCGTACCTATTTGTTGGGCAGACAACGCTTTATTTATGAAACCAAAAGCAGTAGATGTTGCTTCCATAAGCATGTATTTCACTTATATAATACAAATGAGGTTAATAATTATGTAAAAAGAGTAATATCTAAGTTGTTTCAATTAATAACAAAACAAATCAACACAATAGAACAATAGTCACTTGCAAACAAAACAATAAAATCATCACATGCAACCAAAGTAATCAATCATACATCCATAGTGACCAAAACTGATGGTTTGTTCAGGTTCAGAAACTTTTAATTGCACAAGAGTGATAAACAAACTACCAAGTGTACCCTACGCTCAACAGCCTTAGATGATTACTTAATAGATTATTCACGCATCCTAAACAATTTAAAGTTTCACTTCCCAAACATCCCATAAGCCAAACAACCAAGAATTTCAAATATTATTGAAGTTTATTCTTATAAATTTTCTTTCACATTATTTGTTATTTATCTGTTTTCATGCATTCATATAATGATTATTTTATTAATTTAATTACATTACTTACAAAATTCATTTCCCGTTCATTCATACAATGCAATTTTTTCCATTAATTTACATTCATTTACTTACATAAGTTATTTCCATTCAATTATTTAGATCATCCATAATTAATTCTTAAAATATTATGTAAGTTTCTTTGCAAATTTAATTTGCCATTATTATTTACTTTGATTTCCTTTTAATATCAATATTCATTTGTGAAGCAACTCTTACTTAACTTCTAACTCTTTTTTTCTTCTTTTTTCACATTTGTTTATTTCATATGTAGTGTCATTGAATATTAAACATATTTCTAAACTATTTCAACACTTTCAGAAGTTATAATAATTTACTTAATATAGTATTCACTTTTACTATTCACTTTAATTATAAATAGCTTCAACTATTAACTAAGTTTACATCCATTTACTTGCAGTATTCACTTGTTCTATTAAATTTAATTAGTGGCATCTCAAATTATTAACTTAAGTTTATAATATTCTTATACATTTTAATTCTTCATTTATAAACATAATTCCATTGAACACTTCATTACTTAAGTTTTACTTGTATAATATTCTATTACAAATTCTTCTTAACATTTCAACTTTTAACATTTCTGGTAATATATATATATATATGTGTGTGTGTGTGTGTGTGTTTAAGAATGTAATTGAATGTTACACAAGCTTATCTTATTCATTTTAGTTAACAAAACGTTCAATAATTATATCCTCTAAATTTTCATATTTATAAGTTACAAATTTTCAATTTCTTATATTTTTCATTAACCACTTAGCATCTAATTTTTATTTTTCATTTTAGAAGTTTCCAACTATTAAAATTTCACTTTATCTCTAACTTAAATCATTAATTTAACAGAAGTTAAGAATTCAAATTCCGGATTCATTTAAATCACTTTGAAGTAATATACATACTCATATCTTTAATACATAGCAAATCATTTTTAAAAATTTTAAAATCAAGATTTGTTTATCAAACAAATGTTCAGTAAAACTACTGCAGTGGTCTTCCCACTTTGAAACTCAAAATTGAACCTCGATTATGCATGCACTCATCACCGAAATTGTTTTCCAACGACAGAGAGTGGAGTACAGAACTTATTTTCTTTTAAAAAATCTTTTTAAAATTTCTTTCAAATCACATTGAAAATATTTATATCCAAAAACGCTTCCAAATAATACTAATATTATATTCCAAATCTTTTGAAAACAAATTTCAAACCCTGGAACATACGTTCCCAAAATTTCAGTTCTTATTTACTTTACTTTTAAATCCTATTATACAATTCAATATCTATAAAATTTCTCTACCTAGCAAATTACATATCACATCCAACTATATCATTTATAAAAATTATTCCTTTATATACAAAAATATAATACTAGGTAAAATTATTTCATTTACTTATAATTCAAAACTAATATTGTGTCGGTCTCCCCTATTAAGTGTTTAGAAATCCCTATCGATGCCATAGCGTCCTATATACCGACCAAAATTTATAAATACTAAATAGAACAAATTAACACAATATAAAAACATTTTTATAACACTAACAAATACGCTCTCTTATATATATACGCCCAAAACAACTCATTCAAGGGTACTACTACCCTATCTCTAATGTGTCAGACCCCACAAAGCTAAGGTTATTGCTAAACCAAAGCTTTGATACCAAATGTAATGATCCAAATTTTTAGATGGTTTAAATCAACAATAAACCACACATCTCAAACTCAAACCATTCAAAAGGAAAGATTGTTATGAGGTAAAAAAGAAAAAGAAGAGAAAGAATACAAAAACACGGAATCTCACAGCGAAATGACAAAATATAGTAAGGAATTAACAGTTCATGAAGCTGTTTTACAAATAGCATTTGATTACACTTTTACAACACAGATCAAAGTTACATACAACAAGAATAAATAAATAAATGTAGCGGAACAACATGATGCAGTAATATAAATATAATAATTAGCATACAAATCTTCGTTTTCGTCCTCAAGTGAAAAATGGTCTTCGGTACACTGAAAAGCTCAGACTCACCCGAGTGTAATGAAAAGAAATAACACTTGAGTTGGAAAAAAAAGATCTTATGTGTGACCACCTACTCTTTCGACCCTCGAAAATCGACATAAATACACCCATTGTGTAACATGTTGAACGATCGAGTGCCGGAAAGATAGATTATTAAGGGAAAAGAAAGTAAGTAGAAGAGAGCAGAAACTAAACAAAACAGAATCTCACAGTGGACTGAACAATATATAATACCAATAGCTCTTTACACAAATCAAAACTGTAATATATATATTTCACATCAGAGTACATAAATCAATAATTACCAGCCTGGACAGTTATAACAACCCGCCCTCATAATTTGCTAGTAATTTTAAACTAAACACTATAGCGGAATAAAATTAAATACAAGAATACGCCTCAGTCTCCAGCTCGTTTCCTGAGCTCCATAGCATCCTAACCTGAACCTGTAATACTCGGTCTAACCCGAGCATTATAATAACATAACACCCTAGTTAGTCTGGAAAACCAACACGAGAAACACACTCAATTTGAATTATTAAAGTTTTCAAAATCCTTTGAAAAACAAAGGTACCTCGTAAGACCACACCACAAGTAAATATGCCGTGTTTTTACCTTACGTTAACCAAAACATTTCATATCAAAATCCTTTGATGTTAAAATAGTATCTAAGTATAAATACTTATTCAAATAGCTGAAATTGTTATATTAATTAAATTCTAGCATATTGGGCTCTACTATAAAAACTGTAAGGCACGTATTGGAGAATGGATTCCGTACGAATGACTAGGCACTGGCGTACCACCTGCCATAGTATACTTCTAGAACAGCATACCGACGACCATGCCGGGAAACCCTGCAACATAAAACCGGACTACTCCTAACCTGGATAGACCGATTATGCTATCACCGTGGGTGTTTCCACCCTTTTTCGAGCTCCTTCCATAGATCATAGTAATAATATCTGAGGGTATCTAGAAAGGTGATAAACATACCTTACTTGGGTGTGACCCATTTAGCCTTGCTGCATTCCCCCTGATTTTCAGTCATTTTCTGTGGTTGAGACTAGAGGCTATGATTGCCTTTTTAGAAATACTCACTTAGAATGCTCGCTGTCCTCCAATGAAAATATACTGATAGCATTTATCCATACAAGTCCGTTCTGGGTCCGAATAGAACCGAAGGCACTATTCCTACTACATCCATTTTAGAATCACCCTCAGGATTAGTAGCGATTAGCCCTTGCACTTCATTGTTCCATCTTTGACTCCAAGATCTTGTCTTCATTTCCAAAACATACTCGTTAGATCGAAGTGGTTATCGGATAAAAAATCTGACTCTGATCTCTTCGAAACAACGTTCAATATTTCCTAGTAAACTCAAACCCAGTTCTTTGGGAAATAAACAGACGAAAATAAGATCTGAGATCAACTCCTAACCGTTAGTAGATGGATTTCCTTAAAATCGTCCTAGAAGAACAAAATGAGTTTACACGTACAGTATAGCACCTCGAACGGTAACTGTACCATCTAATCCCGTGTTTCTTCTAGATATTTCCAAAGTCATATTTAGGTCCATATTTGATAGCCGGTTATTTAACTATCAATATAAACAATCAATTCAACGAAATTCTTCATTTTCACTAAAAAACCAAAGTCCTATTTAAATTAAATTTTAAATAAATTTAATCTCTTTATCCAAAGTTTGTACTTACCTTATCGAGTTTAGTATATTCACAAATTATCCTTTTCAAAAATATTTGAAAACCTTTTTAAAATAATGTGGAAAGTACCATTGTGGTATCAAACCATGGATCACAAATCAATGGTTACGTCTCTATCCCAGAGAATCCAAAACTTAACTGCAGGCACTCACTGCCTCTGATTTACGCCACATGAGTATACCATTACTTCTCCGAAACTTTCTTTAAAATTTATCTCAAAATAGTGCTGGTAATTTCTAAAATAAATTTTCAAGTTTAATCTAGGCAAATATACTTAAATAAAAGTTATTATACAAAGCCATATTAATATATAATAAATATCTTTTAAAACAAAAATGCTGACGATCTCTTAAATAATAATAAATCTTTAAACTATTTAATTAAATATGCTTTAAACAATTTAAAATAATTTAATAACTAATTTCCAAAATATTTTTAGCACCTTTAAGGTTATCTAGTTAATAATTAAAAATCCTCTTTCTAAAACAAGCCAATATCTCGATTCTAATTCCACTTCATAAATTTGAAAGTCTTACTTGAATCCAATATAACCAATTTTATCTTTATTCCCAAATTCGCTTCTATTCTTCAGAAATATTAAAAATCTTGATTTTTAGACCTATCTATTTTAACAAGTACTACTTAAGCCTTCATATCTACGAATCCTTTTTATATACTTTTATACAATAATTCCATTTACAATATTCCGATTTAGTTAAGCATAAATTTCAAAACCATTTATTTTATCCAATTGATTAACCCAAATTTCTTTATAAACATTTTACTTCCGAAATCCTTTTAAATTCTTTCCCAAATTCAAACCATATTTTATTGATATTTAAAAATACCAAAATCCAGCTAAAACTATCATACCATTCAATCAATTTAAATGACACAATAACCTGTCACAGATTATTCAAACAAAACATATATTACTATGTATGAAATTATATTGAACACTTTTGAGGAATCCAGTTGGATCCCTGCAATCTGTTTCTCTGCATCCACAGATGTTAGCACAACATAAAAATACCAATTCCGCTTCGAGGCGAAATATCGCAATATATAGGGTCATCAGCTATTATACGAGGTGCATAGGGTCTCATCCGTTATATATTTATATATAATCCTCTATATATACATACATACATATATATATGCTGGAATATCAATCACTCTATTATATACACACACACACACACACACTACAATATATAATATCACATCCAATTGATAAAAATGCATCAATTCAACCAATCAATAATTTTTAAATTTTAACTATTTAAAATAAATCACAAGCGGTCTAAAAATGAGTGAGATTAACTCAGCTTGATTTTTAATTCGCCAAACCCCCAAATTTTAAATTAAATCAAACATGTTCAATTTAATCCAAAAATTTTGCTAGCTCCGATCAACTCCGAATCTGCTCCACAGTGTAGTGTTCGTCGTTGCGATTCCGGCGTCGCTTGTTTCGTCTGATTTCGACCTCGTATAGAGAAGATATGCATTTTATAAGTTTCAATACAAATCTATAAATAAATTTTTTTATATAACATAATGAATTTCGGTCGTACACTGGAAAAAAAAAGAAAATTTGGCCGCTCCTGCTTTCCCTTCTTCATTCATCATTCCAGGGTTTTGAACCCATCGACCGCTGTCTTCTTTGAATTGTCGCTCCTCCCCAGGTGATCGAGACGACGATCAAAAACCACCACTGCACGCGTCTACGCCAGCTCACCCACGACCAAAAAACGAACGAGCTCGAAACCATCTATAACTTTAAAAAAACACACGAACGTAGCTCCAATGCAAGCCTATTTCTCCTCCCTCGTTGCAAATCATGCGATCTCCACCATTGATATCGTAGAGCTCATCGAGCTCTACCATATTGCTTTAGTTGTCAAACCCTAATTGTTGATGGATGGAGAGAAATTGAGGGTGGAAGCTTGGGTATTTTCGGCCATTGAATGTTTTATGTGACGGCTATGTTTACACGGGCTAGGGTTTATTGTTGCGTGAATATACATACGCATACATATAATATTTTATTATTATTTTCACAATTAATGTGCTTTTTCGAACGGACTCCAAACGAGACATGCCGCTTAGCGTTTATAATGAATTACCCAATTTCCAAACAAAGTGGATCATGTTTCGGGGCCTAATTCAATCGTATGCGGAATATAGCATTTTGAATTGAATTAAAATATTAAATTTTTAATATTTATTTCAATGTGTTTCTCTTCCGTACGACCGAACGGTAACTCCAAATGCTACGAAATTTTAAATCCAATACTAATAAACAATTACAGATCCAATGGAACTTGTTTCGTCGAATTCTGAGACTGTGGCCCGAAAGGCTATTTTAACTCGTCGATTAAATCGAGCGATTTTCAAAATTGTCGAAATCGTTTAAAATTTTCATTTTTTTAAAACGTACTAACTCCATTATAATTCAAATAAAATTTATATCCATATTTGAAAACATCCTGATTCATATAAGTCAAAATTTGGTTATTTACATTATTTCCTTATATTAATTTCCACTATTAAATTAATATATAAATTTCAAACTTTAAATTTATCGACTTTTAACTCCATTCAAAAGTCAAATATTAAAATTCTAATCCAAATATAATTTAAATAAATTTTAGACATCATTTTCCACTTGCATTGAACTTCCGATTCCTATATTTGCCCAATTTCAAATATTAAATTTATATTTACCGAATCCAATTAATCGCTATATTCGAAATTTTAACCCACTAACTAATTCGACCAAAAGATTCATATTCAAAGTCAATTTATAATTCAAATTCAACATTTAAAATAAAATATATGTCCAAAACTAAATGACCAAAATTCCTGGTCGTTACATTCCTTCCCCTTATAAAAATTTCATCCTTGAAATTGCTAAGGTAGGAAAAATGCTCCTAAACCATTAACTTACCCAAAACCAACTTGATTAAAATCCTATATTTACTTTCGTAACCTTTGTTCTTTCCTCCAAAACAATTAGCTTCCATTTCTAACTCAAAGCCCTTGGTTTCTAATACAGTTCAAAAATCAACATTTCTAGTCAACAAAAAATTTCCACAAATTTTCAAAATTTTTCTAACACCCTAAATTTTTGAAATTTTTTGTCTGCGTCTCCATTGCATAGAGAGCCTTTTACAATATCACAAAAGAGATAAATATATGTACATCGATCCACACCGTCGAAAAACAATATATATCAATACATCATCATTTCTTTATTTTATTGCGTAGGCGTACCTCATATTAGCATTTTTAGGTGAGCGACCCTTTTTATATGCATTTACGCGACCAAAAATCTACCCAAACAGCTCCATGTACATATACTTACCCAAATTAAGAAAATAAGTAACTAAAACATGAAGTTTTAATAACATTTCCTTACTTTACTGGCTAAAGATATAAACTTCATAATCCAAACATGTCAATCATACAATACAAGCAATTACAAGATTCCAACACTAATTTTAATTTTCTTTCCATGTATCCATATATCATTTCCTTCAATTCGAAATGATTCACAACCATATTTATTGCATTCAGTTCATATTCACAATAAACACTCATATTCAATCCAGATTGATTTATATGTGTCGTACTTGCATAAATTCACTCTTATTCAATTTTCAAATTGATTTACAATCAATTTTTTTTTTCATTCCATTCACTATTCACTTTCATTATATGCAAATCCATTTTATCTACCTTCAATATAACCCTTTTTAAATTGATTCTAAATCAATTTATTTAATTTCCATTAGACTTCCATTTATGCTACTCACCAAACGTTGTTTGCTTTATTTTATATTTACCACATCCAATCCACGTTAAATTTATCTATGAACCCATTCCATAAATAATCACTTAAGTTAAGTTCCCATTGCAATCAAACTCTAATCCATTTTACATTGAATCTCACTCAATTTACTCGCTTCCATTTACTTAGTATATCAAATTTATACTATATCACTTAGAGATCATTCATATAAATCGATTTTTGAATAATTCATTATATCATAACATGGTTCCTACACTTGCATTTCTATTAACTTTACTCCACTTATATTACATTTTTCTCATTCACTTTCATTTAACTCACATAGATTTTTTCACTTCATTTTATAGTGAACAACATTTCATTTCAAGCTAGTTTATTTATGAACCATTTCACACAATTATTTCCAAGGTCTATTATAAACACTTCGTATCGTTACTTAAGTTCATATTCAGATAATAACTTAAGTTCATACCCAACTTATACTCTAAAATCATATTCAATTCATTTACTCTTAAGCTGAATTCATTTCTTGTTATCCAATACTTAACCATTTTAACTTGGTTATACTTTTCACCTTTCCAATTTAATAGGTTATACAACTTATTTATTTACAATTCCTAAATTTTCCACTTAAGTTTACCCACATTTATTATTTATAACATACAGTTATATAAACACTTCAAAATTTACATTTACATTCAATTTAGTCCATTTCAATTTACCCTTCATTTAGGTTTGCTATTTCATTTCTCAATTCATAAGTTCAAGAGTTTATTAACTTAATATCTCCCATTACTTAAGTCCATTTACATCTTATAATCATACTATGGATTATTCACATCACTTGATAGCTTAAGTATATCCATTTCATTCAATAATTATAACTTATAATTATACAATTATTCTACATTTCAACTTAATATCAAATTCAATTCAAATCCTTTTTCTATTTTATTTAACTTATCTTAAGTTAAATTCCAACCTATCTTGTTCACTTTAATTTACTCAAGTTAAATTTTAATTCTAGGATTAAAATTTTCATTTTCCCTTCTTATCTATATCAACTTCAAATTATGGATTCAATATTGATTTCTATTAACTTTTCAAATCTTTTAAATAGAAACCCCAAAATTCAATCACCCGATTTTTATTTCAAATCATTTTAAAATCATAAACATACCTATATTCACTTTGGTATATCAACCATGCTTTCGAATTTTCAAAACAACTTGGTTTTCCCCAAAATAATTCCCCTTTGGAATTTCTAAAACAGAATTTTTTTATCAAACAAGTCCAAAACAAATATTCAAAACCAATTCCCACGGTAGCAATCCATCACTTAGAAACTCGAAAATGAATACTGATGATATGGCCATCATCACCAAGATTATTTTTCACCGACTGAAGTGAATTCAGTGCTTCTTTACTTCCAAAATTCATTTTAAAACAATTCCTATTCAAAAAGCATTTTCAAATAATACTCAATTATTCTTTTCAAACCACTTTGGGAAACATTTCCAAAATCTCCAAGATTTAAAAATTCCAACACTTGATTCAAATTCATTTTAACCCATTTTAAAACATTTTCCGAAATTTTCGGGTTTTAAATTCTTTTTTAAATCAAATTTTAGTTATATTTCTTTCGTACAAATCATACTTATAAATTTCTATTTGGTTATATATATAACCATTTTAAATTTTATAATCTTATTTGATTATAATATTAACAACCAACATTCCAAACATATACATTACAATAATTCAGAAAATTATTTCATTTATATCAAAATATAATTTTGAGTAAAATTATTTCATTTACCCACCCTAAAACAATAATATGTCAGTTTACCTTGTTTAAGAGTTTAGAAACCCCTATCGATATGGTTTTACTTCCCGTACCGACCAGAATTCATAACACCCAACCGATAAGTCAACACAATATAAAAACATTTTATATCACTAACAATTACACACTCATATCTATTAATACACTCAAACTCATTCTAGAGTACTACTGACCCTATCTCTAATGTGTAATCCCCACCAAAGCCTAGGTATATCGCCAACCTAAGCTCTGATACCACATGTAACGACCCGCCCTTTCGACCCACGAAAATCGACATAAATACGTCCATTGTATAACATGCCGAACGATCGAGTGTCGAAAAAACAGATTGTTGAGGGAAAAGAAAGTAGGTAGAAGAGAGAAGAAACTAAACAAAACAGTATCTCACAACGGGTTGAACAATATTTAATATAAATAGCTCTTTACACGATTCAAAACTTTTGCATACATATTTCACATCAGAGTACACGATTCAATAATTATCAGCCTAGACAGTTATAACATCCTCCCTCACAATTTGCTGGTAATTTTGAACAAAACACTGCGGCGGAATAAAATCAAATATGAGAATACGTCTCGGTCTCCAGCTCGTTCTCTGAGCTCCATAGCATCCTAACCTGAACCTGTAATTCTCGGTCTGACCTGAGCATTATAATAAAATAACACCCGAGTCAGTTTGGAAAACCAGCATGAGAAACACACTCAATTTGAATTATTGAAGTTATCAAAATCCTTTGAAAAATAAAGGTATCTCGTAAAACCGCACCAAAAATAAACATGTCGGGTTTTTACCTTACGAAACCAAAACATTTCATATCAAAATCCTTTGATATTATAATAATGTCTAAGTACAAATACTTTTTCAAATAGCTGAAATTATTACATTAATTAAATTCCACCATACTAGGCTCTACAATCAAAAACGTAAGGCACGTATTGGAGAATGGATTCCATACGAATGACTGGACATTGGGGTACCACCTGCCATAGTACACGTCTAGAACAACGTACCGACTACCACGCCGGGATCCCCTACAACACAAGACCGAACTACCCCTAACCTGGATAGACCGAATATGCTATCACCATGGATATTCCCACCCTTTTCCGAGATCCTTCCATAAATCCTAGTAATAATATCCGAGGGTATCTAGAAAGGTGATAAATATACCCTACTTGGGTGCGACCCACTTAGCCTTGCGGCATTCCTCCTGATTTTCAGTCATTTTCGATTGATGAAGCTTCTAGCTACGATTACCTTTTAAGAAATACTCACTTAGAATGCTCATTGTCCTCCAATGACAATGTACTGATATCATTCACCCATGCTAGTCTGTTCTGGGTCTGAACGGAACAGAAGGCACTATTCCTACTACATCCATTTTGGAATTACCCTCAGGATTAGTAGCTATTAGCCCTTGTACTTCACTGCTCCATTTTCGACTCCATGCTCTTGTCTTCATTTCAAAAATGTACTGGTTGATTGGAAGTGGTTTTAGGATAAAAAAATCTGATCCCGGTCTCTTTGGAAAAACGTTCGATGTTTCCCAGTAAACTCAACCCCAGTTCTTTAGGAAATAAATAGACGAAAGTAAGGTTGGAGATCACCTCCTAACCGTTAGTGCGCGGACTTTCTTAACATCATCCTAAAAGAACAAAATGACTTTACACGTACGTTGTAGCACCTCGAACGATAACTGTACCATATAATCACGTGCTTCTTCTAGATCTTTCCAAAGTTATATTTAGGTCCAGATTTTATAGTCGGTTACTTCACTATCAAAATAAACAATCAATTCAACAAAAGACTTCATTTCACTGGAAAAAACCCAAGTCCTATTTAAATTAAATTTTAAATAAATTAAATCTCTTTTTCCAAAGTTTGTACTTGTCTTATTGAATTCAGTATATTCACAAATTATCCTTTTCAAAACTATTTGAAAAACCTTTTAAAATAATATGGAAAGTACCACTGCGGTATCAAACTATGGATCACATCTCAATGGTTACATCTCTATCCCACAGAAATCCAAAACATAACTACAGGCATTCACTGCCTTTGATTTACGACATGCGAGTATACCATTACTTCTAAAAAACTTTATTTGAAAGTTATCTCAAAATAGTGCTTGTAAGTTTCTAAAATAAATTTCCAAGTTTAATCTAGGAAAATATACTTAAATAAAAGTTATTATACAAAGCCATATTAATATTTAATAATTATCTTTTAAAACAAAAATGCTGACCATCTCTTAAATAATAATAAATCTTTAAAAATCATTATAAAGTAACTATTTAATAATTAAATATGCTTTAAACAATTTAAAATAATTTAACAACTAATTTCCAGAATATTTTTAACACTTTAAGGTTATCTAGTTAATAATTAAAAATCCTTTTTTTAAGACAAGCGAATTTCTCGATTCTAATTTCACTTCGTATATTTGAAAATCTTACTTGAATCCAGTATAACCAATTTTATCTTTATTCCCAAATTCGCTTCTATTCTTTAAAAATATAAAAAATCTCGATTTTTAGACTTTTCTATTTTAACAAGTACTACTTAAGCCTTCATATCTAAAAATCCTTTTTATATACTTTTATTCCGTAATCTTATTTACAATAATCCGATTTAGTTAAGCCCAAATTTCAAAACCATTTATTTTATCTAATTGATTAACCCAAATTTCTTTATAAACATTTTACTTCCAAAATCTTTTTAAATTCTTTCCCAAATTCAAACCCTATTTTATTGGTATTTAAAAATACCAAAATCCAGTTAAAATTGTCATACCATTCAATAAATTTAAATCACACAATAACTTGTCATAGATTATTTTAAAAAACATATATTACTATATATGAAATTAAATTTAACATTTTTGGGGAAGCCAGTTGGATCCCTCCAACCTGTTTCCCTGCATCCATAGATGTTAGCACAATATAAAAATAATAATTCCGCTTCGAGGCGGAATATCGCGGTATATAGGGTCATCCGCTATTATGCGGACGCATAGGGTCTCATCCGCTATATATATATGCAGGAATATCAATCACTCCAATATATATACACACACTATTATATACAATATCACATCCAACTAATAAAAATGCATCAATTCAACCAATCAATCATTTTAAAATTTTAATTATTTAAAATAAATCACCAACAGTCCAAAATTGAGTGAGATTAACTCACCTTGATTTTTAATTCGCCAAATGCTTAAATTTTAAATTAAATCGAACACGTTTGATTTAACCCAAAATTTTCGCTAGCTCTGATCGACTCCAAATCTGCTCCACAGTGTAGTGCTTGTCGCTGTGATTCCGGTGCTGCTTGTTTCATCCGATTTCGACCTTGTATGGAGAAGATATGCATTTTATAAGCATCAATATTAATTTATAAACAAAAATTTTTATAACAGAATGAATCATGGCCATACACTGGAAAAAAAGCAATTCTGGCCACTTCCACTTTCTCTTCTTTGTTCATCGTTCCAGGTTTTTGAACCCATCGACCGCCATCTTCTTTGAATTGCAGCTCTTTCCATGGTGATCGAGACGACGATCAAAAAACACCACTGCATGCGTCTACGCCAGCACCACCCATGACAAAAAACGAATGAGCTCGACGCCCTCTATAACTCGAAAAATGCATGCGAATGTAGCTCCAACGCAATCCTAATCCTCCTCCCTCGCTGCAAATCAGGGGATCTCCACCGTTGTTATCGTAGAGCTCGTCGAGCTCTACAATATTGCTTTAGAAGTCGAACACTAGTTGTTGATGGATGGAGAGAAATCGAGGGTGGAAGCTTGGGTATTTTCAGCAATTGAATATTTTACGCAGCGGCTATGCTTACACAAGCTAGGTTTTATTATTGTGTGAATATATATACGCGTGCATATAATATTTTATTATTCTTTACAAAATTAACGTGCTTTTTCAAACGAACTCCAAATGAGACGTGCCACTTGGCGTTTATAATGTTTTACCCCTTTTCCAAACACAATAGAACATGTTTCGAGGCCTAATTCAATCGTATGTGGAAGATAGCTTTTTGAATCGAATCAAAATATTAAATTTTCGATATATATTTCAATGCGCTTCTCTCTCGTACGACCAATCGGTAACTACATATGCTACGAAATTTGAAACCGACAATAATTAACCATTATGGATCCAATGGAACTAGTTTTGTTGATTTTCCAAACTGTGCCACGTAAGGCTATTTTAACTCGTCAATTAAATCGAGCGATTTTCAAAATCGTCGAAATCGTTTAAAATTTCCTTTTTTTTAAAACTTAGCAACTCCATTATAATTAAAATAGAATTTATAACCATATTTGAAATCATTCCGATTTATATTGAATCAAAATTTGATTATTTACATTATTTCTACATATTATTTTCCACTATTAAATTAATATATAAATTTCAAACTTTAAATTTATCGACTTTTAATTCCATTCAAAAGTCCAGCAATAAAATTCTAATCCAAATAGAATTTAAATAAATTTTAGAAATCATTTTCCACTCGCATTTAACTTCTGATTCCCATATTTGCCCAATTTCAAATATTAAATTATATTTACCAAATCCAATTAATCGCTATATTTGAAATTTTAACCCATTTAACTAATTCAGCCAAAATCTTCATGTTCAAAATCAATTTATAATTCAAATTCAATATTTAAAATAAATTAAATGTTTAAAACTAAACGACCAAAATTATGTATCGTTACATTATGTAAATTAAATCAACAATAAATAAATATGAGTGTAACGGCTTCAAAGATGTTTACGGGGTTTGACATCTCCTATCCAGTGTCAACGTGAGTGGAATAACTTAAGAGATGTTCGTGATTTCCATCTATTATGGATCCTTTAAACTATCTATATACATAGTACAATACGCTATTATAATAGTGTCTATAGTAAAGTAAAGTGTTAAAATAGCGTTACTGTAACGACCCACACTTCAACCTTCGAAATAGGCATCCAATACATCACCGGAGAATTTATTCTCTTAGCTTAACACCCTTCTCTGAGACGTACGAGCTCAGAGGTTATGTAGTTGATATTTACTAGCAATATATTCCTAATTTGGTAATGTAGCATGCTAAGTGATGATCATTGGTTGATCGAAGCATGGCTTTTGTGAAAAGAGAAGCTTTGTGGGACGAGACTTCATCGAACCTCACAACCGGAAATGGTCAAAACAGGAAGGATGCAGCAAGGTTACGGGGGTCGCGTCCCACAGGATATGTGCATTTCCTTCTGGATAAAAAGTGGTATCACGGTATGGAGCCTAGATATTTTATTTATGTGGTCGTTGGAATTTGTGGAATCCCGGGATAAAGGTCGGCTACGACCGGGAATGGCATACTCGTGACAGTTAGTTACTTAGTTACAGAGGTAACCCGGCCTTGTGTTGGCAGAGACTCGATTCGGTTCTCGGGACATCCTTCCAAAGGCGTACCCATTCGGATAAAGGAAGTTCCTTAGCCTTGGCTATTTGTTGGAAATCCAATCACCCAATATGAGCCCTGTACGATTTTATTTGTAGAACGTGCCATCTAACATGGTAGTTACGGTAGACATATTATAATAATACATATGCTGGCTAAGATTAATATTATACTTTCGAAATTTTTCCACACTATGCACTTGTAACGACCCAAAATTTTTAGTAATTTTTATTTATTAAATTAATTGAAATTTTGTGAAATTTTAAACAATAAAATTTGAAAATAAAAATTTATTATTTGGAATACGTCTACTTAAACATAGCAACTGGTAAATTTTCTTCCGATATTATTAATGTTTATTTTATCGTGTAATTCTATTTCAATTTAAACCAGTTAATAATTAATGATAATAAATTTATTTCCAAACCTAAATATTTTTCTATAGAAAAAATGTAAATTGTCTTCTGCGTAGGACTTCATATTTCATTTCTCCAAATTTAGTCTGTTATTGCTCCGTCGATCTTATTTTTCGACGAAATAGCAGCATTTTCGTTCCGATATCGATTTTTGATCGGACGATCGTATCACTGATATTTGTATACCGTTTTGATCATCTTGTCATGATGATCTCAGCGGTATATTTATTTCTGTATTTTGAGGTCCGGTACGTGACGGAAATAATAAATTGTTCGGTGTAACGGTAACATTTTCATGTCTTTTGGTTCCTTATATCATTTCGTATTCAACCGTTTAAAATTGAATACCCGTTGGCTTTTATAATTCCCATAATATAGCTGGTGTCCATAACTTTCATTTATTATTCGACAGTCCGTTTATTTCGATGTCCATTTATTTATTCACTGTTCAATTTTATTTATAACTTTGTATGCTTGCTTGAAACAAATTCCGTCTGTACCTCAGCTCCTTCCATCTTCTTAACTCTCCTTCAAAAAATTTCGAAGCCTCTTCAGAGATGAGTACCGATCACAGCCACGTCATTTTCACCCTCATCTTCCATATTTCTCCTCCGCCTGGGCAATGGCCACCGCATCTAACCCGAGCAACCACGGCCGATAACCCCTCCGCCTAAGCACCCGGTCGCAACCCATTCGCCCTACCCACCGATCCAACCTCCACCGACGAAACTCCCATCTGACACGTTTCAAGCCACCTTCACCTCCGCTCTATTAAACTCCACCGCCACCTGGCCAAAACCGAATTCTCTGCTTCTCCTCACCACCGAAGTCTTCCAGCCTATTTCTCTGTTCACACAAGGCACAACTGAAGCCGTCCATGTCCCGTCGAAGCTAATCGCCACTCTTGTCTTCCTCTCACCTGTACTCCGCTTTCCTAACCTTGCTTGCCTTTTACTATCTAGCCAGGAGTTCTATAAACAGCTGAGGTAATATGTGTTTTGTATATATATATATAAAGTTATATATAGTAGTTTGATATGTTTATTTTATATGTATATATAATATTTTATTAATGGTTATCTCATATATAAGTACTATATAAAAATATAAAAGCTTACATATATAGATCAGAGTTGTATATGGACTTGTGTTGCTTTCTACTTGAATGACTAAGGAAAAGGGTGGTTATTAGTTTAGATTAACACGATCATATTATATATAAGCACTTTTATAATTATATTATCTGTTATATAATTAGTTATGTATTTGAGTTATGTAGATGAATATTAGAAGTGTGTAATATGTACATATATATACATCAGGCTTAGGTACAAGTTTGTATATATGTGCTATACGCTGTTCATATATCATTATATATCTTACTTACAGTTTAGTTTTTATTACATTGTTTCTTTGGCTTCAGTTTATATTTTATATATCAAATTTATAAAGATTTGTTTTGATATTGATTTTATATGAATATATATAAGTTACAATATGATGGTATATACTATATATTAATTAATTATATTTGTTGATATATATTGATTTTTAATAAAGTGGTTTATATATATTGGTATATACATTGATCTGTTAATATGAAGTTACAAAGTGTGTCTTAAGTTCTCTATTTATACTCTATAATTGTCATTTTATATGACATGTTGAATTATATATATAATATTTTTTGAGTTTTGGTTTTAATAAGGTAATGAGTTTATTTTTAACTAGGCGTTTATTTTAAAATTCTAAATTATGTTTTAGCTTAAAACAATGATTTTTTAAATATGTGCATATTTAATTTACACGTATTGAATCTAGGAAATGATTTTTTTATATATAGTTATATATATATATATATATATATGCAAGTATATACATGTCCACTTATACCATTGATCTCATCAATATAGTTTGATTCAATTTTGTCAATTCCAAGCGGTCACTTTTGATCGTCAAATTCGTGCCAATTTTGCTTTGCCACGGAATTCGTGTTGGATCCATAGCTCAATTTTCGTTCATCTCCCTAGCCCAAAAAGGTGAGAAATCACTCACGATTAACATTCTTGTATTTATTAAATTTGATTTCAATTGAAACGACAATTGGAATACGATGCTGTAGTTATTTAAATTGTTATTTATGTTATTATTTGTATCTCTTCACCTGTGAGATATGACACCATATCTCGATGTTTATCTGTTATTTAATTACTGATGGTATGTGCTTGTTATTATATGTAAAATTATACCTGATATCACTCTGCAAGTTCCCTGTTGGTATAGAATTCACTATGAGTTGAAATGATACATACCCGAACGGACTTTAGAATAGGAGAAAATCGTTATGGGTTGAAATGATAGGCCCAAGCGATATTCATTTGATTTGAATTTGGGATTGCGGGACGAAATGATATCCACCCATATATATTAATTTACGGATTGAAATGTTAAATATCTGTATCACTTGACCACAGGATACAAAAATATATACAGACACCATTGGTCCATATATATAAATGTTTTGAAAATAATTTATATGGTTTTGAAAAGAAATATGTGGTTTTAAATAAATATTGGCTCTTAAAATATTATATATATATATGGTAATTTTATATAAAGATTTAATAATAATATTATGGAGATTGATTTAATACATATAATATATTTAAGTATTTATTTTAGTTTATATATCAAAATAGATTGTTGTAATAATTTGAATAAGTTAAGGTTGAGAAGATAAAGTGGAATTAATTGAAATTGTATTTAGTTAAGAATTCTACTAAATTAAATCGATTTGAACCATTGAATTTGAAGTTTAAGATTTGATCTTATAACTTGATTTCTGATTTAAAGTGATTAAATGGATATTTCAAGTTTAAATAAATTGAAAGGAATATCTAGTTAAGGGTAAATTAATGTTATTTGAATAATACGGAATTTATTGAGTGAATATTCCAAGACTAAATAATAATGAAGTTAAACTAAAATTGATATGAAATTGTTAAATTTAGTTTTGAAAATGTTGAATACTTAAAGCTTCGAAATATATTGACTTTGAATTACATTAAAACTTAAATGGTTTATTTATGGTTCAAATTTGTATTTGAAATCGAAAAAATTGAATTTATCTAGTTAGAAACTGAATCGAATGAAAATTGAAATTGAGATTGAATTAAATTGGAATGGGAAAGGCGAGTGGATTTTGAAACGATTTGCAAAGTATGAGGAAATTACGAATGCTCTACTTTATAAATCATTTAATATATATACTATTTTGGGATATAGAGATATGTGAAATGAAAATGATATTCTGGTTTTGAAGTATAAATTAAATTGAAATGACCACAGTGTTATAGAGTATATTTCTACATTGTAGATAGTTCCATGGATCCTTAGAGGATAGTTATCCCAAACATCCTTTAAGTTATTTGTATTTCTGTTGATATTTCACTTGAGTTGGATTTAATGATATAAGAATGTTAATCCTAACTCGAGTGTTTTGTGTTTTTCTTTACGCTTGGGTCAGACTGAGTAATACAGCATTTGAGACTCACCTTTGGAGTTTGGAGCTTCGTTTGGAGATCCAACTATCGATTTAGCTTTCAGATTTTCCTGTCGATTGGTTCAGAGAAGTCATCTGTTCGTACTGGAGACTTCACTATATTTGAGATATTCTGTTGTATTTTATTTCTAACTCTGATATTTATATAGTAGCTTCATGAATACTATTTATCTATTCCGCTGCATTATTTTATATTACTCCGTTTTTGTGATTCTGTGATTGATTTATTTAACGTATATGCTGAGTTTTACTAAATTTAAATTAACAATCTGATATTTTGAGCAATTCAAGTCCGGCATGTGCAGATGCGAATGGTTGAAAATATCGGGTCATTACAGTTGGTATCAGAGCTTTGGCTCTAGGCAAACTTAGCATATATAGTAAATTTATTTGCAAAATCACTTTCGTTCGAGCTTGAATTTCATCCCCTTTGATTTGGTTTTCCTTTGGACTTTGGAACGTTCCCTACGGTTCCAAAATCCATTACCTTCCCTCCCTATGCGTGGTTCTTGATTCTGGAGTATCCCATAACTCTACTTCGAATGATCTCTATAAGAATAGACGATCCCGCCAATCTTTGAATGATTTGTAAAGGGGTGAAACTCCTTTACAATTGGCATTGATTCACCAGAGAGTTCTATACCCTCGGTACAGATGCTGCTATCTTTGTTTTCAAATACATTCCTGAATCATCCTTTGAAAATCGGGTTTTTTGTATTTTAGAAATTGTCTTATATATCGAAATTTTTATTTTGATAAGTATGATTATATTCTATATTTATAAAAAGGAAAATGTTTTCGATAAGGATTATATGCCTTTTAAAATAAGAATTTGAAGTTTCGAAAGGATCTGAAATTTTTAAAATTCTATAAGAAATTGATTTATATAAAATTGTTTTATAACCGAAGGGTTTTGAATTTGAAATTCGAGGAATTGAACTTCGGTATTTTGAAATTGGTTTTGAGATCTTGAAAATATATAATAATACGATTTGAAAGTATTTTTC
Organism: Allium cepa; assembly: GCA_030765085.1. Taxonomy (NCBI): domain Eukaryota; kingdom Viridiplantae; phylum Streptophyta; class Magnoliopsida; order Asparagales; family Amaryllidaceae; genus Allium; species Allium cepa. The sequence continues at coordinate 112,472,947 of CM060934.1, forward strand.
GAAAAATAAATGTTTCAAATGATTTCAAATGAATTCGAATGATTTCGAAGAAATTTCAAACAAGTTTTCAAGAAAATAGAAGTTCAGAACTCACCTGTATCACTGGTCGGTGATGAGTGCACGCATCATCGACATTGATTTTTCGAGTTTCAGAGTGGGGGAGAGGCCACTCTAGTAGCTTTGCTATGCGAGTGATTTTGCGAAACCAATTTAGATTCCATATTTTGAAGTATGATTTGATGTTCGAAAGATAGATCTATATATATTTGAAATGATTTAAAGCGAGTCAGATGTTCAGTCCTCGAGTTTTGGATTTGATTTGGAATAACCCTATCTTTTGAAATTGATTTACTGATTTGTTGTTGATTTCCAATCTTAGAATGAAATTTGATTTCTCTGACAATTTTGAATGTTCGCACACTTCCAAACCGAGGTTTAATTTTCAAAGATAAGTAATTTCGAAAAGTACAAATCATTTGATAAAGTATGAAGTGATATAAGTTAAATATGTTTGAAACTGTTATGTTAAGTAAATGAACAAGACTCTTTGAATTGTACTAATATGAAATTTAGTTTTGAAATGTTTTAAAATAAACTATATATATATATCGAATAATAATAGCCAAAAGGGTAGTTTGGATCTTTCGAATAGAAATAGATAGCTCAAAGGTTTTAAAGGGATAGTTGTAAACTTGGAAATCATTTTGGGTATAATTGATTTGGAGAAAAATATTTGGTTGTGAAAATAGATTGGAATGTAAAACCCAGTATTTATATGATGATTTTGGAAATGAATTGGTTGACCTAAATTATATTGATTTGGAAACTAGGATTTCTTTTAAAACCTATTATTTTGGAAACCTTGAACTGAAGATACTAAATTTGGAAGAAATAATTTGGTGAAATTGTATGGGATTTTGAAACTGAACTGATATTGAAACGAATTGAAATTGAGAACCATGTTTTATTGAATACTTGATTTGGGAGTTATCGAACTTATATAAAATTGATTTGTATAAGTATGAAGTTGATTTGAAAACTATTGATTTGGAAAGGTACTCAATTTGAAAGGCCAAACCTTGTATGTAATTCAAAGTACTATCTGATATACTATTGATTTTGGAAAGTATTCGATTTGAAAATGGGATCTTATATATAATGGACTTTATATAAGTATGATATTTGAAATTGATTTGAAAAGGGTACTATATGATATATATTTCCGAAGTAATGATATGGAAAGTGCCTTCTGCTTGATATTCACTTTGTGGCCACATTGTGGATTCATTCTATCGATATTATTCTCTCTGATTTTGGTTTTTCGGATGTGATACTCGAGTGTCCTTCCATGGCGTAACCCATGGTCGTTTTTTTAGTAGCGTAATCTGCAAGGCAGAGATTGCTTAAAGGGTACAGATGTTTCCTGGGGGATCAAGGCGTAACCATTGTTATGCATCCTACGGTCTGCCGTTTTGTTGTGGCGGCGTAATCCGCAAGGCAGTGATTGCTTAAAGGGTACGGATGTTTTCTGGCGGATCCAGGCGTAGCCATTGTTATATATCCTGCATTCCACAGTTTTCGTTATCATGGCGTAATTCGCAAGGCAGTGATTGCTTAAAGGTACGAATGTTTCCTGGGGGTCTAGGCGTAACCATTGTGTATCTGCGATCCAGATGAATTGTTTGGATTGTGCTTTCCATATCGGTTTTTAAGGGTTTTCAAGTATTTTCACTGGGTGTTGAAATAGGTCTACAAAGTACTTGAAGAATGCTAGCTTTTTGCCTGATCAACGTATGGCCAGAGTCTGCAAGAATGAGGATAAACTTGTTGAAACATCGAGTTACAAAAGTATTTTCGAAAGGAAAATTTGTTTCGATATAAAGGTATTCTATTATAAATGTATTTCCAACAAAGAAATTTTGTATTAATATTAGAAATTGAAATTCTTATGGTTTGAATTAACTATTCGTGCCTGATACTATTCTTTTGAATCTACCTTATCTGCTCAGCTTTATTTATTCACATGTATTCTGTTTTCTGAATCTACCTTCTTTCCTTTTTGAATATATCCTTTTAAAATATTGTTTATTTAAATACTACATGGTTTATAAGAAATTTTTTAATATTTTAGAAGTTATAAATTAAATAAAATATATTTAAAGAAAATGATTATTGGTTTATTAATAATGTTTAAAAAGTATCTTGAGATAAACTAATAATATTTTCAATAGTTTCTTTGAAAAATAAGTAATGATGTAAATAATTGTTTTTAAAGAATTTTCATATATTTATAAAGGTGTTATTTAAACATATAAATGGAAATAATTTGCAAAGTTTAAAGATGACTATTTATGGATATAATAAATGGGTTTAACCAAATTATTGAATATTAATTAACTTAAATAGAAATTTATAGAGTTTTAAAATTAATTGTCTATCCTTGTCTTTCAATCTATTTTTTCTTTCCGGTTTTTCTATTCTCCTACCTCTTTCCTTTTCGAGGAAGAAAAGTTTTGAGTGGAGGAGAGTGTAACGACCCAAAATTTTTAGTAATTTTTATTTGTTAAATTAATTGAAATTTTGTGAAATTTTAAATAATAAAATATGAAAATAAAAATTTATTATTTGGAATAAGTCTATTTAAATATAGCAACTGGTAAATTTTCATCTGATAATATTGATGTTTATTTTATCGTGTAATTCTATTTCAATTTAAATCAGTTAATAATTGATGATAATAAATTTATTTCCAAAGCTGAATATTTTTCTATAGAAAAATTGTAAATCGTCTTCTAAGCAAGAGGTCATATTTCGTTTCTCCGAATTTGGACTGTTATTGCTCCGTCGATCTTATTTTTCAATGAAATAGTAGCATTTTCATTCCAATATCGATTTTTGATCGAATAATCGTATCACTGATATTTGTATACCATTTTGATCGTCTCATCATGCTGATCTCAGCGGTATATTTATTTCTGTTTTTGAGGTCCGGTACGCGACGGAAACAATAAATTGTTCGATGTAACGATAACCATTTTTGTGTCTTTTGATTCCTTATAACATTTTGTATTCAACCATTTAAAACTGAATAGCCGTTGGCTTTTATAATTCCCACAATACGTCTGGTGTCCATAGCTTCCATTTATTATTCGACAGTCCGTTCATTCCGATGTCCATTTATTTATTCACTGTTCAATTTTATTTATAACTTCGTATGATTGCTTGAAACAAATTCTGTCTGTACCTCAGCTCCTTCCATCTTCTTAACTCTCCTTCAAAAAAATTTGAAGCCTCCTCAGAGATGAGCGTCGATCACAACCACGTCATTTTCACCCTCATCCGCCATATTGCTTCTCCGCCTGGGCAATGGCCACCACATCTAACCCGAGCAACCATGGCCGATAGCCCCTCCGGCTAAGAACCCGGTCGTAACCCGTTTGCCCTACCAACCGATCCAACCTCCACCTACCAAACTCCCACCTGACGCGTTTCAAGCCACCTTTTCCTCCGTGTTAGTCCGTGAGATGATGATTTTGATGACAACAACCTTAGAATGGATTATAAAATATAAATACTAACAGTATAAGTTAGATATATATGTATATGCAGGATTTAACTATGTAGGTACCAAGAATGAAGACTATACAGTATAGAGATTCAAGATATCAAGATTGAAGACTCATGAGTAACAAGAATAACAAGATTATCAAGAGTTCAAGATTTTAAGTAATTTACTTTTTAAATTAGGAATTTTTTTAAAACTCCTAGAAAAGCACTGGCATCTTAAAATCCAATTTATTCATGGAATGGAATCCACTTCGAGCCCGTTAAAGGGATGGAACCCTAAGTACGATGGAACCTATGAAAAATCTAGTGGAACATTGTTTTGTATCCGCTAATTTTTATTCAAATGATTTTTCAAAATTTTCTTGTTTTCAAAATGATTTCAAAACCTTCCTTTTAAAAAGATTCAAAAACATTTATTCTGATTTTGAATATTTTTAGCCTCAAAATATTCTCTAATATCAAAGTCAAATTATCCTTTTTTTAAACTATCTTTTAAATATAATATATTTAACTTTTAAATATTTATATACTCAGATTTAAATAAAATTATTGTAAAATCTTATATGTACCAAAATATTATTCTCTATATTTATTTATGTATTTCAACTATATTTAAGTATATCTATAAAGTTTAAAATAGTTTTAAATAAGATAGAGGTTATTTTCAAAGAAAATCAAAATGCAAAAAAATCCTTTGGGATGTCGACATACCCATGGTAACCATGTCGACATAGTGTCAGTTGAGTTCAAAATTTAAATTTCAAAAGAAGTGTCTATTCATCATAACTCTTCACGAATGAACATGGTTGTTGTTCTTCTATAAATAGGGGTTAGTTTCAATGAATTTTCATTCAGTTTTTCTGGTTTTTCGCTCCTCTTCTTCTACCACATTTCTATATACATATTCTTATCATTACTCTGCCGAAATAAACATTGAATCAAACTCCATCATTTCTAGTTTGATTCTCTATCACTATCTCAACAAGATTCTCAGTGCTATTTAGAGTTATAGTTTTTTTAATCTATTAAGCGAGAAAAGGTGTAATTGCTGCCTTGGAAATCAATCAAGCGAGATAAGGTGTGATTGTTGCCTTGGGAAATCAATTGGATGAACTTGTTGCCCGTAAAATCAAGTATCTCTACCCAGAGGATTGTGATTCTGGAGGGTGTACCTCGTATCCTTGAAATCGAGGGTGTAATTGTACAATTGCTTTTGAAAGGAAATCCATACTTGTGTGCGGGACTGGATGTAGGGTAACTCCGAACCAGTATAAAATCCGGTGTGTTTTTTCCTTTACCACTTTTACTTTATTTCTGCATCTGTGTTTATTTCTGTGATCATATCTGTGTCTGAATGTTGCATACATCTGTGTTCAAATTAATATAAACACAAAAAAATTTAGTAATTCTTTATAAACACTATTCACCCCCCTCTAGTGTCAATCCTACCCTAAAGATCCATAATCCACATTTTTCACATTTGGTATCAGAGCAAGGTTTTCAAAGATTCATAATCTGATTTTTGAAGAAGTTTTCAAAATTGCTACCAACACTGGTACTGTTACTGACACTAGTCTCCCTGTCACAAGTTCATTTGTAGAAGGTCAGTCTACTATTAGACCACCACTTTTTAATGACAGTAAATATGCATATTGGGCATGTAGGATGAAAATATATTTACAATCTATAGGATTAGACACTTAGAACATCACACAAACTGAATATTCTGAACGCACAACTGATTTTGCACAGTGGACCACTGAGCAAAAGACTGTTGCACAAAATAATTCTGAAGCAATGAATATTCTGTTTTGTTCACTAGATAGAAATGAATTTAATAGAGTGTCAGTTTGTAAGTCTGCATATGAAATCTGAAAAACTTTGCAAGTAAGTCATGAAGGAACAAGCAAAGTTAAACAGACCAAAATTTCCGTGCTCACAAATCAGTTTCAATTATTTAAAATGAATCCTAATGAGTCTATTTCAGATATGTATAGTCGATTTCAGGATATTGTGCATTGTCAAATATCCTTGGGAAAGGAATTTTCTGAAGAAGATCAAGTCAAAAAAATTCTAAATTCTCTTACTCCAGAATGGGACAAAAAGACACTTGTGATCGAAGAGGCAAATGACATCGGTACTTTAAAGATAGAAGAATTAATTGGAAATCTAATGTCATTTGAAGTCCAAATGATCGGGAGAAGAGAAATCAAAGCATCTGAAAAGAAATCAATGGCATTCAGTGCATTGACCGATGGATCAGATACAAACAGTGATAATGATAAAGAGATAGCCCTTATGACCAGAAATTTTAGGAAATTCCTGAAATACAGAAAGATGAATAATCTCAAGAGAAACAACTATAAGAACTCTGGAAATCAGAATGTAGTGCCAAACAATGTCAAATGTTTCAACTGTGATGAATAAGGCCATATCAAAAGAGACTGCCCGTATCCAAATAGGCAAAATCCTCCTATGAACAATGATCCAGCAAAGAAAAGGAAGCGTGCATTTACTGCTACTCTAGATGACTCAGACTCGTCTTCAAGTGATGACGAACAGAAGATAGATAATTCAAATTTGTGTTTCACGGCAGTTCACGACTCCGACAAATTTAGAGAAACGGACTCAGAAAAAGGTACACATTTACAGTATAATTGGTTGAAATTGCTTGCTTAGAATTAGATGCTTGATTGATTGATTTTGAATTGATGTGTTATTTGAATTTTAAATTTTTTATTATTATTTTATTATTTTTATTATTATTTTATTATTTTTATTTTTATTATTATTTTGATATATTATGGAGTATATTATAATTCTAATATATATACATTAAATATAATATATATATATATATATATAAATTAGAGTTCTTAAGAAAAATAAGTCATAAAAATTCATAGGCACGTGTCGACAAGGTCCCTACCATGATGTCGACATGGGTACCAAAATTTGAATTTCAAGATTTGAATTCAAATGTTTGAATTTTCCTCCACCTTTTCACCTCATTCAATTCTCTGAAAAGCTACCTTTTGACCAGAGAATATGTCCTTTGAGAATCTATTTATTTGCTATCTTTTATCATAACTTTTCACTCTCATTTTCAAATTCAAAACTCTTTCTTCATAACTTCAAGCTCTCTACTCTCCACTTTAATGGCTTAATCAAGCAACCCCTCCACCATGAGAATTTCTAGAAAGATAAAAGAGCGACTCTTCAATGATCCGGAGGCAATAAAAGTATGCATCAATTATGCTAATTATACCAAATTCCATCCCAGAAAATTTGCTATTTTTCAAGATTTTTCTTCTTGTGAAATTGATTCTCTTTTTGCAAACAATCATATTCTTAGTCTTATTGATGCTTCTCAAAATGATTTTGTTTGCTATCTAAATCTTGTTAAAATTTTCTATGCTAATTTAAACCGTGGATTTTATCACGGAAATGAGGATGAAATTTGGAGTAGTGTCAAAGGCACTAGAATTGCTTTAAATTGTGATCTTTTGGGTACCATTCTCAATTGCAAGAATACAGGAATGGATCTTTCAAATTTTAAAATCGATGAAATTGATCGTGAGACATTTCGTCATATTTTTGAAGGAAATGATGATTTTGAATTTAAAAATCAAAACTTTCGACCAAAAGCAAGAATTGTCAATCTTCTTTTACAACATACTTTGACCCAAGATCGGGAAATTTTAACAATCCCACTTCAAAAGTTTGCAAAGCACTTTTTGCTATTTTTGGAAATTATGACATTAATTAGGCGCAAGTTATTTTGGATGAACTTCGTCCTAAAAATCTTGAAATGGTTGAGAATACTTTGTATCATGGAATTCATCTCACTCGGATTTTTAACTATTTTGGAGTGGATTTCAAAGGCGAAGAATTTGTTTCTAGAAAAGTTTTCAATCATTCCAACGTTTCGCTTATGAAAATTCCATTTGTTTTTTAACCTTATGAGACTCTTGCCGAAAAGGAAGAGCGTTTGGATCAAGTGGAAATGGAAGAAGAGGAAGAAGAAGAAGAAGAAGAAGAAGAAGGGGATGAAATGGAAATTGAAGAAGAAGAATAAGAAGGTGAAACCTCTTTGGAAAGCATCGACTATCCTCCTAATCCAACCAACAAAACCCTTCTCAAAAACCAAAAGACCATTGTTGAGAATCAACGGATTCTTAAACGATCCGTTAGTAAGAAGTTGGACAAAATTTCATCCAAGATGAACAAGTTCATTTCCAAAGTCAGCAAGAAACTTGGACTTCCTTCATCATCATCATCATCATCATCATCATCATCCTTTAACTAGTTTTTCCTTTTCGTGTCTCGTTGTATTTGTTTTAGTTTGTTTTTATTTGAAAGTTCATATAGTTCTTTATGTTTAATCGTTGTATCATCTTAGTATGCAATGAAATGAAATTTCCTTTCTGTTATCTAGCTTATCTTAACTACAGAATAAATGTTAGTATATTATATAAATATATATATATATATACACACACAATTATTCAAAATCAAAATAAATCATCAAATTTCACTACACCATGTCGGCATACCCACTACGACCATGTCGACATGTACTGGTCAGAAATGACAATTCATTTTGAATTTGAAATTTGAATAACTGCCATATGTCTATTCATTTCAAATGAATTTCTACACCTATAAATACCTATTTCTTTCAGAATTCATCATTGAATGTTATTTCTTATCTTCTCTATCTTTCATTCTTCTCACAATTTCAAATGTGGCTAATCCAATTCATAATCTATCCGAAAATCTTGAAGAAACTCTTAATTCGTTCAAGAATATTCTCTCGTTCATTCTCCAGCGACACTTAGAATTGAGTGAAATGTAGATGATTAAGGAGCAAGAAAGGCATTTCGATACGATACGATGGATGATCTCCTCCCTGCACAAGGATGATAACGATGCACATCCTCCTGTCTCTCTCACTAATGACAATGAAAATTGGGATGCCATTAAAGCAGACCTATATTTGGAGAAGAAGGATGGATGGAAGTTCCTCGTAACGTTTAATTTTATTGCTTTGTTTGAATTGTTTGTTTGAATTGATTTGATTTAGTTTGGATTTATACTTTGTATGGATTGATTTCTTAATTTGGCTTGATGTTTGCGGTATAAATCATGTATGTATATACATTGAAATGTATATAATCTTTGATTAATTATCATGTTCATAAGTATAATTATTTCTTAATCTGTCTATTATATATTCCATTGTATAGTTTATCAATGCAAGTACTTTAGTCCAAGAATGCGGGGGAGATAGTTTTTGTTGATGACAAAGGGGGAGAAGTATAAAATAGGGTAGTTAGGCATAGATTAAGGAGGAGTTATTAGGATAGAAGTAATATTTTTTAAACAAAGGTTGTCATCATCAAAAAGGGGGAGATTGTTAGTTCGTGAGATGATGGTTTTGATGATAACAACCTTAGAATAGATTATAAAATATAAATACTAACGGTATAAGTTTAGATATATATGTATATGTAGGACAAACCATGCAGGTACCAAGAATGAAGACTGTACAGTATAGAGATTCAAGATATCAAGATTGAAGACTCTTGAGTAACAAGAATAACAAGATTATCAAGAGTTCAAGATTTCAAGTAATTTACTTTTTAAATTAGGAATTTTGTTAAAACTCCTAGAAAAGCATTGGCATCTTAAAATCCAATTTATTCGTGGAATGGAATCCACTTCGAGCCCGTTAAAGGGATGGAACCCTAAGTAGTATGGAACCTACGAAAAATCTAGTGGAACATTGTTTTGTATCCGCTAATTTTTATTCAAATGATTTTTTAAAATTATCTTGTATTCAAAATGATTTCAAAACCTTCCTTTTAAAAGAATCAAAAACATCTATCCTGATTTTAAATATTTTTAGCCTCAAAATATTATCTAATTTCAAAGTAAAATTATCCTTGTTTTTAAACTATCTTTTAAATATAATATATTTAACTTTTTAATATTTATATACTTAGATTTAAATAAAATTATAGTAAAATCTTATATATACCAAAATATTATTCTCTATATTTATTTATGTATTTCAACTATATTTAAGTATATTTATAAAGTTTAAAATAGTTTTAATATAAGATAGAGGTTATTTTCAAAGAAAATCAAAACAAAAACAAAATCCTTTGGGATGTTGACATACCCATGGAGACCATGTCGACATAGTGTCAGCTGAGTTCAAAATTTAAATTTCAAAAAAGTGTCTATTCATCATAACTCTTCACGAATGGACATGGCTGTTGTTCTTCTATAAATAGGGGTTAGTTTCAACGAATTTTCATTCAGTTTTTCTGGTTTTTCACTCCTCTTCTTCTTCGACATTTCTATATATTACCATTACTCTGTCGAAATCAACATTGAATCAAACTCGATCATTTCTAGTTTGATTCTCTATCACTATCTCAACAAGATTCTCAGTGCTATTCAGAGTTATAGTTTTCTTTGTAATCTATTAAGCGAGAAAAGGTGTGATTGTGGCCTTGGAAATCAATCAAGCGAGATGAAGTGTGATTGTAGCCTTGGGAAATCGATTGGGTGAACTTGTTGCCCGTAAAATCAAATATCTCTAGCAAGTGGATTGTGATTCTGGAGGGTGTACCTTGTAGCCTTGAAATCGAGGGTGTAATTGTACAATTGCTTTTGAAAGGAAATCCGTACTTGTGTGCGGGGCTGGATGTAGGGTAACTCCGAACCAGTATAAAATCCGGTGTGTTCTTTCCTATACTGCTTTTACTTTATTCTGCATCTTTGTTTATTTCTGTGATCATATCTGTGTCTGAATATTGCATACATCTGTGTTCAAATTAATATAAATACAAAAAAATTTAGTAATTCTTTATAAACACTATTCACCCCCCCTTTAGTGTTAATCCTAGCTTTAAGATCTATAATCCGCATTTCTCATACTCCGCTCTGTTAAACTCCGCCGCCACCTCGCCAAAACCGACCTTCCCTGCTTCTCCTCCTCACCACCGAAGTCTTCCAGCCTGTTTCTCCTTTCACACTAAGCACAGCTGAAGCCGGCCCAGTCCCTTCGAAGCTAATCGCCACTCTTGTCTTCCTCTCACCTGTACTCCGCTTTCCTAACCCTACTAGCTTTTTCCTATCTAGCCGTGAGTTCTATAAACAGCTGAGGTAATATGTGTTTTGTATATATATAAAGTTATATATAGTAGTTCGATATGTTTATTTTGAATGTATATATAATATTTTATTAATAGTTATCTCATATATAACTACTGTATATAAATATAAAAGCTTACATATATAGATCATAGTTGTATATGGACTTGTGTTGCTTTCTACTTGAATGACTAAGGAAAAGGGTGGTTATTAGTTTATATTAACACGTTTATATTGTATATAAGCACTTTTATTATTATAGTATCTGTTATATAATTAGTTATGTATTTGAGTTATGCAGATGAATATTAGAAGTGTGCAATATGTACATATATATACATCAGGGTTAGGTACAAATTTGTATATATGTGTTATACGCTGTTCATATATCATTATATATCTTACTTACAGTTTAGTTTTTATTACATTGTTTCTTTGGCTTTAGTTTATATTTTATATATCAAAATTTTGTTTATAAAGATTTGTTTTGATATTGATTTTATATGAATATATATAAGTTACAATATGACGGTATATACTATATATTAATTAATTATATTTGTTGATATATATTGATTTTTAACAAAATGGTTTATATATATTGGTATATACATTGATCTGTCATTATTAAGTTACAAAGTGTGTCTTAAGTTCTCTATTTATACTACATAATTGTCATTTTATATGATCTGTTGAATTATATATATAACATTTTCTGAGTTTTGGTTTTAATAAGGTAATGAGTTTATTTTTAACTAGGCGTTTATTTTAAAATTCTAAATTATGTTTTAGCTTAAAACAATGATTTTTGAAATATGTATATATTTAATTTAACATGTAATGAATCTAGGATATGATGTTTTCATATATATAGTTATATATATATATATGTATGTATGTATATACATGTCTACGTATACCATTGATCTCATTAATACAGTTTGATTCAATTTCGTCAATTCCAAACTGTCAGTTTTGATTGTCAAATTCATGCCGATTTTGCTTTGCCATGGAATTCGTTTTTAGATCCATAGCTCGATTTTCGTTCTTCTCTCTAGCCTCGAAAGGTGAGAAATCACTCATGATTAAAATTCTTGTATAAATTTGATTTCAATTAAAACGACAATTGAAATATGATGCTGTAGTTATTTAAATTGTTATTTATGCTATTATTTTATTTGTTCACCTGTGAGATATGACACCATATCTTGCTGTTTATCTGTTATTTAATTGCTGATGATATATGCCTGTTATTATATGTTAAATTATACCTGATATCACTCTGGAAGTTCCCTGTTGGTATAGAGTTCACTATGGTTGAAATGATACATACCCGAACAAACTTTAGAATAAGAGAAAATTGTTATGGGTTGAAATGATTAGCCCAAGCGATTTTCATTTGGTTTGAATTTCGGATTACGGGTCGAAATGATATCTAACCGTATATATTTAATTACGGATTGAAATGATAAATATCTGCACACTACAAGAAAAAACACCTTTGACAGCAACTATTCTCAGCGTTTCTCCTTTCGATGCTGCCATCGAAAATCTTGGAGGGAAATTTTTCCGTGAGAACGCTGAGAAAACCAAAAGTAATATAACTTTGCCGCCTCATTTTTTCACTTCGCCTATTTACTTTTCTCAGCTTTTCATCTCGTTAACACCTCCACACCTAAAACGAAATTAACCCTCTCTTCCGATCACCGAAATTTGCCTTCATCAGTGCCGCTTCATCGTTCAAACATCTCCCTTCACCATTCTTTCAATTTCGAATCCGAATCATCACTGCTAGCTGCTCCCTCTACAGGTACTTATTTTCAACCATTCGTCGGTTTTATTTGGGTTTAAAATGGGTTCTTCAATTAGTTTATCGATTTTGTTATTTCAGGCATTAACGACACAGAAAGTATCAATGGTCAAATTGTTGAAGTTCCAACTCTTAGAATTTACACACTCTATGAATTGAGGATGGCAACGAGAAACTTTAAACTCGATCTAGTTATTGAAGGAGGATTCAGCTTTGTTTACAAAGGATGGGTAGATAGGAGTACTTTGAATCCTACTAGAATACCAGGACAAGGAATTGTTGTTGCAGTTGAAAAACTTAACCCCGAGAGCATTCTAGGACTAAAAGAGATGCAGGTAAAACGATAGCAATAGCAATAGTAATAAAAAACTTAAGTGGTCAAAATAAGCTAGCATATTTTGGCGAGGTTAGTAAAATTTATATTTATGGATTGTAACAATCTGTATAGACTAAAGATGACAATGATCATTAATCTAGTGATAAGGCAGCTTCTATAAATTGCTAAAGATATTGGATTTGAAAGTCTATATGCACTGTCAGTTTTTTTCAGATTTAAATGAAAAATCAAGAGATGACATATTAGCAGCTGAAACATTGATGATACATGGGCAGTAACAAAAATACCACCAAAGTGTTCTAGAAAATAATGTTTGCTTAACGGTATGTTTGATATATTCATGACCCATCTATTGTATTCGTACTTGTTGTGACTGAAAAAAAAAGCCAACTCTTGTATGTACGGAAAATGTCCTAACTAGTTGAAATGCTGTCTAAATATTTATTGAATTGATAAAATCGTTATTACTTTGCATCACCCTGTCAATTGATTCATTTATTGTAATGTGTATAGGCTGAAGTGAACGCTGTAGGAAGTTTATCGCATCCAAACCTAGTCAAACTCTTGGGATATTGCATAGAAGACGAAGAAGCTCTTCTTGTTTATGAATACATGACAAAAGGAAGCTTAGAGAATCACTTATTTAGAAGTGAGTTTTTGCATTTCTTACATATTATATATTAACAAATGTGATTATGATTTATAACACGGTATTATTTAAGCATAGCTATATATTCTTGTACCCTATTTGCTTTGAAATTGGATTATAACATAGGTCTCTTATTGTCATCTATTTCTATAGCAATGTATGTAATAAGTATAATGTGCATTTACTTTTATTGAACAGAAGCAACTGGCCCTGGTCCACTGTCATGGAATACAAGGTTGAAAATATTGATAGGAGCAGCCCGAGGGCTAGCATTCTTGCATTATTCAAAGCAGCAAGTTATCTATAGAGACTTTAAAACTCCTAATATACTTCTTGATTCGGTATAAAACAAATAAAATAAATTTGTTATTTTACTGTATATTTAGCATATGGTTTATATGTTTGCTTGCGTTGGTTGGGCAGAATTACAATCCAAAGCTATCTGATTTTGGAATTACAAAGAATAAACCAAATGGAGAACACCATCCTGTGGCTCCTCAGATTATACAAACTCATGGATATGCTGCTCCTGAATATATTGCTACATGTTGTTATTTTATTATAATCCTGCTCTGATATAATCACTAATTGATCTAAAGTACGAATGCTTTTCATTTAGAGATCAAATCTGCGAATGAATAGTGTAGTTCTCAACCAGAACTTATGATACAAATTCTAATACAATCGTACGCTAAGTTTATATTCAATGAAATTAGTAACTGATTTTTCTTTTGTCATGATCAATTTTTCCCTTCAAATAGTGTTTTTCTGGTTTTTGAAATACATTGGCCAGTAAAGTCATTGTCAACTAAGAACTTAATCTGTAACTATTCAATCACTCCATTTTACTCAATTGTTAATTCATGCAGATAACATGTTAGCTAACATGTTTGACATATAGAATATATTGAGTATGTTACAAGTGAACATTGGTGATACGATATTCAGGTCATTTGTCCATGAAAAGTGATGTATATGGGTTTGGTGTAGTACTCCTAGAAATGCTATCCGGTCTAAGAACAATTGATCACGACCGTCCAAACCAAAAGCGGAATTTCTATAGAAATTGTTAATATTTTGAATTTCTATAGAAATTCAGCCTTTAGCCTCTATTACGAGGCCCAACCCACTACAACATGACTTCAAAGCCTGATGTAAGCAATTGGAGAAGCTATGGACGCATAAGCTTTATGTCATTTGTCTATGATGCGGGACATTTTAAATCCACTTTTGTCTTCTTTTCTTCCACAACAAGTTTTTTTTACTTTAATTTATGCACATTGCATTGCTTTTTGGAAACTTTACTTAAAAGACAATTGTTATACTAACCTTACATTATATCAAAAGCAAATTTTGATCAAAATAAATATATGAGTATGAATCATATGTAGATAATTAAAACTAATATACAAGAATAAATCTTTTTGAATCAAAATTAGTAACAAATCAGATGTATAAACAATCCAAAATAATCCACGGTTCTGACGGTTCAATCGGTCAAACCCTTAAAATCTTAAAACTTAAGTCCCCACGGTCCGATTCGCGGTCTGATCATGAAAACTATGCTTAATTTTGTGATTCTGGGATATATCTCTACTTGTAGCAGCAACTCACGGAGATAACAACCAATTTTTGCTTGCTAATAATTCTGGAGGCATGGGAAGGTGAAGGTAATAATGCTTACCTTTTTATGTATCGACTACTTATCTAACTGAAATAATTCTAAAGCTACAAAGTAAGAGTACTACTTTATGTTATCAAACTGATCTACAATTGCCTGTACAGATGATCTTGTGGATCATTATTAACTTTATGGTTAGCTCTATATTATCCAATGGAATAGTATTTTTTTTGAAAATGACAATTATAGATATTTTTGATAAATATAGTGATAGCACTGTATATTCTTTCTCTCAGGTAACAAAATCAGGAATGAAAGAATTCTTTGAATATAAGTGTGGCAGGTTAGTAAACTTGTCAGAGTTTTGTTGGTATATGTTGTTAACTACTAACATATATGGTTCTTGATATTCAAGTGAGTGTATTAAATGATTTTTTTAGAAACTTATATATGACAGGTGCTGGAGCTTGTTTATCTAGCTCTAAAGTAAGTATACAAAAGATATTATATTTAAGAGGCCTAAGCCATTTTAGCTGAAATAATTATGATTTTTATACAATATTATAAATGTAGATCAAGCAGTAGAACATCAACATATAGAGATATAGGCAACCATGTGTATGCATCAGATGTAGCAAAAGCTTCTGTAATTAAGAAAGAAGAAAAGCTGGAAGCAAGGCTTGGAGAACTCTATCCCACATTCGTGAAGCTGATGCTTCAGTCGCATACAACAGGAGGTTTTTGGTTGGTGAGTGTTATGTATAACAATGAATGAAGTTCTGTGTATAATTGATATGTTACTGAGGGGTTTTAAATTCATGGATAGGGGCTTCCCAATCATTTCTGTATCAAGCATCTACCAAAAAGAAAGAATCGATATATCTTATTGATGAAGATGGAGATGAGACAAGGATACTTTATTTGGCAGCAAAAAAGGGTTAAGTACTGGTTGGAGAGGATTTGCCATTGACCACAAGCTAGTTGATGGTGATGCATTGGTGTTCCAGTTGATTAGTTCCAATACATTCAAGGTGATAAGTTGCATTTTCCCAAAATATGATGGTTATTCTGATTAAATAGTCACACGTTTTAAGTCTATGAGTGTGATTAAGGAGTATTGCTATGTACATCTAGAAATCTCTCTATAATACTATTTAAAAGTAAAATAAAAGACACGAAAAGATTACTTTTTGAATCCACTTTTCATAGGTTGCCTGATACACAAATAATTTTTTTCTCTATTTCTAAAAATGACGCTATAACATGGAGCCAAGACAATGAAGTATTTTATTTTTTAGAAAACAACCAGCAATCTCAAATTATGTTTAGCAAATACCCGTAAGTCTGGTAATAAAATGTTGACTGTTAACATGCCATAGAGGTTAAAAATACACATCAAGCACATTTAATTCCACGTAAAATCTTACTAAAATCAACCTAAAATAATAGAGGGAAAAAATTAGCAGTTTGGAAAGGTACAACTTATCACTGTCCTCTTACTTTGAAGCAACTTCATTGATTTCATCACCAGCATCCTCCTGATACGCCAAAGATTATGAAAAAATCAATAAAATTTAAAAGTGATTGTTAGCAATATCTAGTTATGTTGAAGAATACATATACATGAATATGAAAATAATGGATTCAAAATATTACAACGAGATCAAATGTCCAAAGAGTCATGTTATCTCCGAGATGTTGCAAGATCAAAGTACTCCTTATATGACCTTTCACCCGAAGTATCCAATTCTGATATTGCTTGATTGAATGACTAAATATGATTAGTTACATGAGTTATATAAGATCCTGGATCAAAGTACTCCTTATGCAAGATCAAAGTTTTAGAAATTAGTACTATTTGAAATATAAACTTGATAAAAACTAGGAGGAGATCCTTGATTACCAAGAATCTTGGATATGGTTTCTTTCTATTTGTATTAGGCTTTTGAATGTTGCAATCAGCTTACCATATATGAAACCATGATAAAGTCCATTCCTTATTTATGTGCAATCAATAAGATTATGATTTAACATAAGAATAATCTTTTTTTGAGTGGTTCCAGTAATACTAAAATTGTTGTAAAAATTAATCTATAAAGATTAACTATGTTTTTTTCATAATACTAAAATTGTTGTAAAAATTAACTATGTTTTATTATGATTAACTATGTTTTATTGTTGTAAAGATTAACTATGTTTTATTATGATTAACTATATTTATAAAGTAACACTATGATATAAATCCAGTAATACTAAAATTGTTGTAAAAATTAATCTATAAAGATTAACTATGTTTTATAAAAATTAAATAAACTAACTAATTTTTATAGAAATTTAACTAAGTTGACTAAGTTTTATAAAATTTACTAAATTTCTAAAATTTAACTAGGTTTTGAATGACAATGAAAGCGTAAAATAAACTCTATGGCGTATTTTATTGTTCTCTGAGAATATTAAATTGGAAAGTGTTTCCATAATGAACAATTAAAGCATCTAATGAACAAAGTTGCATTCATAATTCATTTTCTTTTTGTTAAGTGGCTGCAAGCTGTCATATATGACACATATACGTAACAGATGTTGACATTACATTTGGTGCTTGTCTCTGGCCAAAATTATGCTCATCTAGCACCAACATAATATTAGACATAATTAAAAAAAAATATGATATGACAAATCATCTTTAATTCAGTCAATATCATCTTTATACATATCCTCTAACGCAAATATTGCATGAATGCAGACCGCATGTTGAATTAGAGCTTCTATTCATACCAAAAAGAAGCCATGAAATACAGTAGTTCGTAAAGCTTGCATACAGCAGAGAGGAAAATGGTGACTATCACAATGAGGTGAGAGATAGGGAATCGTCTTTCTACCAATTATATAGTTGGATGCATGATTCACAAAAAGGTCGGAAAGTTTTGTTCTATTCATATAAATTGATTAATACATTCATGTCCTGTTGTGTGACAACTTGTCGGCTTCATTTTCCGTGATGTTTAGTACTGTTTAACCAATTGACCATTGCAAATGAACAGGTTTGGAAGATATAGTATGTTAACATAGTTGGACAGTTACATGCACTTATGATTCCTACTTGACTGTATTTAAAGTAGAGCAGTGTTAGGAGGACATGGAAACTGAGATAAGGGAAGCGAAATTAAGATGTCGATCTACTGATCACTATTTAATTCGGTTTGTCAAAAAGGTATGTGATTTTTGTCCGTTCGAAGGTTGATTTCAGTTTGCTTATTATATTAGATAAAACTCAACATTTTCTTCTGCTATAATCAGAATGGTTATGCTGCAATCATCTAAGTATTACAAAAATTAACAAGTTTATAATAATAATAGCAATGAACTAATTTTGATAAAGATAACTAAGTTTATAATAATATTAATAAACTACAGTTTGATAAAATTAACTAAGTTTATAATAATAATAATAATAAATTAACTAAGTCAAGTAAGTTTTATGATTAATAATAAGAATAAAAAAACTAAGTTTGTAAAAATTTACTAACTTTAAAATAATAATAATAAATTAACTAAGTTTACAATAATATAATAATAAATTTGTGAAAAATTTATAAGTTTGAGATAATTTATAAAATTTTATAATGATAGTAGTATTTTGCTTCATTTTAAATAATCGTGTTTCAATTTCATTGAATTGATTCATAGTCCATCTTTTAATGTTCTTGCTTCACTACACAATTTAGTTGATTCATAGGTTACATTTCTGGTTTAGCGTTCAATAAAATACATATGAAAGGCACTATTGATTTGATTACAATTTCTTAAGGAAACTAAAAAATTTGGGTAGTGTTTGGTAACTGTACATTGACATAAAAAGCTTAAGTTTCCATTATGCATGTAGCTTAGTACCTATACATTGACAGTAAAAAAATCGCTCTGATGTTGACTGAAGTTGAAATGTCTGTAAAATTTAGAAGATCTTAAAGTTGGTTTCGATGGACACTATGGTGCAATGCAAACTGTGCACATGACATTTGAGCACAGTACTCAATATATAAAGATGATGCATGTTATTAATGTAGAGTGAATATGACCATAACCAACACATAGCATATATTTATGTTGAAAAAGTCAAATAAGCGTAAAAAAGTATTGTAATAGACAATTTAGCTTAACATTTAAAGTAAGCATTACAATGTGAAAATTTGGTTCATTTTGAGCTAGTAAAAATAATAAAAAATTTCGGTTTATATTGCACTGCATATCCAAGTTAAAATAATGCCCTTGGATCAACAATTAATAAACCACTAGTGGATTATTGTTTAATTCATTTTATTTGTCTCGATTTGTAAATGACTCTAATGAGAATAGTGAACTTGTAGTACACTGTAAGATGACTCTGGGGTAAAATCGCAAAAAAGGAGAATACGGTGGGTAAGTGCCTCAAATTGGTGATTGGGATCAAATTGAGTGTTATTATATTAATTAATATGATAAGGTATGATCGGTACTCACTAAATCCTAGTAAATGTAAAATAATTAATATTTTTCACACCTAATTTTAATGTAAATATATGGTATGTCATTTCAGTACTCTTTCAGTGGGTCAATACATGCATATATCATTTCTACTCCTATTCAAATTTCACTTATTATTCTCCATGTACTAAACTTCAATATATTATGCAGGAAGCGTCTTTTTTGGATGATGAATGACTTGCCTACTATATTTGAAGTAGTGAATGGAAAGAGAAAAGCCAAAACCCATAGCAACAACAACCATAGCAACAACAAGCCCAAGTCAACCATTACCACTAAAGAGGTAAGATTATTTTTATCTTTGAATTAATTTACTACTACTATTAAGATTGGCCTAACACTGCTATTTATTCTAGTTATATATTGAAGTTTATTGTCTATCATTTTCAAATACTTTGGGAACTAAATGCTCATAACTGTTGATAGATAGGTCAATGGTCTTGTTGAAATTAATATTCGTCTCTAACCCTTGTTAATTTAAGTAGTGTTGTCAATGAAGATTTCTTGCTGCACACTTGATGAACATTTATGTTCTATTTTTTCCCTTTCCTTGTAATGTAATTTTTTTAGAACAACAAGAATTATGACGTATTCACATTGAATTATTTCATTTGGGTCAGGGAGAACGGCCCATGATACCTACAAATACACATCCTAATTTGGTCAGGTTGATGCAAAGATCTTGGGATGCAGATCCTTTGATACGACTTGCTTTTTCAGAGATAGAACCTGAACCTAAATGGCCTTCGGAACATGTTCAGGTGCAATCTCTTTCTCTATCATATTAATTTTTTCTGAGATATTTATGTTACGGCTTAGCGTTAGTACAAGACACGTTTAATAATTATCTGTGTTGCCATTTTAGGTAAAGCATTTTTGATTATGTTCCATTAAGCCATATGAGATCATGGATCACATTTAATTTTGTTATACCAGTGTATTACACGCATATGCACACCAGTGCATGATGTGGATATGCAGTATAAGTGAAAAATGGAGAGTACTTGTGTAATTTCAACGAAGGTTGAAACGAAAAAGATTAGTGAATCCTAAACTGTCAATTTTCTTTATTAATATATATATATATAAGAATATATAATTAAAGATGGGTAAGGTATTGATGTCATTTCACCAGAGTAAGATTGAAAATGTGTTCTACTTTTAGTTATTAAGCATAGTGATATAAGTAAAAACGTGTTTGGGTGTTGATGCCATTTATTGTCACGATATGAGCTGATCATAGCACACTGTCTCCCTCCTTATGTTTAAGTTTAAGTTAATTAAAATATAAGTTATGAAATTCTAAGTTCGAGTAATTGAGATAATTTATAATTTTAATAATGATAATAATAAATAATGATTTGAATAAATCAACTAAGTTTTATATAAAAATTAACTAAGCATTGTAAAATTAACAAGTATATAATAATAGCAATAATAATAATAACAATAAATTAACTAAGTTTATAAAAAATTTATAAGTTTGAGATAATTTATAAAATTATCCATGTTAATAAAATTTAAGTTTGAGATAATTTATAAGTTTAAGTTAATTAAAATATAAGTCGTGACATTTAAGTTTTACTAATTGAGATATTTATAAGATTGAGTTAATATAAATAAATTTATAAATAAGTTAACTGAGCTTTATAAAAATTTAACTAATTTTTATAAAAGTTAACCAAAATTTTAAAATTAGCTAAAAGTTATATAATTTAACTACGTTTTATGAAAATTAAATAAATTTATACAAATTAATTAAGTTTTATTAGAATTTAACCACATAAATAAGTTTTGTATTAAGTTGGATATGTATATTAGGTTCATTACGGTCTGCAGGTTTCACTTTCTTCTTGGAACCTGATTTGAAAGCATGGAAACTGAATTCTTCATTTGAGCTACTGTGTTGCACATATGCAGTAAGTTCTATGCATCAAATTCTTTATTATATACTTGCATTCATGGGTAGTCTCATGGTTTAAAAACCTAATGTAAGAGAGAATTGAATAGCATCACATATTGTTCATCATCAAGCAAATGCTAATTTTTACCTTGCTATAACTTTTATTTCAGGGAGCGATGGCTTTAGGCGTGGCTTCGTAGAAAACTCCTACGATTATGGGAGATTGTCGAGGAAGGAATTGAGGGAGGATTTGTCTACGGGTGTCTACAGCAATGGTTCGATGAAGGTGTCGCAGTCGATTGTTCGATTGATGTTGAGGAAGTCGACTGTTCTGGTTGTTCTATGTCTTGGCGTGGTAGTCGGGTGCTAAGGGTTGCGAATTGTCTTGTTCGAGGTAGGAGGTTGTGGGGGCGAAGTTTGAGGTAGGCAATTAGGGTTGTGGAAGTTTGTTTGATTTTTGTTGCTGCAGAGGTTGTATGAAGTATGTTGTATGAAGAGGAGCTGTGTTTTGACACTGATGTGTGTTTGAAATGGTTTGATGTAGGTAGCATTATGTAAGCAAGGCATTGTAATGCAGCAGTGTTGTAGGGCAGTTTGGGTGTTGAAGTCGCTTGGTATTGAAGAGAGGAGGTTGTAGTGTGACTATTGTGGTGTTTTGAACAGGGAAGTGAATTGATGGCAGTGGTTGAGCCTAGTAGTGAAGTATGGTCGAAGCGAGATGTTGAATGGAAGTTGAATGAGGAAGGCTGTGGGAATGTGCAGTAGGATGTGGTAATGGTATGTTTTGCAGTAGAGTGGTGGTGAAAGCAGTGATGAATGGTGCAGCAGTAAGTATGATGATCGAGCAATGCAAGAATGTATGAAGGCTGTGGGAATGTGCACCAGGATGTGGTTTTTGGAGATGATAGAGTGAAGGTAGGCACTGATTGTGAATGATATATGTGCAAATGTGCACATGCACAACAATAGTCAGGTTAGACGATGAACTGCAAAGTTGTAGGCACTGGTGATATTGAGGAGTGTATGGTTTACTTTGTTATTTTTGTTTATGGATATTATTGAAACTTGGTTTATGGATGTCTTTTGTTTATTAATATTGTCTTAACTAGTTTATGTAACTAATTAATAGTTATTAGAACATGTTATATATGCTAGTTGCTTCAATATATTCAAAATATAGTTCTGGAATATTCAAAAATAGAGTGGAATACTAAAGCTGTTATATAAATAGAAGACAGCGTTTGATCAATGCTGTCAATGAAGAAACAACAGCGTTTATTTCGTGCTGTAATTATCTTGAAATTGTCAATAACAGCGTTTTTTACATGCTGTCGAAATAGTTGATGATTCAATCACAGCGTTTTCAACATGCTGTCGAAATTGTTGATGATTCAATAACAGCGTTTAGAAAAAGCTGTTGTAAACGGTTTGTAACATCCCGCCTTTTCGCACACTTTAAAACCGACACTCGTGCCAATTCAAAACATACGCAAGGGCGGATTGTTATGGGGTAAATAAGAAAAATAGAGAAGAAATAAAACGAAAATAGAATCTCACAGCGGAAGGATAAAATATAATAACAAATATACAGTTCATAAACAGTTTACAAAAGCTTGATTCTTCTTTTACAATAAATATCAGAGTTACACATACCAATACAAGCAATGCAGCGGAATAGAAAGAGTGTGGTGCAATACTATATATAAAATAATACTGATTCTTCGTCTTCGTCCTCCAAAGCTAAAATCTGCTATCCTGAAACGCTCGGACTGACCCGAGCGAATTTGAAAAGACAAAAACACCCAAGTCAGACTAGAATATCTTATGTGAGTTAAATAAACAGAAATAAATATGAGTACAGTAACTCAAGAGATGTTCGAGATTTACATCTCCTAAGGATCCGTTAAACTATTTACTATGTAGTATATTGCGCTATTATAATAGTGTCTATTTATAAAATAAACTTACTTTTTAATAGCGTTAAGGGGCTACCCATATAGCCCTTAACACAAATAATGCCAATAGTCTATACAGTACCGTAATACCTCCTGATCGGGAGGCTACCAAAGGATACTCCATAGGTACGACACAAATAGAAACTCGTAGTAAAGGCTCGGTATGGTAGGTGACACGGCACAACTAGGCAATGCCAGGGTAGATATACCAATTGCTATCCAGGCTGGTGGAAACGCATAGCCGCAGTTACCGCCCACCTCGGACTAGCTCCCCAAAATCAAAATATAGAAGTGGCCACTGAATCAATCCAAGTCAAAGTATAATATCGAAGAGGAGCGTCCGATCAGAGGAATGACCTCATTGGCCTGAGAATCGCTCCTGTTTTAGCCACCTTATGCCAACTCACGGGAGTTGGGTCCACGTATTTACCTTACAGGAAACGTCGCCACCACCTACTTCATTCTGGAATCTCTACCGCGTACACGGTTAGTCAAAGTGGTTTTCGGTATCGACAGAGAGTATGTCCATATCCGATTCCGGTCTCTTTGCCAACCCATCATTATTATAACACCACGGTCATTTAAAAATAGTTTATACTTTAAAACCAGAATATAATCCATTTCAAAACCATAATAATACGATATCATTTCTTCTTTAAAACCCAAAAAGATTCATTTTGATATTATTTTTATAAAACCCAAATCAATGATATCATTTCCCAAATATAAATCTTTTCCAAAAATTATGCCACTTTTAAAATTTATAATTCCTTGTAACCAAATATTTGATTATTAACTTTCAACATAATACTTCGAAATCCATAGTTTTTAAAACCATTACTTTCAAAAACTAAATGGTCTGGATATTCAACAATATATAAAATAAGTGATTTAACTTTATGGTTACTTTGTACGGAAAATAATTTGCATGGCTTTGTGAATATTTCTTTACTCAATGTTAATACCATAATCCAAAATATTATTTCAAGTCCCAACCATTTCAATTTTATATATATTTATATCCATCTTGAGTGTTAATATTTCAACTAAAGTTGGATTTTTATTCTTTCAACAAATCAAATGTTCTATTAATTAGTTTTGAACATTCACATAAAATCCATAAATAATAAGACTTCAATTTCTAGTAATAAATTATATATATTTTCCAATTCAAATTATACTAGAATATTCATTTCAATTTATTTTGGGAAAAATCCAATTGTAAATATACTATCTTAAAATTTCCAACTTAACATTTAAACATAGGATATAAATTATCAAACTCCATTTTCTAAATTTTCTTCCATTTTAATAAAGAGATTTATACACCTTTTTATTTCAAATTTTTCAACTTCATATGTATATAAATATGGAAGAAAACATTTATTCAGTATAAAATTTAAGATTTTTATAAATCGTATTCCATCCAAACCATAGAAATCACATTAAAAATAGTTATATATAGACCGCGGTGCCTGTATATAGTTTCTATCCTATGGTCAAGTGATACGGATATTTATCATTTCAATCCGCAATTTAAAAAAAATAAAACTGCGGTTGTATATCATTTCAAACCGCAATCCCGAATGAAATGTAAACGCATACTAACTTGCAGTTTAATGATATCCAAATAAAACATTCACTCAACAGCACATCCATCATCCAATCACAACATCGATCAATATCAATCAATAACAATTATATATATGATCATATATAACAGGTGATAACTGGCAGTTTATTCAAATTAAATTTATCAACTATTAATCTAACAGTTTATTCAGTAATAATTTATACAACTGTTAACTAGCAATTCATATGCAACAATAATTTCCAACAGTCAATTAATACGCAATAAATCAATTAAATTAACAGTTAAATTTAATAAAAATGAAATTCAACAGATATGAATGAAATAAACATGCCAAATACTCATAAATAAATTTCTATTCATTTCTAAAATTTATTTAACAAACATAAAAGCTTCTAGTAATTGTGAGTGGGTCAAAACACTCACCTTTTGAATTTAAATCGAATTTAAATTCGATTTAAACCCAAAAATTCGCCCATCTCGGAATTCGTCCAAACCAGCGTCATCAAGTCCGTAATTAAATTACGATCCTAACAAAAGAAATCTCGTGTCAATCGGATAACGTATGCGAGAGTTATGCGATTAAATGCAAGTTGAAATCAAATAAAAATAAATAAATAAAATAACACAACTCACAAAAAAATCCAAATCCACGTCACCACGCGTTTCTACCTTACGCGATGTTTCTTCCCCCTTCAAACCCTACAGAACTCGGCCGCCACCACCCTAAACTTTGACCAAATTTTCGCCGCCTCCACCAGCCGAACCACCATGATCAAGGCATCCCATCCTCTTCACCACCTCGAGCCGCCCCTACCCCAATTTTTGCAGCTCCTCCGGCCCCCTTTTTCACCGCCGACGTCGCCTCCCTTCAACGACCAACCACAGCGCATCCAAGCCACTAGGAGACGAACGGCCATAAGATCCGTGAGCTGCTCGTCGCGAGCTTCACAACGGCATCCTCCGATCGATTAACGGTCGACGATCCACCGTTGGATCGTCGAAATCCAACATAAACGGCCTCGGTTCGATCATGATTTCTGATCAATTTGAAATCCAAAACGAAAAACGAATTTCACCATGAGATTACGCGTATCGAAAACATCAACATATATTTTTTTTTTGAGAATTTTATGAGGTGTTTGAATTTTCACTGAATTATGGATTGAAGCAGATCTAGATTTTGCAACCATTGAGGAGAAAGAGGAGATGAAGAAATATGTACGTATATCCAACTGACAATAGAAAGGAGGCTAGGGTTTATCACGGTATACTTATAGTTAGGGTTGGGTTAGAGCGTATAGGCTAGAAGGGTGAACGTACGTAATAAACTATGACCCAAAAAGCCCGCTATACCTCCGGAACCGAATTTGTTAAATCTATATATCCAGATAGGTATTTTAAAATATTCTGAACGCGATGGAAAAAGTTTCACGTCCAAATTTGATCGTATGAAGAAGTTATGCTGAAAACAAGATTTCCAAATTGATTCCAAATTGATTTTAATAAAATCGATTTCAAGGCGTTTCGCGTCCGTACGATCAAACGACAAGTCCGATCGATACGAAACTTGAAACCCTATAATAATTCACCGATACGGATCCGATGAAACTTGTTTCGTCGAAATCCGAGTCCGGGGCCAAAATGGCTATTTTTAATATTTATTAAATAAATTAAAATAAATTATAAATCCAATTTTTATATTTCAACTTCTAATATTGGCCAAATTTCATTACTTATATAATTCAATCAATTCCAAATGATTTAACAAGCTTGGATGTGGATTAAAATATATAAGTATATCAATTTTGCAGTGTTAATTTCTATACTTCTTATTATTTGGAATTATAATTTTTATTCTCAAAACCCAATTATTAATTCTTATACTCTTATACTCTCAACTTGAATCCATTAGATAAATAGATTTGATTTCCATTCCGACTCATTTGATTGCAAATAAACTTTTTACCATACATTAAATTCCAAATTATTAATAAACTTTTATTCCCATTTCCTTTACACACAATCATCGTATTATAAAGGTATCTTCCATTGATTTGCCTTAACTTATTTAAGGTAACCTTACATTAATATCTATTGCTATGATTCCAAATTATTATCCCCTCATTTTCTTAACTATTATTAATTCCAATCTTAATGAATTCAACATTATAAGTTTGATAAATTTATTAAATTCACTCAATTGTTTACAAATTCCATTTTAAATTCAATAACGTAATATTTTACGTTTAATTCTATTTTATTTGTAGTAAATACCCTTTGTTGGATTTAATATTCAAATTATAAATAAAATCTTGCTTTCTAAAGTTATATCAACAATGGTCCAACTAAATTTGAATTAGCTTTAACTTTATTTTATGGAATTAACTATTGCAATAAATCCAAATTGATAAATAAGGCTTGATTCCTATATTAACTACTTTGGTTCCAATTAACCTTTTATGGTGAATATGAATTTCAAGGTATAATTGAAATCTTTATATCCATTTGATTTCACTGTTTCATTTTTATTATTAAATCCATTATAGCCAAATTGTAACGCCCCGAAAATTTTCGACTTTCGAAAATTCGACATCGACACTCACTTTATCGACTGCCGAGAAATCGAAGGCCGGAAACCGAGATGTTAGGGTTTTTAAAAGAATTTAAGAAAAGAAACAGAGAGAAGAAGAGAGAAAGAGATAGAAAATAGAGAAAAGAAAACAGAAAATAAGAAAAATAGAACGGGACAGAAAGGAAACAACAGAACAACAACAGAATCTCACAATTCGCAGCGGAACAACATATAATAATAAATGAATAATCTTTAAACAAAGAACTATATCAGTTATTACATTTCATTACATTATATTACATCATATCAAATTTTATTACATCATATCATCAGAGTGTACAACAACAAACAACATCAAACAGCGGAAAAAGAAATACTAGAAAATAGTAATACGCCATGCCATCCAGCTTGCCTCCAGCAACTCCTGAATATCCAGAATATCCTGATAAACCTTAACTCTTGACTGCACGTGTGGAAAATTTGTGGGCGCCCAGAGTTTAGGAAGGAAAACAATAAACTCCGAGTCAGTCATGTGACTGGTGTGAGAACTCAAAACAGTTTATTTACTTTAAAAAATCCAAATAGAGGAATATTTTTAAATTAAATTCGCAATGCTTTTAAAAATGAGACTACCATAAGGCCTCCCACACACACACACATGCAAACGCAGAATCGGAGGAGATTTCTCCTTATGATAGTCAAAGATGCTTGATACGCATTTAAAATAACATTTGATATTATTACTAGTGCATAGTGTAGAGAAAAATCATTTCGAAAATAAAGATATAAATCTTAGCCGACATAGACATTTCGAACTATGCCTACTATAGCTACCATCCAAACAGTGGTGACCACCATAAGTGAATGGCAGGTTCTACAACTAATACCGTACAAGTTTCGTATTGGGAATTGGATTTCCAACAAATGGTTAGGCCAAGGAACTTCCCATTGCCACATGAGAATGCCTCTGGATGGACATCCCCGAGAACCAAACCGGATCTCTACCAACACAAGGCCGGGTTACCCCTAACTGAGTAACAACTGACCGAATATGCCATCCCTCGGTCCTTTGGGACCTTTATCACCGAGCGCTCGTAATCAATTCACACAATCATAAAGTGTTTTCAACATGAGTAAGTATCTGGGCTTTATACCATGATACCACCCTTTTCCAGAAGGAAATGCACATATCCTAAAGGGCGCTACCCCTCATAACCTTGCTGCTTCTTTCCTGTTTTGACCATTTCCGGGGTGTGAGGCTCGACGAATTCACGTCCACAAAAACATACTTTATACAAAAGCCATGCTTTGGGTCAACAAATGATCAACACAATGATCACCAAGATAGACGATCAAACAAATGATCCTATCACAAATAATCAACACAATGATCATTTCAGCATCACTCAGCATGTCACATTACCAAATTGGGAATATATTGCTGATAACCTTCAACTATATAACCTCTGAGCTCGTACATCTCAGAGAAGGGTGTTAAGCTAAAAGAATAAATTCTCCGCCACCAACAGAAATATATTTGAAAGAAATCGGCTTTATATCTCAAATTGTAATGTCAGGCATACAATCCATACAAGTCTGTTCCGGGATCGAACAAAACCGAAGGCACTTACAAAGAAGTCCTTGCAATCCGGATATCCACAATCCTGATCGGATTCACCATCACATATGGAGAACTCTATACCGTAGCTACTCGGTGCAGAGTCAATCGACAGGTCATCCTATCGCTCTCGCAAATATCCGGTCTTCAACACCGATCTTCAATGCTATCATAACGACGTATCACATATTCGGAATGGGTTATACGACCCCATGGTCCTTTCCCGGTTAACCCGAATAGTGAGTGCTTATTCAAAAATAAGTGTGGCATTCAAATTCAATCAAATCACATCAAATACCCATTCAAAGGGAAATATTGATAGTCGAATATTGAACTATCAATGGATATGCACACATCACCAGATTCCAAATAATTTTCCAAATTATTTATTTTCCAAAATATCTTTACAAGATATATAATTTCAACACTTCAAAAATAAATCAATATTTATTTTCATACAAATTCCACTTTCACATATAAATTCCATAATGAATTTATATTTCGAAATATCCATGCATATGATTTCAATTATTCATTTCAATTTATCTTCAAAAAGATAAATTCAAAATATTCACTTAATATTGGAAAATTTTTCCATACTTATTAAAAATAAGTAATTCGAATCTTTTTATTTTCAACCTTTGGAAAATATTCAACATACTTAAATCGAATTAAGTATATATTTCATTCTATTAAGGAAATCATTCTCTTAACATATTTATTTGGGCTAAAACGAATGTTACGTAAAACATCGTTACGACAACCCAAAATCACTAGTAGAGGGATTCGAAATTAAATAGATATATAAATCCCAATACTATTCAAAACATTTCCTTTCGGAAATCATTTACTATAACAACAGTGTTATAGTCCACCATTTCCTTTTATTTCTCGAAAACGTCTATTTCAACAATAAATGTTGAAATCTATGGTTTCGAATCTCAACACCTTTTAAAACATCGTTAGATCGTTTTAATTCTATTTAAAACATCACATTCAAAACATTTTCTTTAATACGTTATTCACTATTCAAAAACGTGAATATATTACGTTAACAAATTTCATCAATTCTATGCATTTTATTTCAAAGGATTATTCACTGTCTAAAAAAAACGTGACTATAACTCCATAAATAAATTATAACAATTTACTTATCAAAATAAGTCGTTTGCGGATTTATAAAACAACGTTTATAAATTCCATTTCTATTTATTTATAAAAACTTCCTTTTTATAAATTTCTTTATTAACCTATTCCAGTTTATAACTCAATTATAGACTAAGAGTTCATATTATAAGTTAAATACTTATAATTTATTCGTTTTACAAAAAACGTTCCTTTAACTTCCCAAATTATAAATCTTATAACTTATAAGATTCATTTATTTATCCAAAACCATTCTTTTAATAACTTTACAAATTTTATAAACCTACTGCTTATAAAATTCCATTTATCACTTCACCGTTTATAATTCTATAAATTTCATTCATTAATGAAACTCATTTTCACTTCATTCAAACACTTATAAAAACTCGTTTTATAATGTCACTATTTCAATTTATAAATATCCATTTATAAATCTCTTAATATAAATCAATTTATATTATTCTTTTAAAACGTCTTTAAATTCCTTTATAATTTCATCATTCTCTTGATTTATAAAATAATTAA
This sequence comes from Allium cepa, assembly GCA_030765085.1. Classification (NCBI taxonomy): domain Eukaryota; kingdom Viridiplantae; phylum Streptophyta; class Magnoliopsida; order Asparagales; family Amaryllidaceae; genus Allium; species Allium cepa. The sequence continues at coordinate 112,503,932 of CM060934.1, forward strand.
ATTTTATAAATCCTATATTTAAACTTTTCGCAATAAATTCAAAAATCCCAGTTTAAACTATTTTATAAGATCTTTAGTCCATATTTCTCAAAATCAACTTTTTTAACTATATTTCTCACAAACTCATAATTGTTATAACATTAAAAATTATAACGTTTATTTATTTAAAATGGATCAATTCCAAAAATATAGAATATTTTCAACAATCACTTTAAAAATCATTTTAAAACCCCAAAATTTGGTCCAATGATGCTACACACCAAATAGTCAATCACGACAACAACGACATCATATATCAATATGAAAATCCATCAAATATCAAAATATCTGAAATTAAATAAAAACTGTTGAGGAATCCAGTTGGATCCCTCCAACCTGTTTTCCTGCATCCAAAAACATTAGCACAATACCAATTTCGCTCAGTACGAAATTATCGCGGTATATGTTTTTAATAAATATTATCTGCTTAATAACGGCGCAATAGGGTCTCATCCGCTAAAAAATACGGGAAATCAACAACTGCAATATATACATATGCCAATATATATATATTGATATTATTTATAATACCAATTTCACTGTTTATGAAATATTCGCGGTATATGTTTTTATTAAATAACATCCGCTTACTAACGGCGTATAATGTCTATTTTAACAATCAATAGATAACAATCATCATTCAAACATGCATTCAAATATTTTAAATCTAACTATTTAAAATAAAATCGAAACCGATTCGATTGAGTGAGAAGTTCTCACCTTGATTTCAATTTCATTTTAGCGATTTATTTCGAATAAAATTAAACGGACGTTTAATTTTACCCAAAATTCTCACTAACTCCAAACTACTCCAAACCATCTCCATCGCGTAGTGCTCGTCCATACGATTCCAACGCAACTGGTTTCGCGCGTTTTCGACCTCGTATGAAAAAGTTATGAATATTCGAAGTTTACACGCTCTTTATATAAACTAATTACAACATAAATGAATATTTTCAAACCTAACACAATCAAGACCGTTCATCACAGATCCAACGCCCCCCCCTCTTCTTCCCTCTTTCAGAAACGTGCACGCGACTTACAGTATAGTCGAACCCATATCATAAACTAGGTTTAGATTTTTCGATCATCTTGCTTGATTATAACTCGATCAGGAGCTTCCATTTTGAAGAGCATCACGCTCTCTATCTTCGGTCAGAATTCCATGGAGCTCGGCTGCGCCATTTGCACGAAAAACGAGGCCGACCGTGCTTCCTTCATGCCATGATTTCTCGCTCCACGTTGCGAATTATCCAATCACCACCGTTGGATCTAAAGATCTCGAAGAGATCTACGTTTTCCTAGTTGAGAGTTTTCGATGATATTGAGTGGATTGAAAGAAATTAGAGGAGAAAGGTAGGAAGATTTCGGCCGTTCATGCTAATGGAGGCGGCTGCAGTTTAGTTTGACCTAGGTTTTTTTTTCTTTATTTTGTGAATTCAAGGCCTATTTATAAAAAAAATCGAAACACTATTCATTCCGGAAATTCCGAACTCCGATTTACGTGCCGAAACTGACGTTCCTAGGGTTTATCCCGCGTTCCGGACACAATGGAACAGGTTTCGAAAGCTAATTCGGACTTCTGTGCGAGTTATGGCTATAAACGCTCAATTTAAATTAAACCGATTTAAACGATTTTCTAGGCGTTTTAATTTGTACAGGACAAACGGTAAATCCAATTGACTTGAAATTTGAAACCTTACAATAATATCACATTACGGATCCGATGAAACTGGTTTTGTCGAAATCCGAGACTTTTTGAAAAATGGCTATTTTGACTCGCCAAATTTAAATTAAAAATAATTCGATGCGTTTCGAGCTGCCACGATCAAAAGATAACTCCGATTGACACGAAAATTGAAATCCAGTAATAACTAACTATTACGGATCTAATGGAACTAGTTTCGTTCAATTCTGAAACTGTTCAAAAATCAGCTATTTTACAGTCGATAATTAAATATTAAAATATTCAATTTTCACAAATTAACTTTTAATTCGATTTTAAAAGTTCTAAAATATCATTCTAACTTCAATATGATAAAATAAAATTTTACAAATCATTTTCAATCATATTTAACTCAAATTTCAATTATTTCCATAATTTCACATATTAAATTATCGATTTTATTATTCAATTAAATCCAATAATTCAAAATAAATTTATTCGACTTATAAATTTCACTTATTAATATTTAAAATAAATTAAATATTCAAATTTTAATTACTAAAAATTCTGGGTCGTTACAATCTTTCCCCCTTAAAAGAATTTCGTCCTCGAAATTACAAGTAAGAAAGATTACATAATCTATTAATTTTCTCAAAATTCATAATTAAACTTCTTATAATACTTTACTAAGTTTTCAAATCATACTTAGTTATCTTTTCAAAAGCAACTATTATTGTTTAACTTTCAACTTCAAAACAAAGTTTAAAGTTTTCAAAATTTTCCCAATTTTCTTAAAATTTTTCTAACGCCTTAAATTTTCGGAAAAATTCGCCATAGTCTCCTTTGCGCGGCTCGATCCGAAAAAAAAAATGACAGTATATATATCACAAATATACATCTCATCAAGTAATGAGGCATCCCGAAGGGAAAAAATGTAAAAGTACGATATTTAATCCGAGATATGTACCTTATATTTTATTAGCGAGCATATACGGCTAATATAGCGCGAAAGCGAGCTCCAAATGCGAAGCAAACGCGATCCGCACCTACTAATCACTCAACAAACAACATGAGAACATGCATATATGAAAATAGTATCGATATACAACATATAGCAACATAACAACTATATATGCCAACATAGCAAATGTAGTAAAACAACAAATGCAAACATCAACCAATTAAATATTCATAACCAATAAATATTCATTCATATTCTCATTTATATTCAATGAAATAGGTTTTCAATTTAATCATATTTTATTTATCAACATTGGATTTTATCAACTTTCATTCATATTTCAATTAGTTAACATTTACTAATTTAAATCCAATTCACATTCAATTCTATTCAAATTTATTTACTTTTAATTTGAATTCAATTACTTTAGCTTTCAATTTCATTAACACTTAATGAACTGCATACAATCAATCAACAATCAAATAACAACCAATGTATATTAATTACAACCAAATTCCTTTGTTTATATTCATTCAATTTTGGTTTAACACCATCACTTTTCCAATTGGTTTAATTAAATTGATTTTCATTCAATCTTTCAACTCCAATAACATTAGCTTTTAATGAATTAACATTTATATTCATTATTCCATATCAACTTACATTATATTCAATTGATTCATTCAATTCAATTACAACAGTTGAATTTCATTTCATAACTCAAGTTTATATTCATTTAATCCACTTGATTATTTACAACTCATATTCATATAATTTTACTTCTTATATATATAAGTTTATTTCACAATTGTAAATCACATTAATTATAATTCAATTCTTATAATTCTTTTTACTTATACAATTATTCTTTTATTTAGATTATTCAAACAACTAAACAATCAACTTATATACACTTTAATAATTCTGAAAAATTATTCCTTTATATATAAAATATAATCAAGTAAAATTATTTCATTTACCCAATTTTAAAACAATATTATGTCGAATTGTTCTATTCAAGTGTTTAGAAACCCCTTCGATTCAGTTTCGAAGCTGCGCCGACGAAGGTTCATATACCACTCAATAAACCAATCATCACAATATAAAACAATTTCATATTCACTAACAAATGCGCTCTCATAGCTATTATTACACTCAAACTCATTCTAGAGCACTGCTGACTCTATCTCTAATGAGTAATACCCAACAGAACCATGGTTGTCGCTTAACCATCATCTCTGATACCAAATGTAACGCCCCGAAAATTTTCGACTTTCGAAAATTCAACATCGACACTCACTTTATCGACTGCCGAGAAATCGAAGGCCGGAAACCGAGATGTTAGGGTTTTTAAAAGAATTTAAGAAAAGAAACAGAGAGAAGAAGAGAGAAAGAGATAGAAAATAGAGAAAAGAAAACAGAAAATCAGAAAAATAGAACGGGACAGAAAGGAAACAACAGAACAACAACAGAATCTCACAATTCGCAGCGGAACAACATATAATAATAAATGAATAATCTTTAAACAAAGAACTATATCAGTTATTACATTTCATTACATTATATTACATCATATAATATTTTATTACATCATATCATCAGAGTGTACAACAACAAACAACATCAAACAGCGGAAAAAGAAATACTAGAAAATAGTAATACGCCATGCCATCCAGCTTGCCTCCAGCAACTCCTGAATATTCAGAATATCCTGATAAACCTTAACTCTTGACTGCCCGTGTGGAAAATTGGTGGGCACCCAGAGTTTAGGAAGGAAAACAATAAACTCCGAGTCAGTCATGTGACTGGTGTGAGAACTCAAAACAGTTTATTTACTTTAAAAAATCCAAATAGAGGAATATTTTTAAAATAAATTCGCAATGCTTTTAAAAATGAGACTACCATAAGGCCTCCCACACACACACACATGCAAACGCAGAATCGGAGGAGATTTCTCCTTATGATAGTCAAAGATGCTTGATACGCATTTAAAATAACATTTGATATTATTACTAGTGCATAGTGTAGAGAAAAATCATTTCGAAAATAAAGATATAAATCTTAGCCGACATAGACATTTCAAACTATGCCTACTATAGCTACCATCCAAACAGTGGTGACCACCATAAGTGAATGGCAGGTTCTACAACTAATACCGTACAAGTTTCGTATTGGGAATTGGATTTCCAACAAATGGTCAGGCCAAGGAACTTCCCATTGCCACATGAGAATGCCTCTGGATGGACATCCCCGAGAACCAAACCGGATCTCTACCAACACAAGGCCGGGTTACCCCTAACTGAGTAACAACTGACCGAATATGCCATCCCCCGGTCCTTTGGGACCTTTATCACCGAGCGCTCGTAATCAATTCACACAATCATAAAGTGTTTTCAACATGAGTAAGTATCTGGGCTCTATACCATGATACCACCCTTTTCCAGAAGGAAATGCACATATCCTAAAGGACGCTACCCCTCATAACCTTGCTGCTTCTTTCCTGTTTTGACCATTTCCGGGGTGTGAGGCTCGACGAATTCACGTCCACAAAAACATACTTTATACAAAAGCCATGCTTTGGGTCAACAAATGATCAACACAATGATCACCAAGATAGACGATCAAACAAATGATCCTATCACAAATAATCAACACAATGATCATTTCAGCATCACTCAGCATGTCACATTACCAAATTGGGAATATATTGCTGATAACCTTCAACTATATAACCTCTGAGCTCGTACGTCTCAGAGAAGGGTGTTAAGCTAAAAGAATAAATTCTCCGCCACCAACAGAAATATATTTGAAAGAAATCGGCTTTATATCTCAAATTGTAATGTCAGGCATACAATCCATACAAGTCTGTTCCGGGATCGAACAAAACCGAAGGCACTTACAAAGAAGTCCTTGCAATCCGGATATCCACAATCCTGATCGGATTCACCATCACATATGGAGAACTCTATACCGTAGCTACTCGGTGCAGAGTCAATCGACAGGTCATCCTATCGCTCTCGCAAATATCCGGTCTTCAACACCGATCTTCAATGCTATCATAACGACGTATCACATATTCGGAATGGGTTATACGACCCCATGGTCCTTTCCGGTTAACCCGAATAGTGAGCGCTTATTCAAAAATAAGCGTGGCATTCAAATTCAATCAAATCACATCAAATACCCATTCAAAGGGAAATATTGATAGTCGAATATTGAACTATCAATGGATATGCACACATCACCAGATTCCAAATAATTTTCCGAATTATTTATTTTCCAAAATATCTTTACAAGATATATAATTTCAACACTTCAAAAATAAATCAATATTTATTTTCATACAAATTCCACTTTCACATATAAATTCCATAATGAATTTATATTTCGAAATATCCATGCATATGATTTCAATTATTCATTTCAATTTATCTTCAAAAAGATAAATTCAAAATATTCACTTAATATTGGAAAACATTTCCATACTTATTAAAAATAAGTAATTCGAATCTTTTTATTTTCAACCTTTGGAAAATATTCAACATACATAAATCGAATTAAGTATATATTTCATTCTATTAAGGAAATCATTCTCTTAACATATTTATTTGGGCTAAAACGAATGTTACGTAAAACATCGTTACGACAACCCAAAATCACTAGTACAGGGATTCGAAATTAAATAGATATATAAATCCCAATACTATTCAAAACATTTCCTTTCGAAAATCATTTACTATAACAACAGTGTTATAGTCCACCATTTCCTTTTATTTCTCGAAAACATCTATTTCAACAATAAATGTTGAAATCTATGGTTTCGAATCTCAACACCTTTTAAAACATCGTTAGATCGTTTTAATTCTATTTAAAACATCACATTCAAAACATTTTCTTTAATACGTTATTCACTATTCAAAAACGTGAATATATTACGTTAACAAATTTCATCAATTCTATGCATTTTATTTCAAAGGATTATTCACTGTCTAAAAAAAACGTGAATATAACTCCATAAATAAATTATAACAATTTACTTATCAAAATAAGTCGTTTGCGGATTTATAAAACAACGTTTATAAATTCCATTTCTATTTATTTATAAAACTTCCTTTTTTATAAATTTCTTTATTAACCTATTCCAGTTTATAACTCAATTATAGACTAAGAGTTCATATTATAAGTTAAATACTTATAATTTATTCGTTTTACAAAAAACGTTCCTTTAACTTCCCAAATTATAAATCTTATAACTTATAAGATTCATTTATTTATCCAAAACCATTCTTTTAATAACTTTACAAATTTTATAAACCTACTGCTTATAAAATTCCATTTATCACTTCACCGTTTATAATTCTATAAATTTCATTCATTAATGAAATTCATTTTCACTTCATTCAAACACTTATAAAAACTCGTTTTATAATGTCACTATTTAAATTTATAAATATCCATTTATAAATCTCTTAATATAAATCAATTTATATTATTCTTTTAAAACGTCTTTAAATTCCTTTATAATTTCATCATTCTCTTGATTTATAAAATAATTAAATTTTATAAATCCTATATTTAAACTTTTCGCAATAAATTCAAAAATCCCAGTTTAAACTATTTTATAAGATCTTTAGTCCATATTTCTCAAAATCAACTTTTTTAACTATATTTCTCACAAACTCATAATTGTTATAACATTAAAAATTATAACGTTTATTTATTTAAAATGGATCAATTCCAAAAATATAGAATATTTTCAACAATCACTTTAAAAATCATTTTAAAACCCCAAAATTTGGTCCAATGATGCTACACACCAAATAGTCAATCACGACAACAACGACATCATATATCAATATGAAAATCCATCAAATATCAAAATATCTGAAATTAAATAAAAACTGTTGAGGAATCCAGTTGGATCCCTCCAACCTGTTTTCCTGCATCCAAAAACATTAGCACAATACCAATTTCGCTCCAGTACGAAATTATCGCGGTATATGTTTTTAATAAATATTATCCGCTTAATAACGGCGCAATAGGGTCTCATCCGCTAAAAAATACGGTAAATCAACAACTGCAATATATACATATGCCAATATATATATATTGATATTATTTATAATACCAATTTCACTGTTTATGAAATATTCGCGGTATATGTTTTTATTAAATAACATCCGCTTACTAACGGCATATAATGTCTATTTTAACAATCAATAGATAACAATCATCATTCAAACATGCATTCTAATATTTTAAATCTAACTATTTAAAATAAAATCGAAACCGATTCGATTGAGTGAGAAGTTCTCACCTTGATTTCAATTTCGTTTTAGCGATTTATTTCGAATAAAATTAAACGGACGTTTAATTTTACCCAAAATTCTCACTAACTCCAAACGACTCCAAACTAATTCCATCGCGTAGTGCTCGTCCATACGATTCCAACGCAACTGGTTTCGCGCGTTTTCGACCTCGTATGAAAAAGTTATGAATATTTGAAGTTTACACGCTCTTTATATAAACTAATTACAACATAAATGAATATTTTCAAACCTAACACAATCAAGACCGTTCAACACAGATCCAACGCCCCCCCCCCTCTTCTTCCCTCTTTCAGAAACGTGCATGCGACTTACAGTATAGTCGAACCCATATCATAAACTAGGTTTAGATTTTTCGATCATCTTGCTTGATTATAACTCGATCAGGAGCTTCCATTTTGAAGAGCATCACGCTCTCTATCTTCGGTCAGAATTCCATGGAGCTCGGCTGCGCCATTTGCACGAAAAACGAGGCCGACCGTGCTTCCTTCATGCCATGATTTCTCCCTCCACGTTGCGAATTATCCAATCACCACCGTTGGATCTAAAGATCTCGAAGAGATCTACGTTTTCCTAGTTGAGAGTTTTCGATGATATTGAGTGGATTGAAAGAAATTAGAGGAGAAAGGTAGGAAGATTTCGGCCGTTCATGCTAATGGAGGCGGCTGCAGTTTAGTTTGACCTAGGTTTTTTTTTTTTTTTGTGAATTCAAGGCCTATTTATAAAAGAAAATCGAAACACTATTCATTCCGGAAATTCCGAACTCCGATTTACGCGCCGAAACTGACGTTCCTAGGGTTTATCCCGCGTTCCGGACACAATGGAATAGGTTTCGAAAGCTAATTCGGACTTCTGTGCGAGTTATGGCTATAAACACTCAATTTAAATTAAACCGATTTAAACGATTTTCTAGGCGTTTTAATTTGTACAGGACAAACGGTAAATCCAATTGACTTGAAATTTGAAACCTTACAATAATATCACATTACGGATCCGATGAAACTGGTTTCGTCGAAATCCGAGACTTTTTGAAAAATGGCTATTTTGACTCGCCAAATTTAAATTAAAAATAATTCGATGCGTTTCGAGCTGCCACGATCAAACGATAACTCCGATTGACACGAAAATTAAAATCCAGTAATAACTAACTATTACGGATCCAATGGAACTGGTTTCGTTCAATTCTGAGACTGTTCAAAAATCAGCTATTTTACAGTCGATAATTAAATATTAAAATATTCAATTTTCACAAATTAACTTTTAATTCGATTTTAAAAGTTCTAAAATATCATTCTAACTTCAATATGATAAAATAAAATTTTACAAATCATTTTCAATCATATTTAACTCAAATTTCAATTATTTCCATAATTTCACATATTAAATTATCGATTTTATTATTCAATTAAATCCAATAATTCAAAATAAATTTATTCGACTTATAAATTTCACTTATTAATATTTAAAATAAATTAAATATTCAAATTTTAATTACTAAAAATTCTGGGGCGTTACACAAATGCATGAAATTAATATACACAAATATTTTAAATCCCAACTTAAGTTTTACTTAACGTATTAATAAACGTTTAAATTTTCTTAATTGCAATAACTCCATTACCTTCATTCTTTTTATTCACGTAGCTAAATCTTGATTTAACTCTTTACTATAACCCATAGTCTTATTAAAATAGGAATTTTCACTACCTGTAACGTTAATTTCCATCAGTAAATATCTTACACCCTTTGTTCCATAGATTTAGATTTCACAAATTTAGCTACTGCATTAATTCTTATTTATATAACATAAATGTTCATATACTTTGAATTCATTCCCAATTCACCAACTCAAATAATTATGCTTTACAAATGTGTTTCCAATATATAGGTATTTTATACTAATTGTTATCATACCCATAATTACACGCTTATAACTAATTCCCACATTTGCATAAATTTATTAAGTTAGAATGTTTATTAAGGTTTATGCATTTCCAACTTGTACTGATTTTACACAATTATTATGATTTCTCACAGAACGTTAAATTTATTAATTGACCATTTATTATAATTAACTCCCTTCTTACCATTTCTTCCCATTATAAATTCATTTACGTATTTACACATCTCTACCTTTCAAATATTAATAACCAAACTGATTACAAACACTGTTCTTACCAATCTTCATAAATTTGTTCAGATCTATACTCTTTCTCATATAATTAAAGTTTATGTTTCTATTAGATTTTTTTTTCTTTCTACAGACATTGAATTTTACTATCTACACTTATTGCATCTTTGTATACATGAATACTATTAAAGTTAATATTTATATCAACTTTTATAAATTCAACTTCCATTCGTTTCTTATCACTAACTTTCAACAAAATGTGACCATCTACATTAACCAAACCTATTGTCATAATGTTTTATTGTTACACTAAGTTACGCAACTACTATACCAAATTTCTACATTTATTCCTAAACAAATTAGAAATTATACTAATCTAATTTATTAAATATTATTAATTTAACGGGTCGTTACAATCTCCCCCACTCAAAACTTTTCGTCCCCGAAAAGGAAAAGAATGGAGAAGGAAGAATAAACAGTACATCTTATTTCAAATATTAACTTATAAACAATATTTTACTGGATTAATTTCCTTTAATGAAATACACTTGTTTTATAATCATTATGTCTTTTAATACTTGAATTATTAAAGTTGGAAAAATATTTTTAACAAAATTCTAAGTCCAAAATTTACGGAAAATTTTTGGCAGAGTCTCCTTTGTACGGAGGGACTCTGGAGAAAATATAATATCCAAATATACAAATATATTACATATATTATCCAAAATAAAATATCCCAACACAGGAAAATATATAAAATAGCGCTTTATACGTAATCCGGAAACGTACCTATTTGTCGGACACTATACGTTTTTTATTTTGGAACCAAAAGCAGTAGCAGTTGCTTCCATCACCTGTATTCACTTATATAGTCTAAAAGTTAAATATTTATATTACAGTGAAATGTTTGGGTAGATTCAATCATTCATATTCAATCAAATGCAACAACCATACATTTTACCAACAGCACACATCACAAACAAACAATCATTCAATTAAACAACAATTAGTTGTTCGGGTTCAAATTCTGAAATTGTACGGAATGAAAAATAATTATCAAGTGCATCCTATACTCAACAGTCTTAGATGGAACAAAGATAGATTATTTGTTCATCCAACAACTCCAAAATTCCTTACCCAGCAAACATACATCAACCAAATAATTTAAACCAACACCAAAATAGCTTATTATACATTTATTTCATAATTCAGTGGTTTGATTTTCTTTCCTTCATTTATGAGGAATTTCTTTGTTTCTTACAAGTTTTATTTCCAATTATCACAAAATTCATTATATTTGTATTTCCTTTTATTACTTAAGTTTCCTTTTATTACTTAAGTTTATAAAGTAAATTCTCATTAATAACAACAATTATTTGAATATCTTCATTTCCTTACTCTTCACTTGTAAGATTCCCCTTAAATTCTTAATCTGCTAACATTCATTCTTATAAGTGGAAGTTTTTATTTATCTAATAACTATGGATTACAGTCATTTAAATTCTTCCTACTTTCTATTATATTAGAATAGGGGAGACTTAAGACATCTTAAACTAATAATCCTACAATCAGTTCTTATTTAGAATTTCCTTTGATTTGCTTTACGTTCATCTCACCTATTAATAATTCTTAACTTATTTTCAGCAAAATTTCAATTATAACTTAAGTTTATACCATTGAATTCTTATTAACAACAGTAATTTATTGAATACTTCATTTTTCTAAATTCCTACTTGTAAAATATTCAATTCTAGTTTCTTATTTAACATTTCAACTTTTATATATGGGTAAGTTATTTATGTTAAAGAAAATGCAATTGAACTTATACAAGTTAAATCTCCATTCTTTAATTAAATTTGTTGTTTTCCATATTACTCTTTGTCTCATATGTATGCAAATTCCTCTTTATAACTTTGCAATTATTCTCCTATTTAAATTAGAGGTTTCAATTCATTTATTACTTAACTTTTATTTCACTAACAATTTATTAATGGGAGATTTTAGAATTAAATTCCGGGTTAAATCTCAATTTATTTCAAAATAATAGATAAATAAGTTCTTACAACTCAATATCTCTAATTATATTTAGAACAATAAAAGAAAATTTTTAGAAAATTTCAAAATAAATATGCAGTAGAATTTACTACAGTGGCCTTTCCCCTTCGAAACTCGAAAATGAAAGTCGATGATGCGGCCGTCATCACCGAATTTATTTTCCAGCGACAGAGAGGAAAGTACATAATTTAATTCTTTTCCAAAATCTTCTTTAAAACAATTCTTCCAATTTATACGAAATATTTATATAAGAAAATACTTATAAACCGAACCATTATTTTTCATAAATTCTTTGAAAACATATTTGGAAAAATCCCGGACTTAAGTTCTAAAATCTCCAATTTGATTTATCATAATTTCAACTTAGCTTCAGTTATTATAAATATTTTATTTCCTAACACCCAATCTATAGCAACCAAATATATATATATCTTTATAAAAATATTTTTATATATAGAAAATATAATAGGCAAAATTCTTTCATTCACCCATATTAAAACAAATATTATGTCGGTCTGTCCCATTAAATGTTTAGAAATCCCTATTGATGACATAGCGTCCCATGCATCAACCAGAATTTATAAATACAAAGCGGAACAGATTAACACAATATAAAAATCTTTTTATTAATACTAACAAATACGCTCTCTCATATATATACACTCAGCGACTCCCATAGGATATTTCTACCCTATTAACAAAGAGTCAAACCCCACAAAGCCAAGGTTTATCGCTAAACCAAAGCTCTGATACCAACTGTAACATCCCGCCTTTTCGCACACTTTAAAACCGACACTCGTGCCAATTCAAAACATACGCAAGGGCGGATTGTTATGGGGTAAATAAGAAAAATAGAGAAGAAATAAAACGAAAATAGAATCTCACAGCGGAAGGATAAAATATAATAACAAATATACAGTTCATAAACAGTTTACAAAAGCTTGATTCTTCTTTTACAATAAATATCAGAGTTACACATACCAATACAAGCAATGCAGCGGAATAGAAAGAGTGTGGTGTAATACTATATATAAAATAATACTGATTCTTCGTCTTCGTCCTCCAAAGCTAAAATCTGCTATCCTGAAACGCTCGGACTGACTCGAGCGAATTTGAAAAGACAAAAACACCCGAGTCAGACTAGAATATCTTATGTGAGTTAAATAAACAGAAATAAATATGAGTACAGTAACTCAAGAGATGTTCGGGATTTACATCTCCTAAGGATCCGTTAAACTATTTACTATGTAGTATATTGCGCTATTATAATAGTGTCTATTTATAAAATAAACTTACTTTTTAATAGCGTTAAGGGGTTACCCATATAGCCCTTAACACAAATAATGCCAATAGTCTATACAGTACCGTAATACCTCCTGATCGGGAGGCTACCAGAGGATACTCCATAGGTACGACACAAATAGAAACTCGTAGTAAAGGCTCGGTATGGTAGGTGACACGGCACAACTAGGCAATGCCAGGGTAGATATACCAATTGCTATCCAGGCTGGTGGAAACGCGTAGCCGCAGTTACCGCCCACCTCGGACTACCTCCCCAAAATCAAAATATAGAAGTGGCCACTGAATCAATCCAAGTCAAAGTATAATATCGAAGAGGAGCGTCCGATCAGAGGAATGACCTCATTGGCCTGAGAATCGCTCCTGTTTTAGCCACCTTATGCCAACTCACGGGAGTTGGGTCCACGTATTTACCTTACAGGAAACGTCGCCACCACCTACTTCATTCTGGAATCTCTACCGCGTACACGGTTAGTCAAAGTGGTTTTCGGTATCGACAGAGAGTATGTCCATATCCGATCCCGGTCTCTTTGCCAACCCATCGTTATTATAACACCGCGGTCATTTAAAAATAGTTTATACTTTAAAACCAGAATATAATCCATTTCAAAACCATAATATTACAATATCATTTCTTCTTTAAAACCCAAAAAGATTCATTTTGATATTATTTTTATAAAACCCAAATCAATGATATCATTTCCCAAATATAAATCTTTTCCAAAAATTATGCCACTTTTAAAATTTATAATTCCTTGTAACCAAATATTTGATTATTAACTTTCAACATAATACTTCGAAATCCATAGTTTTTAAAACCATTACTTTCAAAAACTAAATGGTTTGGATATTCAACAATATATAAAATAAGTGATTTAACTTTATGGTTACTTTGTACGGAAAATAATTTACATGGCTTTGTGAATATTTCTTTACTCAATGTTAAAACCATAATCCAAAATATTATTTCAAGTCCCAACCATTTCAATTTTATATATATTTATATCCATCTTGAGTGTTAATATTTCAACTAAAGTTGGATTTTTATTCTTTCAACAAATCAAATGTTCTATTAATTAGTTTTGAACATTCACATAAAATCCATAAATAATAAGACTTCAATTTCTAGTAATAAATTATATATATTTTCCAATTCAAATTATACTAGAATATTCATTTCAATTTATTTTGGGAAAAATCCAATTGTAAATATACTATCTTAAAATTTCCAACTTAACATTTAAACATAGGATATAAATTATCAAACTCCATTTTCTAAATTTTCTTCCATTTTAATAAAGAGATTTATACACCTTTTTATTTCAAAATTTTCAACTTCATATGTATATAAATATGGAAGAAAACATTTATTCAGTATAAAATTTAAGATTTTTATAAATCGTATTCCATCCAAACCATAGAAATCACATTAAAAATAGTTATATATCGACCGCAGTGTCTGTATATAGTTTCTATCCTATGGTCAAGTGATACGGATATTTATCATTTCAATCCGCAATTTAAAAAAAATAAAACTGCGGTTGTATATCATTTCAAACCGCAATCCCGAATGAAATGTAAACGCATACTAACTTGCAGTTTAATGATATCCAAATAAAACATTCATTCAACAACACATCCATCATCCAATCACAACATCGATCAATATCAATCAATAACAATTATATATATGATCATATATAACAGGTGATAACTGGCAGTTTATTCAAATTAAATTTATCAACTATTAATCTAACAGTTTATTCAGTAATAATTTATACAACTGTTAACTAGCAATTCATATGCAACAATAATTTCCAACAGTCAATTAATACGCAATAAATCAATTAAATTAACAGTTAAATTTAATAAAAATGAAATTCAACAGATATGAATGAAATAAACATGCCAAATACTCATAAATAAATTTCTATTCATTTCTAAAATTTATTTAACAAACATAAAAGCTTCTAGTAATTGTGAGTGGGTCAAAACACTCACCTTTTGAATTTAAATCGAATTTAAATTCGATTTAAACCAAAAATTCGCCCGTCTCGGAATTCGTCCAAACCAGCGTCATCAAGTCCGTAATTAAATTACGATCCTAACAAAAGAAATCTCGTGTCAATCGGATAACGTATGCGAGAGTTATGCGATTAAATGCAAGTTGAAATCAAATAAAAATAAATAAATAAAATAACACAACTCACACAAAAATCCAAATCCACGTCACCACGCATTTCTACCTTACGCGACGTTTCTTCCCCCTTCGAACCCTACAGAACTCGGCCGCCACCACCCTAAACTTTGACCAAATTTTCGCCGCCTCCACCAGCCGAACCACCATGATCAAGGCATCCCATCCTCTTCACCACCTCGAGCCGCCCCTACCCCAATTTTTGCAGCTCCTCCGGCCCCCTTTTTCACCGCCGACGTCGCCTCCCTTCAACGACCAACCACAGTGCATCCAAGCCACTAGGAGACGAACGGCCATAAGATCCGTGAGCTGCTCGTCGCGAGCTTCACAACGGCATCCTCCGATCGATTAACGGTCGACGATCCACCGTTGGATCGTCGAAATCCAACATAAACGGCCTTGGTTCGATCATGATTTCTGATCAATTTGAAATCCAAAACGAAAAACGAATTTCACCATGAGATTACGCGTATCGAAAACATCAACATATATTTTTTTTTGAGAATTTTCTGAGGTGTTTGAATTTTCACTGAATTATGGATTGAAGCAGATCTAGATTTTGCAACCATTGAGGAGAAAGAGGGGATGAAGAAATATATACGTATATCCAACTGACAATAGAAAGGAGGCTAGGGTTTATCACGGTATACTTATAGTTAGGGTTGGGTTAGAGCGTATAGGCTAGAAGGGTGAACGTACGCAATAAACTATGGCCCAAAAAGCCCGCTATACCTCCGGAACCGAATTTGTTAAATCTATATATCCAGATAGGTATTTTAAAATATTCTGAACGCGATGGAAAAAGTTTCACGTCCAAATTTGATCGTATGAAGAAGTTATGCTGAAAACAAGATTTCCAAATTGATTCCAAATTGATTTTAATAAAATCGATTTCAAGGCGTTTCGCGTCCGTACGATCAAACGACAAGTCCGATCGATACGAAACTTGAAACCCTATAATAATTCACCGATACGGATCCGATGAAACTTGTTTCGTCGAAATCCGAGTCCGGGGCCAAAATGGCTATTTTTAATATTTATTAAATAAATTAAAATAAATTATAAATCCAATTTTTATATTTCAACTTCTAATATTGGCCAAATTTCATTACTTATATAATTCAATCAATTCCAAATGATTTAACAAGCTTGGATGTAATTTAAAATATATAAGTATATCAATTTTGCAGTGTTAATTTCTACACTTCTTATTATTTGGAATTATAATTTTTATTCTCAAAACCCAATTATTAATTCTTATACTCTTATACTCTCAACTTGAATCCATCAGATAAATAGATTTGATTTCCATTCCGACTCATTTGATTGCAAATAAACTTTTTACCATACATTAAATTCCAAATTATTAATAAACTTTTATTCCCATTTCCTTTACACACAATCATAGTATTATAAAGGTATCTTCCATTGATTTGCCTTAACTTATTTAAGGTAACCTTACATTAATATCTATTGCTATGATTCCAAATTATTATCCCCTCATTTTCTTAACTATTATTAATTCCAATCTTAATGAATTCAACATTATAAGTTTGATAAATTTATTAAATTCACTCAATTGTTTACAAATTCCATTTTAAATTCAATAACGTAATATTTTACGTTTAATTCTATTTTATTTGTAGTAAATACCCTTTGTTGGATTTAATATTCAAATTATAAATAAAATCTTGCTTTCTAAAGTTATATCAACAATGGTCCAATTAAATTTGAATTAGCTTTAACTTTATTTTATGGAATTAACTATTGCAATAAATCCAAATTGATAAATAAGGCTTGATTCCTATATTAACTACTTTGGTTCCAATTAACCTTTTATGGTGAATATGAATTTCAAGGTATAATTGAAATCTTTATATCCATTTGATTTCACTGTTTCATTTTTATTATTAAATCCATTATAGCCAAATGCATGAAATTAATATACACAAATACTTTAAATCCCAACTTAAGTTTTACTTAACGTATTAATAAACGTTTAAATTTTCTTAATTGCAATAACTCCATTACCTTCATTCTTTTTATTCACGTAGCTAAATCTTTATTTAAATCTTTACTATAACCCATAGTCTTATTAAAATAGGAATTTACACTACCTGTAACGTTAATTTCCATTAGTAAAGATCTTACACCCTTTGTTCCATAGATTTAGATTTCACAAATTTAGCTACTGCATTAATTCTTATTTATATAACATCAATGTTCATATACTTTGAATTCATTCCCAATTCACCAACTCAATTAATTATGCTTTACAAATGTGTTTCCAATATATAGGTATTTTATACTAATTGTTATCATACCCATAATTACACGCTTATAACTAATTCCCACATATGCATAAATTTATTAAGTTAGAATGTTTATTAAGGTTTATGCATTTCCAACTTGTACTGATTTTACACAATTATTATGATTTCTCACAGAACGTTAAATTTATTAATTGACCATTTATTATAATTAACTCCCTTAATTGAATCAACTGCTTATTATTATATTTTCATTCTTACCATTTCTTCCCATTATAAATTCATTTACGTATTTACACATCTCTATCTTTCAAATATTAATAACCAAACTGATTACACACACTGTTCTTACCAATCTTCATAAATTTGTTCAGATCTATACTCTTTCTCATATAATTAAAGTTTATGTTTCTATTAGATTTTTTTTTTCTTTCTACAAACATTGAATTTTGCTATCTACACTTATTGCATCTTTGTATACATGAATACTATTAAAGTTAATATTTATATCAACTTTTATAAATTCAACTTCCATTCGTTTCTTATCACTAACTTTCAACAAAATGTGACCATCTACATTAACCAAACCTATTGTCATAATGTTTTATTGTTACACTAAGTTACGCAACTACTATACCAAATTTCTACATTTATTCCTAAACAAATTAGAAATTATACTAATCTAATTTATTAAATATTATTAATTTAACGGGTCGTTACAATCTCCCCCACTCAAAACTTTTCGTCCCCGAAAAGGAAAAGAATGGAGAAGGAAGAATAAACAGTACATCTTATTTCAAATATTAACTTATAAACAATATTTTACTGGATTAATTTCCTTTAATGAAATACACTTGTTTTATAATCATTTTGTCTTTTAATACTTGAATTATTAAAGTTGGAAAAATATTTTTAACAAAATTCTAAGTCCAAAATTTACGGAAAAATTTTGGCAGAGTCTCCTTTGTACGGAGGGACTCTGGAGAAAATATAATATCCAAATATACAAATATATTACATATATTATCCAAAATAATATATCCCAACACGGGAAAATATATAAAATAGCGCTTTATACGTAATCCGGAAACGTACCTATTTGTCGGACACTATACGTTTTTTATTTTGGAACCAAAAGCAGTAGCAGTTGCTTCCATCACCTGTAGTCACTTATATAGTCTAAAAGTTAAATATTTATATTACATTGAAATGTTTGGGTAGATTCAATCATTCATATTCAATCAAATGCAACAACCATACATTTTAGCAACAGCACACATCACAAACAAACAATCATTCAATTAAACAACAATTAGTTGTTCGGGTTCAAATTCTGAAATTGTACGGAATGAAAAATAATTATCAAGTGCATCCTATACTCAACAGTCTTAGATGGAACAAAGATAGATTATTTGTTCATCCAACAACTCCAAAATTCCATACCCAGCAAACATACATCAACCAAACAATTTAAACCAACACCAAAATATCTTATTACACATTTATTTCATAATTCAGTGGTTTGATTTTCTTTCCTTCATTTATGAGGAATTTCTTTGTTTCTTACAAGTTTTATTTTCCAATTATCACAAAATTCATTATATTTGTATTTCCTTTTATTACTTAAGTTTCCTTTTATTACTTAAGTTTATAAAGTAAATTCTCATTAATAACAACAATTATTTGAATATCTTCATTTCCTTACTCTTCACTTGTAAGATTCCCCTTAAATTCTTAATCTGCTAGCATTCATTCTTATAAGTGGAAGTTTTAATTAATCTAATAACTATGGATTACAGTCATTTAAATTCTTCCTACTTTCTATTATATTAGAATAGGGGAGACTTAAGACATCTTAAACTAATAATCCTACAATCAATTCTTATTTAGAATTTCCTTTGATTTGCTTTACGTTCATCTCACCTATTAATAATTCTTAACTTATTTTCAGCAAAATTTCAATTATAACTTAAGTTTATACCATTGAATTCTTATTTACAACAGTAATTTATTGAATACTTCATTTTTCTAAATTCCTGCTTGTAAAATATTCAATTCTAGTCTCTTATTTAACATTTCAACTTTTATATATGGGTAAGTTATTTATGTTAAAGAAAATGCAATTGAACTTATACAAGTTAAATCTCCATTCTTTAATTAAATTTGTTGTTTTCCATATTACTCTTTGTCTCATATGTATGCAAATTCCTCTTTATAACTTTGCAATTATTCTCCTATTTAAATTAGAGGTTTCAATTCATTTATTACTTAACTTTTATTTCACTAACAATTTATTAATGGGAGATTTTAGAATTAAATTCCGGACTCCCAATCGGTCGTTTTTCCACGACTAGGGCGGCTTCCGGGGGATTCCGGGCGCGTTAACTAGGGCAGTTTCTGCGCAGAAATTACAGGATCGATCCCCGTTTCGGAGGCCTGGACGGTTCCGGATCGCGTTCGCCCCAACTGGAAAAACGATCGACTGCCCCTCCTGGGTGGGTGGGGAAGGGGGAGGAGGGGGCCCGCGGACTCCCAACCATTTATAAACGCTGTTGAAACATAATACAGCACGTCTGAAACGCTGTAAAAATATTATTGACAGCTCGTAATAAACGCTGTCACAGAGATGTTTCAACAGCGTTTATAGAAACGCTGTTGTAAGTTATGTATATTCGACAGCATGTCGTTATACAGCGTTTCTAATAACGCTGTTGTATCATATTACAGCGTTTATCAAACGCTGTTAAAAGCCTTTTGTGGTGTAGTGGCATCACTTGACCATGAGATACGAAAATATATACAGACACTGTTGGTCCATATATATAATTGTTTTGAAAATAATTTCTATGGTTTTGAAAAGAAATATATGGTTTTAAATAAATATTAGTTCTTAAAATATTATATATGTATATATATATGGTAATTTTATATAAAGATTGAACAATAATATTATTGAGATTGATTTAATACATATAATATATTTAAGTACTTATTTAAATTTATATATCAAAATAGATTGTTGTAATAATTTGAATAAGTTAAGGTTGAGAAGATAAAGTTGAATTAATTGTGTATTTAGTTAAGAATTCTACTAAATTAAATCGATTTGAACCATTGAATTTGAAGTTTAAGATTTGATTTTATAACTTGATTTCTGATTTAAAGTGATTAAATGGATATTTCAAGGTTAAATAAATCGAAAGGAGTATCTAGTTAAAGGTAAATTAAGGTTATTTGAATAATACAGAATTTATTGAGTGAATATTCCAAAACTAAATAATAATGAAGTTAAACCAAAATTGATATGAAATTGTTAAATTTAGTTCTAAAAATGTTGAATACTTAAAGCTTCGAAATATATTGACTTTGAATTACATTGAAATTTAAATGGTTTATTTGTGGTTCAAATCTGTATTTGAAATCGAAAAAATTTGAATTTATCTAGTTAGAAACTGAATTGAATGGAAATTGAAATTGAGATTAAATTAAATTGGAATAGGAAAGGCGAGTGGATTTTGAAGTGATTTGCAAAGTCTGAGGAAATTACGAATGCTTTACTTTATAAATCATTTAATATATATACTTTTTTGGGAAATAGAGATATGTGAAATGAAAATGATAGTTTGGTTTTGAAGTATAAATTAAATTGAAATGACCACGGTGTTATAGAGTATATTTCTATATTGTAGATAGTTCCATGGATCCTTAGAGGATGGTTATCCCAAACATCCTTCAAGTTATTTGTATTTCAGTTGATATTTCACTTGAGTTGGATTTATTAATATAAGAATGTTAATCCTGACTTGAGTGTTTTGTGTTTTGCTTTACGCTCGGGTCAGACTGAGTGAAACTGCATTTGAGACTCACCTTTGGAGTTTGGAGCTTCGTTTGGAGATCCAACTGTCGATTCAGCTTTCAGCTTTTCCTATCGATTGGTTCAGAGAAGTCATCCGTTCGTACTTGAGACTTCACTGTATTTGAGATATTTTGTTGTATTTTATTTCTAACCCTGATGTTAATATAGTAGCTTCATGAACTACTATTTATCTATTCCACTGCATTATTTTATATTACTTTGTGCCTGTGATTTTATGATTGATTTATTTACCATATATGCTGAGTTTTGCCAAATTTAAATTAACAATCTGATATTTTGGGCAATTCAAGTCCGGCATGTGCGGATGCGAATGGTTGAAAATATCGGGTCGTTACAGCACTAATAAAAATATCAAAAGGATTTTCGCGTATCAAGTATGTTTGACTATCATAAGGAGAAACCTCCCATGTGTGTGCGATTGCATTGTGTGTGCGGCGGGAGACCTTATGGTAGTTTCATTTTCGAAACTCATGAACGGATTTATTTTTATTTCTTTTTGTTCAAATAATTGTTTTAATTTACTCTTACCAGTCCCATGACTGACTCGGAGTTTATTTTTCCCTTTCTAAACTCTAGGTGCCCATAATTTTCCACACGGGCAGCCTAGAATCAGGTTATCGGTAGATTCTGAAGAGTAGATGTGGATTTTAGAAGTCTTTGGTTTGGGATTGCATTTGCTTCACTACATCATGATAGTGGTTCGAGCTTTTCGGTTTGAGTCTTTGGAGCTTTGGAAATGAAGATGCAGTTTGTTGGAATTCTCTCTCATTTGAAGACTCTATTGATGTTATCTTTCCACTGTCGATGGTCGCAAAGCCTAGGACCTTGTTCTGTTGTGTTGTTTCTGCTGTTTATTGTATATATAGATTTCTGATGTTGGGCATTTGTTATCAGAATGTTGTATCCATGTGGTGTATCAATAAAGTTATCTTTTGTTTCTGCTGTGGTGTTATTACCAAATGTGTTATAAACTCCGACGAACCGGACTCCAACGTTTGAATCTCTGGCATTTGAATACCGGTGATGTATTGGATGCCGATTTTCAAAAGTTGAAGTGTGGGTCGTTACAAGTGGTATCAGAGCTAAAGGTTGAGTAAGAACTTTAGCTTTGGAGTATAACTCATTAGGTGACTCATTATAGATAGGGTTAGAAACGCCCTAAAATGAGTGTATTCCCTAAGATATCTTGTCTGTATGCCTAATGTAACGACCCAGAATTTTGAACAATTTAATTTGAAAATATTTAATTAATTTTAAATATTTAAATGATGGTTTGGATTGAATTTTCAATATAACTTTGAATTTGGCGATTAAATTTTAGAATTTAATCTATTGAGAGTTGAATAAAAATTCGGATCTTCAATTTTAAGCTGAATAAAAATATTTCAAAGGCTTGTAAAATTCATATTGATAATATTAAAGATAATAGAAGCTTCAGAATTTAATTTTAAAGTGAATTGTTCAGTTTTGAAAATATATCGTTTGAATCGATATTCAAAAATAGTCGTCCGAGGCAAGTCTCGGAATTCGACGAAACCAGTTCCATTGGGTCCGTAATATTGAATTATTGCCGGATTTCAAATTTCGTATTTTTTGGAGTTGATATGTGATCACACGGTGAGTAAACGCGTTGAAAATTGTATTGAAACGAAATTAATTTAAATTTAAATTTAAATTAAACAAAAGACAGTATCCCTAATATCATGCCTAAACTCACGCCTACGATCCCGAAGAAAAGATCGTGCAGCCCATGTTCTTCACGATTTTAAATATCACGTCTCTCTCCAGTTCAAAATTCACGAAAGAAAATAAAAATTAATGGCTGCAGATCTCTTTTCCTCCTCAGTTCTCTTCATTCACAAATAAAATCAGAGGGAACAATGGCCGAAGCCTCTCAGTGGAAAAAAAAAACCTCGTTCGAAATCAAGCCGAAGTTCCATTTCCCCAAAATCGAAATCATGTCGCGACAGCAAGGGGTGCGCGGCGGTGTGAGTCGCGATTCGTGGAGAGGGGAGGCGCGCGTGGGTGGAGCGGCACGAGGACGGTCAGGCGACGTGGACGGCGTCGAATGGGGGGAGCGCGTGCCACGAGGCGGCGACGACGCGCGTTGATGGTCATGCTGCAGTGAAGTTTGGACGAGGTCGATGTTGGCAGCGACGTTGGAGGCGAGCGCGTGCGCGAAGCAATGGCGATGTCGTGAAGGCGCGTGCGCGCGCGTAGGAGGGGGGCCGGCTGTGCTCTGCGTTCGTGTGAAGATATTCGATTTTTTCTCTGTTATTTGGTTTGCATTTTTTTTACAGATTTAAATAAATAAAATATGGGTTTTAATTTTTATTTAAGGTAAGTTATTCTAAAAAAAATACAGTAAGTTAAAACAATTTAATGTGTATATCCATGTATAAGTGAATTTAAGGTAAAGAAAAAAAAAATTAAACAAGTAAAGTTAATTCCTGTTTTATTTTTATAAGAAATTTATAATTATAAATAGATATACATGTGTTCCAAATTAGTTAAGTAAGTTTATAAAAGGAAAGAATATTTAATAATTACAAAAAGATGATTTGTTTGTTTAGTTAACATGTTTAGAAATTTATTTTTTGTCACTAAAAATAGTTTATTAATGAAAATGAGATATAAATTTAAATTTTTAGTTAAATAAAATTTTTAAAGAAGAAAATAGGGTTAAATAAAATCATTAGTATAAAAATTTAAATTTTTAGTTAAATAAGTTTATTTAAAAAGAAATTGGGTCAAAATAAAACCTTAGTTAAATAAGTGTATTTCAAAAGAAAATCAGTTTGAATTTTTTAATTTTTAGTTTAAAATGAAAATCATTAACTTGAGATTGAAATAATTAGTTGAATAAATTTAATTATAGGATGAGTTAATTAAATCTAAATTTATTTTTGAGTTACCAAGAATAATTTATTAAAAGAAGGAAATTTAGTTTTAAAATTTAATTGTAGTTAAATAAATTTATTTTTGATAAGTAAATTTAGTTGAAATTTAAATTTCATCAAATAAAAATGTTTAAGAGTAATTTGTTTAAAATTTAAAAGGGAATTTGTTTGGAATGAGTGATTAAGCCCAAATTAAATTACAAACTAGTTAGATCAAATGAAAATTTATTATTCGATCTGTTCGAATATTAATAAATTGTGTATAATATTTATACAAGGTATAAATCAAGAAAATCGAGTCAAGGAGGAAAATGGATTGCTAATAAAAGCAAAGGTGAGAACTTCTCACTCAAAAGGATTTATTTAAATTTTAAATAGTTATATTTAAAATTGATTGACTGTGTTCATTGAATGTTTGAATGATGATTGTTATATATATATTGGATGTGAATAGACCCTATACGTCGTTAGTAAGCGGAGGTTATTTATTACACACATATACCGCGATATTCCACCTCGAAGTGGAATTGGTATTATATTATATATAGCAATATATATATATTGGCATATGTATATATTGCAGTTGATTGATTTCCCGCATTTGTATAGCGGATGAGACCCTATTGCGCCGTTAGTAAGCAGATAATATTTATAAAATCCCATATACCGCGATATTCCGTCTTGAAACGGAATTGGTATTGTACTAATGTCTGTGGATGCAGGGAAACAGGTTGGAGGGATCCAACTGGATTCCTCACAAATATTTATTTGATTTCGTATATTGTGATATTTGATTGTTTATCATGGATGATATATGATGTTTGAAAGTCGTGATTGACTATTTGATGTGTAGCATCGTCGATCCAATTTTTGGAAGTTTAAAATAATGATTTTGATTTTTAAGGAATTTCTAAAGTGATTTTTGGAAATATACGTTTATAAAATATTTTTGGAATTGATTCATTCTAAATAGATAAACGTTATAATTTTAATGTTATAAAAAATTATATTTTTGAGAAATATAGTTAAAAGTTGATTTTGAAAAATATGAGATTGATGATTTTATAAAATAGCTGAATTGGGATTTTTGAATAAATTATAAAAAGGTTAAAAATAGGATTTATGAAATTGGATTATTTCTAAATCAAAAGATGAAATTATAAAAGAGTAAAAGATGTTTTAAAAATAGTAATATAAATTGATTTATATTAAAGGATTTACAAACGGATATTTGTAAATTAAAAATATGGGAATTATAAAACGAACTCTCATAAGTGTTAGAATAAATTGTAAATGAATTTCATAAATAGAAATGGAATTATAGAATTATAACGCTGAAGTTATAAATGGAATTTTATAAGAAGTAGGTTTATAAAATTTGTAAAGAAATAGATTTTTAAATGAATCTTATGAGTTATAAGATTTATAAATTTGGGAAGTTTAAAAGAATGTTTTTGCAAACAAATAAATTATAAATGTTTGACTTATAATATGAAATTTTAGTATATCATTGAGATATAAATTTAAATAGGTTAATAAAGGAATTTGTAAAAGGAGTTGATATAAAATGAATTCAAAATAGAATTTATAAACATTGTTTTATAAATCCGCAACGACTTATTTTGATAAGTAAATTCTTCTAACTTATTTATGGAATTATATTCACGTTTTTGAATAGTGAATAATAAGTTAAAGAAAATGTTTTGGATGTGATGTTTTAAATAGAATTAAAACGATCTAAAGATGTTTTAAATAGTGTTGAGATTCGAAACCATAGATTTCAACATTTATTGTTGAAATAGATGTTTTCGGAAAATAAAAGGAAATGATAGACTATAACACTGTTGTTATAGTAAATGATTTCCGAAAGGAAATGTTTTATATAGGATTGGGATTTATATATCTATTTTAATTTCGAATCCCTATACTAGTGATTTTGGGTTGTCGTAACGGTGTTTTACGCAACATTCGTTTTGGCCCAAATAAATATGTTTAAGAGAATGATTTCCTTAAAGAATGAAATATATACTTAATTTCGATTTAAGTATATTGAATATTTTCCAAGTGTAGAAAATAAAAGGATTGTGAATTACTTATTTAATAAGTACGGAAATGTTTTCCAATATAAAGTGAATATGTTGAGAATTTATCTTTTTTGAAGATAAATTGAAAATGAATAATTGAAATCGTATGTTCACAAATATTTTGGGAATATAAATTCGATATGGAATTTATAAATGAAATTTGGAAAATGGGTTTAAAAATAAATATCGATTTATTTTTAAAGTATGGAAATTATGTATATATCTTGTAAAGATATTTTTGGAAAATAAATAATTTGGAAAATTATTTGGAATCTGGTGATGTGTGCATATCTATTGATAGTTCAATAACCGACTATCAATATTTACCTTTGAATGGTATTTGTTGCGATTTGCTTGAAATTGAATGCCACACTTATTTTTTTAAATAAGCGCTCACTATTCGGGTTAACCGGGAAAGGACCTTGGGGTCGTATAACCCATTCCGAATATGTGATACGTCGTTATGAATTGCATTCGAAGACCGGTGTTGAAGACCGGATATTTTCGAAAACGAAAGGGTTTCTTGTCGAATGTCTTTGCATCGACTGGTCCCCGGTATAGAGACTCCATATGTGATGGGAAGTCCGAACGTGATTAGTGAATATCCGGATTGCAAGGACTTCTTTGTAAATGCCTTCGGTTTTGTTCGAGCCCGGAACAGACTTGTATGGATTGTATGTCTGACATTACAATTTGAGATATAAAGCCGATTTCTTTCAAATATATTTCTGTTGGTGGCGGAGAATTTATTCTTTTAGCTTAACACCCTTCTCTGAGACGTACGAGCTCAGAGGTTATATAGTTGAAGTTATCAGCGATATATTCCCAATTTGGTAATGTGACATGCTGAGTGTTGCTGTGAAATGATCATTGTGTTGATTATTTGTGATAGGATCATTTGTTTGATCGTCTATCTTGGTGATCATTTCTATGATCATTTGTTGACCCAAAGCATGGCTTTTGTATAAAGTATGTTTTTGTGGACGTGAATTCGTCGAGCCTCACACCCCGGAAATGGTCGAAACAGGAATTGTGCGGCAAAGTTTTCAGGGATCGCTTCCCTAGGGTGTGACCATTCCTTCTGAAAAAGGGTAGTATTCTGGTATGAAGCCCAGATACTTACTCATGTTGAAACACTTATTATTATGGTGTGATGTTGGTTAGAGAGCTCTCGTTTAAAGGTCCCAACGGACCGGGGGTGGCATATCTGAGGGTTTGTAATATTCCTTGGGAAAAGGAATTCCCGGCTTTGTTTGGCAAAGAACAGTTTGGTTCTCGGGGCGTCCTTCCATAGGCGTTTCCATGTGGCAATGGGAAGTTCCTTGGCCTGACCATTTGTTGGAAAAATCCATTCTTCAAATACGATCTTGTACGGTTTTAGTTGTATTACCTGCCATGGAATGTGGCAGTAACCTGCTATTGAACATGGTTGCTATAGTAGGCATACGATAATGGTCGTATGTTGGCTAAGATTTCTATCTTTATTTTCGAAATAATTTCCTACACTATGCACTAGTAATAATATCAAATGTTTCTTTTTAATGCGTATCAAGCATCTTTGACTATCATAAGGAGAAATCTCCTCCAATTCTGCGTTTTGCATTGTGTGTGTGTGTGCGGGAGGCCTTATGGTAGTCTCATTTTTAAAAGCATTGCGAATCTATTTTAAAAATATTCCTCTATTTTTATTTTAAAGAAAACAAACTGTTTTGAGTTCTCGCACCAGTCACATGACTGACTCGGAGTTTATTGTTTTCCTTCCTAAACTCTGGGTGCCCACCAATTTCCACACGGGCAGTCAAGAGTTAAGGTTTATCAGGATATTCTGGATATTCAGGAGTTGCAGGAGGCAAGCTGGATGGCATGGCGTATTACTAGTATATAGTATTTCTTTTCCGCTGTTTAAAATTGTTTGTTGTTGTACACTCTGATGATTTGATGTAATGAATTGTAATGTGATGTAATGTAATAACCGATATAGTTCTTTGTTTAAAGATTATTCAATTATTATTATATGTTGTTCCGCTGCGAATTGTGAGATTCTGATGTAGTTCTGTTGTTTCTGTGCTGTTTTTTTTCTTTCTCTCTTCTCCTACCTCTTTCTTCTTTTCTTAAAACCCTAAGGGTTCGTATTTTCGTTCATCTTGAGTTAATCAACGGAGATTAGTGTCTATTCAAGGAGTACGGATTTACGGGCTTTTACACCTAAGTCAATTTAGTGCAAGAAGAGGACAAGGTAGGGGACAGGGGTAGTACCACTACAAGTGGTCGATACCCTGCAACAATAGTAATGGTGTAACGACCCAGAATTTTTGATAATCTAAAAATTGGATATTTAATTGAATTTAAATAGTAATGAGTGAAATTAAACAGTCGAACAATTTATTTATCGAATATTTGGATTTAATTGGTCAATTAAATCGATAATTTAATAAATTAAATTCCAGAAATAATTAAAAAATCAAGTTAATATGATTGAAAATAATTTGGAAAATTTTGTTATATCATATTGAAGTTATAGAAATGTTTTAGAACTTTTAAAAACTGAATTTTGAGTTAAACTGTGAAAATTGAATATTTTAATATTTAATTATCGACTGAAAAATAGCCAATTTTTGAACAGTCTCAGAATTGAACGAGACCAGTCCCATTGGATCCGTAATAGTTAGTTATTGCTGGATTTCAATTTTCGTAGCAATCGGAGTCGTCGTTTGATCGTGGCAGCTCGAAACGCATCGAATTATTTTTAATATTAATTTGGCGAGCTAAAATAGCCATTTTTCAAAAAGTCTCGGATTTCGACGAAACTAGTTTCATCGGATCCGTAATGTGATATTATTGTAAGGTTTCAAATTTCGTGTCAATTGGATTTACCGTTTGTCCGGTACGAATTAAAACGCATCGAAATCGGTTTAAATCGATTTAATTTAAATTGATCGTTTATTGCCATAACTCGCACAGATGACCAAATTAGCTTCCGAAACCTATTCCATTGTGTCCGAAACGCGGGATAAACCCTAGGAACGTCGGTCACTGCGCGTAAATCGGAGTTCGGAATTTCCGGATGAATAGTGTTCATCGATTTCCTATAAATAGACCAACACTCTTCACAATTTTAGAAAAAAAAAGAAAATAAACCTAAACCTTATAACGCAGCCGCCACCATCAATATGAACGGCCAGGAATCTCCAATTTTCTTTCCTCAATCTCTCCAAATCCATCGGCAATTAGAGGAAAGTGTCAACTACAAAGACGAAGAGTGTAACGAGGGCTTCAGATCCATACGGAGTTGATCATGTTTGGAGCAACATGGAGGAAGATATGGGGGGCCGACAGTGGATAGTTGCGCACGGTTTTCGTGGCTGTACGGGGGGCCGAGCTTCATGCTCTTTAGGCCGAGTGAAGGAGGGAGCAAGGGCTTCGATTTGGCGCATCCTGATCGAGCTATAGTTCGTCGTAGTGGAAGTATAATCTAACCCTAAGTTTATGTAAATGGGTTCGGCTTCTTTAGGGTTGTGTCGCGTTTGTTATGTGAGGGAGATGAAGGTAGGGGACGGCAAGGATCTAGAGGGAGTAGATCGAACGGTCCATGCTAATGTAGGGTTTAAAAATTTTAAATTTATGTTGTAAATTTTAGTTTAAATCATGTAAAACTTCATAAATGCATAACTTTTTCATACGAGGTCAAAAACGCGCGAAACCAGTTGCATTGGAATCGTATGGACGAGCACTACGCGATGCAATTGGATTGGAGACGATTGGAGTCAATGAAAATTTCGGGTAAAATTAAACGTCCGTTTAATTTTATTCGAAATAAAAGCTAAAAACGAAATTGAAATCAAGGTGGGAACTCCTCACTCAATCGAACAGATCGATTTAAGTTTTAAATAGTTAGATTTAAAATTTTTGAATGATGATTGCAATTATTGATTGCTGTTTGATTGTGATAGTAGATATAGTAGGGTATACTATATATAACAATATATATATATATATATATATATATATATATATATATATATATATATATTGGCATATGTATATATTGGAATTGATTTCCCGCCTCGTATAGCGGATGAGACCCTATTGCGCCGCCTATTAAGCGGATAATATTTTATAAATCCCATATACCGCGATATTCCGTCTTGAAGCGGAATTGGTATTGTGCTAACATCTGTGGATGCAGGGAAACAGGTTGGAGGGATCCAACTGGATTCCTCACAAATATTTATATGATTATAGATATTGTGTGATTATTAATTATCATATCGATATATGATATTTGTGCATTAATTGACTATTGGATGCTGTGGCATCATCGGATCCATTTTTAAAGTTAAAAATAACGATTTTGAATTTAAAAGGATTTTTAAAGTGATTTTTCAAAGAATATGTTTTATTAAATTTTTGTATTGATTCATTTTAAAATAAATAAACTTATAAATTTTTAGGTTATAAAAATTAACATTTTTATGAAATATGACAGAAAGGTAATTTTTAAAATAAATGGATTTTATAAAATAGTTAAATTGGAATTTTGAATAATTAGTATAAACATTTTATATAAAAGGATTTACTAATTGATATTTATAAATTAAAAATTTTGGAATTATGAAACAAGTTTATGAAGTGTTAAGAAGATGTATAAAATGAATTTCATTGAAAATCATAGATTTATAAGTTGTGAAGATTATAAAATGAGTAGATTTGAATTTATAAGTAATTATCTTATAAATCGGATCTTGGCAGTTAAATTGAAATCTTTGATAAAGCATGAACGATTTGTAGATGAGATTTATAAAATATATATTTTATAAATCGAAATAATGGAATTTTGAAAAGGGGTTTGTTAATGTTGAAAATAAGTCTGTAGATAAAATCTTATAAGTAATAAGATTTATGATTTGTGAAGTGTTAAGAAAGAACGATTTTGTGAATAAAAGGATTATAAGTAATTAACTTATAATATGAACCTTTGGTATAAAATTGAGTTATGTAAATTTAATTGGATTAATAAAAGAGATTTATAAATCGAAGTTTATAAATAGGAATGGAATTTATAAACATTGTTTATAAATTCGAAATCAATTGAATTTGAGAAATTTAATATTGAAATTTATTAAAGGTAATATATTCACGATTTTGAACAGTAAATATATTATTAAAGAAAATGGAAATATTTTGGGAAAGGAATGTTTTAAATAAAATTTAAAACGATTTAAAGATTTTTTAAAATGTATTGAGTATTGAATGCATAGATTTCAACATTCATTGTTGAAATAGATGTTTTCGAGAAATAGAAGGAAAGGAAGTCGTAGATTTCAACATTCATTGTCGAAATAGGCGTTTTCGAGGAAAATAAGAAAATAATGGACTATAACACTATTGTTATAGTAAATGATTTCCGAAAGGAAATACTTTTGTATAGTATTGGGATTTATATATCTATTTTAATTTCGAATCCCAATACTAGTGATTTGGGGTTGTCGTAACGATGTTTTACGCAACATTCGTTTTTACCCAAATAAATGTGAATAAGAGAATGTTTTCCTTAAAGAATGAAAAATATACTTAACTATTGTTTAAGTATATCGAATATTTTCAAATTGTGAAAATAAATAATATTTGTGAATCACTTACTTTTAAATAAGTATGGAATTGCTTTTCTAATATGAAATGGAATGTTTTTAAGAATTTATCTTTTTTGAAGATAAATTGGAATTGAATATTTGAGATCTATTGAAAACTGTAGATCAGTAGATATTTTGAAATATAAATTCACTATGGAATTTATAAATGGAAATGGAAAATTGTTTTCAAAATAAACGTTGTTTATTTTTGAAGTGTGGAAAATTATAAATCTTGTAAAGATATTTTTGGGATATTAAATAATTTGAGAAATTATTTGGAATCTGGTGATGTTGCGCATCTTTATTGTTAGTTAAATAACCGACTATCAATATTTACCTTTAAATAGGTATTTGTTGTGATTGTTTGAATTGAATGCCACACTTATTTTTAAATAAGCGCTCACTATTCGGGTTAACCGGGAAAGGACCATGGGGTCGTATAACCCACTTCGAATATGTGATACGTCGTTATGAATTGCATTTGAAGACCGGTGTTGAAGACCGGATATTTGTGAAAACGGATGGATTACCGTCGAGTTACTCTGCATCGGCTGATCTCCGATATAGAGGTTTTTATCACCCTTAGTGACGGGTTGTCCGGACGTGATTAGTGAATATCCGGATTGCAAGGGCTTCTTTGGAAGTGCCTTCGGTTCTATTCGATCCTGGAACAGACTTGTATGGATTGTGTGTCTGACGTTACAATTTGAGATGTAAAGCTGGTTTCTATCAAATATATTTCTGTTGGTGGCGGAGAATTTATTCTCTTAGCATAACACCCTTCTCTGAGATGTACGAGCTCAGAGGTTATATAGTTGATGGTCACTAGTGATACATTCCCTAATTGGTAATGTGGCATACTGAGTGTTGCCGTGAAATGATCGTTGAATGATCATTTGTGATAGGATCATTTGTTTGATCGTCTATCTTGATGATCATTGCTTTGATCATTTATTGACCCAAACCACGACTTTTGTTTAAAAGCGTGGCTTTGTGGGCGAGACTTCATCGAGCCTCACACCTCGGAAATGGTCAAAACAGGAAAGATGCGGCAAGGTTATTAGGGGGTAGCGCCCCTTTAGTGTATGTCATTCCTTCTGGATAGAGGTGGTATCATGGTATGGAGCCCAGATACTTAACCTATGTGGTTACTGCAAATTTATTACTTTGTGGTTGTTGGAAATCGGGGATCCTCGGATAGATCGGTTACGATCGGGGAATGACATATTCGTGTCAGTAGTTACCCAGTTAGGGGTAACCCGGCCTTGTGTTGGCAGAGATCCGGTTAGGTTCTCGAGACGTCATTCCAGAGGCGTTTCCATGTGGCAATGGGAAGTTCCTTGGCCTGACCATTTGTTGGAAATCCAAAGAAACAATACGATCCTTCTACGGTTTTAGTTGTAGAACCTATCATTCACTTATGGTGGCGCCCCACTGTTTGGATGGTAGCTATAGTAGGCATAAGTGCGAAATGCCTATGCTGGCTAAGATTTATATCTTTACTTTCGAAATGATTTTTCTACACTATGCACTAGCAATAATATCAAATGATTCTTTTTAATGCGTATCAAGCATCTTTGACTATCATAAGGAGAAATCTCCTCCGATTCTGCGTTTGCATTGTGTGTGTGTGTGCGGGAGGCCTTATGGTAGTCTCATTTTCTAAAAAGCATTGCGAATTTAAAAATTATCCTATTCTTTGTTTTAACGATAAATAACTGTTTTAGTTCTCACACCAGTCACATGACTGACCTGGAGTTTATTGTTCCCTTCCTAAACTCTGGGTGCCCACCAATTTCCACACGGGTAGTCGGAGTTAAGGTCTATCAGGTTATTCTGGACTTAGGAGTGCTATGGAGCTTAGGAGGCGAGCTACATATCGAGACGTACCACTTGTGTATGATATTATACTATGTATTATTTCCGCTGTGTATTCTGTATGAGGACAAGTTTATATAACTGTCCATTGATGCATTGACTCTGTTGTCTATTGTTGTTGTAAACTCTGATAAAAATGTAATGTGATGAAATGTATAAAATATTCAGTTCTTTTGTTTTAAAGATTATTCATTTATTTATTATATGTTGTTCCGCTGCGATGGTTAGATTCTGATATTGTTTCTGTTGTTGTTCTGTTGTTGTTTCTTCTTTTCTGTTCTTCTTTCTTCTTCTTCTATCTTTTTCTTTTTCTTTAACCATAAAGATTCGAAAGTTTGTTCCCCTTTGGCTGGATTGTTGTGGAATGTTGCCAGCTCAAAGGAGTACGGATTTTCGGGCCTTTACAAGTGGTATCAGAGCACATGGTTAAGTGACAACCTGCTCTGTTGGGTGTTACTCATTAGAGATAGAGTCAGTAGTACTCTAGAATGAGTTTGAGTGTAATAATAGATATGACGCGTATTTGTTAGTGAATATAAAATTTGTTTTATATCGTGATGATTGGTTTATTGAGTGGCATATGAACCTTCGTCGGCACAGTCTGTACAACTGGATCGAAGGGGTTTCTAAACACTTGAATAGAACAATTCGACACGATATTGTTTAAAAATAGGGTAAATGAAATAATTTTGCCCAAAACTATTTTTGTATATAAAAGAAATGATTTTCTGTAGATTATTATAGTATATGGATGCATGGTTGCTAGGAAGTAATAATATTAAACTATTACTATTGAAATTGAGATAGAATTTGTTAACGCTAAAATTTGAACGCTAACACCCCGGTGTATGAGTTATAGTTGTGAAAGCACCACCCGAAAGCTCGGGAACAGATTACAAGCAGAAAACAGTAGAAAAGCAGTAAACGACAACAATTTTATAGTGGTTCGGCTTAAGGGTATAGCCTACGTCCACTTTAAGTACTTTTATTAATGATCTCGTTACAAGCTGATACAATTCTTCTCAAGTACAATACATTTCAAGTTACAAGAGTTTTGGAACAAGTAGTCAAGCTTCTATGTCGATTAAAATCCTTGAATTCAAATTGAAGATGTGTAGTTTCTTCGTGAAGTTCTTCGAAGTATTCCTTTGATCTCGAAAGCTCTAAGTGTTGATGGAGTTCTCGATGCAGCAAAGTAACGGTCTCTCAAGAGAATGTGCCAAAAAGTCCCTTGAATGTTGGAGGTGGTTGCCTATTTATAGAGAGTTTCGGTCTGGAATTCTTGCCAAGTCCTAAGTCGTGGCCGATTTAAGTTAAGTCGTAGCCGACTTAATATGAGTCGTGGCCGGTCCATCTGGCCCCTTCATGGCTTCACAGGAGTTCACTTGCACAAGTCCTAGGTCGCCTCCGAGTCAACACCACCCCTTCTTAGTAATACGGCCTCGGGTTTGCATTTAATAGCTTTAAGTCGTTCACGACTCAAATTAGGTCGTGAGTCGTGACCGAGATAACTGGGAGCTGAATCGTGCACGAGTTAAGAGGCTGCTGTGCTGAGTAGCTGCATTGAACTCATCTTCCTTTTCTTGAGTCGTGAACGAGCTAACATTGGTCCTAAATCGGTTGTGACTTGGGTCGGTAACTATTCTAGGTCGCCAACTTGGTAAAACATTAGATCGGTAACTCGGTCAAGTCACTGAGTTGGCATCTCTTTTAGGCCTTAGGTCGGCCTTCCTATTAAGTCGGCATCCTCTGAGTCTTAAGCCAGTACCCACGTTAGGTCGTCCACTGTTTTAGCCTTAACTCGGTATTTCTTAAGTCGGTACGCCTCTCAAATCCTTAAGTCGGTAACCCTTTGAGCCTTAAGTCGGTAACCCTGATAAGGCAGTTAGGTCGGTATCTACGTTGAATGTTAGGTCGGCATACCCCTTAGGCCTTAGGTCGGCATGCTTCTAACTGTTAGGTCGGAACCTCTTGATGCACTAGATCGGTAAGTCATGGTCGAGGCGGAGTTAACATTTGCCCCTCGAAGTACACGCCTAAATGTTAGGTCGTGTGCTTCGATAGTCCTTAACCCGTCCCTTCTTAGGTCGGTGGGTCGTATGCGACCTAACAGTTAGACCGTATGTGTTGCTCCAAATTTTCCACTGCAGGGTATAAGTCACATCTCCTCCTTCCTTCTCATTACCTACTCCTTTGATTCTGCCATTAAAATTTTCCCGAGCTCCAAAAGGCGATTTAACTCCAATCAACTACTAACAACCTCTGCTATTCATTGCGTAAGTAAACCCTCTTCTTCGATCACTGTTGGCTCATGAATTCCGTCACTTAAACCACTTCCTTGCATGATCCTTCATCACGAATCCTATTACACTCATGGCTGATGGAGCTTAGATTGCTCGGTTTGGCTTTAACTGACCGATGAGACGATAAAGATGATTTACTGATTCAGGCTAGTTGATTTTGATTCGCGCTAGAATTGCAAGGCGTTAAATTTGCAGTGGTTTCGAAATGGTGTATTGGATGATCCGATAGCATGAAATAGCATAAATGAAATGAGGGTTTCTTGGTTGAGGGAGTGGCTAACGGGTTAACGGGTTGAGTGGGGCGAGGTATTGATTTAGATGCGACCCGGTGATTTGAAGTGACTTAGCTTTTGGCCGACCCAATCCTTAAATCGTGGCCGTGTTAGCACTTGGGGGAAATCTGCCAACCTATTCTTCTGCCGATCTAAGCCTTATACCGTGGCCGAGTTAATCCTTGGGGAAATCTGCCGATTTAACCTTCTACTGATTTAACCTTGAACCGCAGCCAAGTTAACCCCTAAGTCGTGACCGAGCTAAGCCCTTAAACCGTGACCGAGTTGGCTCTTAAACCGCTGCCGAGTTAACACTTAAGCTTTGGGCATGCTGAATTTTTGAGAGCATAGATCCACTTTGAGTTTCTAACTTGAACTGCCAAACTAAGTTGCCTAAATTTTGAACTGCCCCAACTTTAAATTTGCTTGAATCTCAGTGTATTATTTCATAGATCGCATTAACTTATAAGCTGCTAACCTGCTGAAAATAACAAACAAAGAAAACCAAGGCGAAAATACTGCCATTGACTGCCCATGTCAAATGACAGATTAGTCAAGACAAGACAAGCAACTTAATTACACTGCATGAAATGTTTGTGAATCAATCAATTAAAGTTAAACATTAATGCAAAGTATCAATAATCTGAACTGATTTATCTGCATCAACATCTTACTTGCATATTTAGGCTTAAAACAATAGTCCCTGAATTTCATAACTAACGAATGCTTGCTAGTTTTCATTCCAGTTATATTTGTTCACTGCTTGATTGATTTTACACAACACTTCACACACTTTAGGAAACGTGCACCTTCATGTTTGAATACCCAGTTGTTTATGTAGAATGACTTCCCACCGAGAAGAAGAAGTGGTAACTCAAGAGGAAGAAACTTTTCCGATAGCTGGTCCCATAGAGAATCCTCCGGAGAGAACCTCGACTATTCTAACTTCGAGAGCGTTTGTCCAGCTGCGCACTCAATTTGGCTTTGCTGAAAGTGATGTTCTTCTCCCTGGGCCAAGTGATACTGCTGACAATCCTCCCTATGGCTTTGTTGCAGTCAATCGCCAAATGTGCTTAAGTGGGGCGATTCCTCCTTTTAACGACTTCCTTCGAACTCTTCTCCTTCGGTTGACAATCTCTCCGTTTCAACTTCATCCCAATGGCTATGCCATCTTGACGGGGTTATGTGTTTTGTTTAGAAGAACCCTTGATCGCCTACCGAGTTTTGAAGAAATTCGTTATCTGTGCTCGTTTGCAAAGAGTAAAGATCATCCTTCCCTCATTATTGTGAGAAGTGCCAGAAACCGCAAGCTCATTTCCGATCTTACTGAAAGCGTTCATGGATTTTTGAACCAGTTTTTCTTTGCCCACTGTCCCTCAGGGTTTTATGCCATCTGGAGAGTAGGAAGTAAGATTAGTGTTTCTATTTTTTCCGTTTTGAAACTTTTTCGAGATCCGAACTTTCAGTTGCTAATTTCATTCTTTGTTCCTTTCAGCACTTCCTCTCCCTTCTAGAGACCCAATTCACAAGCAAGTTTTTGAGAGGTTGAGTGCCGTGGCCACAGAAGAGAGGAGCATAAAATTTCTGTTGAGGGATGAATTTTTACATCAACATGGGCTTCTACACACTTCTCGCTCTATGCATGCTCATGAAGTTCCAACGGAAGTCCCCAATTCTCCGATAAAGACTCCTGAATCTTCGCTGGTGAAGTGCTCCACTTCTGTTGATGTTGCGGGGCCATCTGGTAA
Organism: Allium cepa; assembly: GCA_030765085.1. NCBI lineage: Eukaryota > Viridiplantae > Streptophyta > Magnoliopsida > Asparagales > Amaryllidaceae > Allium > Allium cepa. The sequence continues at coordinate 112,542,569 of CM060934.1, forward strand.
ACTTGCCCCGGTTATCGAGGAAGAAGAGCCTCAGGGATCCTCTCACCATTCACAAGAATCTGGTGAAAAGGCTAAGAAATCCAGTCCTGTCAAGCAAAGCAGGGACGATACCTTCGAAGGATTGAGCGACCTCTTCGCTACTTCACAAGAGATCTTCAAAGATGACCCTACTACTGCCGGGATTTCTTCTTCAGTAGTTGAAGCTACTTCTATTTTGCAACAGTCGTCGTCGACTCAAGAGTTGACGTTAACTATTACACCCACAACCACTCCCCAAATAAAGAGTGGTTCGTAGATTAATGCGCGTAGTTTGCACAACACACACACTTAGAATTTCTCATCACTTCTATGCACTTATCTTCTTGCACTTTAAAGATTTCTAAAGCTTATTATTTTAATTCCAGATTCTCCTATGGGGCGCAGTGGCTCGTACTATGACGATTTCCAGCGCTACGGGAGGCGTAGCCAGTATGATTACAGGCGTTACCTTCCTTCTTACAGAGAGTCGGATGAAGAGAGGGCTGCCCGAAAGGCTCATGAAAGGAGGACTGAAGAAGAACATCGTGAAAGAAGGGAGAGAGAAGAGCGCCATGATTCTTGGCAAAAAGGAGATGACTCCCACAAGAGAAAATCTCATGACGATCGAGGAAAAGGTCACATGGGTGAAGACTTAAGCAAACGAGCCCGTCACAATGAAAAGCAGGCCTCTACTACTCCTGAGAAAGTTACTACTTCTGCCTCGCTCGACATTCCTTCTGACTCTCCCGCTCTTGGGAAATCAGATATTCAAACGATAATTAGCAGACCCAAATTTCAAGTTGGACCGGGTCCTGCTACTCTGCAGAGCCGGTTTCCTCAATGGTGCCTTAAGGGAGTGAGGTTCGACCTAGACTTGGTCCCTATCGACAAATCTGCCATGTTGCGCAATCTTGACGCCGTCAAACTTGATATCGAGAGGATGTCAAACTGGCAGAAGCTTGTCGATGAGCTTCAAAGAGTTAACCGTGCCAACATAGAGGCCATGCTTACTATGGAAAATGATAAGGCCGAATGGCAAAAGGTCGTTGAGCAACACGACACCGAAATGAGGAGCATTGCTTCTTACAACGAGGAGCTTGAAGCAAAAGTCGAGGAGTTGAAACATGAGCTTGCTGCTTCCTCTACTTCCTATTCTCAAAAGGAAGAAGTGCTCCTGAAACAAGTGAGAGACGCTCACGCTAGCCAAAGGAATGCCGAAGACAGGCTCGAAGTACAAAAAAGAATCAGTGAAGGCTATGCTACTGATATTGCTGAGCTCCGAAAGAAAAACAACTCCCAGGAGGCGGAGATACAAATGCTTAAGCTTCAGCTTGCCAAAACTGAAAGGGAGCGTGATGAGGCTGTCGCCGGCAGAATCGCAGCTGAAGAATCTCATGAGGCGACCAAAAACAGCATCAGCTCAACATTATTCGACTTCTACTTGCACAGCGTTTTGGGACGTGGCAGCCTTGCCTTTCTAGGCCCCAAGTATGAAATCACACTGGCTGAAGTTTGGGAGGCAGCACTTGATATGCTCGGTGGTAAAGGTGCTGGATATGCTGAGTCAGCCCTTGAAGAGCATTATCTTGATGACGAAGCCCGTGCCGCTCTTGCCAAGGGAAAGGAGCAGCTTGCCAGAGCGCGGGCCGGGATGGCGGAAGAGGAGCGTTCTGAAAAAGAAGCACCGCCTACCATCTCTGAACGTCCTCTAGTTTCTCCCGAGGTGGACATTACAGGCCCTAGTGCTCATTTGCCGCCTCCTACAAGAACTGGGGTAATCACCCCCACTGATGAAGAGGCTTTGGAGGACATTGGGGCTCAGAATTATGAGATTGAACTGACGAAGCCAACATCTTCAGGTAATTTCGACATTGGTCCGATTCAGGTGGATTGCCTGCTTATTCCTCAAAAATTTGATGAGCTTCTCGATAACCTCTTGAATCTCGATGAACCCATATCTCCCTTCTTTCGGGAAGATACTAACATTTTCAATTTTCCTTCTTCTGCAGTTGAAACAACAAGTGCCGTGCAGACTTTGCCTTCTCTGGTTATTCCTCCTCCATCTCTTCAGGTGACTCCTCCTTCTGCTTCGCAACCTGGGTCACAAGAGGAGAAAATTGAGGCTCTTCATGGTTTGGATGACCCTGTTGCCTCGCAGGAGCAAAAAGATGAGGGACTCGAAGGAGGTGAGATCTCTCCGGAGCGGACTCCTTCTGACGACGTAGTTTTGTCCGCTCTCGTTACTCCGGGGAGTGAGTCTTCTTCGCAGAGAAGAAAGAAGCATGGGACATCGAAGAGGAGGGGGAAGAAAATTATCACCACTGAAGAGGAACCGGAAATTGCGCCAGTTGCACCTCCCTCTCCTTCTTCCCTTATGCCTTCAGACCAACCTGAAAGACCCGAAAAGCTAACCACTCGGCCGGGTAATGGGTCTAAAGGCGGCAAGAAGAAATGAAGGGTTGAACTTTTTGATTCCTTTTTTGTGTAATGGTCGGATGTTGTGCAGGCACCGGCCCCTGCTCTTTTTTATTTATTTTGAAGCCTGTATCTGCAATATCTGCAATTGAATAAAATGATTCTTTATTTGTACAGACTTTTGTTTGAATTTGAGAATGCATTTACTATTTATTTTTTGCACAAGTTTATTTACATGATATTGCAGCGAGCTTATGGCATGTTACTTGAGCGTTACCTTTTGCTGGTTTGGCTATACCATATTGTGTGTAATTATACTATATTGCCCCCATTCCATAAGTTTGCTGCAATATTCTATACTTCGAGGGGACTTGCACTCGTATTTGCTAAAGAATAATTATTTTATTCTTTAAATAAAATTTTTGCAGAGTACAACTTCCTTCATATAAGTTTCTACGCTTTGTCCTTCGAAGAAATCACTTTCTTCTTTTGCGTATGTATATATTTTGCCAAGTGAATTCTTCTATGTGGCAAAGCGGACCTCTGAGTGTACTTTAACCCCCCCCCCTTTTTTTTTTTAGGGAGATCATTCTCCATAATAGGTAAATTACTCTTCCTTTGGAAGTTAAAGTATGCTCTTGATGAGGATTTTTTTTTTTTTTTTATATATATATAGAAAGTTGTACCTCTGAGGAGGGATTTTTCACGTTTCAACACTTGGAAGTTTTATTTCAATCTCGGTGAAACGTGTACCTCCAAAGAGTTATGCCTTAGAAATCCTTTTCACGTTTCAACACTTGGAAGTTTTATTTCATTCTCGGTGAAACGTAGGTTTCCGAAGAGGTCTTTCTTCTTAATTGTGTCCCCGGGAGGGGGTTGTACCTCTGAGGAGGGATTTCTCACGTTTCAACACTTGGAAGTTTTATTTCAATCTTGGTGAAACGTGTACCTCCAAAGAGTTGTGCCTTCGAGGAAAGCCTTTTCACGTTTCGACACTTGGAAGTTTTATTTCAATCTCGGTGAAACATGGGCTTCCAGGAAGGTCTTTATCTTGTTTTGTATTTCAACTTTGGTGAAGTGAAATTCCGAAGAGCGGTTGTTACACTTCAACTCCTGGCGAAATGTGCCCCCGAAGAGGTCTTTATTTTGTTTGCATTTCAACTCTGGTGAAGTGTAATTCCGAAGAGCGGCTGTTACACTTCAACTCCTGGTGAAATGTGCCCCCGAAGAGGTCTTTATTTTGTTTGCATTTCAACTCTGGTGAAGTGTAATTCCGAAGAGCGGCTGTTACACTTCAACTCCTGGTGAAATGTGCCCCAGAGATGGTTTACATTGCCTGGAAGTTACTCTCTCATGGTTGGTGGGTCATGACTCCTCCAATCTTTTTTGTTGAGTAGAGAACTTTCTTTTTTGCGGCATATGTCCCATTTGAGGTCTTTGTCCTCCGAAGAGTTGTGCCTCCGAAGAGGAGCATTTTGCCTCCGAAGAGGGCTTTGGTCTCTGAGGAGAAGCATTCGGTCCCCGTAGAGAAACTTTTTTGCCTCCGAAGAGGGCTTTGGTCTCTGAGGAGAAGCATTCGGTCTCCGTAGAGAAGCATTTTGCCTCCGTAGAGGGCTTTGATCTCTGAGGAGAAGCATTCGGTCTCCGTAGAGAAGCATTTTGCCTCCGTAGAGGGCTTTGATGTCTGAGGAGAAGCTTTCGGTCTCCGTAGAGAAGCATTTTGCCTCCGTAGAGGGCTTTGATGTCTGAGGAGAAGCTTTCGGTCTCCGTAGAGAAGCATTTTGCCTCCGAAGAGGGCTTTGGTCTCTGAGGAGAAGCATTCGGTCTCCGTAGAGAAGCTTTTCGCCTCCGAAGAGGGCTTTGGTCTCTGAGGAGAAGCATTCGGTCCCCGTAGAGAAGCATTTTGCCTCCGAAGAGGGCTTTGGTCTCTGAGGAGAAGCATTCGGTCTCCGTAGAGAAGCATTTTGCCTCCGAAGAGGGCTTTGGTCTCTGAGGAGAAGCATTCGGTCTCCGTAGAGAAGCATTTCGCCTCCGAAGAGGGCTTTGGTCTCTGAGGAGAAGCATTCGGTCTCCGTAGAGAAGCTTTTCGCCTCCGAAGAGGGCTTTGGTCTCTGAGGAGAAGCATTCGGTCCCCGTAGAGAAGCATTTTGCCTCCGAAGAGGGCTTTTCACATTTCATCTCACAGGAGTATGTTGACCGGTTGTGGTGAAATGCGCGCCCCTAAGTAGGGTTATTGTCAGGAAGTTTGGAGTTTCCTTTTCTCGGTTGGATGGATTCTCGGGAGTGTGTCGACCGATAACTCCACGACTTTGTAACGAGAAAGACGCCTTTTTTCGGTGAAGCCCGCTTGAGGTCTTTATCCTCTGAGGAGTTATGCCTTCAAAGAGGGCTTGTGCTTCTGAAATATTCTTTTTGCTGGCTGACGCTTGCTCTCGCATGTCTCTTTGCCATTGATTCATGTTGACAATCCCCATTGCTTCGCAAGTGTCACCACTTTCAGCTACCAGGCCTCTCCCTTACCCAAAGGAGTATATTTTATAGTTAAGCGAATTGGTGGTGGCAGATTTAGGTTCTTTAACTTGCTGTTTGTTTGTTCAAACATTTGTAGTTAGCTATATATGATCTGCTTCTATCCACCTTGCTTACTTTCGTTTGAAGTTCTCCTTTTGTAGGATTTGAATATGGGAATTTTGAATGGCCCAGTGCTTGACTGCCGGATGATGTTGCGGATCGCTTGGTCTCGTGACTGGTAAGCTTTGTTTTTATGGCCTGCATTATTAAATCGTTTTTTTTTAGTAACACGATTAACGTATTTCATATGCCGAAATAAAACAAAGCAGTTTATAATAGTAGGGAACATAAGAATTATAGTGTTTTAACCGAAACTGGGCCTATATCCACTTTATAGCTTTTGTTATTCGCCTGCCTTGCAATTGCCCTTAACTAGAGAATCATATATTTGTAAATTCTTTGCAATATCTTAGCAAAGTTTTCATGCAAAATATGGATGTAAATGGTTGCTGTTCCAAGTTCTTGGAATTGGTTTTCTTTTGACAGCTGCGAATTTGATTGATTATATTAGCAATTCCTTAGTGCCGTCTTTAAGTGTGCATCATCTTCTTCTGTTGGCGGGTGGTTTTAGCTGAAGAAACATACTCTAGCCAAATCTTATTTGTTTGCTTAGAGTACTTCTTATTCAGGATTTGACCCTGGAATTCTGTTGTTTAAGGCTTGCTTTTGAATGCTACCAAGGGTTGCTTGATATTGCAATGAATCAGCTTGGTATTGATTGCCTGCAAATTTAGATCGATAATCTTAGTGATATTCTCAGAATGTTTCACATATCGAAATAAAATAAGCGACTCGTAATAATAGGGAAAGCAAGACTTATAGTTTTTATTATTTATTGGCATTGTTTTTACTACAGATTTTGAAACAAGAATCATTGGATCAGCACTCTTTTACAAATTTGAAACAAAGTGTTCAAGTAAGGTATGGAAGCAATTGCTGCCCCAGGCTTTAGGAATTGAATTTTTTGGCATAAGAGGACTGGATGGCAACATCTTTCAGAATCGAAACTTCCTTTCACTTTGAAGGTCACCTTGGAGCGTGAGCACGTCTTCCCGCCTCATCCAATTTTTCCCTGCCTGGTGAGGGCTTGCTGTGATGATACTGATGATAGGACCTTCATCTCCCTGTGCCACGGTTCTCTTACTTGAGCTACATTGTTGAGCGGGAACCAGCTGCACCTTAGAGGATGAGGAGTAGTTAATTTCATCTTTTTTCACATACTGTTGCAGTTCATTCTGCTTGATCAGTTCTTCAATCTCCTTCCTTAGATGGCGACATTGGTTAGTTTCATGGCCAGGTTGATTGTGAAATTGACAGAATTTCCCATTGTCTGTCGCGCTTCTCCTCATCAGAGATGGTTTGGGGTAAACAACAACATCCTTTGTTGCCAAGAAGATACTTTCCGGAGTGTCGGTCAAGGGAGTGAAGTTGGAGGGTATGAAGCGTCGAGCTTTTTTCAAGAGTTTCTGTTTTCTCCTTCCCCCATTCTTCTCTTTCTGTTCAATCATTTCCGGTATGTATTCTTCATCGTTACCAGGACTCAATGGGTAATCATCAACTATTCTTTCAAAAGTTCGCCTTGACAAACGTTCGTGGATAGTTGGTCGTGGCCATGAATTCTCTGTTTGGGGGAATGTTCCAATAGTAATGCCAGTTGCTCGTTGAGGAGCATTCCATTCTTCTGAAACCTGGGCCTCTTTGGCAATGGTTTTTATATCACTTTCTAGTCGATGGACTTCTTCCTGCAATGCGTTCATCTTATCCAGTATCCTATTGCTTTGAACTTCCATGTGTTGATATATTCCATATATCACGGCATTTAATTCAGCCCTTGTGACTCCAATACTTGAAGCTGTTTCACTTAGCGTGGGAAGAGCAATGGCATTGCTGCAAGTACCTTCAAACCTTAACAACTTCCGTTTCCTTTCTGAAGCCATGATTTCTGTTAGAATTTTGTTGAACAATGGTTGAAGTTTGCCCCTGAGTTCAATTCTCAGTGAAAGCACCAAAAATGTTAACGCTAAAATTTGAACGCTAACACCCCGGTGTATGAGTTATAGTTGTGAAAGCACCACCCGAAAGCTCGGGAACAGATTACAAGCAGAAAACAATAGAAAAGCAGTAAACGACAACAATTTTATAGTGGTTCGGCTTAAGGGTATAGCCTACGTCCACTTTAAGTACTTTTATTAATGATCTCGTTACAAGCTGATACAATTCTTCTCAAGTACAATACATTTCAAGTTACAAGAGTTTTGGAACAAGTAGCTCAAGCTTCTATGTCGATTAAAATCCTTGAATTCAAATTGAAGATGTGTAGTTTCTTCGTGAAGTTCTTCGAAGTATTCCTTTGATCTCGAAAGCTCTAAGTGTTGATGGAGTTCTCGATGCAGCAAAGTAACGGTCTCTCAAGAGAATGTGCCAAAAAGTCCCTTGAATGTTGGAGGTGGTTGCCTATTTATAGAGAGTTTCGGTCTGGAATTCTTGCCAAGTCCTAAGTCGTGGCCGATTTAAGTTAAGTCGTAGCCGACTTAATATGAGTCGTGGCCGGTCCATCTGGCCCCTTCATGGCTTCACAGGAGTTCACTTGCACAAGTCCTAGGTCGCCTCCGAGTCAACACCACCCCTTCTTAGTAATACGGCCTCGGGTTTGCATTTAATAGCTTTAAGTCGTTCACGACTCAAATTAAGTCGTGAGTCGTGACCGAGATAACTGGGAGCTGAATCGTGCACGAGTTAAGAGGCTGCTGTGCTGAGTAGCTGCATTGAACTCATCTTCCTTTTCTTGAGTCGTGAACGAGCTAACATTGGTCCTAAATCGGTTGTGACTTGGGTCGGTAACTATTCTAGGTCGCCAACTTGGTAAAACATTAGATCGGTAACTCGGTCAAGTCACTGAGTTGGCATCTCTTTTAGGCCTTAGGTCGGCCTTCCTATTAAGTCGGCATCCTTTGAGTCTTAAGCCAGTACCCACGTTAGGTCGTCCACTGTTTTAGCCTTAACTCGGTATTTCTTAAGTCGGTATGCCTCTCAAATCCTTAAGTCGGTAACCCTTTGAGCCTTAAGTCGGTAACCCTGATAAGGCAGTTAGGTCGGTATCTACGTTGAATGTTAGGTCGGCATACCCCTTAGGCCTTAGGTCGGCATGCTTCTAACTGTTAGGTCGGAACCTCTTGATGCACTAGATCGGTAAGTCATGGTCGAGGCGGAGTTAACAGAATTGAAATCATTATTATATGAAAATTTAGATAAAGATGAGAAAATGAAATCCATATACAAATGAAATTTGAGAATGTAAATTATAAATGTGATTTGTAATTGGAAATAGAATTCCAGAGAAGTTTTTGGAAATGTTTTTCAAAGAATTTGGAAATTTTAGAAATTAAATTCCTTTTTGATTTGAAAATGAATTTCAAGGATTTTGGAAAATTGTTTTGAAGAAATTAAAGCTCTAAACTCTTTTTGGTCGCTGGAAAATAATTCCGATGATGACCGCGGCATCATTGGTGTTCATTTTCGGGTTTCCAAAAGAGGAATTGCGGCAAATTGTTTTAAATGAAAGATGTTTGGAAAATTTGGATTTGGGTTTGGAAATTCAAGTTAAATTGAAACAAATGATGTTGAAATGGAATATAACTAAAGTAAAGCTGAATGAAGTTGATATTGGTATCAAAGTAAATTAACAAAGTAAATTAATGAAATGAAGTGATAAATGTGAACTTGAGTTATATAAATGAAATTCAACTTTATTTGGAAAATGAATTAGCCATTGAATTAAAGAATGGATTGAATGCTAATAAATCGAATATAGATGAATTGATATGAAACAATGAATATAAGTGTAAATTCATTTAAAAGCCAATTGAATATTAAACCAATTGGAATTAAAAGTGTTGAACCAAATTTAATATTGAAAGTAAATTGAATGAAATTGGTTGATTGCTTGTTAATTGAATTGTATATAAATTCATTAAGTGTTAACGAAATTGAATTAGCTAAATTGGAAGCTATGTAATGGAATTCAAATGAGATTGAATGAAATTGAATTGGAATTGAAACGAATGAATTGAATATGCAACTCTAATAGTAAACCAAAATGTGTATAAGAAGCATGTATTAGAAATTTTGCAATGGAATTGGCAAAATGGATTGAATGTTTGAAATTGGATACTACTACTAGCAGGACATACAGGTTATAAAGGAATTGGAATTTTGGTTTCAAAGATAAAAAATTGAATTGCTCGACAAAAAGGTACGTATTTGAATTTCAGTATGAGATTTGGTGATTTTCTTCTCCAGCCACTTGGCTTTCTCTTTTCTTTTTGATTCTGGGGGGCCGTGGTGCCATTTTGTAGTCGTACCGATCGAGCCGCGCAAAGGAGACGCTGGCGAAATTTTTCGAAAATTTAGGGTGTTAGAAAATTTTTGAGAAAATTTTCTAAGTTGAAATTTGAATTTAAATTTAAATTTGAATTGTGAAGTAAACAATGTTGTTTGAAACCTATAATTGAAGTTTGAAAGCTAATTGAAATGATAATGGATCTTTAATAAAAAGATTTGTGTTAGAAAGTTGATAAAACTATTTGAATTGTGAAAAATAATAAACGGTTTAGGATCATTCTCCTTAACTTGCAATTTCGGGACGAAATTCTTTTAAGGGGGGAAGATTGTAACGACGCAGAATTTTTGATAATCTAAAAATTGGATATTTAATTGAAGTTAAATAGTAATGAGTGAAATTAAACAGTCGAACAATTTATTTATCGAATATTTGGATTTAATTGGTCAATTAAATCGATAATTTAATAAGTTAAATTCCAGAAATAATTAAAAAATCAGGTTAATATGATTGAAAATAATTTGGAAAATTTTGTTATATCATATTGAAGTTATAGAAATGTTTTAGAACTTTTAAAAACTGAATTTTGAGTTAAACTGTGAAAATTGAATATTTTAATATTTAATTATCGACTGAAAAATAGCCAATTTTTGAACAGTCTCAGAATTGAACGAGACCAGTTCCATTGGATCCGTAATAGTTAGTTATTACCGGATTTCAATTTTTGTAGCAATCGGAGTTGTCGTTTGATCGTGGCAGCTCGAAACACATCGAATTATTTTTAATATTAATTTGGCGAGTTAAAATAGCCATTTTTCAAAAAGTCTCGGATTTTGACGAAACAAGTTTCATCTGTTCCGTAATGTGGTATTATTGTAAGGTTTCAAATTTCGTGTCAATTGGATTTACCGTTTGTCCGGTACGAATTAAAACGCATCGAAATCGGTTTAAATCGATTTAATTTAAATTGATTGTTTATTGCCATAACTCGCACAGATGACCGAATTAGCTTCCGAAACCTATTCCATTGTGTCCGGAATGCGGGATAAACCCTAGGAACGTCAGTCACTGCGCGTAAATCGGAGTTCGGAATTTCCGGATGAATAGTGTTCATCGATTTCCTATAAATAGACCAACACTCTTCACAATTTTAGAAAAAAAAGAAAATAAACCTAAACCTAATAACGCAGCCGCCACCATCAATATGAACGTCCAGCATTCTCCAATTTTCTTTCCTCAATCTCTCCAAATCCATCGGCAATTAGAGGAAAGTGTCAACTACAAAGACGAAGAGTGTAACGAGGGCTTCAGATCCATACGGAGTTGATCGTGTTTGGAGCAACATGGAGGAAGATATGGGGGGCCGACAGTGGATAGTTACGCATGGTTTTCGTGGCTGTACGGGGGGCCGAGCTTCATGCTCTTTAGGCCGAGTGAAGGAGGGAGCAAGGGCTTCGATTTGGCGCATCCTGATCGAGTTATAGTTTGTCGTAGTGGAAGTATAATCTAACCCTAAGTTTATGTAAATGGGTTCGGCTTCTTTAGGGTTGTGTCGCGTTTGTTACGTGAGGGAGATGAAGGTAGGGGACGGCAGGGATCTAGAGGCAGTAGATCGAACAGCCCATGCTAATGTAGGGTTTAAAAATTTTAAATTTATGTTGTAAATTTTAGTTTAAATCGTGTAAAACTTCATAAATGCATAACTTTTTCATACGAGGTCAAAAACGCGCGAAACCAGTTGCATTGGAATCGTATGGATGAGCACTACGCGATGCAATTGGATTGGAGACGATTGGAGTCAATGAAAATTTCGGGTAAAATTAAACGTCCATTTAATTTTATTCGAAATAAAAGCTAAAAACGAAATTGAAATCAAGGTGGGAACTCCTCACTCAATCGAACAGATCGATTTAAGTTTTAAATAGTTAGATTTAAAATTTTTGAATGATGATTGCAATTATTGATTGCTGTTTGATTGTGATAGTAGATATAGTAGGGTATACTATATATAACAATATATATATTGGCATATATATATATATATATATATATATATATATATATTGGAATTGATTTCCCGCCTCGTATAGCGGATGAGACCCTTTTGCACCGCCTATTAAGCGGATAATATTTTATAAATCCCATATACCGCGATATTCCGTCTTGAAGCGGAATTGGTATTGTGCTAACATCTGTGGATGCAGGGAGACAGGTTGGAGGGATCCAACTGGATTCCTCACAAATATTTATATGATTATAGATATTGTGTGATTATTGATTATCATATCGATATATGATATTTGTGCCATGATTGACTATTGGATGCTGTGGCATCATCAGATCCATTTTTAAAGTTAAAAATAACGATTTTGAATTTAAAAGGATTTTTAAAGTGATTTTTCAAAGAATATGTTTTATTAAATTTTTGTATTGATTCATTTTAAAATAAATAAACTTATAAATTTTTAGGTTATAAAAATTAACATTTTTATGAAATATGACAGAAAGGTAATTTTTAAAATAAATGGATTTTATTAAATAGTTAAATTGGAATTTTGAATAATTAGTATAAACATTTTATATAAAAGGATTTACTAATTGATATCTATAAATTAAAAAATTTGGAATTATGAAACAAGTTTGTGAAGTGTTAAGAAGATGTATAAAATGAATTTCATTGAAAATCATAGATTTATAAGTTGTGAAGATTATAAAATGAGTAGATTTTATAAAATAAAGAATTTATTAGTAATTATCTTATAAATCGGATCTTGGTAGTTAAATTGAAATCTTTGATAAAGCATGAACGATTTGTAGATGAGATTTATAAAATATATATTTTATAAATCGAAATAATGGAATTTTGAAAGGGGTTTGTTAATGTTGAAAATAAGTCTGTAGATAAAATCTTATAAGTAATAAGAATTTTGATTTGTGAAGTGTTAAGAAAGAACGATTTTGTGAATAAAAAGATTATAAGTAATTAACTTATAATATGAACCTTTGGTATAAAATTGAGTTATGTAAATTTAATTGGATTAATAAAAGAGATTTATAAATCGAAGTTTATAAATAGGAATGGAATTTATAAACATTGTTTATAAATTCGAAATCAATTGAATTTGAGAAATTTAATATTGAAATTTATTAAAGGTAATATATTCACGATTTTGAACGGTAAATATATTATTAAAGAAAATGGAAATATTTTGGGAAAGGAATGTTTTAAATAAAATTTAAAACGATTTAAAGATGTTTTAAAATGTATTGAGTATCGAATGCATAGATTTCAACATTCATTGTTGAAATAGATGTTTTCGAGAAATAGAAGGAAAGGAAGTCGTAGATTTCAACATTCATTGTCGAAATAGGCGTTTTCGAGGAAAATAAGGAAATAATGGACTATAACACTGTTGTTATAGTAAATGATTTCCGAAAGGAAATATTTTTGTATAGTATTGGGATTTATATATCTATTTTAATTTCGAATCCCTATACTAGTGATTTGGGGTTGTCGTAACGATGTTTTACGCAACATTCGTTTTGACCCAAATAAATGTGAATAAGAGAATGTTTTCCTTAAAGAATGAAAAATATACTTAACTATGGTTTAAGTATATCGAATATTTTCAAATTGTGAAAATAAATAATATTTGTGAATCACTTACTTTTAAATAAGTATGGAATTGCTTTTCTAATATGAAATGGAATGTTTTTAAGAATTTATCTTTTTTGAAGATAAATTGGAATTGAATATTTGAGATCTATTGAAAACTGTAGATCAGTAGATATTTTGAAATATAAATTCACTATGGAATTTATAAATGGAAAGGGAAAATTGTTTTCAAAATAAACGTTGTTTATTTTTGAAGTGTGGAAAATTATATATCTTGTAAAGATATTTTTGGGAAATTAAATAATTTCAGAAATTATTTGGAATCTGGTGATGTTGCGCATCTTTATTGATAGTTAAATAACCGACTATCAATATTTACCTTTAAATAGGTATTTGTTGTGATTGTTTGAATTGAATGCCATACTTATTTTTAAATAAGCGCTCACTATTCGGGTTAACCGGGAAAGGACCATGGGGTCGTATAACCCACTCCGAATATGTGATATGTCGTTATGAATTCCATTTGAAGACCGGTGTTGAAGACCGGATATTTGTGAAAACGGATGGATTACCGTCGAGTTACTCTGCATCGGCTGATCTTCGATATAGAGGTTTTTATCACCCTTAGTGACGGGTTGTCCGGACGTGATTAGTGAATATCCGGATTGCAAGGGCTTCTTTGGAAGTGCCTTCGGTTCTGTTCGATCTCGGAACAGACTTGTATGGATTGTGTGTCTGACGTTACAATTTGAGATGTAAAGCTGGTTTCTATCAAATATATTTCTGTTAGTGGCGGAGAATTATTCTCTTAGCTTAACACCCTTCTCTGAGACGTACGAGCTCAGAGGTTATATAGTTGATGGTCACTAGTGATACATTCCCAAATTGGTAATGTGGCATACTGAGTGTTGCTGTGAAATGATCGTTGAATGATCATTTGTGATAGGATCATTTGTTTGATCGTCTATCTTGATGATCATTGCTTTGATCATTTGTTGACCCAAAGCACGAATTTTGTTTAAAAGCGTGGCTTTGTGGGCGAGACTTCATCGAGCCTCACACCCCGGAAATGGTCAAAACAGGAAAGATGCGGCAAGGTTATTAGGGGGTAGCGCCCCTTTAGTGTATGTCATTCCTTCTGGATAGAGGTGGTATCATGGTATGGAGCCCAGATACTTAACCTATGTGGTTACTGCAAATTTATTACTTTGTGGTTGTTGGAAATCGGGGATCGTCAGATAGATCGGTTACGATCGGGGAATGACATATTCATGTCAGTAGTTACCCAGTTAGGGGTAACCCGGCCTTGTGTTGGCAGAGATCCGGTTAGGTTCTCGGGACGTCATTCCAGAGGCGTTTCCATGTGGCAATGGGAAGTTCCTTGGCCTGACCATTTGTTGGAAATCCAAAGAAACAATACGATCCTTGTACGGTTCTAGTTGTAGAACCTATCATTCACTTATGGTGGCACCCCACTGTTTGGATGGTAGCTATAGTAGGCATAAGTGCGAAATGCCTATGCTGGCTAACACTACACCAAAAGCTGAATTTTACAACAAGCCTTCCGCCTAATTAGCAACGGTAATTTCCCGTTGTTAAAATACAACGGGTTTTAACCGTTGTTATGTATTTAGCAACTTGGAGGGAAATTTCACCTTTGGCGCCATACGTTTTGCCCGTTTCTTTTCTTTTAGCGACGGGATTTAACCGTCGTTTATATTGTGCTAATTTCTGGCGGTATAATTTAGTACCTTTGCGCCATAATGTTTACAACAAACCACGAAACATTTCTCGTCCCAAATTATTTCCCCATTCGACCTAAATTAATCGATTTCGCCCCAAAATATCTCCACCACCTCCGCCTCTTCCGAAAGAGCCAGAGCTAAGACCACTTCGAGGAGCAGGTTGCTGCCGAGCGTGCCAATCAAGGAAGGAGCGTGCCAATCAATCGCGGCGTGCCAATCAAGGAAGGAGCGTGCCACCAATCGCGGCGAGTAAGTCGTTTCGCTTACTGAAATTGTGAAATTGCAGTGGGACTGATTAGGGCTTGAGTATTAGGACGAGTTGAATGGCTAGGTCAAAATTTAGGTTACTTAAATTGTTAGGATTGAATGATTTTATTAGCAGTTTTAATTTGCTTACAGAATTTGTATGCATGAATTATTTAATTATCATTAATTAGTACCCAAATTTGATTTTCTGCTTTTTTATTTATTAAGTTTGCTACTCAAATCAATTACTAAATTATGTGTATTTTATATTTTGATGATGCATTAAACGTCTACACATATTCAGATGTACTTAATATCATTCTAAACTATTGCACTTAAATTGATTTCAGCTTCTAAAGTTATCAAAGTGAATTCTATTAGTTAATTTGGTACATCTGAATACGTATTGGTATCAGGTATTAGTTAATTAGGTACATCTAACTGGATTGATCACGTACATTGAATACGTATTGGTACCAATTGTAAACTGCTTCTAAATTATTAATTATGCAATTTGGTGATAAATTTTCGTATCTGAATACGTCTCATTTGGTGATTAATTGCCACTGTCAATCCAAAGGATTACAAGTATTCAGATGTACAAAAAAAAAAGAAATTCATAATCGCCATAATTAATTTGTAAGTACAAATTAGTAACCCAGAATCTGTTTTCAGAATCATGATGTAAAAGCAAACCTAACATGAACTTAATCCCATACATGATACATTCAAGAATTCACCAAGTCAAAGATTTTAATATGACAAAATCTGTTTTCATCATTAGTTTCTCCACCCTCAGTTTCTGTTCTTCCCGTGGTTCTGTTGTTTTTGTTTATTTTAGTGGTTTCTTAGATAAAAGTTTAGTTTACCATTTAATTCCCTTAAATAAAAGTTTTATATCATTTGTCTAATTTATTTATATGTTGTACATGCATGCATGATTACTATTTATTTATATGTTGTACATGCATGCTAGATTATGTGTTACATGTTTTATTTATTTACAGTATTCGATTTTGGTTTTATTTGGCTTCATTTGGTTTTATATCAGAAGAAGCAAAAGATTGATTTGTAGTATGTGGATTCCTTAATTATCAGTCCTTTTATTTTGATATATATGTTCGGTTGAATCATTCACTAGTTGTCACATTCACTAGTTTAGTGCTAGTGTTAAAAATAAGATTGATTGTGAAAAATAATAACCAGTAGGGATATTATTTGATTGGTAGTTGATTGAGTTGATTGTTGTAGGATAATATCAACTAGTGATATTATTCGATTGGTAGTTGATTATTAATCGATGATAAATAATTGTTTAGTAGTAATTGTAGATAACTATTATTGGGTAAATTAAATTTTGTAAATGACGCGAGCCATGTGTTGCGTAAAAGAGGAGTAGCGCATAGACGTTATGCCGGTGCTAAAATTCATGTCGTTGTAATGTCAAATTTTTTTGGAAACAGTTTGGTGCTAATGTTAAAAATAAGAATAACTTTTTTGTTAACTTAGTTAATTTTTATAAAACATAGTTAATTTAGTTAATTATGATATAATTTTGTTAACTTAGTTAATTTTTATAAAACATAGTAAAATAATAAACCTAGTTAATCGTTGTAATGTCAATTTTTTTTGGAAATAGTTTGATACTAAAATAATAAACTTAGTTAATTTATTTAATTATGATAAAATTTTGTTAACTTAGTTAATTTATTTAATTATGATAATTATTTTAGAATTATTATGCATTTTAATCCTCGAAGCCTTTGCATTTAAACATGAAATTATTCACGTACTTAGTAGCTCATTATTTTCTTTCAGTATGTCTTTTAATATAGACAAACAATGGATGAATGAATCTAATCGAAGAAATGAAGAATATGTGCAAGGAGTGATAAATTTCATTAAATTTGTTACTGAAAATGGTGGCAATAAGGAAAAGTTTTCGTGCCCTTGCACGCGGTGCAAAAACGAAGATACATTTGAATTAAAGGAAATTCATTATCATTTGCTTAGATATGGTATTGATCAATCATACACTGTGTGGTATTTTCACGGGGAAAGAATACCGGAGAAGCCAAAACAACAACCGGTTAGTCATGCCACTAATACCGATGAGTCTGCAAAAATTAGGATGGAAGATTTGGTCAATGATGCAGATAGATTCCATCATTTTCAACCTACAAGTCAGTTGCATGATAATGCTAGTATTGGAGAGCAGTCTACGGATAAATCATTTTTCGGTAGTGCAACTGCAACAGAGCCATTGTATCCTTCATGTCCAAAAGGGATTACAAAGTTGTATGCCATTGTTAAACTGAATAGCTTGAAGACCCAATACGGCTTTTCAGACAATGGTGTGACTGCACTACTCGAATTCATAAAGGAGTTACTCCCCGAAGGTAACACGCTACCGTCAAAGTATCCCGACGTGAAGAAGATCATTAGGCAACTTGGGATGGATTACATAACTTATGATGCATGCATTAATGACTGCATCTTGTACCGGAAAGATAATGCAAACAAAGTTTGTTGTCCAAATTGCCCCGAACCAAGATATAAGACAACGCTCGACGAAGAGAGAAAAGCTACCAAAGTACCTCAAAAGACGGTAAGACATTTTCCTTTAATTTCTAGATTGAGGAGGCTGTATACTGTACCATGGATAGCAGAAGCGATGACCTGGCATGGTCGTGCCAAGTCCGGTACAACCGTAATGCGTCATCCGCGTGACACTTCTCAATGGAAAACTTTAGATTCTTTTGATTCTTCGTTTGCTGCCGAACCACGAAATATCACGCTTGGAATAGCAACAGATGGTTTTTGTCCGAATGCTTCTTTAACAAATCCTTATAGCTGTTGGCCAGTGATTGTAGTACCATATAACCTTCCTCCGTCTTTGTGCATGAAAAGAGAGTTCTCAACGTTAACACTGTTGATTTCTGGGCCAAAACAACCAGGGAAGGATATTGATGTTTATTTAGAACCTTTGATAGACGAGTTAAAGCAGTTATGGGAAGGAGTCGTTACATTTGATTCATTTACGAATTCTGAGTTCATAATGAGAGCTAGAGTGTTGTGGGCAATCCATGATCATCCCGCTCTTGGGACTTTATCGGGATGTACAACTCACGGCTACTTTGCATGTCCTATTTGTGGGGAAGAAACTGATTCTTATTATCTCCCTGAAAGTAAGAAAATTTGTTACATGGGACATCGTAGATTTCTTCCGTCCGGACACAAGTTTCGATACGATAAGACAAATTTCAACAACGAGCAAGAACTTAAGCGTCCTCCAAAGCCACTGACTGGTTATCAAGTTGAAAAAAAGGTAGCGAATATAAAAATGAAAGTTGGTAAAGAAAAACGAGAAATTGGTCGAAAACGAAAAAAGATAATCGATGAAGAAGTTCCTGCATGGTATAGGAGGTCGAAATTCTTTGATTTACCATATTGGAAAGCAAATTTGACCCGACATAATATTGATGTTATGCATACAGAGATGAATGTCATGAAACATTTGATTAACACAATTATGGACCATAAAGACATGTCAAAAGATGGCTTCAATGCACGGAAGGATTTGAAAATCATGGGTATAAAACAAAAGTTGTGGGTGATAGAAGATCCTGAAACAAGTAAACTAACCATACCAATTGCGACTTTCACTTTGAGCAAAGAAGAAAAGATAAGGTTTTGCACCATTTTGAAAAATTTGAAAGTGCCGAGCAAATTCTCTTCTAACTTCCGTAACAATGTGAGCATCAACCCTCCTGAACTAAGAAATATGAAGTCGCATGATTACCACGTCATAATGCAACATTTACTTCCGGTATTGCTTCAGCATTGTTTTCCGCAACATAAGGATCTACGGAATGCTATTCACCGCATAAGTCTCTTTTATAACATTTTATGTTCAAAGGTGATCAATAGGGAACATCTTCAAAAAGCAAAGGCTAGTTTGGTAGAAGCAATGTGTGTTCTTGAAAAACATTTTCCGCCTGCATTTTTTGATATCAGTATTCACCTTATGATTCATTTAGCCGATGAAGCATTGATTTCTGGTCCTGTTAGATATAGGTGGATGTACCCATTTGAACGGTAAATTACTAATTTCAATTATGTACATCATTATTCGATTTAAATAGCTATTGATGTCTACAATTTACAACTGTTCATCTTCATAGGTTGATGAAAACATATAAAGGATATGTGCGCAACAAAAGATATATTGAAGGGTGTATTGCAGAAGGATATATTGTACAAGAAGCTAGTCTTTACTGCATGGAGTATATGCCAAAGGGAGGTGATGGCACTCATAAACATACCCGTGAAGCGTTTTTAGATGAGGATGATGAGTTTGCTGATGAAATAGCACTAGATAATGGTAAAGATATAACGTTAACTCGAGTGCAATTTGAACAAGTGCGTAAATGGGTCCTTGATAAATATGACGGATTGGATGAGTGGAAGAAGTAAGTTCATAAATTTGTTCTGAATTTTTATTATTGTAAATCAATTCATCAATTCATATATATAGTAATTATTGTGTGTTTTTCGTAGGAGGTATAACTCCTATGTTCAAAGCACCAAATCTCGAACTCGAGGCGGGGGTACATCTGGGGAAGCTATTAAGAATTTCACTTTTTGGTTACGTGAGGAGGTATACATATTAGATATTTAACGTATTTTTAAGTTGGTCATACACCTCCTTGACAATGTTTTTTTTACTTATTGTGTTTGTTGTAGTTGTTGAAGACCGTCGATGTTGACTCAACTCTTTGGCGGCTAGTTAACGGGCCGATGTTTGATGCCCGTAGTTATATGAAGTACCAAGTGAATGGGTTTTTATTTTCTCCGAAAAGTTATGAAGAGCGAAAGCTAACACAGGATAGTGGTGTATGCATGAGAGCAATTACACAATTTAGAGCGAGTGGGAAGGATAAAAATTTTAAGGAAGCAGAAACAACGTATTACGGAGTTATTCAACAAATAATTGAGTTGGATTACATTGACTTCAAACAAACAGTTTTTTATTGTGATTGGGTAAAGGTCGAAGATAAGATCAATGGTTGTAAAATAGATCCTGTTTCAAACTTGATCACAGTTAACTTGGGAAAATTGAAGAGTAAAGACAGCGTGAATGATGAGCCATTTATTCTTGCATCGGAAGCGAGTCAAGTGTTCTACTCAAAAGATTTAAAAAATGATGGATGGTTTGTGGTTTTGCATACACCAAAACGGTTGACCATAAATGTGGATGACACTGAGTTTCCCACCGTTTATCAATCAGCTTTTGAAGACAATGAAAAATTAGAAGATCTTATCAAATGCATATGTTAACTTTGTATTTCAGTTATGTTATTGTACCTTAACAAAATATTTATTTAAAATGGTGTAAAATATAAAATGGTGTGTTATATGATAGTAATAGATGCATTATATTTTTTATTAGTGCCATTATAATATCCTGATATATGTTGTAAAATATAAAATGGTGTGTTATATGTTGTCCTCGATGGTAAACTCCTTTTTCTATTAATAGGTTCTTCCGCTGAAATCACAATCATTTTTTTCTTTTTTGTCAATACTAATGCTTATGTATTCATAGATGATGACGAAGACGCAGTTCCTTTAACTATTTTGGACAGGCCTACGCGAAAGAGACACTCAAATTATGATTTTAAGGTATGTTTTCTATTTGATTTTGGAAGTTATATTTTTATATTGTTTGAGTCATGTTCCTTTTTTTCTGTATTAAAAGATTTTGTGCGATGCCAGTATTTTAGATAATAATAATCAAGTTTGCATATTAATGAAATCAAGTTTGCATTTTGCAGGAAATAATGTCACAATCGTCACAATCATCCACTTTAAACCGGGAGAAAATTGATATAGACAACTACGGTTCTCCAGTCGGAAAAAATGCTTCAAAGGTCGCCTCGAAGATGGGTAAACTAGTAAGAAATCATGTGCCAATCTCCTATCCAAGTTGGAAAAAAGTTCCGTCAAATTACAAGGAAGACGTGTGGAATCAATTGGAGGTATTGTTTTTTCAATTTGGAGTATCATATGATACGGTCACACATCATCCACTGGAGATTTGATTCAGTGCATTGTATGAGAAGTATAGGCTTATGCTAATTTGATTAATTTCAAGTGTAAAACATCTATAATTAATTCAAGTGTAAAACATCTGTAAAACATCTATAATTAATTCAAGTGTAAAACATGTATATTAGAACACAGTCATACTCCATTAGACATGCATGGTTGTAGCCTATGTCATTTGTTATATTGTATGTGAAATAATCCCTTTATCTTGGTTTGTTATATAGAAATATTTTGAGCTCGATCCTCTATCAAAGGACCTTATGTTCAAAAAGATGTCCGAGATTTTTAGGGGACACAAGAGTGATTTGCGCAAGAATTATTATGATATTTTCAACACTGACGAAGAAAGAATGAAAAATTGTCCGCCGAAAATTGGTAAAAATGATTGGGAGGAGTTCATAAGATACGAATCAACACCCGAGGCAAAAGAAAAAAGGAAGAAAGGCAAACAAAATAGATCAAAGCTCGAATATTGTCATCATTCGGGACGTAAGAGTCACGCTAGGATTACTCAAGAAATGGTACGTGTTTTTACTATGTTTTCCTTACATACCGATTCAAGAAATTGAGCTATGCATATAAAGATAACATAATCAGAAATAAAATAGGTATGTAATTCAATTTTTTTTATTGAAGGGTTGTTTTTTGTGTATTAAAATTGATTATTCAGATAGGATTAAAAAGACTCCTATACGACCTAGGTCAAATTTGTTATACTATATATGCATGAATGGGTGTCAGGTGAAGTGGTGCAGTATTATTCAATTTGGTGCTTTGTATTTTGTTAGCTGCAAGGTCTAGGATTTAAAGTATAATACTGGGATTAGTGCACAATGTGACAGTGGTTTATCTAAAAGATAACAGGAATTCACATGCAATATCAACATCAAATTTAGGGAGAAGTTTTATGTACTGCTATTCCCGTGACTGTACTATGTGTATGCTACTGTTTTAGACTTGCAGAAACGAACACTATGCCTGATTTTTGGCACTACAAATGCATAACCGGTATATCGTTGCTTGACCAGAGATTTTGTACTGTCAATGTATTATCAGGTTTTAGTGAATTTTATTTTCTTTGTTAATTTGCATTAAAAGAAGAATTTGCATTTAAGTTTTGTAGTTTAATCATGTTATAGTAGTTGCATATTATACTGTAGAGTGAGCAAAAAACTTCAAACAAGGGAGTATGCTCACTCTATTTCAAACCCATTCAAACTTCAAAGAAATTGATCTTGGAGCAAAAAACGACAGTGAATGTGTGCAGAAAAAAAAACTTCTTATACATGTTTTATTGCTTAAACTCAAATGGCAGCATGTTCCCTTGTTTAGATTTATAACATGACAGCAAAGTATGCAAGTTGAATTGATATAGCAACGCATCGCTCGTTTTACACTATTCCATGCTTTTTGACTAAATAAACTTTGGGAATAACCCAGTCTATACATACTTTGAAAATGCACAATGGATGAAAATGCTGGTAGTTTTTAAGATTTGAAATTTGTATGTTCTTTTCCCATGTTTGCATAGCACATGCAAAGTACAGCTGCTTAAATACCATACTTATATATATATATATATATATTTGTTTTTATCTGCATTTGATTTCTTGTATGCAGGTCGATACAAGTTCGGGAGCAGAAGTATCACGTCTTCAAGTATGGGAGAAAACACATAAGAAAAAAGATGGCAGCGTGTCTGATGCGTCATCTTCGTTCTTTGTAAGTTAAACAAATAATAACGCCTTTAAATTAATTTTTCATTATTCATTATATATATATATATGTATTTACATTTCAGGACAAAATTGGAAAAGAAAAGGAAACGGCGAGTGGTGGTGATGAAGAAGTTTTTATAAAAGTGTTTGGTAATGATGTAAAGGGCAGGAGCCGATGTATTGGGACCAATATATCTCCTAGTCAAGTTAAGGGTGCTGCCATTCCATGCAAACGACTCAAAGAGGCCAAAGGAGAATATGAGCAGCGGCTGCAAGCTGTGGAGCAAAAACTGTTGAAGGTGGATAGCATGGATGATAAACTGGAGCGTATTCTCAAGCTAGCCGAAGGTGGTCAAGTAGGCAGTAGCACCGGTACTTCTCAGAATCTCATTCCGACCAATCCGTCAATCGACCAAAGATGTGAAATCCTGAACTTCGAGGATGAAGTAATTGCAACAGGTACTATTTTATATATCAGTGTATATAATTCGACATATATTTACTCCTGGAATGCTTATTAAATCTGTATGATATTATTAAATCCATATTATACATATACCAATGATATAACAGGTACTATATGCCGAGATTCCACACAGTCAGTATGTCATGGAAAACCAGTACCACTCGCATATGAAAAAGTTTTGTTAGACAAAATTTTGTTGGAGGATGAGCGAACTGCCAAAATGAATCGACATATGGCCGAGACCTTTAGGGACATTGGAGTCGGAGGTTATGTGTGCCATCAAAAGGGTTTGATACGATATCTTTAGTCGGAGGTATGTCTTTTGTTTTATATTTGTTTAGCAATATACAGCTTGCTTTCCATGGTAATTTGTATTTTTACGTTATTATAACAATACATTAGCATCGGATCTTCAATGTTAGCGATCGCTCTTTGGTTTATAGTGAATTCGTGATAACTATGCAGATGAACATTCACGTTATATTCTGTTGTTTTGAAATGAAGTGCACACATTTTGTGTAACTGAAAGGCAAATCTTTTGTTTGAGAATAGTAGTCCATTTTGTTAGGTAGAGTTGCACATCATTTTGAATACATTATTTTAGATGAGAGCTATCTCGTCGTTACAGAGGTCAAATTGATCAATGCTGAAAAAGGAGAGGATGGTTATACAAGGATGCTTTGGGTTGGAAGTACTATACATGTATTTTTCTTACTAAATTTTTCTTTTTTTTCTGGGTAAATGGGTAGTATTATTTATATATTTTCAATAAGAAATCTTGTATAGATGGTTAGGATGTTGTGTATGTGAACACAAACTGAATTTGAATGAAGGGACGTGAAGGGTGAGTAGTCGATTTCTTTGTTACTCAAGTTGTTTCACATTTTCTGAGCATGGTTGTGATGTAAATAATGAGTTTTTGATATCATCGTCCATGTTATATGGTTGCATTTGAAAATAATTTTGGAATGAAAGGGAGTAGGTGGTTTATACCCCGTGATATTGGCTGCTAATGCAGTGCGTTGGCTACTGAACGGGATGCCGTGAGGAATCATCAATTACTAAAATTAATCATACATGGATTAAGATAGGGTAACCGATCTGTACATGTGAATGTGATACAATTTTTTTTTTTGGATTCAAACCACGTAATGGCTTCGTTGCGTCATTTTTGTTCTATGTCTGCTTTCTCGAATGCAAGTAGTAACAGATATTTAGATTAGTTATTTATATTCGTTTTATGTAAAGCAAATGATATCTTAATTAGAATTACTTGGCTTAAAATTACCCATGTAACAAGAACGTTATGATTAAATTGTTTACTGGTACAATCTAGGTTCCATATTTCCATGTGTACAGGATTTTAAATAGTATACCATACTGAAAATTGTAGCTAAAACAACAATGAACAAACGTCATGTAGGAGTGATTTCTGATGAAAGCACACATCATAGTTGCTGAAACACATGACTGGTCAGTAGTAAATTGATAGAATCAGGAGTTGTGGCAATAGGGTTGATCAGGTGAGTTGGACTATTAAGACTAGATAGACTGCACGAGCAATGTTCTGTTGTAGTTGTACCAATGAGTTGAAGTGTTTGAAGCACCTAAAACCATTGTCTGATATGTAGCATGCTGATGTATGGCCAGTTATTACAAACTGAAATATTTTTGGAGCATGAGTATCAGACTTTTAAGAATTCAGTCTTAATTTGAAAGTGGACTGGAAGTTTGGGGCTTTGTTGTTTCAATTTTAGTATGCACTTTGTTGTTTCATATCAGTCTTAATTTAATCATAACCTGAAACTGATTGATCCTTGGACATCATAGGAAACATGTTTTCTTATGTGCAGTCTAGTAAAATCTCTTAATTTATAACCTTTAAACTATTAATACCATTTTATGTTCTCTTGTATTTCATGTTATATATGATTCAGTAACCAGAATGCGTTGGGTTTTAACATTTATATGTATAGGTTAGTTTAATGCTAACTCATGTTTATTCATTTTGCAGCTGCATGGAAGGCCTGGTTACGAGGAAAGCTGTTTGAGCATGTAAATGAACGCTGTATTAAGAACGTATGCTTGTGTGAATTATCTTAGACTGCTCAAGTTAAGTGTTGTTATCATATGTATGGTGAAAATACTGTTATCTTCAAACTTAGGACGATGGATGCTATTATTATATGTTATGTAATAACACTGTGATAATACTGTGTCATGACTTATGTAGCTGTTTGTAATTGTATGTCTGGTAGCACTGTATTTGTATGTCGGGTAGCTGTTTGTAATTGTATGTCTGGTAGCTGTTTGTAAATGTATGATAATACTGTGTCATGACTAATGCTTTTAATGCCTATATTTTTTTTTTCAAACGGACAGAATTACAACGGGTAAGAACCGTTGTAATATAGTACATAACAACGGTTTCTGCCCGTTTCGTTATGAGTAAAGGCCATGGAATTATGGCTCAAATGGAACGGCTAAAACTCGTTGCTATTTACGATAACACAACGGGCAATACCCGTTGCTTTATAGACACTAAGAAACGGTTTAAAACCGTTGCTTATGATCTAAAAGAAACGGTTAATTACCGTTGCTATTTGTAAATAAACAACGGGCAATAACCGTTGCTTTATGGACATTAAGCAACGGTTTAAAACCGTTGCTTATGATCAAAAAACAACGGTTAGTTACCGTTGCTAAAATTTACCACTCCGTTATTAGAAACGGTTTTTAACCGTTGGTAATGGTGTAAGCAACGGTTATAAACCGTTTCTAATAGATGATTATGGTGTGGTGTAAGATTTATATCTTTACTTTCGAAATGATTTTTCTACACTATGCACTAGCAATAATATCAAATGATTCTTTTTAATGCGTATCAAGCATCTTTGACTATCATAAGGAGAAATCTCCTCCGATTCTGCGTTTGCATTGTGTGTGTGTGTGGGAGGCCTTATGGTAGTCTCATTTTCTAAAAAGCATTGCGAATTTAAAAATTATCCTATTCTTTGTTTTAAAGATAAATAACTGTTTTAGTTCTCACACCTGTCACATGACTGACCTGGAGTTTATTGTTCCCTTCCTAAACTCTGGGTGCCCACCAATTTCCACACGGGTAGTCGGAGTTAAGGTCTATCAGGTTATTCTGGATTTAGGAGTGCTATGGAGCTCAGGAGGCGAGCTACATATCGAGACGTACCACTTGTGTATGATATTATACTATGTATTATTTCCGCTGTGTATTCTGTATGAGGACAAGTTTATATAACTGTCCATTGATGCATTGACTCTGTTGTCTATTGTCGTTGTAAACTCTGATAAAAATGTAATGTGATGAAATGTATAAAATATTCAGTTCTTTTGTTTTAAAGATTATTCATTTATTTATTATATGTTGTTCCGCTGCGATGGTTAGATTCTAATATTGTTTCTATTGCTGTTCTGTTGTTGTTTCTTCTTTTCTATTCTTCTTTCTTCTTCTTCTATCTTTTTCTTTTTCTTTAACCATAAAGATTCGGAAGTTTGTTCCCCTTTGGCTGGATTGTTGTGGAATGTTGCCAGCTCAAAGGAGTACGGATTTTCGGGCCTTTACAAATGGAAGGAACAACTTTTCCATCAACTTCCTTTGATCATCATCCAATTTCAATCTTTTGATGTCTTCCTGGCAGCTCCAGGAAGAAGCTTTGGCACGGTGAGAGACCATTACTTTGGCCAAATCGGAGGATGAGTTCACATGGGATAAATTCAAGCAAGTATTTGAGTAGTGTTATACGCCTTCTGCTGGTATTTTCAGGATGTATCAAGAAGATTACCTTGTTTTCTTATTTATGATAAAATTGTTAGAGTTCTATTTGACACTGGAGCCACACATAGTTTTATTTCCCAACAAACCATAGAAGAGTTAAATCTTGAACCCGAATTCGTAGACGAACCTATTTGTATGAAGAAACCGGTAGGAGGCCCTGCGAATCTTTGTTTACATTGTAGAAAAGTTCATATTTCGTATTCTTATCATCAATTCCTATCAGCCTTTTTGTTTTTGATTATTAATCAATTTGAAATTTTACTTGAAATGAATTGATTGATAAAATATGAAGCAAAATTAGATTGTATCAATAGAACGATTTCAGTCAAAACCAAACTTGGGAATTTTGTTGTGATTTCTTGTGAGGATCCAAGTCCGAAGAGGGACAAGCTAATGTATACTCGGGTCAGAAAACTCTAAACTAGAGTTTGGAATCCATACCTATTACCTGGAGATTTGACCAAGTAACTAGAGGTCGCTCGGCATTAGTGCATCGTTGGCAATCAACCACGTTCGGCATAGCAGGGTCGTTCGGCACAAAGCCCCGGTCGGCATAGCAGAGTCGTTCGGCATTTAACCCCGGTCGGCATAGCAGAGTCGTTCGGCATTCAACCCCGGTCGGCATAGCAGAGCTCGTTCGGTATTCAGTCTCGACTGGCATGAAGCTCGCTTGGCATCCAAGTCTCACTTGGCATCCAAGTCTCGCTTGGCATCCAAGTCTCGCTCGGCATCGAAGTCTCGCTCGGCATCCCAGCCTCGCTAGGCATTCCAGCCTCGTTCGGCATTCCAGCTCGCTTGGCATCCAAGTCTCTCTCGGTATCCAAGTCTCGCTTGGCATTCCAGCCTCGTTCGGCATATGGCCTCTCTCGGCATAAGCATGTCGCTCGGCATCTCCCTTCGGTCGGCATCGAATCTCGTTCGTTCTGCACACTTCACTCAACATATTGCCTCATTCGGCTTGGGGACATCGCTCGGCATTCTCCGTTCGACATTTATAGCTCGACGCACAGAAGTCACTCATATTGGGCCGAGGTATCTTGTTACTAGGCCCACCAGGGAAGTCCAACCCTTCTTCATCTATAAATAGAGAGGCAGGGGCACAGTGAAGGGGACCTTTTTTGGAGAACACCGGGGAGATTCTGCCGCATTCAGGACTCATTCAAGACTCAACTTTTTTACTTAACAATTTTATTCAAGTAATTGGTGTACGGATTGTATCTATAATCAATTATCAAGTAAAGCAATGAAGATTAACTTCAAAGTGGATGTAGGCAATTACGCCGAACCACTATAAATCTGGTGTTCTTGTCTTTGCATTAATTTAGCGTACTATTCTCTGTTTAAATTTATTTTCTTCATTAATTTATCTACACAGTCTTTCCTAAGGGTGTTAGTAACCAATTCTGGTGCTAACATTTTGGTGCTTTCACTGAGAACCGAATTCTCAAGCCGATAGGATCTACTTTGTAGCTACTGGATTGAAAAATCCCTTGAAGGAGATCCGACCTACTCATAGGACGCCGTTGAATCTATTCAGAGTTCCGACCGATAACTCTACTATGGGAAGACCACATACCCGATCACCCTCTTACAATGCGGACGTCCACGAGACCGCTAGCGTGCAACAAGTTGGACCTAGCAATCAACAAGCAAATTTAGGTAAAGGGACTACCGTCCAAACTCAAACGGAAGTCATCACCAGGACGGACTTCAATGAATTTGACGAGGAAACTCAGGGAAAGTAGAAGGCAACTTGCTAAGAAGATTCAGGCCAACGCTAATCTCATGACTCGGCTTACTCAACAGCAGCATCAGAATGCTGGAGGTAGCCCTGCTCCATCTTCTTCATCTGATAGCTCGACCTCAGCCGATGAACCTCCTAGGCGTAGACGCCATAAGACTGAAACTGCACAGGCAAGTGCCAGTGATCGAAAAACCAGGGATCAAGCACGTGAGGAGACCGGACGCCCCGCTCACCAAGATCCTAATGAAGATGGCCTTAAAGAAGCACGTTTCTCCGATCGCCAGTAGAGGGGACATCAACCTGAGCAGCCCCGTAGAACGGAATCTAACCTCCCATCTTCCATACCTACCCTAGACTTATCAGCGATGGTTAGACAGTTGATGAGAGAGAATCAAGGTTTGACCAATGAAGATTGTAGAGTGACTAGGAGCCATACTCCCTTCACAGACACAATTCTGCAGGCTGAGTATCCCAGGAAGTTTAGTATACCAACTATCCCAACATACAAAGGGAAAACTGATCCCAGGATACACGTGATGAGGTAAGAATGGATGATGGATTCTGCAAGAGCGAATGATGCGACCAAATGTAGGCGCTTTCCAATTACTTTATCCGGAATTGCCACCATGTGGTTTACTCGACTTCCCCCACGGTCTGTATCCAGCTTCGACGAGTTGGCAATAAAATTTATTAAACAATTCAGGATACATGCTACTCGTCCAAAGGATGTGATATCCTTATCAGGCATGATCCAAGCTCCGGGAGAGTCACTGAAAGCGTACTTGCAGAGATTTCATGTTGCAGCTACTGAAGTTAGCAACCCTAACGACTATGCAATTTTGATGGCGGTAATGCGAGGTGTAGATCCAGACTCGGAGTTTGGAGATTGGTTCGCAGGAAAGCCTCCAACTACGCCGGAGCGTTTCTATTCAGAAGCTCATCAATTCATAAGGAGGGAGGAAGCTCAATGGACAATACGAGATAAGGCATCCGGGCCTGTTCAGAAGACTGTGACAAGTAACATCGCCGTGAAGCAATCCGACGACAACTCGAGAAAAGTTCAAGTCAACGTCCAGAATAAGCTTGGGCAATCTAAAGGATCCGAAGGTGGAAATCCTGGAAAGAAAAGGGAAGCGGGGAAATATTCCGACCTACAATGAATATATCCTGCTGAATGCATCTCTTGAGAACATTTATTTGTCAACTTGTAATACCTTTGAATACAAAAGCCGCAACCAAAGGAGTCAACGGAGGAACAGAACAGACCAAGAAGTATCGCCGCTTCCACCAGTCTTATGGGCACAATACAGAGGAGTGCAGACACCTCCATGACGCCATAGAAAAGTTGATCAGGCAGAAAAAGCTGCAGGAGTTTGTTAAGAACCCAACAGAGGGTAAGCAAGGAACGTCGAACCCCAGACGCGGGCCGGCTCCATGCCATCCAGAGGAACCTGCCCGAACCGTGGGTAGGTTAATCATAAACACTATAGTCGGAGGACCTCATCCTGCAGACAAGAATTGGCAGGAGATGGAACGATATGCTACCTTCTTGAGGCCTGTGGATTATGAATGTTTCTCGAATGTGGAAGATGGAAGCCCTGCAAAACAACAACGCATGATGACATACGATATCATCTCTAGGAGTCGAGATGCAGACAGGGTGGAGGCTCCTACTATCGACCCGATGGTCATATCTACGACGATCAGGCCAGCTTATGTCAAAAGGATTTTGATTGATTATCGAAGCTATGTCAACATCATCTTCAAGAAGGCTTATGATCAAATGAAGATGGAGACAAAATATTTAAAACCATCTAAAGCCTGTATCCACGGCTTTAATGGTGCAGCGGTTGACGCAATGGGGTATATCGAGATATCAGTTGAACTGGGAGAAGGTGAGCGTAGGAGAGTGTGAATCCTACCGTTCATAGTGATGGATGTTGACTCTCCATACAATGTATTTCTGGGCCGTTCGGCCCTGGCGCAGTTTAGGGCAGCTTTGGCCCCATGGTGTTTGACGCTAAAATTTCCGAGAGACAAGGGGGTTGGTGTGGTACATGGAGATCAAGCGACTGGTCGTACGTGTTATGTGGCTGAGCTGAAAGAGGCTCGGCGGAGGGAGAAAGGAAAGATTGTGGACAACTCCGTCTTCATCCTAAATACTGACAATTGATAAGTAATGCCCGAGCCCTGGCTTGAGCGACATTCTCGGATCAAAAGAGACATAGATTCGAGAGATGATGATGGGGAACCTAGGGAAGAGAATGCAGCACCGGCTGAGCCGACAATTGACATTCTAGTCAGCCGGGATGACCCATCACGAGTTCTTAAGATTGGATCACAACTTGACCCTTCAGTGGCTGAGGATCTTGTTGATTTCCTCCGAGCGAATCTAGATGTTTTCGCTTAGACACATTCAGATATGTGCGGGATTTCACCCACTATCGCGAGTCATACGTTGAACACAGACCCGAAACATGTTGCTGTAAAAAAGAAAAGGAGAGGCATGGACCCGAAGAGGTCCGCTGCACTCAAAGAGGAGGTGGACAAACTCAAAGCCAATGGGTTCGTCCCTAACGCCCTCTACCCTGAGTGGGTATCTAACCCAGTGCTAGTAAAGAAAGCGAATGGGAAGTGGAGAATTTGTGTTGATTACACTGATTTGAATAAAGCATACCCGAAGGATAGTTTCTCTTTACCTAGAATCGACCAGCTCGTCGACTCTACCGCCGGACACGAATTATTGTCATTTATGGATGCGTATTCAGGATACAATCAGATCCCGATGCACATTCCAGACCAAGAGCACACTAATTTTGTCACAGATGTGGGGCTATATTGCTATGTAGTAATGCCTTTTGGATTGAAAAATGTGGAAGCAACTTATCAGCGTCTAGTGAATCGAATGTTTAAGGACCAGATTGGTAGAACAATGGAAGTCTATGTGGATGACATGCTCGTGAAGTCACGACAGTCAAACGACCACATCCGAGACTTAGCGGAGATGTTTGATACACTTAGGCATTATGGAATGAAAATCAATCCTTTGAAGTGTTTATTTGGCGTAGCGTCGGGAAAGATTTTGGGTTTCATTGTGAATGCGTGGGGAATCCAAGCTAACCCGAAGAAGATTCAAGCTATCCGAGACATACAAATACCCAGAACTATAAAGCAGGTACAAAATTTGAATGGAAAGGTGGCTATGCTGAGTCGATTCATATCCAGAGCTACAGACAAGTGTATCCCTTTCTTCAATGTGATAAAGAAAGGAAAGGGAAATTTCGAGTGGACATCTGATTGTGAGGTGGCATTCCGAGCTCTGGTAAGACATTTAGAAAGTCCCCCGGTGCTATCGAAACCAATAGACCACGATGTGTTGTATGTGTACTTGGCAGTATCCCAACATGCTATCAGTACGGCTCTGGTTCGCAATGAGGACCGAGTTCAAAGGCCAGTTTACTATCTTAGTAAACGTCTGACTGGGGCGGAAAGAAATTATCCCAAGATCGAGAAATTAGCCTATTGCTTGGTGATTTCATCATGCAAGCTTCGTCCATATTTTCAAGCACACTCAATCGGTGTTTACACTGATCAACCCTTATGGCAGGTACTCTAACGACCGGAAACTTCTAGAAGGATGTTAAAATGGAATATCCAGTTAAGTCAGTTCGATATTACCTATCTGCCGCGAAGGGCCGTATAAAGGCAAGCACTAGCAGACTTCATTGATGAATTTACCGTGTCAGATGAATCAAAAGGCCACAATGTCATACCTCCCGTTCGATGGAAGATGTACAGCGATGGGGCATCTAACGACCGTTGTTCAGGGGCTGGCATAGTTCTTGTGACTCCTGAAAATCGATCAGTTTGCTACGCTTTGAACTTCGAATTTATAGCAACGAATAATGAAGCCGAGTATGAAGCATTGATTGCTGGCTTAAGACTTATCAGAGAATTGGAGGTAAGATCAGTTGAAATCTTTTGTGACTCACAACTGGTGGTGTACCAAGTCCGGGGGGGCTATCAAGCAAAGGGGCAGAGACTTGCCCTGTATCTGGAACGAGTTCAAGAGCTGCTAGCGAATCTGGAATATTATGATATTTCGCATGTCCCGCGTGAGCAAAACAGAGCAGCCGATTCATTGGAAAAATTTGCAATCACTGGCGATGTGCAACAAATGGGATTGTTACCCGTTGAAACCTTACATGCTCCGAGCATAAATATGATGGAGGTAGATTTCATGTTAGAAACAGAAATTGAGAAGGAATAATGGATGACCACATTCAAGCAGTACTTGTTACACGCGGTCGTACCCAAAAGAAGGAGAGAAAGAAGACAAGTCATTCGTAAGGCTTCACGATATGTGATGCAGGGCGGAATAATATATCGGAAGGGATTCTCGACCCCCTTAGTCCGGTGCATTTCCCACGATGAGATAAAGCGAGTTCTGAGGGAAGTCCATGAAGGAGAATATGGCGACCATACTGGGGGGCGGACGTTAGCAAATAAAATCCTCCGCTACGGATACTATTGGCCAATTGTAAATTGGGATGCAACAGACTATGTAAGAAGATGTGGCAAATGCCAGAAATATGCAAAAATCCCGAGAGCTCCGCCAACGAACTCACATAAATGGTCAGTCCCTGGCCATTTGCAATGTGGGGGATCGACATAGTCGGTTCTTTACCCATATCCAAAGGTGGTGCGAAATATGCGATAGTTGCGGTCGATTACTTTACCAAATGGGAAGAAGCAGAGCCTCTAGCCACAATCACCACCAAAAAGGTTATTAATTTCATTGTACGAAATATTATATGCCGTTTTGGCTTTCCACGAACTATCATTACAGACAATGGAACTCAATTCGAAAGTAGGCAGTTCAAAGAATTTTGTCGGAAATATGGCATTGAGAAAAAGTTTGCAGCGGTTGCTCATCCAAAAGCCAACAGACAAGTGGAAGCCGTAGACAAGATAATCAAATCCATATTAAAAAAGTGTTTGGAAAAGGCTAGAGGCAAGTGGTTGGATGAACTTCTAACAATGCTTTGGGCTTATAGAACCACCCACAAGTCCGCAATTGGCCACACTCCATTCGCATTGGCATATGGCATGGAAGCTGTCATACCCGTTGAACTTGAAGTTCCGTCACATCGGGTAACTTATTACGACCCTACGTCGAATCGCGATCTTTTACTGGAATCATTGGACTTATTCATGAAAAACGTAAAGAAGTTGATTTAAGGGCGGCTGCATACAGACACCGAGTCGCTCGATATTATAATGAAAAGGTCGGACCGAGAATTTTGATGTGGGTGACCTCGTTTTGAAACGAGTTTTCCCGGTTCCATCACATATGAATCCCACATGGGAAGGTCCATACGTCATTGAACAGAAGCTTGGAGAGGGAACTTTCAAGCTAACCACTGTTGATAGTGCGACACTCCCCGAGCATGGAATGGCGGCATTTGCGGCATTATTACACTTAGTTCATTTCTGTTATATTTGAGTTGCATTTATTTAGTTGCATTTATTTCCAGAATACTTTTGTTTCTAGTTCACGGCATGTAATACGACAATTTAGCTTGTTTTTATTAATAAAGGCTTGAAGCCATCTTTTCCACGAATTATTGATGTTTCTGAGTATGACAATTCTGAAGCAAGTAACTAGAGTTATATTATTATGTTTGACGTACGAACGTGCACGAACACTTAAATCTCCAAGTCCCCTGAGTGCGGACTGGACTACTCTGAGTCCCCAGAGTGCGGACTAGAGTATAAACAACTTAAATCTCCGAGTCCCTAGAGTGCGGAATGGAGTACTCTAAGTCCTCAGAGTGCGGACTAGAGTATAAACGACTTAAATCTCCGAGTCCCCTGAGTGCGGACTGGAGTACTCTAAGTCCCCGGAGTGCGGACTAGAGTATAAACGACTTAAATCTCCGAGTCCCCTGAGTGTGAACTGGAGTACTCTAAGTCCCCAGAGTGTGGACTAGATTATAAACACTTAAATCTCCATTTCCCCAGAGTGTGGACTGGAGTACTCTGAGTCCCTAGAGTGCGGACTGGAGTACTCTGAGTCCCTAGAGTGCGGACTAGAGTATAAACGACTTAAATCTCTGATTCCCCTTAGTGCGGACTGGAGTACTCTGAGTCCCCAAAGTGCGGACTAGAGTATAAACGACTTAAATCTCCGAGTCCCCTGAGTGCGGACTGGAGCACTCTAAGTTCCTAGAGTGTGAACCAGAGTATAAATGATTTAAATCTCCGAGTCCCCTGAGTGTGGACTGGAGTACTCTAAGTCCCTAGAGCGCGGACCAGAGTATAAATGACTTGAATCTCCAAGTCTCCTGAGTGCAGACAGGAGTACTCTTAGTCCCCAGAGTGCGGACTAGAGTATAAACGACTTAAATCTCCAAGTCCTCTGAGTGCGGACTGGAGTACTCTAAGTCCCCAGAGTGCGGACTAGAGTATAAACGACTTAAATCTCCGAGTCCCCTGAGTGCTGACTGGAGAACTCTAAGTCCCCAGAGCGCGGACTATAGTATAAACGACTTGAATCTCCAAGTCCCCTGAGTGCAGACCGGAGTACTCTAAGTCCTCAGAGCATGGACTAGAGTATAAACGACTTGAATCTCCAAGTCTCCTGAGTGCAGACTGAAGTACTCTAAGTCCCCAGAGTGCGGACTAGAGTATAAACGACTTAAATCTCCAAGTCCCATGAATGCAGACTGGAGTACTCTGAGTCCGCAGAGTGCGGACTAGAGTATAAAAGACTTAAATCTCCACGTCCTCTGAGTGCGGACTGGATACAAATGACCTAAAGTCATCAAGTCCTTGGCGTGCGGACTGAAAAATATTCTAAGTACCCGGAGCATGGAACAAAGAATGTGCAATGCCAAAGAGTTATCAACTTATATGAAGAGGAATCGAGAAGTTTATGTAACTCCCAGTAGCTTGGGTTTCGACCATGATTATACAGAAAACCGAATAAAAAGAAGTCTTTTGAAAGGCAAAAGAACTAAATTTTATTCATCAAATATAAGTTTCTACTACAACTCCTCCAAAACTCAGAGTTAAAAGTTTATTTACATGTACTACGAAAATAAATAAAAATAATTACATAATCTAAACTAACTCCCATTGAACGAGAGTAACAATCACTTCTTGGAATTTTTCGACTTCTTCCTCACCTTTGTCTTCTCAGACGACTCTTCTCCCGTGCATTTTTCCTTGTTAATTTTCTTTGATGGGGAGGTAATGACTGAAGAAGTATGGGGAACCTCCAGTTGCCTAGACCCGCCAGGAAGGATGACTTTCAATGGCTTATTTACGGGATCATCTAAGTCTACGACTTGAGGCTCAACTTTGATCTCGACCATCTTTTTCTTCTCCTTCTCAAGCTGCTCCTTCATGCTCAGTTTAGATGAATGTTCAGAGGCGCTCGATTACATAACTCCCATCGATGGGAGAGGAAGTCTCGAACTTATCCTCATCAAGTGCTCCGACCACCTGAGCATTTGGACCAGGAGCTTCCCCTACGTGAGTAGCCTCACTTGTTTTTTCCTTCACCTCCTTGGCGACGTCGCTCCTCGGAGTGGGCTAGGGATCAGAACGGCCTGTGCAAAATCATAAAAAAGAAGCATTAGAATATAATATCCCCTCGTGAAAAATGACGACTTTTGGAATGTTAGAGTGAAGGGTTATCTACCAGGTTCTGGCAGGCTCTCAACCGTCTGAGGGGTCTCACACTCTGGAATTGGAGACAGAACATGAACACCGAGGCCAGGGTCTTCCGGGTCGTAACCGATATGTTGCTCAAATGGATCAAGTATCGGCCGATCAGCCGACTAAGTAGGCGCATGAGCTGGAGACTCGATCCAAATGGACCAGCGATAGCATCTTTCCCTTTCGATGAAGGAGAGCCTTTGCAGTAAAGAGCTTTCATCGCAGACAGGTCTGAAGGCTCGTTCCCCTTAATAAATTCCCTTATCAAAGCATCCTCATTGACCTCTTTGGTGCTAAGTTTGACCTTTCTGATTTTTACTAAAGTCTCCCATGCCTCGGCTAGGGATTCGAGGTAGCCCTCTCCCAGAAAGGTTAAGTCTCGATGCATAAGAACGCGGGCATTGAATTCTGCAATCAATGGGTCGAACATGCATTTGACCTCCTCCGTACCAGCCTCTTTAGCCGCCTCCAGGCGAGAGTCAATCTCCACAGATGCTATTTTCTTGCCCTCCTCACGGGCTTCATCTTCTAGCATCCTGACTTTAGAAAGTTCATCATCAAGCCTCGCCTTTAGGAGTCGTGTAGCGACTATTTTATCGCAATATCATTGCGACTCTTCTTGGGCAGCAATCTTCTCTTCTCTTTCTTTGTGGAGTTGCTCCACCGGTTCTTTGACTTGGAGGCCGAATGCATCCCTCTCTTTTTTCACCGAGTCCTTCTCTAAATCTAAGGCTCCACAGCGTTGGACCGCCTCGTCAATTTCCTTTTTATGAGTTGACTCTAAACGATTGACGACCTCTACATTATCTTTAGCGCTTCATTGGGCGACTTCAAGCTGGGACTTGTAAGAAGCAACCTCTTTGTCCTGAGCTTTAATAATATCTTTATCATGGATAGCTTCAAGCTTTAGGCGATCAATCTTATGCTGACACCCTATGGAGACTTCTGAAACTTTTTCGGCTAAGTGCACGAATGCATCGTGCTGGACATAAACGTCATTAGTGGAAGCGATGGCACTTTGCTTAACATTTCCTGGAATCTGGTGAATTGTCATAAGGAATTTTAGGCCATCGAAGCATATCTTGGGAAATGAGGCTTTAAGCTCAGCAAGTCACTCGGCTACCGATGGATCAGATACAGGAGTAAGAGGAGTCTGCTTGGAGACTGTACGAGTTCTGTGGGGATCTCGAGACTTCCTAGTACTTGATGAACCAGAGTGTTGATCCCGATAGGCCTCAGGATGGGACCCCTTATGTCCAGATTTCTCTTTGATGTGCTCCGGTTGAGAAGGAGGATCGCGAGGATATGAAGGCTAATTAAGAGTTTTTCTTCGGTCTGATGAATATTAGCGGTGGTTGTCTCGATCGCTAGATTCATCTCTATCTCGACGCTTGCCGGAGCCCGAATCCCGGCCAGATAGGTAAAAAATCGATAAACCACCAAGGCGGTCAAGTCCACGTGTGTGCCCCATGTCACCTACACAGAATTTAAATAACGATGAGTTAGCAAGGAGTGGGGTGACGACAAAAATTTAAGTGCAAGGTGAAGTGAATGTGTTTGTATGTGTCCTAGTATTTCCCCCCGACGGACCAGTTTCTTTATTAATAGGAGTTTTTTCTCCCAGATTTTGAGCTTGGGCACTTATATCGCCTCTCGCGGGCGAATGAAGCTTGAGGGCCTCTGGATCGTCGAAGCCATAGTTGAGCAGATCATCGGGTATGGTAAGGTTCGACAAGCCCTTCAGAGAACTTTCTAAGTGATGCGAGGAAGCTTCTTTCTCCGTTGAATAAGGGTAACTTTAGAAGTTCCACCCATTGTTTTCTTCCTCTGCTTGCACGTCAGTTTCTTCTTCCTCTTTGAAGGGAAAGGCGACGTTTCGATGTCGTGAACTTGGACTATCGAGTCCCGAGATGGACTAACATTTTCGCCCTGATCTTCGGGCATTTCTACTTCTTTAATTTCCCCCTCCTCTGCCGTGTCAGGGGCGTTACGTGCTGAAAACTCGACCCCCTTTTTCCCTTTGCCTGAAGCAGGCTTGGGTATGGTAACACCTTGAGGGAGGCTTATCCGGCGACCTTCCGCCAGCAGCCCAAACTTTGCAAGCGACTCATTTGAAATGAGAGTTCTGATGTCCCGGTCTTCGGCGGGAATGGATCGAATAGTTTCGACGGATTCGGAATATCCGCATCCTTCAGGACGTGGGTTGATAACTATGAAAGTAGATGGAGAGTTAGAAAAGATGAAAATTTCACCAAATTCAAGTATCAATTCAGAAAGGGAACTTACTTCCTTCTACCTATCTTCTAGCAAAACCAGGAGGACAACGCACATAGAACCACTCTTGCTTGTACTGGGCAAACTTACTCCATGCCCCAGTCAGAAGTTGGCATTTGCTATGTGGCTCGAGGAATATAAAGGATGGGCTATCCGACCGTCTCTTGAAGCGATAGATGTAACGAATATCGCCTAGAGTCGGAAGCCTGAAGAGGACACTCATAAAGAGGATGCAAGTGCCATATAGAAACGCGTGGCTGTTCGGAGGAAGCTGCGAAGGGGCAATCTCGATATATTGTAGCAAGTCATGAAGAAGTGAATTGAATGGTGAAGCGCTGCCGACCCAGCACATGAATCTGTTACAAGCTGTGTATCCGACTGGGGGCAAGTGCGGATGATCATGCCCCGATGGAACTAACACATCGTCAAAAGGGATTCCATGGACAGAGCATATCCGACGGAGCGTACTTTCGTTAATATTTGAAGCCTGGAAACCGATTGGGTCGTCTAAGAAAATCGCTGCCTCTAGGGCATTGGAAGCCAAGTCGACAGATGTAGTCGTAGGGCTCAGTAAGTCTTGAGCAGGGGTAGTTGGTGGATTTGAAGTTCCTAATACTTCTTGTCGAGAGGATGGCCCAGGTCTATCTGAGATCGTGGCAGAGCTAGATATCCTAGACATCTCTAATGAGGATTGAATCTGGGAAAGCACCTGTTTAAACTATACTTGAAAAACAATCGACATTAGACCTAACAACATAAATATTCCCCCCGTGTGATGTATGAACTAGTGCGATCATTCAAGTGTAAGTGCCAAGCAGTGAAAAGACACTAGATTGATAAAATAAGTTTAAGCTTTGAATTGTCATCTTCGAAGACTGTCATCACTGACCATCTACGAAAGCTTGTTGTAAGACGGTTTATATTTTGAACTCGACATCATCACTGCATTTAAAAGGTTATTAACTTTTAAGCAAGTTAAAGTCCAAATTTTCAGTTGTTTAAACACGGGATTTATCAGTCCGGATTGTCCGATATGCTTTATTGTTTGAGTCTGTTCTTGTTCATTATCCTATGTTCAGTTATAAAGTATGTGTTTAGTCAACTGTGCATTAGGTTTGTCTAGCGTTGCTGTTGTGCACAACTCTCCTATCATCCACTACTATCTTTCGGCATGCGGCAAGGCATGTCGAGCAGAAATCGTGCCAGGTCGTGTCGCTCGGCATTCCGCACTTCCATTTATCCTCTCCACTGCTCGGCATAAGGGATTCATGCCGAACCACCTTCATACCGAGCCGCATCGCTCCGCATTCTACTCTCAACAACAACTCCCTTTCACTTATCCACTCCGCCGTTCAGCATGCGGTGAATCATGTCGAACCACAATTACGCCGAGCCATACCACTCGGCACTCCGTCCTTAACAACAATTTTATTCTTTTTCTCCATCCCTATCGAACGACATGGTCGAGTAGTCCTTCGGCGAGTCATACCGAGCCATGTCGATCGGCATTCTACCCAATTCCTACTCCTCCTCTACTTTTCCCTCCAACCTCATTTGGCATGAGGGAATCATGCTGAACCACAGCAATACATCTTCTACTAACTCCCTCCTTCGCATACCTCTGACCTCTTCTTCTTTCCCCCACACTGACTAGCCTTAGAGCATATCCTAATCGCGATTCGATTCCCTCATCCGCGCGATTTCTATTGGCCTCGGTTCTACAGAGATTCATGAACTTGAATCTCATGCTAAGTTTCTTAGCCATGGGAAAGCATTAAAAGGGAGAAGTCATTACCTAGTAAATGGCTCGAAACTCGGGGAGGAGTAAGGAGCGCGGTTTCAATTTGTTTCGATTGATTTGGGAAAGGAGTGAGGCAATGTACGATGTTTGAGGAGGGAAGAGTAGTTAATTCTTTGGAGTCTGGTAAAAAGCAAGGTTCGTGAGTACATGATAGCGAAGGTAAATGTAAGAAGGAGAAGAAGAAAGAGTTTCAGCTTATATATAGAGAAGATGAAAGAGCTTCAGCTTATATAGAGAGAAGAGAAGACGAAGGGGCAGCGACTGGTAGAACAGGTCAAAGCATCTCCCTCGTTCGGCATTAAGGTTGTTCGGCATTTAAATGTCGCTTGGCATCAGTTAAGCCTCGTGTGTCATTTGGCATTAGCATGTCGTTCGGCATACGATGCCTCCTTCGGCATCCAGGAGAAGTCAATATCGAGAAGAGGAAGCCAGGGCTTGAAACAAAACACGAAGGACTCATGATTCAAAGCGCATCATGTTCATCCACATGATGCCCTTTGGGGGGCAAGTGTTACCTGGAGATTTGACCAAGTAACTAGAGGTCGCTCGACATTAGTGAATCGTTCGGCAATCAGCCCCGTTCGGCATAGAAGGGTGGTTCGGCACAAAGCCTCGATCAACATAGCAGAGTCATTCAACATTCAGCCCCGGTCGGCATAGCAGAGCTCGTTCGGTATTCAGTCTCGACTGGCATGAAGCTCATTTGGCAACCAAGTCTCGCTCGGCATTCCAGCCTCATTCGGCATTCCAGCCTCGCTCGGCATTCCAGCCTTGCTTGGGATTCCCACCTCGCTCGGCATTCCAGCCTCGTTCGGCATTACAGGCACGTTTGGCATTCTGTCTCGCTTGGCATCCAAGTCTCGCTCGGCATTCCATCCTCGCTCGGCACCCCAGCCTCGCTTAGCACTCCAGCCTCGCTCGGGACTCTTGCCTCATTCGGCACATGCCCTCGCTCGGCATAAGCATGCCGCTCGGCATCTCCCTTCGGTCAGCATCGAATCTTGTTCGGCCTGCATACTTCACTCAACATATTGCCTCGTTTGGCTTGGGGACATCGCTCGGCATTTTCCGTTTGGCGTTTATGGCTCGGCGCACAGAAGTCACTCATATTGGGTCGAGGTATCTTGCTACTAGGCCCATCGGGGATGTCCAACCCATCTTCATTTATAAATAGAGAGACCGGGTTACAGTGAAGGGGACCTTTTTTGGAGAACACCGGGGAGATTCTATCGCATTCAAGACTCAACCTTCTTACTTAACAATTGTATTCAAGTAATTGGTGTACGGATTGTATCTGTAATCAATTATTAAGTAAAGCAATAATGATTAACTTCAAAGTGGACGTAGGCAATTACGCCGAACCACTATAAATCTGGTGTTCTTGTCTTTGAATTTAATTTAGCGTACTGTTCTCTGTTTAAATTTACTTTCTTCATTAATCTCTCTACACAGTCTTTCCTAGGGGTGTTAGTGACCAATTCTAGAGTTAACAATACCTATTGTTAGAGAATTTCCTAACGTATTTGAAGAAGTTAAGTCTTTACCTTCGCATAGGGAAATAAAATTTAGAATCACCTTGGTTCCCAATGCCTGTCCAATTATGCATGCAATCCGAATGATTGTACTTGGGAAACTCTAGATATTATTAGTAAAACCTATCCAGATTTGTGTCAGGATAGTTAGGAATGTTTGTTTGAATAAATTGTTGGCTTTGGTTATTAGTATATGGCTGATATGTATGCTTGGATTGTTAATAAAACTTTAGGATTATCTTTTGCTTTCAAATTTCGAGGACGAAATTTTCTTAAGGGAGGAATCTGTAACGATCCCCTTTTTTAAGCCAAATTTAGTTTAGTAATTAATATAATTTTTAGAATTAATTTTTGAATTAATTTGAAACTTTCCAAAACAAATCAAATATGTGTTTATTTATTAATGTATAATTAAATTTTATAATCATTTTATTTAAAAATTTATATAATTATAAATAATAGAAAATGAATTGATAAAAATATAAAAACATATATATATATATATATATATATATATAACTAAAATAAAATAATATAAAATCATATTTAAACATTTAATACATGCAAATTACATGTAAGCATTATAACAAGAAAATTAACAAGTGTAAGATAATTTAGCATGTATCAAACATTTGTAAGATTTATATCATGCATAAAATACAAGTGTCATTTGTTTCTTTTATTTTCAATATAATAAATAAAATGAAAACAAGTTATATATATATACCATTATCTCCTTCTCTTCCCATTTTCTTTCATTCAAATTTTATATACTCAAATTTTCAAACTTGAGCAAACTAAACCAACAAACCAGATCAGAAAAATAGAATCTAAAAACAAATCAAAGCAAACAATCTTTCCAAATTTCAACCTTAAGAAACAACATAATCAAAACAAAGTTTCAGATCAAAGCAAAACCAAGTCCAGTTTTCAGAGATCAACATCATCTCAAACTGAATAAAAGCAAGTTATAGATCATCTCAAAAACAATCAAGCTTCGGTTCTAAATCTAGTAATAAATCAACAACTAAGTTTCAGTTTCCAGGATCAAATCAAC
The DNA here is from genome assembly GCA_030765085.1 of Allium cepa. Lineage (NCBI taxonomy): Eukaryota > Viridiplantae > Streptophyta > Magnoliopsida > Asparagales > Amaryllidaceae > Allium > Allium cepa. The sequence continues at coordinate 112,585,758 of CM060934.1, forward strand.
TTCCAGTTTTCAAATTTCCAGGCTTTGCTCTGTACAAACATTGTGTGTAAACTACTTTAACCCGATCTATAACTTGACGTTTGTGATAAATATTTGAAGTGAAGTTGTGAAATATGTTTACATGTATACATGTATATATATCTGGGCATGTTTGTGTATATATATATATGTATGTATGTATATATATATATATATATATAAATGAAAAATATTGGAGTGTATGTCTGGGAACAGGCAACATGCATCCCTATTCTAGTTTACAGGTTTTAATTTAATTTCAAAAATTAAATTCTCTTCCTATAATCTCTTATAGCATATGTTGTCTAAACAAAATATGTTTGAATTAACTACATCTCATTTTTAAAAATGTTTAGAAGTATATTTATCAAGCATTTTAACTGGGAAAAAGGAAGAACGGTGGAAACAAAATCAAGTTAGAAATTTGATTGTCTAGATTTCGTGTTTTGATTTTGTAATGTGATTCATCTTCGAAAATAATGAATTTTGATAATGGTATCATGATTTTTAAGTTCGTGTTTATTAAGAAATTACGAGTTGAATGAATATCGAGTTTTGGTCACATTCCGACGATGCGTGTTCTGAAGCGTCGGGATCGCGGTTGAAGTTTGCACGGAGGTCAGTGGTTCTGCTAAAAATGGTAGATGGATTTCTCAACCACCATGGTGGCCAAACAACGTCAAACTAGGGTTTAAGGTCCAGGTTGGGTCGCTGTCGAATTCGAGGGTAGTTCATCGTCATCAGTGCAATAGAGTCGTTTGGTGGTGGGGGGAATCAAATGTGGGTTCGTGACAAGGCTTTGGGTTGGACGGCAAGATCACAGGTGGTCGTAGGCGGTGGCATGAGGAAGTTCTTAGATGATCTGCTCTGGCCAATGGGTTCCCGTGTGCTTGAATTCAATTTTCGTGATCGATGCTTGGATTTGGATGGTCGGACCGATAGTGGAGGTCGTCGGTGACTTGGTGATGGTCGAAGCCTTGGTCGAAGATGACCAGATTGATCGTGCATATGCATGAGTGTACCTGTGTGTCTAGGTGATGCTGTAGGAAGAAGAAGAAGTTTGCTCGAAGACGAACTTGGGGAAGTAATGTTGTGGCTCGAGTATTTTGTCGGGTAGATACGCGACAGTAGTATGTTAACTGGTTTTAAAAATTTAAAACCAAAAAAACAAAGGAAAAGGAAGAAAATGGCTCGGGGAAGAGCTCGGGAAATTTGGTATTTGACTCAGGTTGGCACACGGGTTAGGCTCGGGTAAGTTGTAGTAGCTTTTAAAACTTTAAATAAATCAAGTTTTTAAATTTTAAATCAACCAAGTTTTGAACTATCTTCTTAAATAAATTTCTTTTAAATAATTGATGTTGATTTAAAGGTTTGGATAAATAAGAGTTTAATAATTTATTTTAACTTGAATTAATTAAGTTAATTCCCATGTTTATTTAAAATAAATTAAATGGTGTAACTAAGAAGATAATTAAGAAGATAAAAATGTTTTAAATTGTTAATTACTTAAAGGTCTAAGTTAATTTATAGGTTAATAATAAATTTATTTCAAAGGTCAAAATTTTTAAAGTTAATTGTTTCTAAGATTAAATTGATTTTTTTAAAATAATTATATATTAGGTTAATTATTTGATTTAGATCCCTAGTGTTTTCAAAGAATTTAATGATGTAAATAAGTGAGTGTTTAAGGGAAATGTTTTAATTATCAATCTAAAAGATCTTAGTTAATTCATATGTTAATGATAATTAATTTCAAAGGTTTATTTAATATGGTTTAAATGATAATTAAAATAATTGATTAAGATAAATGGTTTATCTTAAGTAAATTGGAGTCTTAATTTATTAAAGGACCATTATGAAAATAATTAAGTATAATTACTTAATGTAATTAATTTAAAGGTTAATTAATTAATGTAAGTAATTAAGGGATAATTACTTAATATGTTTACTCAAAGAACAATTAATAATTAAAGGTAAATAAATTAATGATCAAAGGTTGAATTAATTAATGATTAAAGGATTAAGTAATTAATGATTAAGGGTTAATTAATTATTAATTAAAGATTAATTAATGAATAATTAAATGTTAATTAATTAAGTAATTAAAGGTTAATTACTTAAAGAATAATTAATTAATGTAATTAATTAAGGGTTAATTAATTAATGTAATTAACTTAAGGTTAACTAGTTTATGTGATTAATTAATAGATGATTTATTAAGAATAATTAATTAAGATGGATAATTAAGGATGGTTAATTAATTTTCATTAATTAAATTAATAATAAATGGTTTGTAAATTAATTAATGTTAATTAAGCAAGGTTAGGTGATTAATTCATAAGTAATTAATTTATTTTGAGTTAATTAAATTAATTATAAATTATGTGATTAATTTATCTTGTTTATGGAGATTGGATTATATTGAATGCCTTGAATTGTTTGATATCTCTGATATGTGATATTCTGTGATATGAATTACTTTGGATTGAGCTGTGATAAATATAAGTTATTTATCTGTGATGAATTTACATATTTATCTATGAATGGAAGATAAGCGTTACTGGATTATACCGCTTATTGATATTGTTGCGCTTGGATTTATGATGGTTGTGATATTTTATTGATGCATGCAAAACCCCTAGACACAACACACACACAAATATGGATTTCACAGGAATTTGGTTAAGCCATGGGTATTTGGAAATTAATATTATTTTCGATGGTGAAAGAATTTTGAAAGTTGAATTTTGAATCCAAAATGGTTTGGAAGTAAAATTGGGTTAAATATGAAAAACTTTTGAAAAGGAAATTTTGAAATTAAAATATTTTGAATATAATATGGCTTGTTAAAGTTTTGAAATTAAAATAATTTAATTTGAATTTGAATTCAGGATTTAAGTTGAATTATACATATACATACATATATATATATATGTTGATTTTGGAAACTATGGTTTAAAAAGGGTTATAAAGGTTATATAATGTGTGTGTATATATATATATATATATGGATTTTAAACCATTTTCAAATTTTGGGAATTTAAATTTACCTCAAATAGAACTAGCCGAGGGTGCGGCAGTTCGTTGATTTTCCGATTTATACTTTAAAAGGCTATAACTTGAGCAAATTTATCAGATTTTCCCGAAACAAAAATCCTTTGTTTTCAAATAATAATAGATTACATATAAAGAAATAATTTCCAGTTTTTGTTGAAAGAATTTTGAGTAAATCAAATTTGAAATGGAAATAGTTTTGAAAGTTATGAATGAATCTTTGTTAAAGATTTGGTAAACCTTGTTTCAAACTTAAGAGGATCGTAAAGGTGGATCTTTTGTTTAAAAGATTAAAAATGGAAATTTGTTTAAACCATTCAAAAGGAAAGGTTTTGGGGAAATAAGGGCAAAAAAGTAGTGGCTTAACCAAGATCGAATGTATCTATATGTTTTAAAAATAAGTGCTCATTATTCTGTTAAGCCGGGGGAGGACATTAAGTCAAAAACCCATTTCAAATAATGATACACGAAATGGAATTGCATGTGAAGACGGTGGTTGAAGACCAGGTATTTTCAAAAACGAAAGGATTGCCTGTTGATTGTCTCTGCACCAAGGGGCCCCCGTATAGAGATTACGCTATGTGATGGGGAGTCCGGACGTGATTAGGGCATATCCGGATTTGCAAGGACTTCTTTCCTTAATTAGACGAAGTGCCTTCGGTTCCATTCAGAACCAAGATGGACTTGTATGGATGTATTTCTGACGTTACACTTTGAGATGTAAAGCTGGTTTCTATCAAATACATTTCTGTTAGTGGTAGAGAATTTATTCTCTTAGCTTAACACCCTTCTCTGAGAAGTACGAGCTTAGAGGTTATGTTGTTGATATTTACCAGCGATATATTCCCAATTTGGTAATGTGGCATGCTAAGTGCTAATCATTGGTTGATCGAAGCATGGCTTTTGTGAAAAGTGTAGCTTTGTGGTTAGAGACATCATCGAACCTCAAACCCCGGAAATGATCGAAACAGGAAGGATGCGGCAAGGTTACGGGGGTCCCGCCTCTTAGGGTATGTGCATTTCCTTCTAGATAAAATGTGGTATCATGGTATTGAGCCTGGATATTTTACTTATGTGGTTGTTGGAATTTGTGGAATCCCGGGATAAAGGCCAGTTACGACCGGGGGATGGCATACTCATGACAGTTAGTTACCTAGTTACAGAGGTAATCCGGCCTTGTGTTGGCAGAGATCCGATTAGGTTCTCGGGACGTCCCTCCAGAGACGTACCCATTCGGATAAATGAAGTTCCTTAGCCTTGGCCATTTGCTGGAAATCCAATCACTCAATACGAGCCCCGTACGGTTTTAGTTGTTGAACCTGCCATCTAACATGGTAGCTATAGTAGGCATACATAATGGTACGTATGCTGGCTAAGATTAATATTATACTTTCGGAATGTTTTCCACACTATGCACTAATAATAATATCAAAAGTATTTTTGCGTATCAAGCATGTTTGACTATCATAAGGAGAAACCTCCCCATGTGTGCGATTGCATTGTGTGTGCGGCGGGAGACCTTATGATAGTTTTATTTTCCAAAAGCATGAACGGATTTCATTTTGTTCAAATAATTATTTTTTGTTTACTCATACCAATCCCATGACTGACCCAGAGTTTATTGTTCCCTTCCTAAACTCTGGTTGCCTATAATTTTCCACAGGGGCAGCCTAGAATCAGGTTATCAGTAGATTCTGAAGAGTAAATGTGGATTTTAGAAGTCTTTGGTTTGGTATCGCATTTGCTTCACTACAGCATGATAGTGGTTCGAGCTTTTTGGTTTGAGTCTTTTGAGCTTTGGAAATGAAGATGTAGTTTGTTGGAATTCTCTCTCTTTTGAAGACCCTATTGATGTTATCTTTCCACTGTCGATGGTCGCAAAGCCTAGGACCCTGTTGTGTTATGTTGTTTCCATTATTGTATTGTATATATAGATCTTTGATGTTGGGCTTTTGTTATCGGAATGTTGTATCCATGTAGTGTATCAATAAAGTTATCTTTTGTTTCCACTGTGTTGTTATTACCTAATGTGTTATAAGCTCCAACAAACCGGACTCCAACGTTTGAATCTTCGGCATTTGAATACGGGAGATGTATTGGATGTCGATTTTCGAAGGTTGAAGTGCGGGTCGTTACAGTTATGGCATTACTCATATCCCCATTAACACATTTTTATATATATTCTCGTAGTCTATACAATACCATAATTCCACCGTAAACTGGATGGCTATTTGAGGGCACTCCAAAGGTACGGTACAAAACAAACTCGTAGAGGGCACGATAGGGAATGCGATAAGGCACGCGAGGCAATGCCCAGGGTAGGATACTACCATTTTGCGGATTCGGACTAGTAGTAATGCATAGCAGCTACTACCGCCCACCTCGGAACACACATCCATAATCAAATTAAGGGGTAGCCACCAAATCAATCACAAAGTCATAATATGGTATCGAAGAAGCATGTCTGATCGGAGGTGCGACCTCACTTAGCCCGGCGTGGCACCAATTTTAGTCACATCAAGCTGACTCGAGGGATTTAGGGCTACGCTAATACTTTATACAGAATCGTTCGCCAAACCATCCAACTTCATTCTGGAATATCCACCATGCACACAATTGTTAAAGTAGTTTTCGGTATTGGTAGAGAGTATGACAATATCCAATCCCAGTCTCTTTAACAACCAAACGCTTATTTCATACGGATCGTTCTTTTAGATTTCAAAAATCAATTCATAATTGATATCAAAACATCATATTCAATTCAAACCATATCACTTTCGAAATCATATTCACTTTCGAAATCATATTTACGTTCGAAATCATATCGACAAAATAGGTTAAATCCTCATTTCAAAATCATCATATTTATTCAAATGTGTCATTTCACATGAAAATATAATTTCAAATCCCGACTTAGATTATAACATCATTTAACCATATTCGCTTTTAAATCAAGGATTTAAATATAAACACTTCAACTCTACACAGTCTGAACTTTTGAAAATGGTATAGATAGTCGTAAATAGTTTAAAAATAGAGTAAAATAGTTTTAAATAGTTAAAATAGTTTAAAATTGACTAAATAGTTTAAAATATTTTAAAATAGACTAAATAGTTCAAAATAGGTAAAAATAGTCTAAAATTAGATTTAATACAGTTTTAAGAGTTTAATATAAAATAGTTTGATTATTGGAAATGGATTTTATAGTAGATAGTTTGAAAATCTAAATAAATCTGAATTAAAATAATATATTTTTAAATAGTTTACATTAAAACAATTAATTTGAAATTAGTATCAAATTAAACTATTTCTTCCATTCAACAAATCTGGACCATATCCAGATTTTGACAAAACTAAATTTTCTTTCAATAAAATTCCCAAAAATCATTTTAGTCTATATCTATTTCAAATTCATGTTTGAACTAAAATTATAAAGCACTTCAAAGTCATAGATTACAAAGTTTAAATATTCAAACATTTCAATAACTTGATTTCGATAAATTTCATTTATATTTCACAATTCATCTTTGAAATTTCAATTTAAATTCTTTAAATAATTCATTTAAAACCAATTCCAATTTTAACATTTAAAGCTTGGATTTTCAAAAATAATTCAGTTTATACAAATTTAATTTGTATAACTTCTCTAACCCTAGTTTCTAACGCAAGAGGTCAACTCTAGAACAACAAACAGCTGCCACGAACGATCGTGCCACCCTCTGCCAACGCGCCGCCGAAGGCCTCAACCACCACCACCCTGAGTTCGTCGCATGCCCACGACCTGGCCGGCCATCTCCAGTTTCCCCATGGGCCACTGCCACCACTGTTTAGTTAGTGTTTTCGAATACCTAATCCCATTTTTCGGCCAACTCAAGACAAGTTAGCCAATGCGACCACCAGCACATGACTCCATGCGACGATCTCTGTAAAAACCATAAATCAATTTCGTTGATCGATGACTAAATACAAAACTCCCAGATTGAAACTAGGGTTTCGTGATTTGAGACTTTGACCGTGATTTGCCGACGTTTAAAGCACTATCTCCAAAAACGAACACTAGACGTTGATTCGTATCGTCGCGAGCTTTCAATTTCAAATTTGATTTGAATGTTTCGAGTAGTTTGGATTTTTGACTAATTTTGGAATTGCAATTAGGTTATCTGACATTAGGAAAGAGAAGTAGGTAAGGAACAGAAAAGTCTGTATAGTACAAAGAAGCTAGAGTTTCTAGAAAGAAGCCTATTTATATAGACAAGGCCCGATAAGAATGAATAACATATCGAATTGGTTCGAAACGACAATAATGGCCCGAAAAGCCTGTTCCGCTTTCAGAACGTAAGTGGGTCATCCCATATATCAAAATAGTTGTTTCGATATTTTTAAACTCAATGGAACTATTTTCAAACCCAAATTCCGTTGTATATAGAAGTTTGCTTTTAACATCGGCTTATTTTAAATTGAATTCATTAAATTGATTTCTACGCTTTTCGTGTTTAATCACTAGTTTTGATTCATGACAAGACGTATGCACTCATACATGACAAAAAGAAGACATCAGAGGATCAAGACTACAACTCTATGCTTAAAGTAATTATTATATGTGTTGAGTCTTAGACATATGTTAAAATCAATCCTCAAGTTTTCTAGCTTTCCATTTTTCTTTAAAAACAAAGTTCACTGTGCATTATACGCATAGCCAGTCGACTGGCTATGCACGCCCAGTTGACTAACTGTGCATATGCATAATAGTGTACTCTTTTTCTAATTTCAAAACGATCAAATATTTTAAATTTTCATTCAGTCAACTGATCGAAATTTACCAGTCGATTGACCGAGCTTCAACTGTCATAATTCTGAATGGACATCTTCTTCCATAAAGAGTTGCACTTCGTGAAAATATGCCTCTCTTGGCTGAAACTCTTCACTAAGAGTTGCATCTCTCTGAAAACTATATGTAGGAGTTATCACATACTTCAAAAACACCAATTTTTGATTCTAATTCTTTCTATTTTCTCTTGTGATTATTCTAGTGCATTCATACTCTTCATTGCTTTGAATCTTTGAATTATATTTCATATACTTTGATTCTTAGCAATATTCTTCCTCTCAAATTTTCACATACTCTTTATATTCTTGAGGAATTGATTATAGGAAGTTTGTAATCTTAAAAGACAAATCAGTGTTATCAAGAACACATTGAGTCAACTACTTTTATACTCTGTTAAAGTCCTGTTCTACTGCTCAGGCAAGGGAAAGTCCTCTTCGGCTGCTGATGCAAAAATCCTGTTCTGTTGCTCAGGTGTCTGTTCTGCTGCTCAGACCTATTCCTCCGGGTTAAGTGAGGGTATTGTTAGTTATAGCCAGAAGTTAGTTTGGGACTGGACGTAGGATGGTGCTCCGAACCAATATAAAATCTTTGGTGTCATTTTACTATACTGCTTTTATATTCCGTACTATTTATCATCACTATACCCTGTATTACCGTTTATCCATATTATACGGTCCTACACACTTTCATTTTGAGCCCGCAAGATCAAATGACAAGTCTGATCGCTACGAAACTTGAAATCCTACAATAATTCACTTTTAGAGAACCGATGAAACTGTTTCATCGAAATCTAAGACAGTGGCCAAAATGGCTATTTTCACATTAATTAAATAAATTATTATTAAATTGATTAATCACTTTTAAATTCAAAAAAGTTAGCCAATTTTTATCATTTATTTTATTACATATAAATTAATAACTTATAAGAAATAAAATTTCAATGTTAAATTCACTATTTAATATTGCATCAATTCTAGCGTTCAATTGTAATTGAAATAGATTCATAAACTATAATTGAAATTCCAATAAACTCATTTATTTTGATTTACATCTTATTATTCAATCAATTATTACCTTATGAATATAACTAACATAAGTTTACATCATATTACATTCATATTTTACACTTATCATCTTTTACCATATTAACTATAATATTTAATTACATAAATTTTTATTGATTTCCCGGATTAATTTCAATGGATTATCTACGACGATAAATAAGCAATTGTTACCTTTACATAATTTAATCACATTTATAAATTTATTGCTTATAACTAGGTTATAAATTTACATACAAATAAATTATTTCCCATTATATACTAAAACCAATTAAATAAAATAAATACAATCTCATTATTAATACAACATGACTTTATTCCTCACTTACGATTATCACAACATTATCATTACAATTTGTAACAACCCGAAATTTAACCCGAAATAATTAATTAATTTGTTAATTAACTAAATTATAAAATAACTTTGTGAAATTATCAGAATTGAGCCATGGGAGTCGTACCATTGTGTCCACGATAATTTTTTGGTCAATTTCCATATATAGAACGTCAGAATCCGAGCTAAAGTGAACGAGATATGAATTAAACAAGACAACAGACAAAAAAATTATATGACCAGGTCGACCGACTGATTGACCTAGGCAAGGGGGCGGTCGACTGCCAGATCGACCCGCCTGCTCTTTTTACGGCGAAAAAACGTTCGTTTGTTCAATTATTTAGCCGACTTTACAGGCATTTTTCATTGTTTAAACTGATCTGGTCCTTCCATTCATGCATCCGATGACCCCTATTCGGCCTATGTCGTGGTTGCATCCTATTTGATGCCCAATTCCAACGATCTGAGATCCACTTCTATCCCTATAAATAGAACCCTAGGCCTAACACTTTTTCTCATTCTAAGATTTTCTCCAATTGGGTTCACTTATTCAGGAATGACCCTAAGCGGAACAATTTTTCAAGGAGGAAATCATTTTAAATAAAGATATTTAAGAACCCCAAGTGGATCCATGAAGGCCTAAAGGAAAGGGCTAAGGACCAGAGGTGAGTGATTGTAACTATTTAAAATTTCTTTAAGTAATTTAAAATAATAGGGTTTCCACTAGTTGTAGTTTTACTACAATTTTTGGAGTAACCTTTTTAGTAATTTATTTACAGATTTTAGAATTATTTTCAGTCTATTTCCGCTAGATGTTCTTTTCAACTAATTTCAGCTTATTTCTAGCTTTTTCATTTATTTACAGTTTATTTATAGTTTATTTACAATATTTTAGTTTATTTACTGTTATTTATGCGTTATTTACATCTTCTTCTTACGCCTTGGATTTCCTTCTATTTTCAGTTTTCTTTTATTCCTCCTTCTTCTTCTTCACATATGGATTAGAATAGAATTAACGCGGAATTGGATTAAATTATAAGAAATCTGAAATAACGGAATATAAGATGTGTATTATAAAAACTGTAATATAAATGGAATTGGATTGAATTAAAGAGATTGGTCTAGTCATAACTTAGAATTATAACTAAAAAGATTAAAAAAAAGAAAAGAAGCTTATTTTCACACTTAGACCATGGGTTAAGTAATAAGCATGATTATAACGTTGGTTATAATAAGAAATAGAACATAATAAGGCTTATTTTAAGACTTAGGATAAATTAATAAGCACAAATAGTAAGAACAAGAGTAAAAGCTTAATTAATTAATTTATCTAAGTTAACAAGCAAAGAATTAAAGTAGGACATGTACCAAATAGCATTCCCCTATTATTTTCTATGAGTACAGTGTTTCACATAAACTTGAATTGAGACGAGGGGCACGCTTATGCAAGTGGTGGTCGTAATTGGTAAATATAGAGATGTTCATATTACGGGGGATTTGGACAAGGAAGCTATTTGATATTATTTGGATGACAGGCCAGTACTGATAGCATTCCCCTATATTTTCTTTGGACATGGTGTTTCACATAATCCTAAAATGAGACGAGGGGAACGCTTATGCTGAGTCGAGATAATAATACAACCCAATAGGTGGAGCAACGGGTAGCATGAGCATGGTGGCAGTTACGTGTGTGACTTCCATTTCGGTGCTCAATAATCGCTATGAGTTCCAAGCGCTTGGTATGTGTGCCTTCCGTAGACCTCATTGCCTTCCGTGTAGGGAGCTATGTTCGTCTAGTCCATAATCGGTGCTTTGTGTATCTTTCATAGTCACCATTAGCTGCTGTGTACAGAATTATATAACGTCTAGTCCGTAGTAAGGTCTATGGAGTAGCAGGCCGATCAAAGGGTAGAATTAGGATTTCAGCCTAATTATAGGACTAAGAAGTCAGCCTAATCAAGTAGCTATCAAAGACAAGTGCAAACAATCAAAGTTGACCTATCTTATCAATTGTAATAGTTTAATCATATTTTCCAGTTTATCTCCTTTTTATTTCCTTTGTTTTCTTATATACCAGAACTGTTGTAAAGTTTATTACTTTTACTTTGCTTAAAGACTCTAGTAGTTACTATCATTCACCAGACTTTTAGTCTGACCTACTCCTCTATTTTCCCCTCCCGCCATAGGCAATCAAGGGAGAGGGCAGTAGATTGCAGTTGCTCGGAGGTTTCTTGGAGAAGATTCTACTATGCATTTCCCTACTTTTATTTTCGTTTATCTTTCTTGTATTGGCACTTGAGAAGGATATTTATACTTTGATTTTTGTTGAGACTACATGTTTTTATTTCATGAGACATATTGGGCTTTGAGACATATATGTTGTATTTGGTATTTGACTTATTTAGTTTATGAAGCAATTATGAAGTTTTTGTTTTGAATAAGTTATAGTTTTAATTTCCGCTATTTTTACCTATTATTGTCTTGTGAATCTTAGTCTCTGTTAGTTTCAGTTATACCAACAACGCCCCATGCCTTTTAATATGTCTTTTTGGATATATTAAAGGGTGTGGTGTGTTTCACATGGTATCAGAGCCTAAGATTGTAGGATTCCTAAAAAAAAATTTAGAAGTGTTGTGTGCATTTCCACCACCGAACCAACGAGCAAGGGGACACCACCGAACCAACACTTCTCCAATACCTGCCGGTCCAAACCCACCTCAAAGCTCATACCGAACCAACCACTCCCTAGCTCCTACCGGACCACTTCCCCACCAAGTCCCACCGATCCAACATCTCACCGGACCGGTTCCACCGGATCAACATCCCACGACAACCGAACCATACTCCTACCACCGAACCAAAGTTCCACCGGTCCGCCATACTCCTACCACCGAACCAAAGTTCCACCGGTCCTCCATACTCCTAACACCGAACCAAGGTAAACCGGATCCAAATTTGCCAGGCCAGATTGCTCCATCCCAGGCCCACCAACAGCTATATACATCCAAGGCCCCTAACCCCAACCTCACTCTATAAATAGAGGGGCAGGGGAACAACAATGGCAGACAAGTTTGAGAGCTCAAGCACGGATAGAACTTTCAAACAACTTTCAATTACTTGTAATCAAAGCTTTGTTTTTGTAATCTGAAGAAAAAAAAGAAGAATAACATATAAAGTGGACGTAGGCACGTTCTGGCCGAACCACTATAAATCTGTGCGTCTTTTACAGTCTAGTCCCTGCTTTTTATATATTTACGTAAATCACCCAAATCACTAGAAACAACATAAAATCAACTAATTCATACGACTTGGAGGCGTTTGCCCATTTTTTGTGCAAACATTTTTGGTGCTTTTACTGAGAACAGGAGCTCGAAGCTTCAGCTTCCCCCACTTAACCCTTTTTCTATCAGCATCGTTCATTGCCTGAAAAAACATGCCTCCCGGACGGAAGAAAGATGCTAACAAAGGAAAGAACATCGCAACTGGCAGTATCCCAGATCCAATGATCAGAGACCAAGACAATCGTCCAGTTCCAACAGCAAACTTAAATCAGGCAGATCCGGTAGGCCCTGCTACGGAACAACCAATTACTAGGGCGGATCTGGACAGGGTTGTGGCTGAAGTAACTAACCGCTTCACATCTCAACAAGAAGCCTTAGTAGATCAACTCATGTCACACTTAAGGGATGTCAAAGAAACCAGCCGCGACACTGAATCATGGGGTGAGTCCCAGTCTGGAGGATCTAGGAGACGACCAGGGTCTTTCTTCTTCGAAGAGGCTAACAACAGAAACAGCTATGGTAGGAGCAGAGCCCGGACTCAGCCCGAATTACGACTCGAGGAAACGCTTGGAACAGAACCCAACGGGGGAGGTACCAGGAAAGGGTCGGATGTAGCTGAGCCCGCCATGCTACCTAACCATAGAAACACCAAGGAACGGGGCCGAGCTTGAGTCCAGCCCGAAGTTGGACCCGAGGAAGTGCTGAGAAGAGAACCCAGCAGGGAAAGATCAAGGCAAGGGCCAACTGTGGCTGACCCCAGCATGCCCCCGGAAGACCAGAGGCAGCCATTAGAGAATGCTAGGAGTGATAGATAATACCATCCCTACAGGTTATCTGGACGGAATTAATCCCGCCGGGAAGAACCAAACTCATTTCTATCCGCTCCAAGTTGTGATGAAAGGTTGGCGCGATTGTTTAGAGAATGCGTCCAATGGGACCAAAGAGATAGAGGGATAGGCGCCAGGGTAACCAGCCCCTTCATCCGTAATATCGAAATTGCCATCACCTCCCAAGAATGGAAAATGCCAACAATGGAACCTTACAAGGGAACCTCTGACCCCGTCGTACACCTACAAAGATACACACAGCATATGCTCATGAGCGGAGCAACAGAGGGAGTATTGTGTAAATGCTTCCCACTATTCTTGGCAGATCTAGCTACCTCCTGGTTCTGCCACCTACCCCAAGGGTCCATCAGCTCGTGGGAAATGTTGAAAGAAAAGTTCATCAGCCAGTTTCGCATTCATGTGGAACAACCCAAGGACGCTTATTCCTTATCTAATATCAAACAAAAGCCTGGAGAGACAGTGCAGCAATATTTAACCCGATTTAATGCCGCAGCGGCTGCAGTTCAAGATGCCGATGAGAAACTTATCCTGATGGCCCTCTGCATTGGCGTGCACCCGGATACTAAATTTGCTAGAAGACTAACGAAATAAAAACTAGCTACTTTACCCGATTTCTTCCATGAAGCTGGAAAATATACGAGACTTGAAGACGCTGCCACTGAGAGGCAGTCGGGACAACAGGCTAAGGCAACTCCAGACAGGGTTCCCGCTGCAGCAAAGGATATTCGGAAAAATGACTCTAGAGACAATGCTGGGGGCAAGAAGGGAGAAAAGCGCTTATATCGACCAGGACCAAGATTTGACTCTTACACTCATTTGAATGAAACAATCGAAAACATCTTCCTAGCAACCCAAGACGAAGTTAGATACAAGCGCCCCCCGCACAAGAAGGAATCAGACAACGCACTCAAGTCTGGAAAGTTCTGCCGCTTCCACGAATCTCATGGACATGACACTAACGAATGCCACCATCTCTGGGACTTGATTGAAGAACACATCAGAAGGAAAAGACTAGAGCGCTATGTGAAAGGTCAGAACAGGACTTCGACTCCCGCCGATGAGAATCTAGGGCTACCCCTTCCGGAAGTAGGCGGAGGAAATCGCAACACCAGCGGCTCTAGTCAAGAGAAGATAGTGGTCCATACCGTATCAGGAGGACTACACATCGCCGACAGAAGCTGGGCAGAAATGGAAAGAAACGGTAAGTCACTTAGAAATGATGAAGGCTATGTTAATTCTGTTATGGAAGAACGCCACCCGAAACGGAAAGAGAATGACGACATCACATTCAGTGGGCGTGATGTAGAGGGAAGGCAGTACCCACACATGGATCCTATGGTCATCTCTGCCTGGTTCGGTCCAGCCAATGTTTGTCGAATTTTAGTAGACACTGGGAGCTCAGTAAATATCCTATTCAAGCATGCTTTCGACAAAATGAAGCTGTCAATGAAGGATGTGTCTCCCTGCAACAAACCACTACATGGTTTCACTGGAGATGCAAAGATGCCCCTCGGGAAACTGGACCTCTTTGTTGAAATAGGAAGTCATCCCCGCTCCGTTGTGCGAAAACAAACATTAGTACTAATAGAGAACCACTCGGCCTACAACGCCTTTTTGGGAAGACCAGCCTTATCTGAGTTCCGATTTGTCCTAGCCCCATGGTGCCTGAAGATAAAATTTCCAACAAATAACGGAATAGGAGAAGTAGAGGGAGATCAAGACGCTGCTCGAGACTGCTATGTAACTGAACTTCGCAATAACCATAGAAAAGATAAAGGGAAAAATGCAGAGACTACTCTCTGCAGGAAAAACTTAGAAGCATAGCAACTAAAGAAAGCCCTTCCTCTTCGATATACCAGTGATCCTTTCAATGAATTAGACCCCAGGGACAAAGAGGAGGAGGCCACCGCCGAGCCGGCAGAGGCTATGGAATTCGTAGCTGTGGACAAACATGACTCAAGTAGACTATTGAAAATCGGATCTCAACTAAAAGAAGAATTAAAAAATCAACTCATTGATTTTCTTGGCCACAACATGGATGTATTTGCATGGACGCACGCTGACATGATAGGAATCTCCCCAGACGTAGCATGCCACGTACTGAACATCGATCCCACAAGGTGCCAGTAAAGCAGAAAAAGAGAAGCATGGGGGCAGAACGATCAGCAGCCCTCGAGGAAGAAATAAAGAACCTGCTTGCCAATAACTTCATACGAGAAGCCATCTACCCAGAATGGATCGCCAACCCAGTGCTGGTAAAGAAGGCTAATGGGAAGTGGCGAACATGCATCGACTTCTCCAACTTAAATGACGCTGTCCGAAGGACTGCTTCCCACTCCCTCGAATCGATCAGCTCGTGGACAGCACAGCCGGACACGAACTCTTATCCTTTATGGACGCATACTCAGGATATAACCAGATCCCTATGCACGCCCCCGATCAAGACCACACTAGTTTCATCATTGACCGGGGATTATACTGCTACAGAGTAATGCCTTTTGGACTTAAAAACGCCGGAGCTACTTATCAGCGCTTCGTCAACAAGATGTTTGCGAAACTAATAGGACGAACTATGGAAGTTTATGTGAATGACATTCTGGTAAAATCAAGGAAAGCCAACGATCATATAAACCACCTGGAAGAAATGTTTCAAGTACTTCGCCAATATGGAATGAAGCTGAACCCCCTAAAGTGCTCCTTCGGAGTATCGTCGGGAAAGTTCTTGGGATTCATCGTCCATGCCAGGGGGATTGAAGCAAACCCCGAACATATTCGGGCTTTGCAAGATATAAAGATACCATCCACTCGAAGAGAGATGCAAAGCCTAAACGGGAAAGTGGCCGCCCTGAGCAGGTTCATGTCTAAAGCAACCGACAAATGCATCCCTTTCTTTGAAGCTCTAAAGCAAGACAAAGGAAAGTTCGAATGGACTGAGAATGCTCGACATCCTTCCTTAACTTAATCGAACACCTCCAGAGACCACCAGTACTCTCGACTCCAAATGAAGGCGAGGAACTATACCTATACCTTGCTGTATCGTCCCATGCTTTAAGCGCCGCTTTGGTGAGAGAAGACAACCGCGTGCAGCGGCCCGTATACTTTATAAGCAAGAGATTTACAGGGGCAGAGGCCAGATACCCTAAACTTGAAAAGCTAGCATACTGTTTACTAATCACGTCACGGGAACTGCGACACTATTTCCAATCTCATTCCATCAGAGTTTTAACCGATCAACCGCTAAGGCAGGTACTCCATCGCCCCGACACTTCTTGACGACTACTTAAGTGGTGCATTGAACTGAGTCAATATGATATTACCTACCATCCTCGCACCTCTATCAAGGGACAAGCCATAGCTGATTTCATTGCCGAATTCACTACTAACGAAGGTAAGGAGCAATCTGAAGTAGCAGAAAATATCAAGTGGAATCTCTTCGTTGATGGAGCATCAAATGAACAAGGCTCGGGGGCAGGTGTTGTGATAATCACCCCCAGGGGAAGGAAGCTGCACTACGCCCTAAGGTTGGAGTTCGCTGCCACCAACAATGACGCAGAATACGAAGCCGTGATAGCCGGATTAGAACTTGCCCTGGAGATTGGAGTCGGTTCTTTATGTCTCCATAGTGATTCTCAACTTATTGTAAATTATATACTGGGAGAATTCCAAACTCGAGGAGATCGACTCACATCATATCTAAAGAAGACCAAACTGCTGCTCAATCAGTTGGATCACTATTTAATCAAACACATCCCTCGAGAAAAGAATCAGGAGGCCGACGAACTGGCAAAGCAAGCCAGCATGAAGGACGGCACCGCTTCCCGAACAATAACCATCTTACAGCAACTAGCCCCGAGTTACGAGACAATGAATATGATAGCTGCAATCAAAGAGGAAACTTGGATGACTCCTATCCGGAAATATTTACAAGATGGCACACTGCCCGACGAGCGTAACGAAGCTAAGAAAATCCTAAGGAAAGCTTCCCGCTACACATTACAAGAAGGCATCCTCTATCGGCGCGGCTTCTCTAATCCCTTATTAAGGTGTATCGTTGGAAGGGAAGCCAGGGAAGTCTTGTCCAACATCCATCAAGGAAGCTGCGGAGATCACACCGGAGGGCAGACTCTAACAAAGAAAATACTCTGATACGGATATTACTGGCCTACTTTAAACAAAGACGCCTTAGATTTCGTCAAAAAATGCGACAAATGTCAGAAATTTGCTAAGATTCCTCGACTACCTACAAATGAGATTACTCAAATGACCAGCCCTTGGCCCTTTGCAATATGGGGAATTGACTTGATTGGTGAATTGCCAGTGGGCCGAGGCGGAGCCAAATATGCCATAGTGGCAGTTGACTATTTCACCAAATGGGTGGAAGCGGAGCCTCTAAATAAAATATCTTCGACAAAAGTTATTAACTTCTTGATCAAAAATGTTTTATGCAGGTACGGGGTTCCCCTCAAAATCATATCAGACAATGGACTTCGATTTGACAGCGAGAAATTCACCAATTAATGCCAAGAGCACGAAATTCATAAAAGCTTCTCATCTGTGGCTTATCCCCAGGCAAACGGACAAGTCGAAGCTGTCAACAAAATCCTCAAAACTCTAATCAAGAAGAAACTTGAAAAGTCAAAAGGCGCTTGGGTGGATGAGCTTCCTACGGCACTTTGGGCCTACCACACATCTTACAGAACATCAACATGGCATACTCCTTTCTCTTTGGCATATGGATCGGAGGCCATGCTCCCAGTTGAAACTGTAGTGCCTTCCCACCGTAGGATCCACTACAACCCAGAAGAGAACGAAGAACTCCTCCACATGTCTTTGGATCTAATTGAGGAGAGAAGAAATGATGCAGCACTCAAAGCAGCAGCTCACAAGCAAAAAGTAGCAGCACAATACAACTCCAAAGTCAAGCACCGCAGCTTACAAGAAGGAGATCTTGTCCTCAAGCGGATCTTCCCGCGCCCCGGAGCGCTAGACCCAATCTGGGACGGACCCTATGTAATTCATAAAGATCTCCACAACGGAGCTTATATTTTGTCAACAGTGGACGGAGAGGTGTTCCAGAGGGCATGGAACATCCAGCACCTTCGTCGATACTTTTCTTGACTTGTACTGCCCATATGAAGTGAATTAACAAAAAGAATCAGTGGACGTAGGCATTTTCGTGCCGAACCACTTTAAAAATCTTGTCTCTTTTTAACTTGTTCCTTTATATTTTGGTTGTTTGTTAAGCTTTATCCTTTTCTGTTCAACAAAATCATGCATAACGACATTTCCATTCTGGACGCTTCACGGCACAACCTCACCTGGACAAGACCCAACAGGTACTATGCGAATCTATGCACTCGCCAGTGAGACACTTTTGCTCCAGCATCCCTCTGCTGTGGGTTAACTCATTGCTCGCGACTGCCCTCAAAGCCAACTGTAATGAACCGATTATAAGCCATCAAGAAGGCCGTCTATAGCCGATGGCAGCTCATTACGGCGTTCGTCTCGCCGGCAACTGTGAACCTACTTTAAGCCCCAACATAAGGTGTGGCCAGCCAAGGGTAGTTCAAGGTTGACGATCGGCACCCACGCTAGCCGGCCACAATAAATCGAATAATACCCACGATTACGGGCCATAATGGCTCGAGTAGTTACTGTGCACGATCTCGGCTCCGATATGTCTTAAGTGCGGCTGTGGTAAAAAAGATAAACTCCCCGCGGAGGCGTAAGATGGGTGACAAATGTCTCCAAGACCCACAGCTAGGGAAAGTGACTACAAAACCCGTTTGCCACGAACTTAAGCATATCGACGGCCTTCCGTGATTGGAAGTTTTATTGTTTATTATATTTCCATTTCATTTAAAAGCTTTTCTCCTATCCTATATAACGATCCCTAAAGTACATGACACCAAACAGGAGACTCGCAAACTGGTTGACAAGACACTCAGCTGCATTCCATACTCAGTTACACAAGACATTCAAAGCTACCATCTACAGCTAAAACTTGAAGGGCGGTACTTTCTTCTCTTATACACGAATATGTAACCATAATTTATTCGCACATCCCACAAACATTGCAAGATATGAAATTACATTCTAAGCAAGAACTTAGCATTAAACACAATTGAATCACTAGCACATGCACGGCTATATTTCTTATGCAACACATCAAAGTAACAAAAGCATTCAAATATAGCAGAATCAGTTTATGTTATGAAATTACATGTCAAAAATAAAGCTGTTCATTACAAATGATATAATTACAACCCAAAAGTACATTAATGTTTTGGGACTAGATATACAGGAATGCCAAGTAGGCCAAAAAATAATCAGCTGCAGCAGGGCTCCGCCTCTATCCTGCTCGCCCTCTGGGATCTACTTGACCGCAGGGTCAGAACTTCCAGCATGCTGGCCAGGGGTCCACCTGTCCGATTCAGGAAAAGAATCCATCAGATAAATGATACACAATCAAGTTAAGGAATGATTGAGAGGGAAGACTTACCAGCATCTGCTCCCTGATCATCCGCAGCGAGCAGCTGCATGCCCTCCTTAACTGCTACCTTCTCTTCCTTAGTAAATTGGGCCGTAACCACACCCGTCCTGAAAGCCGCACCACCTTCCTTATCCGCATCGGCCTTAGCCTCCTCCAAAGCCCGAAGATATATCCTAGCCATGACACGGGGATAGTCGTCCATCCAGTACAGGTTGCCCTACTTCCAGGTTCGGAAATACATGTCCTGGAGCATCTCATCCATCATCCCCTCGTTCTCCTCAAACTCTTTCATCCGGGCCTCAAAAGACGACAGCCGTGCGACAGCAGCATCTCTCTCCAATCGGTATCTCGAGCAGTCAGCCTGAAGGGATTTCCGCATCGCTTCCATCTCCTCCTTCAGCTTGGCCTGAGCAAGCTCTGCGGCTTCCAGCCTCCCAGATAACTCCTCTACCTGCTCAAGATCCGCTCTCCGAACCTCATCCACCGTTGCGATGGCCATGTCAATTCGTTCTTCGCAAAAAGCCTCCACTTTTCGCAACTCAGCCTTGCTAGCCTCTTCCATGGTTTTCTTTAGTCGTTTGGAGGCCACCTCATGCTGGGATATTTGGATAGCCTGATCGGCAAGCTGTTTGGCCTGATCAGAAACCCTTAGCTGCAACCGAATTTTAGCACTTCTGATTTCCTCTCCAGCCTTGGCCAGTCGAGCGTGATGCTCCATTAGCCTCTTGGTCTCTTCAGCCATCCGATCGATGTTTTCCTTAGCCTCATCCCCCATGGCCACAATCCGAGTAGTAAGCAAATCGAGGTCTAAGGATTTAGCCTCATCAAGCACCCGTACCATGGGATTGCGGGGAAGAAGATGCTCACCCGTGGCCTCGTCAAAAGAAATGTCCTGAAAACTCGGGTCCAGATCCGGGTGGCCGGCAAATGGGTTGCGAACCAAACCAGGATGGTCTATCGGGGTGACGGTTAGATTTTCGGATGGATATGGGGAAGGCATAAACTCAGTATCTTCCTCAGTAATATCATGGATAGGCTGGACTAGAGGCTGAGGTCCAGGTGAAGGTTCAAACAAAGATCGGCCCCTCTTCCTCTTTCGCATATCTTCTTCAATAACTCCGAGAAGAGGGCGATAGCCAACCACATCTCCGAGACGGCTAGTTGACGACTTCGATTTGGCGGAAGCTTTGGGTAACTTATGCTGTTCAAGGCGGTGCCGAATATCTGATGTCTTGGCTACCTTACCCGTTCCTGGAATAAAAACCAAGTGTTACAAGCATGCATGAAACTATGATCCGAGAAATATGTTAAGTTAAAAGGAGTAGGAAAACGCGTTTATTTTACAAACCCTGAGGGAGAGTGGGATACTGCAATAAGTCCTGAATCTCATTCCAGGACGGGAGCTGGCCTTAAAATATTAGTAAGTCCTTATCATAAAGGGAGTCTGCGGAAGTTAAGAATTCACCTTGAACCGCCGGAGTTGCTTTAGCTGAAATAAACTTAGAAGGTAGACTGGCACCCGTCCCGGCCTTATCAGACTTCTTCGATTTCTCCACCAAGGCCGGCCCTTCCCCCAACCCCTCGAAGGCTTCACGGAAGGCATCATCCGTCCACTCTTGAATCTCACCCGCTTGCCTAGAAGTCAAGGCACCAACGCCACTACCACTCTGCCCTTCGCCGTCGTTACCACCGTCACCTTCTCCATCACCTCCGCTCTCCTCCTCGCCTCTTTCTTCCTCTCCACTTTCCTCCTCCGGAACATCTGGGCATGTGCTGGGAGAGGCTCCATCAGATTTCTTAAGCTTCTTTCCCCCGACGACTGGAGGTACCGAGAAAGGTCTCCTCTTGCTACTCTTCGCAGTAGCCCCGTCTTTAGCTTTGGCAGCCCTTTCCTTGGCTGTATCTCTCTGCTTAACCACGGATTGAAGTGGCAGAATCAAGTTGTGCTCCAGGAGAGTGGCATTCCTGATCAGGTAAGAAGCCGACCTATCCCTTCCTGAGATAGCCTCTATCTCCGCAGCCAACTGTACCAGGCGATCATTCTCCACAACCGCAAAGCCACCTGTCGCTAGCAAGAAATAAAAGCATATAAGAAGAAGCATTGCAGTCGGGACAAAGAAATTACAAATGGAATTCAACTTACAGCCAGAAGTGAAAAGGCGAAAAGAAATGGAGTCGTCCTTGATGAAGAACTATTCCTTCTTAAACATGGTGAATTTCGAGTATAAGTCCAAGACCGGCTTAAAGGACACGGCCGACTCTAAACTAATGTACGGAGACCCCTTCTTGTAGCCCCTCAGATTATACAAATATCGGATTTCCCGGTTAGAAGGGGGCGCCCATACCTCCTTTGGAAGATAACGAATAGACACACTAAGATGGCGTAGGAGTTGGGCTGAAGCTGGAAAGGAGCCACCTTCAGGTAGGTAATGAAGCTAACTATCCACGCATTGATCGGAGGAATGGCCCCGCACATGCAATGGTATCGGCTATAGGAAAAATATCCTTCATGAGGATCATACGGCATCACACCATCTCCCGGCAGCAGCATGCTCACTTTGTCAATCCCGAAGGAGCGAGCGATGACATCAAGTTGTCCCTCTTTGAGGGAGCTTGGAAAGCAATCGGGAGTAGAGTTCAGAAGCTCTTGAGGGCCATATCCATCCACTAATGACCGCGGGGCAGATCCATGTCGCGCTAGTTCCGGCTGGACTGAGGGCACAGCGGGAGACTCTCTTCTGTCCATAGATTTCCTCTGTTTTTCTGATCGGGTTTCCACTTTGCGAGACATTTACCTGCAAACACAAAACCAGAAGACATGTTGTTAAAACAGAGGATATAAACAAGCAAGTGCATAAAGTCTGAATTTTCACTCATAAATCAAAATGCTCAAACTCTCAGTGACATTCGGTAAAGCAAATGTAAAATTTCATTCGGTATTCGAAGTCTCAGGGTTCATCCGGTGATTCAAGAATGAGTTCATTCGGCGTTTCCATTCTCATTCGGTGGTTCGAGCACGAAGTCTCATTCGGCAATTCAATGTGTCAAAGGGTCATTCGGTACATAAAACCCCTCGTGTCCATTCGGTGAATCAAAGACATTAAGTTCATTCAGAAGCTCGACATTGAAAAATCATTCGGCAGAAGAAAGCTTACCTGGTCCGACAGATGAATTGATTTGGTATGCAGTTGATTAGGCAGCCAGAAACGGTTCGGCACTACTCGGTTTGGCAGTTAGGAATTCGATTCGGCTATTTCACTGGGTAGGGAATAACGGAGGCCTAACACCCCTACTTATAGACGAATGCAGGATGACCGGACCGGGTGGTTCGGCACATATGACCGGGTGAAAACACCGAAGTTAAAACAAAGCACGCCATGTGCATGCACATGCCCTACTTTGGGGGCAAGTGTTGTGTGCATTTCCACCACCT
Source organism: Allium cepa (assembly GCA_030765085.1). Lineage (NCBI taxonomy): Eukaryota > Viridiplantae > Streptophyta > Magnoliopsida > Asparagales > Amaryllidaceae > Allium > Allium cepa. Next base: position 112,609,108 of record CM060934.1, read on the forward strand.
AACCAACGAGCAAGGGGACACCACCGAACCAACGCTTCTCCAATACCTGCCGGTCCAAACCCACCTACAAGCTCATACCGAACCAACCACTCCCTAGCTCCTACCGGACCACTTCTCCACCAAGTCCCACCGATCCAACATCTCACCGGACTGGTTCCACCGGATCAATATCCTACGACAACCGAACCATACTCCTACCACCGAACCAAAGTTCCACCGGTCCGCCATACTCCTACCACTGAACCAAAGTTCCACCGGTCTGCCATACTCCTACCACCGAACCAAGGTAAACCGGATCCAAATTTGCCAGGCCAGATTGCTCCAGCCCAGGCCCACCAACAGCTATATACATCCAAGGCCCCTACCCCCAACCTCACTCTATAAATAGAAGGGCAGAGGTACAACAATGGCAGACAAGTTTGAGAGCTCAAGCACGAATAGAACTTTCAAACAACTTTCAATTACTTGTAATCAAAGCTTTGTACTTGTAATCTGAAGAAAAATAGGAGAATAACATATAAAGTGGACGTAGGCACGTTCTGGCCGAACCACTATAAATCTGTGTGTCTTTTATGTCTAGTCCCTGCTTTTTATATATTTGCGTAAATCACCCAAATCACTAGAAACAACATAAAATCAACTAATTCATACGACTTGGAGGCGTTTGCCCATTTTTTGTACAAACAAGAAGTAAAAGTATTTTTCAAAATAACTTCTTTAAGAAAGTATTTTTCAGAAAATAACTCTTAGAAATAGTTTTTTAACTATAAAAGAATTTTTTTCAAATCCCCTCCAAGTCCAGTGCAATCTTCTTTCGATTCTTTCGAGCCTAAATTCTCTTTTCTTTACACAGAATGACTGATTGGTTCTGTAAAGCTACGGTATCGGACATGCAAGGACAAGTGACCATTACAGCACCAGTAGGCAGAAATCCCTTTAATCCACACAACAGCCCCTTTTTCTGAACTATGCAAGGACTTTGCTAGTATAAGCGGCAGAACATTTTCTGGCATGGTGGATTCCAAGGAGATGCAGGTTAGTTTTGAGAATATAAAGCAAAGGTTTAGGCGGTTAGGTTTGGAGGACCGACAGAGTGTTCAGGCTACATCTTGTCAGCAGAAGAGGGAGCTTGAGAAGGTTCCTACGAGCCCTATGAAGTAGTGGAAGGATAAGGACAAGAGGAAGGAGGGAAGACCTTAGAAGCAAATCAAGAAAAGTGGGAGATGTAAGCGTTGTAGAATGACTGGTCATCACGCACAAGACTGTAAGAAGGCAGGAATGAAGGGAAGATGTTTTAGTTGTGGACAGCTTGGTCACTTTAGTAAGATTTGTCCTCAGAAAATGGGGCAAACAACGAGCGCACCTACAGCACAAATTTAGATTTTGGATACAGCACCTTCCAGCAGTAGACCAAATCGAGGTAGGAAAATTTGATTTCTATTCCTGATTTTTCCATTCGGGCTCTTTTCGATTATGGAGCATCACACTCTCTAATCTCTAGTTCTCTAGTAGATTGTTTGCACTTAGACATTTATTTAGTAGTAGATCCAATTGTTATTTAAAGCCCCATAGGAGGATCGGTACACTTATCTATGTTTTGTTGGGGTTTGAAAATTTACATCCTAGGCGTAGATTTCTACTACGATGCCTATGTTTTAGGATTTTCGGGGTATGGTATGATCTTGGGTATGGATTAGCTATCCACATATGGGGCTATATTACATTGCAAGAGGAGAGTCGTTAGATTAGAGATAGGCATTAGTGGCACTCTTGAGGTTTCTTGTGACCCGCAAGGGTCAGTTATGTTAAGCTTCCTTTATTCCCTCGATTCATCATCATCAAAGTTAGATTCGGTTCCTACTGTTGGAGATTTTCCAAATGCCTTTGAGGAGGTTAGGGAACTATTCACTAAGAGAGATATTGACTTCAGGATTTATTTTGCTAGCCAGTAACATTACCCATAGGGCATATGGCGCCTAGGGAAAGGAAGGGAATGGGCAAGTAGATCCGTGAGCTTTTGAGAAAGGTCTCATAAGAAGAAACATATCAAAATATGGAGTGCCAGTCATCTTCGCTACCAAAGAAGGTAGTTCTCTTTGACTTTGCATTGACCATAGAGAATTGAATAAGCTCATAAAGAAGAACCATTATCCATTCCCAAAGATAGATGATCTTTTCGACCAGTTAGTTGGCTCTTCAGTATTTTCTTAGCTTAGTCTAGCCATTGAATTTCATCAGCTTAGTGTAGTTGATGATAGCATTGCTAAGACTGCATTTAGCACACCCGACAGATACTTTGAGTGGTTGGTTATGTCTTTTGGGCTAACCAATATCCCATCCTATTCTATAGATTTGATGAACCATGTTTTTAGAGATGTCCAAATAAAAAGTTCATGGTGGTATTCGTGATCGATATTTTGCTATTTTCCAAGAAGTATGGAAGTGAATGTTATTGATCTAAAGGAGGTTCTTCATACGCTTCATGTTCATCAACTGAAGACAGAGTTCTTGAAGTATCACTTTTGAAGCGCGTTTATTGGGGCATATAGAATGTCTACACACGGTAGGGATTTAAGAAATGGTTTTGTACATTTAGGATCAGACTATGAAAATCAAAAGAGAGGTAGGGAAAGATTGGGGGATGTACAATAGGTTTGGTTGATAAGAAAAGATGAAAACCCTTGTGTAGATAATTAAAGAAATTATAATTGTTTCATATAAGTGGATTTAACAGTAGTACCTTAGAATAAATCTAATAAAAGACTTTAGTAAGGAAATAGGATTTCCAAGGTTTAAGAAAAGTACTCCTCGGTTAGTAAGGAGAAAATCCACTTTATGCCAAGCCTAATAAAATGAAATTTTAAAAAAATGTAATTGTTAGAATTGTAAATTTTCATTAATAATATTTTCTTTTAGAAAATACATATGTGGTTTTCGAAGAATGGTATGAAATTTATGTTGGTTTTTATATAATGAAAAATTGGAATTCTCTTTGAAGAATTATGGAGTGTGTGTGTGTGTGTACATATATAACTCACCAGTTTCTTTGTAAGTAAACGAAGATTTTAAATATAAAAACCTAGAGTGTATCAAGTATTGAAAACGTAGATTACAATTTTATTATTGTAATAAATGTTTTCATGAAAAATAAATAGAGCTTAGGCTATAACGCTAATGTTATATTAAGTGACTCCCAAGAGAAATATTTTTACATAGGTATATGAGATTTATTGTTATTTATTTAATTGAATCTATACACTAGTATTTTTTTATGGATTGTAGTAATGGTGTTTTATGCAACATTTGTTTAAACCCAAATAAAAATGTATTTTAAAAGGTAATTTCTAAGTATAGAAACAAAATGGTTTGTAAAGTACAGTTATTGCTTTTAATAAGTACGAGGAAATGCTTTTGCAATTATGGGAATATTAAAACAGTTTTGAAGATGAGTTTTTCTAAAAGGAAAAAGTGTATGTTAGATATTAGAAAATATTTATCATGAAAGAATATAAATTAAACATACTTTAATCTATGGCAATGAAAAGAGTAATAGTATAATTTTCTATGAAACCAATAAAAAAAAATTGTGCAAGTTACAAGGAATACATGAAAGAGGTATACAAGGTATGAAAAGCACCATATTTTGTATAGCCTTTTTCGAAAGATATAAAATAAGTTTCTTGAAATTCACTTTTAAATGTTCATAGATGATTTTAGCGTTAATAATTTCTCATTCGAGAAAGTAGTTCCAATACATTAAGGTATGAGACCATGACATATAATAAGAAGATGTTTGAAACACATAAAAACAGCTTAAAGATATTTTAAAAGGAATAAGTTTTGGACTTAGAATTTGAAAGTTTTCCCCTCTAGGCTAGGAAATAATGTTAAGAAACCAAATATTCTTGAATTTAATAGAAACTCAAAAATAACATATTTTAAAGACAAAGATATTAGGATTTGATGTTTTAAAAATTTAGAAACCTTAATTTGTAAAATGGAACTATAAACACCAAACCAAACTCCTAAATGTGAAGTAGATAGGAATCATTTCCTAGGTGTAACAGAAAAGGTGTAAGGCTACAAAGGAAACAGAAGTAATTACTTTTGGAAGTAATAATAGAGTTTCCATAGAGGGTATAGGACTCTAGTGAGAACCTAGGAATGTTGATTCATCTGAGCAGACTAAAGAAGAATAGTAAAATAGAGTTAGTAAAATTGTAAGACACATATGGTTGAGAATGGATATTTCTGATTTTGGAAGAAATTGGGTAACGCATCTTCATTTAATGGAATTCGCATAAGATAGTTGTTCTCAAGCTAGCATTGGAATGGCACCTTTCGAAGCTCTTAATGAAAGACCACGCAAGTCGCCTTCACATTAGATAGGGTATACAGAGGGATTGCCTTGGTTTCTACATAGTTAAGAAGACTTTGGGGAGGATTGGTTTTATTTGGATAAAATTCGTATTCCGTATCCACATTCCTGATAATAAGTTTTTGAATGTCTTATTTTCCATCTCTAGTTTTGAATAGGTTCTTTCCTTTATAATCCTTTGGGAGGGTAGAACTTATGATTTAAACTATGGATGGTAGGATTTGATGTAAACATGTAATAGAACATGTTATGAATCTTGTATGCTAGTGATTGCAAGTGTTTGCTAATGGATCCTAATGGATGCATATAGATACACTAGGCATTACTTTTCTTTGGGGATTGGCCTAACTAGGACACTAGAGCATATGCATATAGATGTATGCACATATTATTCTATTTTCCATGGCTGCTAAAAATGGATGATTCTCACATGGTTGTTGCATTTAGATGATGTTTGTAGCATGCATATAGAAGTATCAGTTATCATTAGGAAATTTTCGCATTCATTTGGATACATGGCACGAACATAATTGCATAAAAGGAGGTAAAATGAATCAGTGGACTGCATAATCTTTTGCATTAGTTATGGACATCTACACTACACTAATTGCACATGTATCATAAATTGCATTAGAAAAACTTAAGGACAATGGATGTATGGTTGATGATTGTGTAGTTGGTTGTAGAATCGGATGAACGAGATATGAATTAAACAAGGCAACGGAAAAAAAATTATATGGCCAGGTCGACCGGCCAATCGACCTAGGCAAGGGGGTAGTCGATCGCCCAGTCGACTCGCCTACCCTTTCTTGGACGAACGAACAAACATTCGTTCGTTCGAATATTTAGACTTTACACATATTTTGCATTGTTTAAACTGGTACGGTCCTTCCAATCATGCATCCGATGGCCCATGTTCAGCCTATGACGTGGTTGCATCCTATTCGATCCCCAAATCTAGCGGTTTGAGATCCACTTCTACCCCTATAAATAGAACCCTAGGCCTAACACTTTTTCTCATTCTAAAATTTTCTCTAATTGGGTTCACCTATTCAGGAAGGACCTTAAGAGGAAAAAATTTCCAAGGAGGAAATCATTTTAAATAAAATATTTAACAACCCCAAGTAAATTTGTGAAGGCCTAAAGGGAAGAGCTAAGGGCTAGAGGTAAGTGATTGTAATTATTTTAAATTTCTTTAAGTAATTTAAAATAATAGTGTTTCCAATAGTTGTAATTTTACTACGATTTTTGGAGTAACCTTTTTAGTAATTTATTTACAATTTTTATAATTATTTTTAGCCTATTTCTTTTAGCTATTCTTTTTAATTAATTCAGTTTATTTCTAGCCTTTCCATTTATTTACAGCATTTTAGTTTATTTACAGTTATTTATGTGTTATTTACATCTTCTTCTTATGCCTCGGATTTCCTTCTATTTTCAGTTTTCTTTTATTCCTCCTCCTTCTTCGCGTATGGATTAGAATTAACGTGAAATTGGATTAATTTATAAGAAATCTAAAATAATGGAATATAAGATGTGAATTATAAAAACTGTAATATAAATGGAACTGGATTGAAATTATGCCTAATTATGATATTAATTGGACTGAATTAAAGAAGTTGGCTTAGTTATTACTTAGAATTATAACTAAAAAGAATAAAAGAATAAAAGAAGCTTATTTTCATACTTAGACCTTGGGTTAAGTAATAAGCATGATTATAACATAGGTTACAGTAAGAAATAGAATAGACCAAGGCTTATTTTAAGACTTAGGATAAATTAATAAGCACAGATAGTAAGAACAAGAGTAAAGGCTTTATTAAATAATTTATCTAAGTTAATAAGAAAAGAATTAAAGTAGGACCTTTACCAAATAGCATTCCCCTATTATTTTCTATGGGCACGGTGCTTCACATAAACCTGAAGTGAGAGGAGGGGCACGCTTATGATAATAGTGGTAGTAATTGGTCAATATAGAGATGTTCAAATCACGGCTGATTTGGATAAGGGTGCTATTAGATATTGTTTGGATGACGGGCCAGTACCAGCAGCATTACCGTATATTTTCTATGGACACCTTGTTTCACATAATCCTGAAGTGAGATGAGGCGAACGCGTATGCTGAGTCGAGATAATAATACGACCCAATAGGTGGAGCAACAGGTAGCATAAGCACGGTGGCAGTTACGTGCGACTTCCATTTCGGTGCTCAGTAATCGCTATGAGTTCCAAGCACTTAGTATGTGTGTCTTCCGTAGATACCATTGCCTTCTGTGTATGGAGCTTTGTATCGTCTAGTCCATAGTGGGTGCTTTGTGCATATTTTATAGTTACCATTGGTTATTGTGTAGAAGAGTTATATATCGTCTAGTCCGCAGCAAGGTCTATGGAGTAGCAGGCCAATCAAAGGGTAGAATTACGATTTCAGCCTAATTATAGGATTAGGAATTCGGCCTAATCAAGCAGCTATCAAAGACAAGTGCAAACAATTAAAGTTGACATCTTATCAATTGTAATAGTTAATCGTATATTTCAGTTTATCTCTTTTCTATTTTCTTTGTTTCCTTTTATATACTAGAACTGTTGTAAAGTCTATTACTTTTACTTTGCTTAAATATTCTAGTAGTTACTATCATTCACCAGACTTTTAGTCTGACCCACTCCTCCATTTTTCTCTTTTCCCTCCCCCTCATAAGAAATCAAGGGAGAGGGCAATAGATTGCAGTTGCTCGGAGGTTTCTTGGAGAAGATTCTGCTATGTATTTCCCTACTTTTATTTCTGTTTTTCTTTCTTTGTACTGGCACTTGGAAGGGATATTTATACTCTGATTTTTGTTGAGACTACGAGTTTTTATTTCATGAGACATATCGGGTTTTGAGACATATATGTTGTATTTGGCATTTGACTTATTTGGTTTATGAAGCAATTATGAAGTTTTTGTTTTGAATAAGTTATAATTTTAGTTTTTGCTGTTTTTACCTATTTTTTTCTTGTAAATCTTTATCTTTGTTAGTTTCATACCTACAACGCACCACGCCTCTTTAATCATTCTTTTGGGTATATTAAGGGGTGTGGTGTGTTTCACAATTAATTTCAGTTGATTAAAATTGGATTAAAATAATTGTCAATATCACTCAAACAACATTATTAAATCATGTTCTAATTATTTTTCTCATTAATAAATCATAAATTTTCTATTTCTCTCAATATTAAATTCCAAAATCTTATTTGATTTAATATTTCTAATTATCGAAAAATACGGGTAGTTACAACAATCAACAAACATATTAAAATAATGCAGCGGAATGATAATAGTAAATACGGTCTAGCAAACTCTATCTTCATCTTCAAGGAATAATGAATTCAAACACTAAAATACTAAGGATGACCCAAGCATAATGAAAAGACAAAACACTCGAGTCAAAACTAAAAGTGTAACGACCCGATTTTTCGATGCCCGAAAATCAACATCAACACGTCCACTGTATCAAATGTCAAACAATCGAATGCCAGAAAACCAAACCATTAGGGTTAAAGAAGAAGGAGGTAGAAGAAGAAACAGAAACAATATCAGAATCTCACAATCGCAGTGGAACAATATATAATAGATAAATGGCTAACCTTTGAACAAAAGAACTATATCTATTTATACATTACATCATCAGAGTTCAACTAAATTCATGGCACACAATTGGACAGTTATCATAACCTATCCTCACAAAACTGACTATGCAGTTAATCATACATAGCGGAATATTCATCAAATACGTGATACGTCTCACCATCCAGCTTGTCTCCTGAGTTCCACAGCATCCTTTCCTGTATCTATAATACTCGGTCTGACCCGAGCATTATAGCGAAATAACACCCGAGTCAATCTGGAAAACCAGAGTGATAAAACACACCCAACTGGATTATTAAAGTTTCCAAAATCCTTTGAAATCAAAGGTATCTCGTAAAACCATGCCACAAATAAACATGTCGGGTTTTTACCTTACGATAACCAAAACATTTTTATCAAATTTGTTTGATATTATAATAATGTCTATAGAAAGTAAAATAGAATTTAGCTGAAATGATTGCATCTCACGTTCCAGCAATAGTTGGGCACAATCAAAATCGTACAGGCGCTTATTGGAGTTTGGATTCCATACAATGGCAGGGCTACTGGGGTACCACCCGTCATAGTACATGGTCTAGATCACCGTACCGAGGATCCACTGTGATCCCCTGCATCAAAAGACCAGAGCTACCCCTTACTGGATAGTCCGAATAAGATCACCCAGCCGAATAAAAGGGACCTCTAGACAGGGATGACCTTACCCTAATTGGTTTCTAGCCACTTAGCCTTATGTGCACCTCCCCTGTTTTAGCCATTCTCGGTTGATGAGGCTCGAGGCTATGTGTTACCTTTTTAGCACACATTCACTTAGAATGCTCATCATCCTCCTGACGATGTTCTGATAGCATTCGTCCATCAAGTCCATTCCGGGTTCGAACGGAACCGAAGGTACTATTCCTACTACATCAATTTTGGAATCACCCTCAGGATTAGTAGCGATTAGCCCTTGCGCTTCATTGCTCCATCTTCGAATCCAAGCTCTTGTCTTGCTCACGAAAACGTTCAAACCGGATCGAAGTGGTTTTCGGGAAAATTATTCCCGATCCCGGTCTCTTCGAAATAATCAGCGCATTGGCCAATATTGATAGTCGGTTATTTAACTATCAAATAACAACCACAAACAACCATCAAATTTAAATAATTTTCCAAATTATTTATTTTCAAAATATCTTTACAAGATATTTTACTACACTTCAACCCTTTGAAAATAGTTTTCAAAACATTTTTCTCTCATGGGATAAATTTCACCCAATTGTTTCCTTTCCACTGAAAATCACCAAGTCTTAATTCTTTAGATCTTAAAATAATTTAAATCACTTTATCCAAAAATGTATACCTCAAAACAGAAAAACTACTTAAAACATTTAATTTAAAATACTAGTTATAAAATTTTATAATAATTTCTTATGTAAAACTTAAGCCAAAACTAATTTTAAAATGAAAGTTATCCTATAAGGTATAAAAATTAAATAATTATTTTTAAATCGTAATACTAGATAAACCTTTAAAATACTTTACTTAAATAAATAATCTTAATAAATATTTCCTTTTAAAATTCTAAAACTACTAAATAATAATTTCTTTCTAAAACATTCTTTTAAAACCACTTTAAACTTCTAACTTATACTTGGAAATCTTCTTCGAAAATATACTTGGCTTTTTAGGGCAATACACTTTCATTTACATTCTTTTTTAAACATAAACCACTATTTATTCTTAAACAAATCACCCATTCCTTTATAAATTCCCCCCATGAATTTATACTTCCAAATTTGCTCTAATAAATATTTCACTTTATTTATAAACCCTGTTTATAAATTCCATAATCACATTTTCTTTGGAAATACTGTTTCAAATCACTAAATCGATTTTAAAATAGATTTTATAAATTAAATTCCCCACAGAACTTATTTCTTGATTTATTCAAAGTTTATTTCAAAATCCATTAATTCCCGATTCACTTCTTATTTATGATTTAGAATCTTATTTAAAACTGAAGATATAAATTTCATACTTTATTTCAAAGTTCTCCTTTTATTTTTCCCAAACTCATTCAAGTCTTGAATTTTAAAAATATATTTCTTCGTACTAAAAAAATATTGCTTAAGTCCTTATTTTAAATAAAATCCCTTTTTCCCACTTATTCAAAATACTTTTTTTCCCATCCTTAAATTTATTATATAGGATTTAAAATCAAACCTTTATCCCTTTCCCAAATTCATTCCTTTAATTTATTTGAATTCACTATAATTATTTAACTTAAAAATTTCCCTTTTTATTCCCTTTTAAAAATCCCAACTTTATATATATTTCATTTTTCTCAAATACTAATATATTCAACCAAGCCATAGCATTTAACAATTTTAAGTCTAAATATAATCAATATAATCCATCATAAATTATCACATACATCACATTACTAAATATAAAATAAATTCAACATTTGAGGAATCCAGTTGGATCCCTACAACTGTTTCACTACATCCACAGATGTTAGCACAATAATTTAAAATACCAATCCCGCTTCAAGGTGGGATATCGCGGTATAAAGGGTCATCCACTATTATGTGTAGCGCATAGGGTCTCATCTTCTATATAATGCTGGAAATTAATCACTCCAATATATATACATATATATATATACACTACCATATATACCATCACATCCAGACAGATAATAAATCATCAATTCAAGCAATCAATCCAATAATTTAAATTTAATTATTTAAATTAACCGATAATCCAAACGAGTGAGATAAACTCACCTTTGATTTTTGTTTGCAACCCATTCCATCTCAACTATTTCCTTCACGATTTTGGACCTTGTAACAACATTGTATGGTTTTATTAATATTTGAACTAATCGAATGATCAATTATCATTAAATAAATTTAATTAATTAATTATTCCACTTAAACTAATTTTTCCTATAATAAATAAATTTTAAGTTACAAAAATAATTGATTAAGTTAATCTCCTTACATACTATTTTAAAATATCCAGGTAAATTTAAAATATAAATATGTATATTTATTTTGATTTTGAAATTACATACATACATATATATATATTTAAAAAAACTATTCTTATATAAACTTTCAAACCTTCTAAAATTCCTATTCTTCTCAAACTTCGTCTACATATATATTTTTTCAAAGCCTTATCCATATTCATTTGTTATTTCACAAATTTATTTCCTACTTGATAAATTTTTTTTTCAATGTCCCTTCCATTTAGCTTCCTTATATTCATTTCCTCAAGATTTACTTTATTTATCTTAAGTCAATTATCTTCCAATTAAATTCAAATTTTAAATTTCTATAAGTTTCCCAACTTATTTACATTTCACACTAATTTTAATTTAACTCTGCTTAAATTTCTATTCTAAACAAATTTAAATTTTTATAAGTTCTAGTCTCATTTAATATTCCATAGACCTTTTTTTGCTAATCTCCCAGAGTTTAATCAATTTCTTATATTTTCAAAAGCATTTTTGAAATCATATATGTACCCAAACCAAATTATTTCTTTGAATTTCAAAACTAAACTCAGTTTTGCAAACACTCCAATTTAAAACATTTAGGTAGCAATTCCTCTCTTGGAAACTCGAAAATGATCATCGATGATGCTGAAGTCGTCACCGAAGTTATTTTCCAGCGACCGAAGTGAGTTTAGTGCTTTTATTCTTTAGAAACATTTTCCAAATATTTTAAAATTCCAAACCACACCAGATTTCATATACAATTCAAAAATATTTCCCAAATAATATCATCATTATTTCTCCAAAACCTTTGAAAATATTTTCAAACTAAAAGGAATTTAATTTCCAAAATTTCGAATTCCAAAACCTTTCAATTCATATTCAAACATTACTATGGAATTTTTATTTCATTTTCAATTATGAATAACATTTATAATTTACATTTACAGATCCCATTTTGTTATATAAATTTGTTCCATAACCCTTGGTTATAATTTTAATCCCTGGTTAAATTTCCACACAACAATGATAATAATTTAATATTATCACTTCCTAACAACCAAGCAACCATATATAACTATAATAATTTACGAAAAAATTATTTATTTTATATAAAAAATAATTTTGGCAAAATTATTTCGTTTACCCACTTTTAAATAATACTGTGTTGGTTTGCCTAGTTTAAGAGTTTAGAAATCCCTATCGATACGGTTGTACTTCCCGTACCAACCAGAATTCATAAACACTCAACCGATAAGTCAACACAATATAAAAATAGTTTTTATATTCACTAACAAATACGTGCTCATATCTATTAATACGCTCAAAATCATCCAAGAGTACTACGGACTCTATTTCTATTGAGTAATCCCCACCAGAGCCAAGGTTCTTGCTTAAACTTCAGCTCTGATACCAACTGTAACGACCTGATTTTTCGACGCCCAAATATCGACATCCATACGTCCACTATATCAAATGCCGAATAATCAAATGCCGGAAAACCGAACCATTAGGGTTAAAGAAGAAGGAGGTAGAAGAAGAAATAGAAATAATATCAGAATCTCACAATCGCAGCGAAACAATATATAATAGATAAATGACTAGTCTTTAAACAAAAGAACTATATCTGTTTATACATTACATCATCAGAGTTCAACAAAATTCATAGCACACAATTGGACAGTTATCATAACCTGTCCTCACAAAACTGACTATGCAGTTAGTCATACACAACGGAATATTCATCAAAAACGTGATACGTCTCGCCATCCAGCTTGTCTCCTGAGTTCCACAGCATCCTTTCCTGTATCTATAATACTCGGTCTGACCCGAGCATTATAGCAAAATAACACCGAGTCGGTATGGAAAACCAAAGTGAGAAAACACACCCAACTGGATTATTAAAGTTTTCAAAATCCTTTGAAATCAAAGGTATCTCGTAAGACCACGCCATAAATAAACATGCCGGGTTTTTACCTTATGATAACCAAAACATTCTTATCAAATTCGTCTGATATTATAATAGTGTCTATAGAAAGTAAAATAGAATCTAGCTGAAATGCTTGCATCTCACGTTCCAGCAATAGTTGGGCACAATCAAAACCGTACAGACGCTTATTGGAGTTTGGATTCCATATAATGGCAGGGCTATTGGGGTACCGCATGTTGCAGTACGTGGTCTAGATCACCATACCGAGGATCCACCCTGATCGCCTGCATCACAAGACCGGAGCTACCCCTTACTGGATAGTCCGAATAAGATCACCCCGCGGTTGGGATCAACAACCGCCAACACAGCCGAATAAAAAGGACCTCTAGACAGGGATGACCTTACCCTAATTGGTTGTAAGCCCCTTAGCCTAGTGTGTACCCCCCCTATTTTAGCCATTCCCGGATGATAAGGCTCGAGGCTATGCGTTACCATTTTAGCACACATTCACTTAGAATGCTCATCATCCTTCTGACGATGTTCTAGTAGCTTTCGTCCATACAAGTCCGTTCTGGGTTCGAACGAAACCAAAGGCAATATATCTGCTACATCCATTTTGGAATCACCCCCAGGGTTAGTAGCGCTTAGCCCTTGCACTTCACTGCTCTATCTTCGACTCCAAGCTCTTGCCTTCCTCACAAAAACTTTCAAACCGGATCGAAGTGGTTTTCGGGAAATTAATCCTGATCCCGGTATCTTCGAAATGATCAGCGCATTAGCCAATATTGATAATCAGTCATTTAACTATCAAATAACATCCACAAACAAACATCAGATTTAAATAATTTTCCAAATTATTTATTTTCAAAATATCTTCGCAAGATATTTTTCTAAACTTCAACCCTTTGAAAATAGTTTTCAAAACATTTTTCTCTCGTGGGATAAATTTCGCCCAGTTGTTTCCTTTCCACTGAACAAGCCTTAATACTTTAGATTTTAAAATATTTAAATCACTTTATCCAAAAATGTATACCTCAAAACATAAAAACTACTTAAAACATTTTATTTAAAATCCTAGTTATAAAATTTTATAATAATTTCTCATGTAAAACTTAAGCCAAAACTAATTTAAAAATGAAAGTTATCATATAAGTTATAAATATTAAATAATTATTTTTAAATCACAATACTAGATAAACCTTTAAAATACTTTACTTAAATTAATAATCTTAATAAATATTTCCTTTTATAATTTTAAACCTACTAAATAATAATTTCTTTCTAAAACATTATTTTAAAATCACTTTAAACTTCTAACTTATACTTGGACATCTTCTTTGAAAATATACTTAGCTTTTCAGGGAAATACAATTTCCTTTACACACATTTCTAAAAATAAACCACTATCTATTAAAAAAAATCACCCTTTCCTTTATAAATTTCCACTGAATTTATACTTCTAAATTATCCTCTGATGAATATTGCACTTTATTCATAAACCCTATTTATAAATTCAATAATCACATTTTCTTTGGAAATACTGTTTCAAATCACTAAATCGATTTTCAAACAGATTCTCTAAATTAAATTCCCCATAGAATTTATTTCTTGATTTGTTCAAAGTTTATTTCAAAATCCATTAATTTCTGATTCACTAATTAATTATCATTTAGAATCTTATTTAAAGTTGAAGATATAAATTTCGTACATTATTTCAAAGTTCTCCTTTTATTTTTCCCAAATTCATTCAAATCTTGAATTTTAAAAATATATTTCTTCGTACTAAAAAAATATTGCTTAAATCCTTATTTGAAATAAAACCCCTTTTTCCCACTTATTCAAAATCTTTTTTTCCCATCCTTGAACTTATTATATAGGATTTAAAATCAAACATTTATCCCTTTCCCAAATTCGTTCCTTCAATTTATTTGAATTCACTATAATTATTTTACTCAAAAAATTTCCCTTTTTATTCCCTTTTAAAAATCCCAACTTTATATATATTTCATTTTTCTCAAATACTAATATATTCAACCAAGCCATAGCATTTAATAATTTTAATTCCAAATATAATCAATATAATCCATCACAGATTATCACATACATCACATTACTGAATATAAAATAAATTCAACATTTGAAGAATCCAGTTGGATCCCTTCAACCTGTTTTCTTACATCCATAGATGTTAGCACAATAATTTAAAATACCAATCCTGCTTCAAGGCGGGATATCGCGGTATAAGAGGTCTTCCGCTATTATGCGGGGTGCATAGGGTCTCATCCGCTATATAACGCGGGAAATCAATCACTCCAATCTATATACATACATATATGTATACATATATATATATATACACACACACTCTCCCGTATATAAATATCACGTCCAGACAGATAATAAATCATCAATTCAAGCAATCAATCCAATATTTAAATTTAATTATTTAAATTAACTGATAATCCAAATGAGTGAGATTAACTCACCTTTGATTTTTGTTTGCAACCCATTCCATCTCGACTATTTCCTTCATGATTTTGGACCTTGTAACAACATTATACGGTTTTATTAATATTTGAACTAATCGAATGATCAATTATCATTAAATAAATTTAATTAACTAATTATTTCATTTAAACCAATTTTTCCTATAATAAATAAATTTTAAGTTACAAAAATAATTAATTAAGTTAATCTCCTTACATACTATTTTAAAATAACCAGTTAAATTTAAGATGTAAATATGTATATTTATTTTGCTTTTGAAATTACATATATATAGATTTAAAAACACTATTCTAATATAAACTTTCAAACCTTCTAAAATTCCTATTCTTCTCAAACTTCATCTACATATATATTTTTTCAAAGCCTTATCCATAGACACACACACACACACACACACACACACACACTGTGACGACCCAACTTTCTACTCCCAGAAAGTCGCATCATCTTGAAGAAAGAAAGGGATAGAAGAAGAAAAGAAAGAGAAAGAAGAACACAAACAACATCAAAGAACTCTCAGCGGAATGAATAAAATATAATATATCTCATAAAATATTACATAGTATCTCATTACATCAGAGTACATAACTTAACAAACAGAGATTAGACAGTTATAAACTTCTGTCTAATTATACAACTCAAGTATACAATATACAGACACAACATACACAGCGGAACCAATCTATATCTACACGTCGAAGCCTCCTGCTCCATATCTCCTCCAGAATTCGTCAAGCTAACCTGGTCACTTGACTACTCATACATAATATGAGTACCCAAGAGTTTAATAAAACAGAAAATAAACACTCGGGTCAGACAGGGGTCTGGTGTGAGTAAACGGGTTAAAATTGCTTAACTTTAGAAAACCTTTGAAAAGAAAAGGTATCACGTAAGACTTCCCACACATAAACATGGAAAAGTTTTTACCTTACGCTAACCAAAACATTTGATAGGAAATCTAGTGATATTATAATAGTGTTTAGGGTTTTCAAGTAAATAAGAAATAGCCGAAATTTTTACATTCATTAAATTCCAGCTACTAGCCACAAAAGTGGGTAATACAATCAAAACCGTAGGGTCTCGTAGGGAAAATGGGTTTCCAACAATGGCAGGGCTACTGGGGTACCGCCCGTCACAGTACGTGGCCTAGATCACCGAAGACTCCCTTCATCCCCTGCAACACAAGGCCGGAACCATCCCTTACTGGACAGTCCCGAACAAGACAACCCCGCAGTTGGCCGCGACCCAACTGCCCACACAGCCGAAATAAAAGGGACCTCTAGACAGGGGAAAATCTTGCTCTCCAGTGGGAGCTACCCACGAAGCCTTGCTGCACCTCCCCTATTTTAGCCATTCCCGGTTGATGAGGCTTGAGGTTACGATTACCTTTATAGGACATCAAATCTTAGAATGCTCATCGTCCACCTGACGATGTGCTGAAAGCATTCAATCCATACAAGTTCGTTCCGGGTTCGAACGAAATCGAAGGCACTATCTCGTTGCACTCATTATTGGAATCACCCTCAGAGTCAACGACCATAGCCCTTGCACTCTAAATCTCCATCTCGAATCTATAAGCACTATTCCGTCAAACTCATTACGGAATCACCCACAGAGTTATACTGACGTATAGCCCTTACCCCTCGAGTCTTCACTTGCTCCACTTGGATTAACGACCTAACGTTTAATTGGAATCGATGTGGTTTTCGGATTCCAAATATGGAAACCCGATCCCGGTCTCATCGAAACCAAACGCCATTTTAATGTCCAAGTTGTTCTGAAGGGATTTAAACAGTTTAACTTATTCAGGATGATATATAAACAGATAGATGAATAACATTATCACAATAGATAATTCATATCAACATTCATCTTACAATAGCAGTATATCACACATATCATAGTCATCCAACACATCCAGTATCAACCTATCACCCAATATCAATCATCCAATATCATTCAACATCAAATATCAATCATCCAATATCAACCATTCAATATTAATCAATCACCCATAGCAGAATTGATTAACTCTTAATCAATTTAATTAATCTCTAATTAAATTAATTACTACCCTTTAATCACTTGGATTATCTTAATCCTGCTTCATTGATTTATTACAAATCAAATTCATTTATCATTCCTTAATGACCTTCTTTAATTAATCTTCTTTGATTAATTATCTCTTAATTACCTTCAAGTAATTATCCTTAACCATATTCAGTAATTAACCTTTTAATTACTATCATTAATTACAATAATTAATGATCCTTCATTAATTAATTAACTATAATTAATTACATTAAACCTTAATTAATTACAATTAATCAATCACATTTAAATTAATTACTTATATTAATCAACCTTGATTAATATCATTATTTATATTAATGATCCTTATTAATTAATTATACTTTAATTAAATAAATAATTAACTTATAATTAATTAACTCATTAATCATAATTAGTAATTATAATTTATAATTACTTATCTAAATCAATTAACTTCTAATTTACTTATTTTAATCCTTGATTAATTAATTCAATTAATTAATCCTTAATTACTTCACTAAGTAATTATTAAACAATTATATTAATAAATAATCCTTAATTAATTTCTTTATTAATTAATTACATTCATAATTAATCATTAATTACTTTATTAAGTAATTACACTTAATTAGTCCATAATTAAGTGATTATTAAATAAATAATTAACTAATTATTTAAAATTTATTAAACAATTAATTAATTAACATCTTATAATTCAAAATCCTAAATTAAATAAGAGAATATTAATCTTAATTAACAAATCATATTTAAGTATTCACAAATTCATATCAAAATAATTTAACATTATTTATCTTTATAAATAAGTTATTTAAAAATTGATTAAGCTTTAATAATTCAAAAACAAATTATTCAATTTGGTTTTCAATATTATAATCTTATCCTTATTTGAAAATAAAGGATTTAGAAATCAAATTCAATTTGAAAACACTTTAAGTTATCTAATTAAAACTTAGTTTTAAAAATCATTACTTGATAACTTTGATTTAATATCTTAAAATGATAACTTTCTTTTGAATTGAATTTCAATATTGAATCAAGATAATTACTTTCAAAAGCGATCATCTTAAACAATTTAAGTTTGAAATTAAATTCAATTATCACTCTTTAATAATTTGATTTATATTTACATCAAAGAACTAGCAATACCCTATAAATTTATTTCCCCTTTTATAAAAACCTGGGCTTGTACTTATTTATTCAATCATCAAATAACTTTGTAGTTAACAATATACAGGAAACCAACGCAAGAAGACTGCCCTAAAACCCGAGTGCACTCACGAGTAACTCTCGCGTTCCCTCCAACTTCAACTGCTCGAGCTTTTCACCGAAATACTCGAACACGAATTCGAGAAAACAGCACGTCTCCCCCAACTCTATTCATCTTTCCCAAATCCTTACGCCAACCCAACTGTGCACGCGACATGGTGCATATGCACCCCTGCCGTCGACCTTTATTGGCCACTGCGACGACCCTCCACGGTCCCAAACCCTCACGCAAGTGCTCAGGTGAACCCAGATCGAAGAATCACCATGCGAATCGAAAAATGACCCATTAGCTCGAAAAGAACAGCAGCTGTCATCATTCAAAACCCACCCTCGGCCGACGAACACGCCGTCACTACACCTCGCCGTCCTCACAAATCGAAACCCACATCCATGAATTACATCTCCACCAGAAGCGATCGAACACATTTCACTCTCCATGCTGAAATTGCCATGACATTTAAGCCGAAACATACAGTAATCTTAAACCCTATTCTCTTCAAATTCGATCAATTCAAACATTGGAAAAATTTAAAAGTATTTTTCCTATAATCAACAACATACATGCTAGCTACAATCCAAGAATCAAATCCAATTATCAAGTATATCATTCACAGTTCCTAAAAATTCCCATATCCTTCAAACCAAGAATTCTACTTCAATACACAATTAAAAATTGTGATACCAGTCCTAAAAATCCTATCTTTACAATTGTAATCCAGATATACATTCAAATTTAAAGTTTGAAATCATAAATTTTTGTCCAAAGTTTGGTTATTACTGTAAATAAAAAAAATATGAATAACTAATTTATTTAAAATCCTATAACCATTTTTAGATGATAAATCACTTGATTTCAAACATCTTTCTTTAATAAATCACGGTCCAATTCATGTTTAAAATCAAGTTATGGTGATTATGAGGGATTTGAAACTGTCTTACCAAACACAGTAACCATTCTAAATTTTCCCAGGCATTCAATATATCCAATTCAACATGCATTAAATTTAAAACAATTACTTCCTATAATCATTATGATATAATCACAAAATCAAGATTTATCAAGAATCAACTGTTTTTAAAAAAAGACATTTACTCACCTGAAATAAATGCAGTGCACAGAACAAGTTTTATTTTCCTTTGCATGCTTCAATTAGATGTTTTAATCTTGCTGTTGCAACTGATCTTGATCACCTCTAAGCATTTCAGATTGCAGTTGAACTTCCTTTGTTGCAGGTTAAAGATTTTCTTTTGAATGCAGGTTGAATTGATGATATTAAAAATAGTCAAATCTGTTGTTTGCAGGTGGAAGATTGAAGTTGCAGATTTTGATCTTCATTTTCATATGCAGGTTTTGATCATTGCAGATTTTAAGTTTTTGATTTGTTTTTGGTTTTCATTTCAGTTTTGAGAATAATTTCAGGTTATGAAGAGTAGTTGCCATTAATGAAAGAACTAAAAATGTTTTGATAAAACAAATTTTCTTCTTAAAACTTTAATAAAAGTAAAAATAAGAAAATGCCACTTGTCTTAAGAATTTACATTTGTCGCTAAGAAGCTTAATTGAGTAACAAGTGTTTTTAAGAGTGTTAATATGTTACATTTGTACTAAGGAATTTATTTATAAAATTCTACTTAATTTAAGATGTAAACATAAACTTACATATTTATTTTACTTTATTAATTAATAACTATATATGTAAATATAAACTTACTTTTAAAGAAAATATTATAAACTAATTATAATACAAATGAATCTCTTATATATGTATTTTATAACCATTTTAAAATTTTAAACAATTTAAAAGAGAACAAAACTATCACATTTCAAAAATAAACAATTGTGTTATGGTTTGAAAACAAATGAATTAATCCTTTACTTTAGAAAGATATAAATTTTTAAACAAATAAACTAAACTAAATTACCTTTTGAAAATAAAATTTCTAAACAAAGCTTTAAGTTACAATATCCATTCCTATATCAATTATTAAACATATCTTCAAATTATCAATAGATTAAATTTAAATTTCAAATAACTCAAATTATAACATATACATATACATATATATATATATATTACAATTTTATAATTAATCTTTAATTTAAAAAAAAGCTCATCTATTCACAATATATCAATTGTATATATTATAAATAGAATAAAATTTATTAGCTTTGAACAATAAATCTTATTCATTTTAAATTATTAAAGAGATATTGATCATCATTAACAGATTAAATAGTTATTAACCTTTAAAAAGAATAAACTGGCCAACTTTAAATTAAAATTATAAAGAGAATTATTAAACCAGTTAAATTATTAACACAGATTATTAAATTTATATTGCCCAAAATTCCGGGTCGTTACAATCCTCCCCCCTTAAAAGAATTTCGTCCCCGAAATTTAAAAGCAAAGGTAATTTAATAATCCAGTACAGATTTTATTTTAAATTAGCAAAACATTCCTAACAACCAGTTACTAACATCCATCGCAACCAATCAAACAAACAAACAAACCTCTATAACTAATTATTCTGACACTAATCAGAATAAAACTCTAATACTCTCTTGAGTTTCCCAAGATAAATCCCCGGGAGACTCGCACTATAAAAGCCAACAAACTAACTGCACAACCAAAATCCAGAGCTCAACTCATCTCTAGATCCATCAATCTGAACAGAACATCAGACTACTCTCAAATCCCGCTCAACAAACAACTCCAACTGAACTACAGATTCAACAATCAATTGATGAATCATACACGTACTCCCTCAGAGATACGTGATACACACAATGAATTCCAGCTATTCAAACTGACAATTCAATCTTATCCTATCAAAAACACAGATAAGAAATCCTCAAATGCTACAGCTCTAACCAACCAATCTTATCCAATATCTGTTCTCTTATCCAGAGAATTCTAACAACACTGAAGTCTCCAACTTCAAATACCAAACTCCTTATCTCATATCTGTAACTCAACAGATAATCCCGGACTGCCAAACTTTCTCCTGAATAGCTCAACCTATGCTGATACTTCCAGAAACAACTAGACCGAAGCAAACACTTCCTGGATTCTATTCAACAGAAAAGTCTTCCAAAATCCGTCGAAATCCAGAACACAAACTCTACTCCAAAGCAATAACAGACAGAACTTGCTTCCTTCCTTGCACAGCAGCTACCTTGCTTCCGCTGCACAACTCTGATTCTAAAATAGATGAGAGTATTGTTGATGAACACGAATACAAACTTATCCACAAATTTGGAAACCTTGTTCATCAAATCCATAAAAATCTGAGTGATACATCAGACACAGTCATACAACCTTAAAACAGAATCCTATTCCTCAAAACTATATCAGTCCAATTCCAATTCCAGAAATAATTATGAGCTGCTACACCAACTCTCCTTTCTCCAAAAACCATCCAACTATCAGGTTAACCACCAACATCGCTTCTGGAACCAAAACAAATATGGAACTCAACTCCAGATGCGTACAACCTTCTGAGTACCTCAGTAGCTTCTACTTCCATATGAGAATTCTCAGCCTCAACAAAAGATAGCCTAAGCAAAACTCCCAAATAAATCGCAAGTCACTTTTGCGATCCTACCTAGTTCGGATTTCAAAGAAAACTGTCCTCTCTTTACTAATTAGAACAGTTTTAAACTTTCCAAACAAGGTTAACCCTTCAAGAAAACATCACCACCTTCAGCCCGGACTGCTAAAAGAAGAATCACAAGAGTCCTGAACCACCAGAGAAACAAGCAACGTAGCTGCTTCCAAACTCTATCTCGATGATACAGCAAAGCCAAAAGATTTCGTTAACAGCACACCGAACACTTCGAGTTGCACTACTACTACAGCTAACCAACACTCTAATCCAAAGGCTTCTCCAAATCCAAAACCCATCAGCAAATCACACAACGGACCTCCGAGATGGCAGACATCTTCTCAAGAAACTCGGACTCCAAGCCAAGCATCCACAACTCTCTTACCTTAGGGAATAACAAGTGAGACCATGCCAAAGCAAAACGACTCATAGACCTTAGTCTCAAATTCCAAAACAGCCAAACTCCTCGCTGAAGATCCAAACAACTTTTACACAAACGAGTCTTCCCTGCAGCAGGTAAAGACTGCTCCTCAACCACTTCTAAAACTGCTTCAAAAGAAACATCTTCAGAAAAATATTCAAGGATACTGCATCTCATCACGCAGTTACCCAGATACCATCACTATTATCTGCACTTCCAACAGATCCAAACTCAAGAAAAATTCGTTTACCCGAGCGAAATCCAAACTTATACTTCAAAGATAAACTCCTAATCTTCAAAAGATTTCCTTCGGATATCAGAGAAATCCTCACTCCAAACTACAAATCTTACTCAAGACGGTATTAGGTCTACAGTCTCGACAAAAACTTCCAACCTCAAACATATGGACCTCTTCCATTAGTGGTAGTCGTGTTACACACACAAACCACTACTCCATCTACCTCTAAAACTTATGTTGGAAAATCCAAACAGATAACCCAACAGATAAGGTAGATATATATATAGATATATATACATATAGTTATATATAAAAATTACAAGTACGCTCTCTCAAGAAAGACACTCCTACAAAGCCTAGGTATTTACTCAACCTAATGCTCTTTACAGAAAGACACACTTCAGAGCCTAGGTATTCACTCAACCTACAGCTCTGATACCAAGTGTGACGACCTTAGGCTTTTCAATCATCGGGTAGCGGCTCACGACCGGTAGGCTTTGCAACCATCCCAGCCCTGCCGTGGCTCACATTGGTACCTCGGATTTGCTTTTACGGCCAGCCTCTCGACTCGCAACCAACCCAGGGCCTTCTACTACCCAAAAGGGATATGTAGGGGTAAGAGTCTCCCGTTCGCCACCTAACGCGAAGCGAGAACCCCCTATCACGCTGTAATGAAGCAAACCCGATCCGCAAATGAGATCTGCACTTTCATATAAATATTTATGAATTGACAGGCTAGGCACTGAAGTATGTAAGTGTTTCCAGATTTTGGATGAAAACTTGAATCCAAATCTAAGTTGAATTATGGGTATTTGGTGATTGAATGCTGATATGGGGAGTTTGGTCGATGGAGGATGGTCATAGGTGATCGCCAGTGGTGGCCGGAGTTGGTTTGAGGGAGTATGTGTTTGATATTTTTGGTTGTAGAACCAGCAGTTTAAGATGGTTTGCTTGTTGAGTCAGACTCGTTTGTAGTCTGATATTCTGTTTAGAATTGTTGATAGGAGCTCTATAGCTTAGTAGAATTGATTGATTGGATTCTATAGAGCGAGTATCCCGATATATATATATATATATATATATATATATATATATATATATATATATATATATATATATATACCGGGGGAACTCGTGAAGGCTTATCCAAAATTCTTTTGGATAAATAGTTTTGTTCTGATTGTGTGAATTGGTTGCTTTGGTTGTTAGCATATGATTAACATATGCTGTGTTTTAAAATTGAATCTGTAAATAGATTATCAAATTAACTTTGTTTTAAATTTCGGGGACGAAATTCTTTTAAGGGGGAAGGATTGTGATATCCCGGAATTTTGGACAATATAAATTTAATAATCTGGGTTTAAATTTAAATTGAATTGATAATTTTTGTTAATAAATTTGAAAATGAAATTGGAGATGTAAGTAAAGTTTTAAATTTTAAGTTTGAATCTGAAATGAAATTTTTAAAAATTGTGTTTCACTTTGAAATTTAAAAAGAAATTTTAAATTTGAATTTTGTTTGAAACAAGTGTTTAAATTTCTTTGTATAAAGAAGAATGTTTCTTAAATTTGAATTTAAGAAATTAGTTTCTTTAAATTATTAAATTAATTTAAATGGAATATTAATTATTTAATTAATGAATATGTGGATGTTTAATTAGGAAATTAATAATTTTTAAGTTAATTAAATTAGATTTGAGATTAATTAATTAAGGTTAATTAATCTATAATTTAGAATGGTTAATTAAGTTTTAATTAATGATTAAGATTTATTTAATCAAGTGATTAAAGATAATTAAGACTTTAATTAATACTTAATTAATTTATAATTAGAGATTAATTAAATTGTAATTAAAGATTTATTAATTGATAATTAATAATGATTAATTCAAGTTAATTCTTAATTATGTAATTAAGAAATGTTAATGAAGGTCATTGACTTAAAATTAATTAACAATTAATTAATGTGATTAATTCTTGATAATTAATTAGATTAATTAATTAATAATAATCAATTGTTTAATTACTTAATGAAGTAATTAATGAATTAATTACTTGGTGTAATTAATTTAATTAAGGTGATTAGTTTAGATTAATTAAGTTTAATTAATTTAAACATTTGTGGATTATTGATAATTACTTATGTAATTAATGAATTTATAATTACTTATGGAAGTAATTAAATAATAATTACTGAATGTAATTAAGGGTGTTAATTATAGAAGTAATTTAGATTTAAATTACTTTGAAATTAATTATGGGATTAATTTAAATAATTAATTAAGAGTAATTAATTTATGGGATGGTAATTAAAGTAGTTAATTACTGAATGGTTATTAATCAAAGGTGATTAATAGATATGTTGTTTAAATTGAAGATTAATTACTTTTGTAATTAATTTATATTTAGAGATTGATTAATGTAATCAGAAATCATTAATTAATTAATTAATGATGTAATTTGGAATTGATTAATTAAGGTATGATTAATATTAAATGCTAATTACTTATTGTAATTAGAGATAGTTAATCAAAAGGATTAAGTGAAATGGATAATGAGATGATGATTTATAAAATTGATTTGTAATCAATTGAAGATTAAGATAAGCAGGATTTTAATGATGAAGTAATTAATTTAATTTATTTTAAATTAATTAGAGATTAAGTAATTAATTTAATTCATTTTAAATTAATTATAGAATGGAATGATCGTTAGATAGTTGCTTATGTTTGATGATTGATATTGATTGCCATGTATGGTTTGTAATCTCAGTTATGAGATTAGTAGTGTATGTGATATGGATGCATTGGTTGCTTTTGGATGATAATATGGATTATCTGATTATGATATGAATTATCTGTTGGTAATGATAATGTTGGTTATCTGTTGTATTGTGAATTATCTATCTGTGTATATTTAGATAACGAATTGAATTGTTTTAAACTTAAAACAACTTGGACCCTAAAAGACACGCTTTGGATTTCGATGAGACCCGGATCGGGTTTCCATATTTGGAATCCGAAAACCACATCGACTCCAAATAACGTTAGGTCGTTAATCCAAGTGGAGCGAGTGAAGACTCGAGGTGTAAGGGCTATACGTCAGTATAACTCTGTGGGTGATTCCGTAATGAGTTTGACGGAATAGTACTTATAGATTCGAGATGGTGAATTAGAGTGCAAGGGTTATTGTCGTTAACTCTGAGGGTGATTCCAATATGAGTGTAACGAGATAATGCCTTCGGTTTCGTTCGAACCCGGAACGAACTTGTATGGATTGAATGCTTTCAGAACATCGTCAGGTGGACGATAAGCATTCTAAGTGTTATGTCCTATAAAGGTAAATCGTAGCCTCAAGCCTCATCAACCGGGAATGGCTAAAACAGGGGAATTCTGATCAGCTTAGCTCTTGCTGATTTTATGGTGAAGCAACTCAGGTTTGGGAGGAACATCTGAGTTTTTCTTGTGGATATATGGAACCATATTTCTGTGCTGGGTTGTCTGGTCTGTGCTTTTGCTCTTCGTCGGCATTTTCTTCTATTTCGGATCAGAGTTGTGCAGCGGAAGCAGTTTGGGATGTTTCTGTTTTCTTTTCCGGATAAGAAGAAGTTTGTTCTGTCTTCTGTTGTTGTGAAGCAGGGTTTGTGTTCTTGGTTTTTGGGTGATCTTGAGGAGATCATTGGATTGTTTTGATTCAGTCTGTTTCTTTTGGAATCAGCAAAAGTTGAGCTGATTAGGAGTGATGTTGGTAGCCCAGGATCGTCCGAAGAATTTTTATGGATAGGAGACAGAGGAATTTGGATTCTGGAATCGGAGATTGGATTTTGGTTAAGATTTTCTCTGATCCAATGAGCTATAAGTTTGGAAAGCTAGCTCCCCAGTGTTTTGGTTTCTTCTGTGTTTGGTAAGATCTGTGTTTGGTTTTTCTAGAGCTGAATTATCAGTTTGGATAACTGGGATTCAGTGTGTTTCACGTATCTCTGAGGGAGTACGTGTTTGATATTTCTGGTTGTAGAACCAGCAGTTTTAGGATGGTTTGTTTGTTGAGTCAGACTCGTTTGTAGTCTGATATTCTGAATAGAATTGTTGTTAGGAGCTCTATAGCTTAGTAGTATTGATTGATTGTATTCTATAGAGCGAGTATCCCGATATATATATACCGGGGAAACTCGTGAAGTTTTATCCAAAATTCTTTTTGGATAATTAGATTTGTTTTGATTATGTGAATTGGTTGCTTTAGTTGTTGGTATATGATAACATATGCTGTGTTTTAAAATAAAATCTGTAAATAGGTTATTAAATTGCCTTTGTTTTAAATTTCGGGGACGAAATTCTTTTAAGGGGGAAGGATTGTAACGACCCGGAATTTTGGACAATATAAATTTAATAATCTGGGTTTAAATTTATATTGAATTGATAATTTTTGATTAATAAATTTGATTTGATTTAAATAATCTTCTTTATTTAAATATTTAATTTGTGAAATTATTTTTAATGAGTTAATAAATTGTTTTCTATTTAATAATGTATGTGTATTTATGTATATATTTTATATAGATAAGTTGTTTTTAGTTAAATTGGTGTAGCATAATTTTAATATGTTTTGAAAATAGAAATGGTGATTTATTTTTAATTTAAGCTTTTCAAAATATTTAATTAAATACTATATGATTTTAAATGTGAGAAAAATGTTTTAATTAGTTTCAAATTCATTTTTAATTCAAGTTGTATATTAAATTATGTTACAAACTCTTTTATAAATTTGTTTTAAAAGTTTCTTTTCAAATGATTAATTTGTATATTATTTTATTTATAATAATAATACTTGCTTATTTCTTTAGAGAACTATTTATATTTATAATTATGTATAAGATTTAATTAACAAAGCTTAATACTTTATTAACTTTAATTATAAACACTAATTAATCATAAAGACATGTGTATGTATATTAAAGCTTAAAACTAACAAGTGTCTATTTTAAAATGACAAGTGTCAATATTTCTTTTTCATTTTCTTTTAATTCATTTAAAATCTGAAAATAAACATTCATGTTAACTTGCTCCTCATTCATTTGCATTTTTGTTTCATTCCTTAATCAAGAAAAGATCAATTTCATTCTCACAACCATATACAAGTCTGCATACATTTTGCATTCAATCAAAGATCTGCATTCCCCTAATTACTACCTGCAGCAACATGAATGCAGACATGCATTTCAACTTCATTTACAAAAAAATCCCGTGACTCCTCTTTTCCCCAAAATATTACCTGCATTTCAAATCTAAAACCCAAACAACTCCTCTTTCCCAAAATTACAACCTGCATGCAACAATTTAAGAACCTGCATTTCAACATGAAAGCATCATTTCCAAAATAAGCCTATAGCTCCTTCTTTCAAACCCAAAATACAAAACCTACAAGCATGAAAATTTAAAAACAAGTAAAAGCCCTACATTCCTTTGCATCTGCAACCTGTATTTGGATCTGGAAGCTCTGCATTTCTTAGCATTAGAAAAAACAAGCCTGCATGTTTTTAAAAAGCAACAATCAAAGATTTAAAGGGCCTGCATGCATTCATTTTCAAGTCTGATACCCTGCATATTGGAATGTGCTCTGCATGTTGCCATATAGAGGTGAGTAACACTTAATTTAAAGTAAATTAAGTAGGATTGCTTGCTTGTTTTTCTGATAAGTTAAAGGTTTGTATATGTTTTCTTTTTACTGCCTGTGCATATATGAATGCAATGCATGCTTGATTTCTAAGGTTCTGATTATTATAGTTGAGTTCAAATTTGATAAATAGTTTTTCTTGCATTAATCTGGTTGCTATTAGGAATTAGAATTTGAATGGAATTAGTTTATTTCTTGATAAAATAAATTTTTAAGCCTATATAAGCTGTTTAGTTTTATGATGTCTAGAAACATAAAAACAAACTAAATTCTGTATAAACTTGAAAATGTGGATATATTGAATTGGTGTTTCAAGTTTACTATCAGAATCATTGAGTAAATTCAGGAATTCTAAAACAGAAATTAAAATTTATTTTTGTTGTAAATAAGGTGCAGTTCCAAATCAACTGCATTTTTATTTTGGTCAAGTTTTGTTGAATCCAGCAATGGATTTGGTTGAAAATGGTTATGAAGATAGTGTATCCATCAGGGATTTTGGAAAAATTAGAAATCTGGATTACTTGTCATTATTGGTGTTGTAAATTGGATATTTCAGTATAGAACCCTAGTTTATTGAGGGTTACAGTTTTTGGGTCGATCTTAAACTACTCAGTGCATCGAGTTTGAAGCTTTTGGGAGTGATGATGGATGGTGAGGTGAAGAAGCTATCACCGGAGTTTGGTCGATGATGTTGGTCGGAGTTGAGAGAAAATGGTGTTGACAGGTTGTCACTGCAGTGGGGTTGATGTTGTGCAGGTTTGGGTTGTTGATGGTTGCAGAGAATTTTTAGCTCGGGTTGGTCTCGGGGGAAATAGGAGATGACTCGAAGTAACAGGGGAATGGACTCGAAGTTAAATAAGAAAGTCCTGTGTTATTTTTGTTCAGGCTTTTATTAAACAGAAACTGTTCTGTTACTTTAGAATTTTAAAAGTAAGTTTAACTTAAATCTGGAAATTTTACTTAGAATTTAAATCTGAGTCTGGAGATGAGTTCAAATATTTTGAATTCTGATGATTTAAATAATTTGAATGCAGAATTCAAATTGGTTTAAAATAAAAAAAAAGAAACAGGAACTGTTTCAGTTTTATAAGTTTGAAATAAAATGCAAACTAAAGTTTTAACTTAGGATGTTAAAACTGAATTCAAATATGAATTTAAATAAGTTCAAATTCTGGTCCTTTGAAATAGTTTAAAATTCAGGAAATTTTAAAGTTGTTTTTTTTAAATAAAACAGAAAACTGTTTCTGTTTTAAATGAAAAGTTAAATTTAAATTTTTAGGGTGAAGATTTAAACTGGGTTTAAGTCTGGAAATTTGAATATGAATTCAAATTTTGTTTGTCTGAAATTTGAAATCAATTATGTTTTTAAATTCAAATTTGATTTTAAACTCTCAAGTCTAAATGCTTGTGTGTTTTGGCATTTGAATTGAAAGGTTAAGTATTAAATTAGGAATTCAAGTGAATTCAAATATGAGTTTTAAAATCTGGATTTAAAATTTAAAACTTCAGTTTTTAAATAAAGGTTTAAATTAAATTGTTTTAATAAATTTGGTTTGAATTGAAATTTAAATTCTTTTTAATCTTATTAACAAAGTATATGTTTCTTGTAAACATATAAGATTAAGTTTTGTTTTGTTTTAAAAATCTTATTTTAAATAAATTTGAGTTTTAAAGTTTAAAAGTGAATGTTTAATGGAATTTAATGTAAATTTAAAAACATTTTGTTTTTAAATGCTTAATTAAATGTTTATCTAAAAGATAAATAAATGTTTAATGATTGGATTCATTAATTATTAAGGTAATTAGGATGAATATTAATTATTTAATTAATTAATAATGTGGAAGTTTAATTAAATAATTAATGATTTTTAATTTGATTTGAGATAAATTAATTAAGTTTAATTAATCTATAATTAAGGATGATTAAGGATGATTAATTAAATTTTAATTTATGATTAAGATTCATTAATCAAGTGATTAATGATAATTTAGATTTTAATTAACACTTAGTTAATTAATAATTAGAGATTATTTAAATAGTTATTAAATATTAATTACTTAATAACTAATGATAATTAATTTAAGTTAATCTCTTAATTAAGTAATTAAGAAATGTTAATGAAGTCATTAACTTAAGATATTAACAATTAATTAATGTGATTAATTTTGATAATTAATTAAATTAATTAATTAATTAATTAATAATCAATTGTTTAGTTTTAATTACTTATGAAAGTAATTAGTGAATTAATTACTTAATGTAATTAATTAAGGTTAATGTGATTTGTTTAGATTAATTAATTAAGTTTAATTAATTTAAAACAATTGTTGATTGTTTGATAATTACTTATGTAATTTATAAATTTGTAATTACTTAAGGAAGTAATTAGTTAATAATTACAGAATGTAATTAGTTAAAAAGATATTGATCACCATTACCAGATTAAATATTTATTAACCTTTAAAAGATCAAATTTACAAATTTTAAATTAAAATTATAAAGAAAGTTATCAAGTCAATTAAATTATTAACACAGATTATTAAATTGTTATTGCCCAAAATTCCGGGTCGTTACAATCCTCCCCCCTTAAAAGAATTTCATCCCCGAAATTTAAAAGCAAAGGTAATTTAATAATCCAGTACAGATTTTAATTTCAATCAGCAAAGCATTCCTAACAACCAGTTACTAACATCCATAGCAATCAATAAACAAACCTAACTAATTATTCTGACACAAATCAGAATAAATCTACTCACACTATCTTGAGTTTCCCAAGTATAAATCACCGGGAGACTCGCTCTACAAAAACCAACAACTAACTACACAACCAAAATCCAGAGCTTCACTCATCTCTAGATCCTTTAATCTGAACAGAACAACAGCCTATTCTCAAATCCATCTCAACATCCAACTCCAACTGAACTACAGATTCAACAACCAATGATGAATCATACACGTACTCCCTCAGAGACACGTGTTACAAAATGAATTCCAGATATCCAAACTGGCAATTCAATCTAACCCAATCAAAACACAGATAAGGAATCTTCAAATGCCTCAGCACTACTCAACCAATCTTATCCAATATCTGTTCTCTTAACTAGAGAATTCTAACAACACTGAAGTCTCCAACTTCAAATGCCAAACTCCTTATCTCATATCTGTAACTCAACAGATAATCCTGGACTGCCAAACTTCTTCTTGATCAGCTCAGCCTATATTGATACTTCTAGAAACAACAAGACCAAAACAAACAGTTCCTAGATCCTGATCAACAGAAAAGACTTCCAAGATCCGTCGAAATCCAGAACTCAAGCTTTACTACCCAAGCAATAGCAAATTGAACTTGCTTCCTTCCTTGCACAGCAGCTATCTCGCTTCCGTTGCATAACTCTGATTCTGGAATAAATGAGAATATTGTTGATGAACACGAGTACAACTTATCCAATATATCCGGAAACTTTGTTCATCAATTCCATAAAATCTGAGTGACCCATGCGACTCAGACACACTACCTCAAGCAGAATCTAACTCAAAACTAGATCCGACCAATCCAAATCCCAAAAATATTTCTGAGCTGCTACACCAACTCTTCTCCAAGAACCATCCAATTATCCGACTAACTACCAATATCGCTTCTGGAACCAAAACAAATATGGAACTCAACTTCAGATGCAGACAACCTTCTGAGCACCTCAGTAGCTTCTACTTCCATATGAGAATTCTCAACCTCAACAAAAGATAGCCTAAGCAAAATTCCCAAATAAATCGCAAGTCACTTTTGCGATCCTACCTAGTTTGGATTCCAAAGAAAACTATCCTCTCTTTACTAATTAGAACAGCTTTAAACTTTCCAAACAAGGTTAATTCTTCAAGAAAACTTCCACCAACTGCTCGGGCTGCTGAAAGAAGAACCAATAAGATTCCTGAACCATCCGAGAAACAATCAACTCTGCTGCTTCCAACACTATCTCGATGATACTGCAAAGCTAAAAGACCTTCTCGTCAGCACACCGAATTCTTCGAGCTGAACTGCTACCACAGCTATCCAAGACTTCCAAATCCAAATACTTCTCGAAGACCAAAACCATCTACAAACCATACAATGGACCTTCGAGATGGCAGACAACTTCTCACGAAACTCGGATTCTAAACCAAGCATCAATATCTCGCTTTCCTTAGGGGATAACAAATGAGACCATGTCAAAACAAAACAACTCATAGACCTTAGTCTCATATTCCAAAACAGCCAAACTCCTTGCTAAAGATCCTGACAACTTCTACGCAGATGAATCTTCTCTGCGGCAGGTAAAGACTGCTCCTCAACCACTTCTAAAACTGCTTCAAAAGAAACATTTTCAGAAAAATATTCAAGGATACTGCATCTCATTACGCAGTTATCAAGATATCATCACTTACTTCTGCACTACCAACAGATCTAAACTCAAGAAAAATTCGCTTATCCGAGCGAAATCCGAACTTACACTTCAAAGATAACTCCGAATCTTCAAAAGATTTCCTTCGGATATCAGAAAAACCCTTACTCCAAACTTCACATCTTACTCGAGATGGTATTAGGTCTACAGTCTCGACAAAAACTTTCAACCTCAAACATATGGACCTCTTCCATCAGTGGTAGTCGTGTTATACACACAACCCACTACTCCATCTATCTACCTCTAAAACTTATGTTGGAAAATCCATACAGATAACCCAACCTATTAGGTAGATACCGATATATACATATATATACATAAATATATAGTTATATATAAAAATTACAAGTACGCTCTCTCAAGAAAGACACCACTACAGAGCTTAGCATTCACTCAACCTAACGCTCCCTAAAGAAAGACACACTTCAGAGCCTAGGTATTCACTCAACCTACAACTCCCTAAAGAAAGACACACTTCAGAGCCTAGGTATTCACTCAACCTACAGCTCTGATACCAAATGTGATAGTCTAGGCTTTGCAACCATCGACAGCGGCTCACCGACTGGTAGGCTTTGCAACCATCCCAGACCCGTCGTGGCTCACATTGGTACCTCGGATTTGCTTTTACGGCCAGCCTCTCGACTCGCAACCAACCCAGGGCCTTCTACTACCCAAAAGGGACATGTAGGGGTAAGAGTCTCCCGTTCGCCACCTAACGCGAAGCGAGAACCCCCTATCACGCTGTAATGAAGCAAACCAGAGCCTAGGATTTGTTAAACTAAAATCGACTTTCACTCCCAGAAAATCGCGTCATGAATTAAGAAAGAAAGGGATAGAAGAAGAAAAGAAAGAAGAGAAAGAAGAAACAACACAAGAATCTCAACAGCGGAACGAATAAATTATATTAATAACAAAGTATAACATAGTATACATCAAATATCAGAGTTACACAGACATATACATCACATACTAGACAGTTATAAACACCTGTCTAGTTATTACAACTCAATACAAACACAACACTCAGAGATACAAAACACAGCGGAACTATATAACTATACGCGGAAGCCTCCTGCTCCATATGCTCCTCCACAATTCGTCAAAGCTAATCCTGAATCCTAACCTGAATTCCCTTGACTACTCATAAAAATTTGAGTACCCAAGAGTTAAAGAAAAACAGAAATAACTCCGGGTCAGACATGGGTCTGGTGTGAGTAACAGGTTAAAGTTGCTTAATTTTCAAAACCTTTGAAAAGAAAGGTATCACGTAAGACTTCCCACACATAAACATGGAAAAGTTTTTACCTTACGCTAACCAAAACATTTGATAGAAAATCCGATGATATTATAATAGTGTCTAGGGTTTTCAAATAAATAAGAAATAGCCGAAATTGTTACATCTATTAAATTCCAGCTACTAGCCACAAAAGTGGGTAATACAATCAAAACCGTTGGCACTTATTTGATTTTGGATTCCATACAATGGCAGGGCTACTGGGGTACCGCCCGTCACAGTACGTGGCCTAGATCACCGTACCGAGGATTACTCCCTTCACCCCTTGCAACACAAAGCCGGACCCGTTCCTTACTGAACAATTCCAAATATGACAACCCCGACGATTGTCATGATCAACCGTCCACACAGCCGAAATATAAAGGGACCTCTAGACAGGGGTAAATCTTACTCTCAAGTGGGGGCTACCCACGAAGCTTTGCTGCACCTCCCCTGTTTTAGCCATTCCCGGTTGATGAGGCTTGAGGTTACGATTTACCTTTATAGGACATAACACTTAGAATGCTCATCGTTCACCTGACGATGTTCTGAAAGCATTCAATCTATACAAGTTCGTTCCGGGTTCGAACGAAACCGAAGGCATTATCTCGTTACACTCATTTTGGAATCACCCTCAGAGTTAACGATAATAACCCTTGCACTCTGATTCACCATCTCGAATCTATAAGATCTATTCCGTCAAACTCATTACGGAATCACCCACAGAGTTATACTGACGTATAGCACTTACACCTCGAGTCTTCACTCGCTCCACTTGGATTAACGACCTAACGTTAATTGGAATCGATGTGGTTTTCGGATGTCCAAATATGGAAACCCGATCCTGGTCTCATCGAAATCCAAAGCGTGTCTTATTAAGGCCAAGTTGTTTTAAGTTTAAAACAATTCAATTCATTATCTAAATATACACAGATAGATAATTCACAACACAACAGATAATCAATCTTATCATTATCAACAGATAATTCATACCAAATCAGATAATCCATATTATCAACCAAAAGCAACCAATGCATCCATATCACATACACTATCCATCTTACAACTGAGATTACAAACCATACCAAACAACCAATACCATCATCAAACATAAGCAAATGATCAAATGATCACACCCTCAATAATTAATTTAAAATGAATTAAATTAATTACTCAATCTCTAATTAATTTAAAATTAATTAAATTAATTACTTCATCATCAAAATTCTGCTTAACTTAACTATTAATTGATTTCTAATCAATTTATAAATCATCATCTCATTATTCTTTTAAATTAATCATTACTAATTAACCATCTCTAATTACAATAAGTAATTAACATTAATCACACAAGTTAATTATATTAACCCTACATATATATATTAATCACCCCTGATTAATAATCATTCAGTAATTAACTACATTAATTACTCAACCCAATAAATTAATTATTCTAAATTAATTATCTAAATTAATCCCCTTGATTAATTTAAAAGTAATTTAAATCCAAATTACTTCTATATAAAATATCTTTAATTACATTCAGTAATTATTAATTAATTACTTCCTTAACTAATTACAAATCAATTAATTACATAAGTAATTATCAAACAATCCATAAATGTTTAAATCAATTAAACTTAATTAATTAATCTAAACAAATCACATTAACCTTAATTAATTACATTAAGTAATTAATTCATTAATTACTTTCATAAGTAATTAAACCTAAATAATTGATTATTAATTAATTAATTAATCTAATTAATTATCAAAATTAATCACATTAATTAATTGTTAAATAAATCTTAAGTTAATGACCTCATCAATATTTCTTAATTACTTAATTAAGAAATAAACTTAAATTAATCATCATTAGTTATTAAGTAATTAATATTTAATTACTATTTAATTAATCTCTAATTATTAATTAAGTGTTAATTAAAATCTTAATTAATCATTAATCACTTGATTAATGAATCTTAATCATAAATTAAAATTAAATTAACCATCCTTAATTATAGACTAATTAAACTTAATTAATTAATCTCAAATCAAATTTAAAATCATTAATTATTTAATTAAACATCCACATTATTAATTAATTAAATAATTAATATTCATCTTAATTACCTTAATAATTAATGAATCCCATCATTAACCTTTTATTTATCCTTTAGATAAACATTTCTTATTTAAATTAAGCATTTAAAAACAAAATGTTTTTAAATTTACATTAATTTCCATTTAACATTCTCTTTAAACTTAAGTCTAAAATTTGTTTAAAATAAGATTTTAAACAATACAACTTAATCTTATATGTTTACAAGAAACATATACTTTGTTAATAAGTTGAAAAGATATTTAAATTTCAATTCAAATCAAATCCAAATTAATTTAAAAAGATTACTTTAAATTTTCAAAATTTAAATATAACTTCTGAACTTATTTTAGTTTTAACTCTTTAAAACTCTTCTATAATTTATACCTTTAATTCAAATGCAAGCCATTTGAAAACAATTTAAATTTAAATCTTTAATTTAAAAACTGAAGTTTAAATTTTAAATCCAGATTTACAAACTCAGTTTTGAATTCATTTGAATTCCTAAATTAAATACTTAACCTTCCAATTCAAAATGCAAATCACATATGCATTTATATTTGAGAGTTTAAAAATCAAATTTGAATTTAAAAACATAATTGATTTCAAATTTCAGACAAACAAAATTTGAATTCATATTCAAATTTCCAGACTTAAACCCAGTTTAAATCTTCGCCCTAAAAATTTAAATTTAACTTTTCATTTAAAACAGAAACAGTTTTCTGTTTTATTTAAAAAAAAACAAACTTTAAAATTTCCTGAATTTTAAACTATTTCAAAGGACCAGAATTTGAACTTATTTAAATTCATATTTGAATTCAGTTTTAACATCCTAAGTTAAAACTTTAGTTTGCATTTTATTTCAAACTTATAAAATTGAAACAGTTCCTGTTTCTTTTTTATTTTATTTTAAACCAATTTGAATTCTGCATTCAAATTATTTAAATCATCAGAATTCAAAATATTTGAACTCATCTCCAGACTCAGATTTAAATTCTATGTTAAATTTCCAGATTTAAGTTAAACTTACTTTTAAAATTCTAAAGTAACAGAACAGTTTCTGTTTAATAAAATCCTGAACAAAAATAACACAGGACTTTCTTATTTAACTTCGAGTCCATTCCCCTGTTACTTCGAGTCATCTCCTATTTCCCCCGAGACCAACCCGAGCTAAAAATTCTCTGCAACCATCAACAACCCAAGCCTGTACAACATCAACCCCACTGCAGTGACAACCTGTCAACACCATTTTCTCTCAACTCCGACCAACATCATCGACCAAACTCCGGTGATAGCTTCTTCACCTCACCATCCATCATCACTCCCAAAAGCTTCAAACTCGATGCACAGAGGAGTTCAAAATCGACCAAAACTGTAACCCAAAATAAACTAGGGTTCTACACATTAAATCCCCAATCTAAATTCCAAACTCAAATTTGAATAGTAAACCAATTCAAAAATTTACTGCGATCCATGATATATAAACTACTTCTAGAAATCAAATTCAACTAGTTAAATTTCAAGGATCAACTAATATTGATCAAAATGAAAAACGCAGTTAATTTTCAAAACTGTATTTTATTTTAACACTGTAAAGTTTAATTTTAGTCTTAAAATCCTTGAATTTACTTAATGATTCTATTAGTAAACTTATGCTATTCTAGAATATCATGATTTATTCAAAGCTAAGTAATAACAACAAATAAACAAGTCAAGGAAAAAAATCTAAAAATCAAACATCAGATGAAATTTTAGAAATCACACATGCACAGTCAAAATCATGTTTCACAAACACATACTTGCAGATCAATTCATAAATATTTATCTGAAACTCATAAGCATGATTAACTACCTATTAAACAGTTTTAAAAGTTTGAGTTACTCACCTCTATTCAAAGTGCAGAGCACATTTCAATTTGCAGAGTACCGGACTTGAAAATGAATGCAGGCAGGCTCCTTTGAATGCTTTTAAGATTGAAATGCAGTAGCTTGAATCCCTTTTAAAACTTGAATATTGCTTTTTAAATGATGCATGCAGATCTTTGAAATGCAGAGCCTTCTTACTTGATTTATAATTGATGCATGCAGGCCTTCAAACTTGATGAAGATTGAACAGAGCTTTTGTTTTCATATGCAAGAACATGCAGGTCTTTACTTTCATGTTGAAATGCAGGTTCTTAAATTGTTGCATGTAGGTTGTAATTTTGGGAAAAGAGGAGTTTGAATGCAAAGTTTTACAGGCTTTTGAATTTGCAGAAGATTGTTGTGCAGGTTTTGAATTTTGAAGAATGCAGATCTTTGTTTGAATGCAAAATGTATGCAGACTTGTATATGGTTGTGAGAATGAAGTTTTGGTTTTCTTTCTTAAGGAATGAATAAAAATGCATATGAATGAAGAAACAAGCTAATATGAATGTATATTTTCAGATTTAGATTAATTAAAAGAAAAAGAAAAGAAAACATTGACACTTGTCATTTAAATGTAGACACTTGTTAGTTTTAAGTCTTAATATATGTACACTTGTCTTCATAAATTAATAAATATGTTTAATTAAAGTTAATAAAGTATTAAGCTTTGTTTATTAATTCTTATACATAATTATGAATATAAATAATTCATTTGAAAAAAAGAAACCTTTAAAACAAATTTATAAAAGAGTTTGTAACATATTTTAATATACAACTTGAATTAAAAATGAATTTGAAACTAAGTAAAACATTTATCTCATTTTAAAATCATATAGTATTTTAATTAAATATTTTGAAAAGCTCAAATTAAAAATAAATCACCATTTCTATTTTCAAAACATATTAAAATTATGCTACACCAATTTAACTAAAAACAAATTATCTATATAAAATATATACATAAATACATATACATTATTAAATAGAAAACAATTTATTAACTCATTAAAAATAATTTCACAAATTAAATATTTAAATAAAGAAGATTATTTAAATCAAATCAAATTTATTAATCAAAAATTATCAATTCAATATAAATTTAAACCCAGATTATTAAATTTATATTGTCCAAAATTCTGGGTCGTTACAATCCTTCCCCCTTAAAAGAATTTCGTCCCCGAAATTTAAAACAAAGGCAATTTAATAACCTATTTACAGATTTTATTTTAAAACACAGCATATGTTATCATATACCAACAACTAAAGCAACCAATTCACATAATCAAAACAAATCTAATTATCCAAAAAGAATTTTGGATAAAACTTCACGAGTTTCCCCGGTATATATATATCGGGATACTCGCTCTATAGAATACAATCAATCAATACTACTACGCTATAGAGCTCCTAACAACAATTCTATTCAGAATATCAGACTACAAACGAGTCTGACTCAACAAACAAACCATCCTAAAACTGCTGGTTCTACAACCAGAAATATCAAACACGTACTCCCTCAGAGATACGTGAAACACACTGAATCCCAGTTATCCAAACTGACAATTCAGCTCTAGAAAAACCAAACACAGATCTTACCAAACACAGAAGAAACCAAAACACTGGGGAGCTAGCTTTCCAAACTTATAGCTCATTGGATCAGAGAAAATCTTAACCAAAATCCAATCTCCGATGAACTTGCTTGCTTTCCAAACTTGCTTGCTTCTGCCCAAACAACAGATCAAAACTCAACTCAGCACTTCAAAGATGAACTCCGAACCTTAACAGGTTACCTTCAGAGATCGATGAAGTACTTCATCACAACAGAACTCACTCGAGACGGTATTAGGTCTACAGTCTCGACAAATACACTTCCAACCTCATACATCAGACTCCAACCAATGGCAGTCGTGTTACACACACTTCAACCTCATCTACCTTTATAACTTATATTGGAAAAACCTTAACGGGTAATCCAACAAATAGGTAGAAATAATTATATATATATATATATATATATATATATATATATATATATATATATATATTAAAAATACAAATACGCTCTCTCAAGATAGACACCACTACAGAGCCTAGGTATTCACTCAACCTAATGCTCTGATACCAAAATGTCACGACCGACTTTCTTTTAAGGGGGAAAGATTGTAATATCTCGGAAATTTGGACAATTTAAATTTAATAATCTGGGTTTAAATTTAAATTGAACTGATAATTTTTGTTAATCAATTTGATTTGATTTAATAATCTTCTTTATTTAAATATTTAATTTGTGAAATTATTTCCAATGAATTAATAAATTGTTTCCTATTTAATAATGTATATGTTTTTGTATATATTTTAATAGATAAGTTGTTTTTTTTTAAATTGGTATAGCATAAATTTTAATGTTTTAAAAATAGGAATTGTGATTTATTTTTAATTTAAGCTTTTGAAAAATATTTAATAAAGTACTCTATGATTTTAAATATATAAGATAAATGTTTTAATTTGTTTAAAATTCATTTTAACTTAAGTTTGTATATTAAAATAAGTTATAAAATGTTTGTTTTTTTCTTTTTAAACTATAAATTTATAAAATTTGATTCGTTAATCTAATTTGAGATTTAAAATACAATTTTAAATATGAACATGCATTCATTAAGTATAATTTTCTTTAACACTTAATTTAAATAACAAAAATATTAAAAAGACATATGTAAGCATGGTGGAACATGTGTTAGATATTTAAGTGAGTATATTTACATGTGTTCATATTTGAGACATGTGTCATTGTTTGAAATTTGTTTTTCTTTAATTTTAAATTCATCATTAACTAGCTATATAAACATGTATTTATTCATTTCATTCCTCTTTCTCATTTTTTCCATTTCTGAACAAAAGAAATATGAAAATCAGTTCAATTGCATTTTGTTTCTTCAATCTGAAACAAAGGCTTGCATTTCTAAAACCAGTAAACACTTGCATGCAAATTCTTCAAAAAATTCAAGTCTGCATCCTCTAAACAGCCTGTAACTCCTCTTTAAAACCTGCAAGATCAAAGATCATTACCCTGCATTGCATTCAACTCCTCTCCTATTCAAACATTCAAAAACCTACAAATTATTCCCTGTAAACACTTGCATTTCTCAAACCTGCATTACACAAGACCCTGTAACTCCTCTTTAAAACTGCATGCATCAATAGAGCCTGCATCTTTTTTCAAATGAATCTGGAAAAAATAAGCAAGAAGGTCAGCATGCATGTAAGATTAAGAAGCAAGAAACATGTCTGCATTTTTTTTCAAATGAATCTGGGAAGAAGCATTAAAGCAAGAGGCCTGCATTCATCTTTAAACTGGATATTGGCATCTGCATCAACATTTTAAAAATATGTGCTCTGCATCTTGCAAATACAGGTGAGTAACACCTAATTTAAATAAATTAAGTAAGGTTGCATGTTTCTTATCTGATGAGTTTAATTTTTGTATATGTTTCTTTTAAACTACCTGTGTATATATGATGGTGTACCTGAAGAAGCTCTGTTTTCTTTGATTTCAAGTTTCAGTAAGATGTAATTCCCTTGCCTTTTAATTTAATCTTCATTTGAGATTAAGACCTAAACAAATATGTTTGATTCATTATAAAACTTCATGTTAAAATTTGTACTAAAGTTAAAAACATAGAAATGGCCCTGGGAATTCTCAAGGGAAGATCAATCAGTAAATGATGAAATTTCATGTTTAGAAATTTATGAATTCAAAGATATAAATTAAATCACCGTACTAAATCATGATTTTAATATCAAAAATTACAAATTATAAGGCTGTATACAAAATGCAGTTTTGAAACTTCTATATTTTACATTTTTGTTAAGTGCATTTGATCCTTGCATTTGATTTGATTGAAATTGCTTCTGGAGTTAGATTTGCTATCAAGTATTATAGGAAAAATATACTATTGGATTAAAATTCAATATTTTTGTTGAATTTGGGATTTTCCAGTTAAGAACCCTAGTTATTTGGTCACTGTGTTTGGTAAGATTGTAGTTTCCTCGGTTGATCGAGTTCAACCACGTTTTGCATGATGATAGATGGTGGTTGGGTGAGATCTTCGCCGGAGTATGGAAGGTGATGGTGGTCAGTGATAGGAGGCATTGATGTTGACAGGTTGGGAGGTGTTTTGTGTCTGCAGTTCCAGGTTTGTAATCTGGATCTCGAATTTGAATTTGAGCATATGTTGTAGAAGTGGGTGTCGAGTTGGCCTGAGGGAAAGATTATTGACCATGGGATGGTCGTGGGTTGGGCCGGTGGTGGCCGGAGTGGATGGGCAGATGCACAGTGGGGTGTTGTGCATGGTTGTGTTGAAGTGGTTGTTGCAGGGTTTTGTGGCACGGGTTGGTCTCGGGAAATTGACAAGGTGACTCGAAGCAAGAGGGTAATTTACTCGAAGTAAATTTTAAGGTAGCTCGAGTGAAGTGCTGTTTCAGGTTTTTGCATTTTTGACAGTAACTTGTTTTCCAGGTTTCTAAGATTTGTAGTAAAGTAAAATGCATAACCAAAATCTGAAAAAGTTTGAATCTAGAATTTAATTTAAATTTAATAAGTTATAAATTGTAGATCTTTGAAACAAATTTGAAATGCTTTTAAAATTCAATTTTGGTTTTAAACTATAAACAGAAACTGCTTTTCTGTTTTAAAAATTTAAAAGTATAGTTCAAATTGGAAAATGAAGTCAAACTGTAATGTTTTAAAACTGAAACTTAAATTTGAATTTAATAATTTAAATCTGAGATTTGAAATCATTTTTGAATTCAAATTTAAGATGTTAAACTAAAACAAGAAATTGTAATTTCTTGAACTTGGATGTTTAATTAAATAATTAAAGATGTTTAATTTAATTTGAGATTCTTGTGTTGTTTCTTCTTTCTCTTCTTTCTTTTCTCTTTTCT
Organism: Allium cepa; assembly: GCA_030765085.1. Lineage (NCBI taxonomy): Eukaryota > Viridiplantae > Streptophyta > Magnoliopsida > Asparagales > Amaryllidaceae > Allium > Allium cepa. Next base: position 112,652,464 of record CM060934.1, read on the forward strand.
ATCCCTTTCTTTCTTAATTCATGATGCGATTTTCCGGGAGTGGAAGTCGGGTCGTGACATTTTGGTATCAGAGCGTTAGGTTGAGTGAATACCTAGGCTCTGTAGTGGTGTCTTTCTTGAGAGAGCGTATTTGTATTTTTAATATATACATATATATATATTTATTGGTTCTACCTATTTGTTGGATTACCTGTTCAGTTTTTTCCAACATAAGTTATAAAGGTAGATGAGGTAGAAGTGTGTGTAACACGACTACAATTGGTTGGAGTTTGATGGATGAGGTTGGAAGTGTATTTGTCGAGACTGTAGACCTAATACCGTCTCGAGTGACTTATGTTGTGATGAGGACTTCATCGATCTCTGAAGGAAACCTGTTAAGGTTCGGAGTTCATCTTTGAAGTGCAGAATTGAGTTTTGATCTGTCGGTTGGGCAGGAGTAAGCAAGTGATGGTATCTTGATATCTCAGGAAGTAGTAGCTGCGGGATGAGATGTAGTGACTATGGATATTTCCGAAGATGTTTCTTTGGAACAAGAATAAGAAGTGAGTCAGCCGGTGATGTGGCTGAGTTTAGCTGAGTGTTCTGAGTTGATAGGGAGTCTTCTGGCTGAGTAGTTTTTCTGAAGTGGAGTTCAGAAGCAGCAGAGTGGATCTTTTCTCTGGAAGGTTGGCTAAGTCAGCATAAGCTGTTCTGTTTGGTTGAGAGAGAGCAGTTTCTTTGGATTTAGGCTGAGTTGATCGCAAAAGTGACTTGCGATAATATGTTCTCTTGTGTTTGTTGGAGATTGTCTGGATGTCTTTTGGAAGTCAGAGTTTGTCAGCATCTGGAGATCGAGTTTTCTTTCCAGGAATGGAACTGGTGGTTCAGTTAGTAGATGGATGGTTCCTTGAGATGGAAGTTGGTGAAGCAACTCAGGTTTGGGAGGAACATCTGAGTTTTCTTTATGGATATGTGGAACCATATTTCTGTGACTGGGTTGTCTGGTCTGTGCTTGTGTTCGTCAGCATTTTCTTCTGTTTCGGATCAGAGTTGTGCAGTGGAAGCAGTTTGGAGGTGCTTCTGTTTGTTTCTCGGATAAGGAGAAGTTTGTTCTGTCTTCTGTTGTTGAGAAGCAGGGTTTGTGTTCTTGGTTTTTGAGTGATCTTGAGGAGAACATTGGATTGTTTTTTTTAGTCTGTTTCTTTTGGAATCAGCAAGAGTTGAGCTGATTAGGATGGATGTTGGTAGCCCAGGATTGTCCGAAGAGTTTTTTTATGGATAAGAGACAGAGAAATTTGGATCCTGGAATTGGAGATTTGATTTTGGTTGAGTTTTCTCTGATACCAAAATGTCACGACCCGACTTCCACTCCCGGAAAATCGCATCATGAATTAAGAAAGAAAGGGATAGAAAAGAGAAAAGAAAGAAGAGAAAGAAGAAACAACACAAGAATCTCAACAGCGGAACGAATAAATTATATTAATAACAAAATATAACATAGTATACAACAAATATCAGAGTACACAGACATATACAACACATACTAGACAGTTATAAACACCTGTCTAGTTATTACAACTCAATCACAAACACAACTCTCAGAGATACCAAACACAGCGGAATATATAACTATACGCAGAAGCCTCCTGCTTCATATGCTCCTCCATAATTCGTCAAAGCTAATCCTGAATCCTAACCTGAATTCCCTTGACTACTCATAAAAATTTGAGTACCCAAGAGTTAAAGAAAAACAGAAATAACTCCGGGTCAGACATGGGTCTGGTGTGAGTAACAGGTTAAAGTTGCTTAATTTTCAAAACCTTTTGAAAGAAAGGTATCACGTAAGACTTCCCACACATAAACATGGAAAAGTTTTTACCTTACGCTAACCAAAACATTTGATAGGAAATTCGATGATATTATAATAGTGTCTAGGGTTTTCAAATAAATAAGAAATAGCCGAAATTGTTACATCTATTAAATTCCAGCTACTAGCCACAAAAGTGGGTAATACAATCAAAACCGTTGGCACTTATTGGATTTTGGATTCCATACAATGGCAGGGCTACTTGGGTACCGCCCGTCACAGTATGTGGCCTAGATCACCGTACCGAGGAGCCACCCTAACTCCCCTGCAACACAAGACCGGAACCATCCCTTACTGGACAGTCCCGAACAAGACAACCCCGCAGTTGGCGTACGCTCCAAACTGCCCACACAGCCGAAATAAAAGGGACTTCTAGACAGGGGAAAATCTTGCTCTCCAGTGGGAGCTACCCACGAAGCCTTGCTGCACCTCCCCTGTTTTAGCCATTCCCGGTTGATGAGGCTTGAGGCTACGATTACCTTTAGAGAACACATCTCTTAGAATGCTCATCGTCCACCTGAAGATGTTCTGAAAGCATTCAATCCATACAAGTTCGTTCCGGGTTCGAACAAAACCGAAGGCATTATCTCGTTACACTCGTATTGGAATCACCCTCAGAGTTAACGACGATAACCCTTGCACTCTAAATCACCATCTCGAATCTATAAGTACTATTCCGTCAAACTCATTACGGAATCACCCACAGAGTTATACTTGACGTATAGCCCTTACACCTCGAGTCTTCACTCGCTCCACTTGGATTAATGACCTAACGTTATTTGGAATCGATGTGGTTCTCGGATATCCAAATATGGAAACCCGATCCCGGTCTCATCGAAATCCAAAGCGTGTCTTTTATGTCCAAGTTGTTTTAAGTTTAAAACAATTCAATTCATTATCTAAATATACACAGATAGGTAATTCACAATACAATAGATAATCAACCTTATCATTATCAACAGATAATCATATCATAATCTGATAATCCATATTATCATCCAAAAGCAACCAATGCATCCATATCACATACATTACTCATCTCATAACTGAGATTACAAACCAGTCAACCAATACCAATCATCAAACATAAGCAAATGATCTAATGATCACACCTTCCGTAATTAATTTAAAATGAATTAAATTAATTACTCAATCTCTAATTAATTTAAAATGAATTAAATTAATCATCAAAATCCTGCTTAACTAAACCATCCATTGATTATAAATCAATTTATAAATAATCATCTCAATATTTATTTCAATTAATCATTATTGATTAACCATCTCTAATTACAATAAGTAATTAGCTTATAAGTTGATTACACAAGTTAATTATATTAAACCCAACATATATATTAATCACCCTTGATTAATAACCATTCAGTAATTAACTACATTAATTACTCAATCTAATAATTAATTATTCTTAATTAATTATCTAAATTAATCCCCTTGATTAATTTCAAAGTAATTTAAATCCAAATTACTTCTATATCAAATATCTTTAATTACATCCTGTAATTATTAATTAATTACTTCCTTAAGTAATTACAAATTCATAAATTACATAAAGTAATTATCAAACAATCCATAAATGTTTAAACTAATTAAACTTAATTAATTAATCTAAACAAATCACATTAACCTTAATTAATTACATTAAGTAATTAATTCACTAATTACTTCATTAAGTAATTAAACCTAAATAATTGATTATTAATTAATTAATCTAATTAATTATCAAAATTAATCATATTAATTAATTGTTAATATCTTAAGTTAATGACCTCATTAACATTTCTTAATTACTTAATTAAGAGATTAACTTATATTAATCATCATTAGTATTTAAGTAATATTTAATTACTATTTAATTAATCTCTAATTATTAATTAACTAAGTATTAATTAAAATCTAAATTAATCATTAATCACTTGATTAAATAAATCTTAATTATAAAATAAAATTTAGTTAATCATCCTTAATTATAGATTAACTAAACTTAATTAATTAATCTCAAATCAGATTAATTAACTTAAAAATCATTAATTATTTAATTAATCATCCACATTATTAATTAAAAAATTAAATAATTAACATTCATCTTAATTACCTTAATAATTAATGAATCCATTTATTAAACCTTTATTTATCTTTTAGATAAATATTCCTCATTTAATTATGCATTTAAAAACAAAATGTTTCAAATTTACATTTTAACATTTCTTTTAAACTTAAGACTCAAACTTATTTAAAATAAGATTTTTAAAACAATACAAAACTTAATCTTATATGCTTACAAGAAACATATATTTTGTTAATAAGTTTTAAAAAGAATTTAAATTTCAATTCAAATTAAATTCAAATCAATTTAAAAATATTTTTAAATTTCAAAATTTGAAATACACTTTCAAACTTATTTTAGATTTAACTCGTTAAAACTCTTTCTAAAATTTACACCTACAATTCAAGTGCAAATCTTTTGAAAGCAATTTAAAATTAAATCTTTAATTTAAAAACTGAAGTTTAAAATTTAAATCCAGATTTAAAAACTCAGATTGAATTCATTTTGAATTTCTAATTCAAATACTTAGCCTTCCAATACAAATGCAAAACACACAAGCATTCACACTTGAGAGTTTAAAATCAAATTTAAATTTGAAAACATAATTACTTCCAAATCTCAGACCACAAAATTTGAATTCATATTCAAATTTTCAGACTTAAACCCAGTTTAAATCTCCACTTTCAAATTTAAACTTACCTTTTTCATTTAAAACAGAAACAGTTTTCTGTTTTATTTAGAAACTTAAACTTTGAAATTTTCTAAATTTTAAATAATTTCAAAGAACATAATTTAAACTTATTTAAATTCATTATTATATTCAGTTTAAAATCCAATGCTAACATTGTAGTTTGTAATTTTATCAAATTTTAAAAACTGGAAACAATTTCCTGTTCTTCTCCTTTTATATTTTTTTAGTTCAAACGAAATTTGAACTTAGGATTTAAACTTGAACCTATGGTTGAATTCAAATTGGTTGAATTATTATTTTGTAATAATTTAAATGTAGAAATGTTAATTGGAATGGGCTCTGCATTTTTGGGAAAAATTGTGAGTAACTCTTCTTTTATAAAATTGTTTTAATAGGTAAATCGTGCATGCTTATAAATTATAAATAAAAATATATGAAAGTACTTGCAAGTTTGTGTCTGTAAACAAGTTAGTAGCTGTGCATGTGTGATCTTCAAAAATATCAAACTTATGTTGATTTCTGAATTTTTCTTTATCTTGATTGCTGTTTAGAACTTGAATTAATAAACAAATTATGTTGTTTTAGAATGGTGTAAAAATAGTAGCATATGAACTACTTATGTTGTCTGTAACTTGAAAGAAAAAATTTATTACATAGATCAAGATTTGCCTAGTGAGAATTTCAAGTGTTATAAATTGATGTTTTAGAATTGCATAAGTTTACTAAAATGAATTAAATTATTTACTTTATCGATAAAATTCTGTTTAACTTAACCATCCATTGATTTCAAATCAATTCCTAAATCATCATCTCATTTCAATTAATCATTATTGATTAACATTATCTTATTACAATGAGTAATTAGCACTTAACATTAATCACACAAGTTAATTATATTAAACCCTAGCAAATAATTAACTTGAAATTGCTTAATTAATTAATTAATGATTTCTTACTACATTTAATTAATTACATAAGTAATTAATCTAAAATCAATTCCTACCTATATATTAATCACCCTTGATTAATAACCATTCAGTAATTAACTACATTAATTACTCAACCCAATAATTTATTATTCTTAATTAATTATCTAAATTAATCCCCTTGATTAATTTCAAAGTAATTTAAATCCAAATTACTTCTGTAATGACCCATAAAATTTTAATGATTTTAATTGGTTTTATAACGTATTTAATTTGGATTTTGGTGAAATTTTAAATAAATTTATTTGCAAATAAAGAGTTAATATTTGGATTACGTATAATTAAATATAGCAAATGGTAAATTTTCAATTTATTTTATGGAAGTTTATTTATTTGGTAATTCTATTAAATTCAAGCTATGAATTGATTTCTGAATCAGTGCATAGCAGTGACTTTTCTATCGTTAAATTTCAATTGCTTTAATAAATTTCATTTGCACAAAATCAAGGGACTCCACTGTGACTATTGCTTTATTTTCTTACTGTTCAAAATTTTATCGGTTGCAAAACAATAAATAGCTTACCTTTATTTTTTCCTGGATTCACGTGTTGGCCGATACAAATATTTATCGCTTTAATGATTCGAACGTGGAAATTTCCTTTTATCTACTTTATATAATATTTTATATAAGGCAAAAAGTGAATACGTTTCACTTCCATTTTTCTATTGCTACTTCCATTTCATACTTATTCTTGCTCAAATTGAAACGTGCTACTCAATAAATTTATTACTTGAAATTTTCAGCTAAATCATAACTTTTGACCGTTGATATTTTATTCCTTATGTTACTTCCTGAATCATCGCGCTTTACTTTTGCCTTTCCATTTCAAGTGATGTGCGTTCAGCCTTCTTATGGGTTGAAAAAAAAAAAACGTATAATGTACTGTTATATAAATTCCTTACCATTTGATTTCTTTTGGCGTTTCAAAATTTAAACGCGCACCTATTATCAATTGCTTTATTATTTGTCAGCTGAATTTGGGAGACTGTTACAATTTCATTTATCTGTGACTTTATTGCTTCCTTCCGTTTCAAAAAAAAAAAAATTTGGAACGTGAATCCCAGGCAATAAAATAAATTGCTTTAAAGGCTTCTCAATCGGTGTACAGCTATTACCATCCTATGCCATTTCAAAAGTTTGAAAACGTATAAAATGCCATACGTTATCTCGGTACATTTAATTTGTTTCCTTCGTTCCACGATATCCTAGCGTTATAAAATAAATTTATATTAACGTTATTATTCTTGAACTTGTATTCATTCCTGGAAAAAAAAAAGTGTACGTTTCCCCTTTTGATTATATTCTTGCCTTTCTAAATTTCAACTGTTCATTTCCTTTCCTTTTGAACCAAATCCGTGATTTTTTTTTTCCATTTGTTTTCTAACGTTTACCGTGTACTCCAAGCTAAATTTATAAAATTTGTTTTAATTAAGTCAACTGAATCTCAGGGAAGGTTTCTATTCAATTAATTGCGTACTAATTTCTGACTGTTACTCTTCGTTTCCTTTTATTTGGCTTAAATCACGTTTGATAAATAAATGGGCAACTTTACGTTTCTTTTGATTTGAAAATTTTATTCGCACCTTCAGCACTATTTCCCTTTCTTTTAAACATTCACTTGCACTTTTGATTTTTTTACGTAGCCGTTACTTTTATCAATCCCCTGAAATCACGCATAACATCCATTCTATTTATTCTTCTTCCCCTCTCTTCATATTTTTTTTCATTTTTGCTCTCAGAACACAATTTGCACCCTCCTTTCCACCTTCATCCGCTGCCATATATAAAAAAAAAAAAGCACACACGAAACGCATACAGATAACGAGCAGCAGTCACCTTCGTTTCTTTCCACCTCCCATGTAGCTTTGAACTAGCTTGGCCTCCACCCTATAACAATAGCGCCTCTCCCATACGAAACCTCCTACACCCGATGCTTCAACCCGGATCCGCCTTCAACAGCAAACCCATCAATTAATCCACCGTTGCCACATCCTTCGAAACCCGAGTCTGCTTTGGAAGTGGTGAACACTATAGGTAGGTTTATTTTATTTCTTCAAAGACTTATTTGCCTGAAGTTTTTGTCATTGGTTCTCCATCTTACTGTTGTGTATGCATGTTTAGATCATTTTGTTTATGTTTATAATATATCAGTTTTGATTAATATAAAAAAAAAATATATGAAATAATAATTTTTTTCGGTTGCATGAGGATTTGAGTGGAGATCGTGATCGTTCCCCAGGTTATAGGGCTCATGCGATTGTTTTGGGTTTTTTTTTTTTGCTAAATACTGTGTAAAGATTTTATTTATATATAAGTTTATAAAATCTGGATTATATGATCTTCCAATTTACTTATATATCTGTATACTTTAAGTATGATTATATGTAAATATAACTAATTTTAAGACACTTGTCTGGGTGAATATTATATCAGTTTTATATGTAACGGAGTAGTTAGTATATTTTATTATTTATGGGTTGTAAATAAATTTATATATATATGTATATAATATATATTGTTTTGAAGATGGTATTTTGAAACGTATGTAGTAGTATATATATACAATATGTTTATAAAAAAATAAAAAAATAAAAAAAGTTTTCTTTGATTGGTGGGTTGAGTTTACGCTAGTTTATATACGTACAATATTTAGTATCACAAGATAAGTTTGTATCGATATTAGTATGAACATTTATTTTTGAATATTAAATATAAAGATTTCATTGTATATTGGTTTAAAATATGTGTATAAGTATAGATTTTTATTTTTATGATTGGTGTTTAAATTTAATGTTGATTGTTATAAAATTTATATTTAACGTATCTTACTTCCTCTATCTCGTGCCCATCTTGACTTATCACTGAAAAATATCATATTCGTCGCAGCCATTATAGCCTTGTCACTGTCTCGCTTGTTCGACCTTTGGGTTTGCTCGTATCCATTCGCTCTTGGCCTCGTTCATCTCTAGCCTCGAAAGGTGAGCAATCACTCACGATTAACGTTCTTTTATTTATTAAATTTGACTTCAATTGAAACGACAATTGAAATATGCTGCTGTTGGTTGTTTTACTGTTATGACTTCTATTATCTGTATCTGCTCACCTGTGACACCTGACACCATTATCGGTTAATTAATTATGTGATAATAATACAGATTGGTTGATAATTGATTGATTGATTGATTATCGTTTAAATTGGATGTTAATTACTATTGTTAAGTGATAACTAGTTTGCTAGTTAAATTTGGGGTAGTATAGTTTACAAATTAAGACGGATTACATATGACGGACCTTGATTTATTTGAAACCTGACCCCGCCATATGTAAATTTGATTAGCTAAATTTGACCCATTAATTGTCGTAGAAATTGATAAATTATACTTTAAATCCTTGAACGTAGTTTGGATTAATTATTGTAGTATTAAACTGAAATTGAAATGGAACGACAAGTGAAAAACTAAAATGTAATAATCTTTATCTACATGACATGATAGTGTAGATTCTAAAAATAATTATACAAATAACAATGCGAATAAATACGATTATTGCGGAGTTATTGATTTACTTATTGAATTGTTATTGACCGTTGTTATTACTTGTTTATTTACTTTGACACCATCCCTGTCATCACACTGCAATTCCCTTTTGTTATGGTTGTTTTGAATTGAAATGGGTTTAAATGATAGACCCAAGCGGGTTTTATTTAATTTAAATTTGGGATTACGGGTGGAATGCTATCCACCCGTATATATTTAGTGTATGGATTGAAATGATAATATTCGTAACATTTGACCATATGATAAGAAATATATGGTTTTATTTATGTGTAAATTCTTAAATACATGTATAAAAGGGAAAATGATAAACATAGAGTTAATTATATCTAGTTTAATCAAGATGTGATTAAATACATAAATTATGATAAATATTTATGTAAATTTTATTTCGGAAAATTTTGCAATAATATTGAACAATTAGGATTGGGAAATAAAGTTGGGTTATTTTGAAATGGTATTTAGATAAGGATTTATTTATCTAAATCAAATTGAAATTTATCGAATGAAATATTTCACGTTTAATAAAATTTAAGAAATTTGGGTAAAGTGTAATTCATGATCACTAAAATGATATTGAATCGAATAAGGGAGGGTTCAAGATTGGATAATAACGATGGAAAAAAAAAAAAATCGAGAATCTAGATGAAACTGTCAAATTTAAATTGTTATATATAAGCTATGAACTATAGTGTAATTAAATGGTTTACAAATTCGGATATGTATTTGGAACCAAGATAGTCGAATCGGTTATGTAGATAACTAATCGAATCAAATGAAATTTGAGTTTGAACTAGATTGGGAATTTTATTTAGAAACTAGATTGGGAAAAATTTGGTTAAAATGTTGAATACTTAAAATATGGAAACATATTGAAATAAAAGGGAAAATTGGGATATCAAATCCAAATTTGAGAATTATAAATTTAAGTGGGAATTTTAGGAAGATTTAACTGATAAAATGAGATTGGATTTAATTTAAATAGGAAGGCCAGGTTGATGTGAACAATTTGTTAAGTTCAGGAAATTGAAATACTGTACTGCATACCTTACTCAATATATAGATACTAGTTTAGGAAATATGATTATTCGAAGTAAAAATTGACTGTTGGGTTGAAGTATAAATTAAGTGAATGACTACGGTGTAGTAATGTATATTTCTACCCTATAGATAGTTCTATGGACCCTTAGAGGATGGACATCCCAAACATCCTTTAAGTATATTGTATTTCAGTTGATATTTCATTTGAGTTGAATTTATTGATATAAGAATGTTAATCCTGACTCGAGTGTTTTGTGTTTTGCTTTACGCTCGGGTCAGACCGAGTAATCCAGCATTCGAGACTCACCTTATGAGATTGGAGCTTCATTTGGAGATCCAACTATCGTTTCAGCTTTCAGTTTTCTAGTTGACTGGTTCAGAGAAGTCATCGGCTCGTACTGAAGACCTTTCTGTATTCCAGAGATTCTGATGTATTTTATTTTAAACTCTGATGTATATAGTAGCTTCATGAACTACTATTTTTCTATTCCGCTGCATTATATTACTCTGTGTCTGTGATCTGTGTTTGATTTATTTACTGTATATGCTAAGTTTTGCCAAATTAAATTAACAATTCGGTATTTTGAATTTTTCAAGTCGGACATGTACGGTTTTATTGTCGATTTGAATGATACAAAATAGCGGGTCGTTACAGCTGGTATCAGAGCTTTGGCTCTAGGCAAAACTTAGCATATATGGTAAATTTATTTACAGAATCACTTTCATTCGAGTTGAATCTCTTCCTTTTTGACTCGATTTCCTTTGAATTTTGTAATGTCCCTCAGTTTCGAAATTCATTCTTGTCTCTCTCTATTTATATTCTTTCGATTTCGGAGTATTCCATAACTCCACTGAATGATTTGTAAAAGGGTGAAACTCCTTTTCAGTCGGCATTGATTCACCGAAGATTCATGTATCCTCGGTTTAGATGCTACTATCTACTGTTATTCTGAATTCTATCTATAGCGATCGAATGTCGATTTGCCTTAGAATTCTGCATCCATAATATTACTAAATTCACGGTTGATCCGGTTAAGGTCGCCCGCGATTTATAGATGTATATCCATCTTCTATTTTGTAATTAAATTATCTCATCTTCGATCGAGTCTATCTTCGAATCAGGATTCTATTGATTGGAGTTCCTCTAAATTAAATCTATATCTTTGTTTTGAAATCCATTCTTAAATCACCCCTTTGAAAAATCGAGTATGTTGTATTTTTGAAATTGTTTTGTACCGAAATTATTATTTTGATAACTATGATTTTATTCTATATATAAAAAGGTTTGAAAGGATTTGAAATTTTGAAAATTTATAAGAAAGTGATTTATATAAAAATGATTTATAACTGTAGTGTTAAATTTGAAATTCGAGAAATTGAATTCCGGTATTTTGAAATTGGTTTTAAGATTTTGGGAAAATATATATAAATAATACGATTTAAAAGTATTTTTCCGAATAAGAAATGTTTCAAATGGGTTCAAATGAATTCCAATAATTTTGAAGAAATTTCAAAGAAGTTTTCAAGAAAATAGAAGTCCAGAACTCACTTATGTCGCTGGAGAATAATTTCGGTGATGAGTGCACGCATCATCGACATTGATTTTCGAGTTTCAGAGTGGGGGAGAGGCCACTTTAATAGCTCGCTATGCGAGTGATTTTGTAAAACCGTTATGATTTCAAATTCCTAAGTATAATTTGATATCTTCGAAAGATATATGTATATATTTGAAACAATTTAAAGTAAGACCGGTGTTCAGTCCTCGAATTTCAGATTTAATAATTGATTATTTATTGTTGATTTTCAACTCTTGAATTGAAAAATTTGATTTCCCTAAGTATTTTGAGTGTTCGAACACTTCCAAATCGAGATTTAATTTTCAAAGCTAAGAAATTTCGAAGAGTATAAAATGTTTGATAAAGTATATAAATTTAGTTTTGAAATGTTTGAAAAGAAAAAAATAGTTGAATAATGGTTTTCAGAAAGGTAAATTGGATATTTCAAATAGAAATAGATAGTTTAAAGGTTTTAAAAGGATAATTATAAAATTGGAAACCAATTTGAGTATAATAAATTTTGAGAAAATATTTGGTTTTGAAAATTAAATTGAAAAAAAAAAACCCCAGTACTTATATGATGATTTTGGAAATGAATTTGTTTGACTTGAATTATTTTAATCTGGAAACTGGGATAATTTTCTAAACCTATTATTTTGGGGAACTGTGAAATTAGGATATCTAATTTGGAAGAAATTTGGTGAATTCATATATGACTTTGGAACTAAATTTGATATTGAATGATTTGAAATTGAGAACTTGTATAATTAAGCACTTGATTTGGGAAGTGGTCGGACTTATATAAAATGGATTTGTATAAGTATGAAAGTGATTTGAAATCAATTGATTTGAAAGGTACTCAATTTGGAAAGAAAATTTATATAATTAAATTCTATGTAAGTATGTTTTGATATACTATTGATTTGGAAAGTATTCGATTTAGAAAGGAATCCTATACATATGGACTTTATATAAGTACGATATTTGGAAGTATTTGAAAAGGTACTATATATATATATTTTCCAAGTAAAGATATGGAAAGTGCCTTCTGCTTGATATCCGCTTTGTGGCCACAGCGTGGATTCATTCTATCGATATTATTCTCTCCGATTTTTGGTTTTCCGGATGTAATACTCGAGTGTTCCCACCGTGGCGTAACCCGCGGTTTCTTTTTCTCTCGTGAATGCACAGCGAAATTGCCTGGCTGAGTCTTGCCTAGGGGTACGGATTGTTTCCTGGGGGAACCAGGCGTAACCATTGTGTATCCTGCAATCTGTGTAGGTCGCGAATAGTAGCGCAAGTGCCTGGCTGAGTCTTGCCTGGGGGTACGGATTGTTTCCTGGGGGAACCAGGCGTAACCATTGTGTATCCTGCACCCTACTAGTCATCATGGCGTAACTCGCGGGGCTGTGAAAGCTTACGGATATGGATTGTTTCCTGGGGGAACCAGGCGTAACCATTGTGTATCTGCGAACCATGATCGGACAAAGGTTTTGGTTTGGTTGTTTTGTTTGGATTGTACTTTCCATATCTGTTTTTTTAAAAAGGTTTTTCAAGTATTTTCACTGGGTGTTGAAACAAGTCTACTAAGTACTTGAAGAATTCTAGCTTTGCGCCTGATCAACGCATGGCCAGAGTCTGCAAGAACGAGGATAAACTTGTTAAAACATTGAGTTATAAAAGTATTTCGAAAGAAAAATTGGTTTCAATATAAAAGTATTTATTTATAAAGGTATTTTATTATAAAAGTATTTTCAACAAAGAAATTTTGAATTAATATTTGAAATTTTAAATTCTTATGGTTCTATATTTATTACTCGTGCCCGATTCTATTCTTGAATCTACCTTATCTGCTCAGTTTAGTTATTCACCTTGATTCCTTTTTCCAAATCTACCTTCCTTCCTTGTTGGATATATCCTTTAAAATATTGTTTAATTATATACTACATGGTTTAATAGAAATTTTAGTGTTATAAATATTTAAGCAGTTATTTATCTAAAATAAAAGATACATAAAAAAAAATGATTTGTGATCTAATAATAATATTTGGAAGGTATCTTGAAACAAAATAAAAATTTGTGAATTTTGGATTTAATATTTTAATAGCTTCTTTGTAAATATAAGTAATAATGTGAGTAATGGTTTTCAAAGGAATTTGAAAAGTATTAAAGTATTAAAGAAAACTAAATTTCAAATGAAGTTATCAAATAAATATTTCAAATAAAATCTATATAGTTTTAAATTAATTATTTATCTTGTATTTCAATCTATTTCTGGTTGTTTTATTCTCCTACCTCCTTCCTTTTCGGGGACGAAAAGTTTTGAGTGGGGGAGAGTGTAATGACCCATAAAATTTTAATGATTTTAATTGGTTTTATAACGTATTTAATTTGGATTTTGGTGAAATTTTAAATAAATTTATTTGCAAATAAAGAGTTAATATTTGGATTACGTATAATTAAATATAGCAAATGGTAAATTTTCAATTTATTTTATGGAAGTTTATTTATTTGGTAATTCTATTAAATTCAAGCTATGAATTGATTTCTGAATCAGTGCATAGCAGTGACTTTTCTATCGTTAAATTTCAATTGCTTTAATAAATTTCATTTGCACAAAATCAAGGGACTCCACTGTGACTATTGCTTTATTTTCTTACTGTTCAAAATTTTATCGGTTGCAAAACAATAAATAGCTTACCTTTATTTTTTCCTGGATTCACGTGTTGGCCGATACAAATATTTATCGCTTTAATGATTCGAACGTGGAAATTTCCTTTTATCTACTTTATATAATATTTTATATAAGGCAAAAAGTGAATACGTTTCACTTCCATTTTTCTATTGCTACTTCCATTTCATACTTATTCTTGCTCAAATTGAAACGTGCTACTCAATAAATTTATTACTTGAAATTTTCAGCTAAATCATAACTTTTGACCGTTGATATTTTATTCCTTATGTTACTTCCTGAATCATCGCGCTTTACTTTTGCCTTTCCATTTCAAGTGATGTGCGTTCAGCCTTCTTATGGGTTGAAAAAAAAAAAACGTATAATGTACTGTTATATAAATTCCTTACCATTTGATTTCTTTTGGCGTTTCAAAATTTAAACGCGCACCTATTATCAATTGCTTTATTATTTGTCAGCTGAATTTGGGAGACTGTTACAATTTCATTTATCTGTGACTTTATTGCTTCCTTCCGTTTCAAAAAAAAAAAAATTTGGAACGTGAATCCCAGGCAATAAAATAAATTGCTTTAAAGGCTTCTCAATCGGTGTACAGCTATTACCATCCTATGCCATTTCAAAAGTTTGAAAACGTATAAAATGCCATACGTTATCTCGGTACATTTAATTTGTTTCCTTCGTTCCACGATATCCTAGCGTTATAAAATAAATTTATATTAACGTTATTATTCTTGAACTTGTATTCATTCCTGGAAAAAAAAAAGTGTACGTTTCCCCTTTTGATTATATTCTTGCCTTTCTAAATTTCAACGGTTCATTTCCTTTCCTTTTGAACCAAATCCGTGATTTTTTTTTTCCATTTGTTTTCTAACGTTTACCGTGTACTCCAAGCTAAATTTATAAAATTTGTTTTAATTAAGTCAACTGAATCTCAGGGAAGGTTTCTATTCAATTAATTGCGTACTAATTTCTGACTGTTACTCTTCGTTTCCTTTTATTTGGCTTAAATCACGTTTGATAAATAAATGGGCAACTTTACGTTTCTTTTGATTTGAAAATTTTATTCGCACCTTCAGCACTATTTCCCTTTCTTTTAAACATTCACTTGCACTTTTGATTTTTTTACGTAGCCGTTACTTTTATCAATCCCCTGAAATCACGCATAACATCCATTCTATTTATTCTTCTTCCCCTCTCTTCATATTTTTTTTCATTTTTGCTCTCAGAACACAATTTGCACCCTCCTTTCCACCTTCATCCGCTGCCATATATAAAAAAAAAAAAAGCACACACGAAACGCATACAGATAACGAGCAGCAGTCACCTTCGTTTCTTTCCACCTCCCATGTAGCTTTGAACTAGCTTGGCCTCCACCCTATAACAATAGCGCCTCTCCCATACGAAACCTCCTACACCCGATGCTTCAACCCGGATCCGCCTTCAACAGCAAACCCATCAATTAATCCACCGTTGCCACATCCTTCGAAACCCGAGTCTGCTTTGGAAGTGGTGAACACTATAGGTAGGTTTATTTTATTTCTTCAAAGACTTATTTGCCTGAAGTTTTTGTCATTGGTTCTCCATCTTACTGTTGTGTATGCATGTTTAGATCATTTTGTTTATGTTTATAATATATCAGTTTTGATTAATATAAAAAAAAAAAAATATGAAATAATAATTTTTTTCGGTTGCATGAGGATTTGAGTGGAGATCGTGATCGTTCCCCAGGTTATAGGGCTCATGCGATTGTTTTGGGTTTTGTTTTTTTGCTAAATACTGTGTAAAGATTTTATTTATATATAAGTTTATAAAATCTGGATTATATGATCTTCCAATTTACTTATATATCTGTATACTTTAAGTATGATTATATGTAAA
Source organism: Allium cepa (assembly GCA_030765085.1). Lineage (NCBI taxonomy): Eukaryota > Viridiplantae > Streptophyta > Magnoliopsida > Asparagales > Amaryllidaceae > Allium > Allium cepa. The sequence goes on from CM060934.1 coordinate 112,668,774, forward strand.
TATAACTAATTTTAAGACACTTGTCTGGGTGAATATTATATCAGTTTTATATGTAACGGAGTAGTTAGTATATTTTATTATTTATGGGTTGTAAATAAATTTATATATATATGTATATAATATATATTGTTTTGAAGATGGTATTTTGAAACGTATGTAGTAGTATATATATACAATATGTTTATAAAAAAATAAAAAAATAAAAAAAGTTTTCTTTGATTGGTGGGTTGAGTTTACGCTAGTTTATATACGTACAATATTTAGTATCACAAGATAAGTTTGTATCGATATTAGTATGAACATTTATTTTTGAATATTAAATATAAAGATTTCATTGTATATTGGTTTAAAATATGTGTATAAGTATAGATTTTTATTTTTATGATTGGTGTTTAAATTTAATGTTGATTGTTATAAAATTTATATTTAACGTATCTTACTTCCTCTATCTCGTGCCCATCTTGACTTATCACTGAAAAATATCATATTCGTCGCAGCCATTATAGCCTTGTCACTGTCTCGCTTGTTCGACCTTTGGGTTTGCTCGTATCCATTCGCTCTTGGCCTCGTTCATCTCTAGCCTCGAAAGGTGAGCAATCACTCACGATTAACGTTCTTTTATTTATTAAATTTGACTTCAATTGAAACGACAATTGAAATATGCTGCTGTTGGTTGTTTTACTGTTATGACTTCTATTATCTGTATCTGCTCACCTGTGACACCTGACACCATTATCGGTTAATTAATTATGTGATAATAATACAGATTGGTTGATAATTGATTGATTGATTGATTATCGTTTAAATTGGATGTTAATTACTATTGTTAAGTGATAACTAGTTTGCTAGTTAAATTTGGGGTAGTATAGTTTACAAATTAAGACGGATTACATATGACGGACCTTGATTTATTTGAAACCTGACCCCGCCATATGTAAATTTGATTAGCTAAATTTGACCCATTAATTGTCGTAGAAATTGATAAATTATACTTTAAATCCTTGAACGTAGTTTGGATTAATTATTGTAGTATTAAACTGAAATTGAAATGGAACGACAAGTGAAAAACTAAAATGTAATAATCTTTATCTACATGACATGATAGTGTAGATTCTAAAAATAATTATACAAATAACAATGCGAATAAATACGATTATTGCGGAGTTATTGATTTACTTATTGAATTGTTATTGACCGTTGTTATTACTTGTTTATTTACTTTGACACCATCCCTGTCATCACACTGCAATTCCCTTTTGTTATGGTTGTTTTGAATTGAAATGGGTTTAAATGATAGACCCAAGCGGGTTTTATTTAATTTAAATTTGGGATTACGGGTGGAATGCTATCCACCCGTATATATTTAGTGTATGGATTGAAATGATAATATTCGTAACATTTGACCATATGATAAGAAATATATGGTTTTATTTATGTGTAAATTCTTAAATACATGTATAAAAGGGAAAATGATAAACATAGAGTTAATTATATCTAGTTTAATCAAGATGTGATTAAATACATAAATTATGATAAATATTTATGTAAATTTTATTTCGGAAAATTTTGCAATAATATTGAACAATTAGGATTGGGAAATAAAGTTGGGTTATTTTGAAATGGTATTTAGATAAGGATTTATTTATCTAAATCAAATTGAAATTTATCGAATGAAATATTTCACGTTTAATAAAATTTAAGAAATTTGGGTAAAGTGTAATTCATGATCACTAAAATGATATTGAATCGAATAAGGGAGGGTTCAAGATTGGATAATAACGATGGAAAAAAAAAATCGAGAATCTAGATGAAACTGTCAAATTTAAATTGTTATATATAAGCTATGAACTATAGTGTAATTAAATGGTTTACAAATTCGGATATGTATTTGGAACCAAGATAGTCGAATCGGTTATGTAGATAACTAATCGAATCAAATGAAATTTGAGTTTGAACTAGATTGGGAATTTTATTTAGAAACTAGATTGGGAAAAATTTGGTTAAAATGTTGAATACTTAAAATATGGAAACATATTGAAATAAAAGGGAAAATTGGGATATCAAATCCAAATTTGAGAATTATAAATTTAAGTGGGAATTTTAGGAAGATTTAACTGATAAAATGAGATTGGATTTAATTTAAATAGGAAGGCCAGGTTGATGTGAACAATTTGTTAAGTTCAGGAAATTGAAATACTGTACTGCATACCTTACTCAATATATAGATACTAGTTTAGGAAATATGATTATTCGAAGTAAAAATTGACTGTTGGGTTGAAGTATAAATTAAGTGAATGACTACGGTGTAGTAGTGTATATTTCTACCCTATAGATAGTTCTATGGACCCTTAGAGGATGGACATCCCAAACATCCTTTAAGTATATTGTATTTCAGTTGATATTTCATTTGAGTTGAATTTATTGATATAAGAATGTTAATCCTGACTCGAGTGTTTTGTGTTTTGCTTTACGCTCGGGTCAGACCGAGTAATCCAGCATTCGAGACTCACCTTATGAGATTGGAGCTTCATTTGGAGATCCAACTATCGTTTCAGCTTTCAGTTTTCTAGTTGACTGGTTCAGAGAAGTCATCGGCTCGTACTGAAGACCTTTCTGTATTCCAGAGATTCTGATGTATTTTATTTTAAACTCTGATGTATATAGTAGCTTCATGAACTACTATTTTTCTATTCCGCTGCATTATATTACTCTGTGTCTGTGATCTGTGTTTGATTTATTTACTGTATATGCTAAGTTTTGCCAAATTAAATTAACAATTCGGTATTTTGAATTTTTCAAGTCGGACATGTACGGTTTTATTGTCGATTTGAATGATACAAAATAGCGGGTCGTTACAACTTCTATATCAAATATCTTTAATTACATCCTGTAATTATTAATTAATTACTTCCTTAAGTAATTACAAATTCATTAATTACATAAAGTAATTATCAAACAATCCATAAATGTTTAAACTAATTAAACTTAATTAATTAATCTAAACAAATCACATTAACCTTAATTAATTACATTAAGTAATTATTTCACTAATTACCTTCTTTAAGTAATTAAACTTAAGCCATTAATTAATATTAATTAATTAATCTAATTAATTATCAAAATTAATCACATTAATTAATTGTTAATATCTTAGTTACTGACCTCATTAACATTTCTTAATTACTTAATTAAGAGATTAACTTATATTAATCATCATTAGTTATTAAGTAATTAATATTTAATTACTATTTAATTAATCTCTAATTATTAATTAACTAAGTGTTAATTAAAATCTTAATTATCATTAATCCCTTGATTAAATAAATCTTAATTATAAATTAAAATTTAATTAACCATCATTAATTATAGATTAATTAAACTTAATTAATTAATCTCAAATTAAATTAAACATCTTTAATTATTTAATTAAACATCCATACTTTAATTAATTAAATAATTAACATTCATCTTAATTACCTTAATAATTAATGAATCAAATCATAAATCTTAATTTATCCTTTAGATAAATATTACTTATTTAATTAAACATTTAAAAACAAAATGTTTCTAAATTTTACTTTAAATTCCAATTAACATTTCTATTAAACTTTAAGACTCAAACTTATTTAGAATAAGATTTTAAACAATACAAACTTAATCTTATATGTTTACAAGAAACATATACTTTGTTAATAAGTTTTAAAAAGAATTTAAATTTCAATTTAAATTAAATTCAAATCAAAATATCTTTAAAATTTCAAAATTTGAAATACAACTTTCAAACTTATTTTAGATTTAACTCTTTAAACACTTTCTAAAATTTACACCTACAATTCAAATGCAAATCATTTGAAAACAGTTTAAATTTAAATCTTTAATTTAAACTGAAGTTTAAAATTTAAATTCAGATTTAGAAGCTCAGATTTAAATTCAATTTGAATTTCTAATTTCAAATACTTAACCTTCCAATTTAAAATGCAAATCACATATGCATTTATACTTGAGAATTCAAAATCAAATTTAAATTTAAAAACACAATATGGTTTCAAATCTCAAATAATCTTATTTGAATTCATATTCAAAATTTTCAGATTAAACTCCATTTTAAACTCCACTTGCAATTTAAATTCACTTTTACATATTAAAACAGAAAAAACAGTTTCTGTTTAAATTTGAAAACCAAACTTTAAAATTTACTGAATTTTAAATTATTTCAAAAGACACAAAATTTAAACTCATTTGAATTCATATTTGAATTTAGTTTTACATCCTAAGTTAAACTTTAGTTTAAATTTTATTTCAAACTTTAAAAATCTGGAAACAGGCTCCTGTTCCTCTTTCTTTTTTTATTTTATTTTAAACCAATTTAAAATTTCTGCATTTAAATTATTACAAAATAATAATTCAACCAATTTGAATTCAACCATAGGTTCAAGTTTAAATCCTAAGTTCAAATTTCATATTTAATTTAAACCTTACTGTTTTTAAAATCTAAAAAAAAAAAAAAAAACAGGTCTGTTGCTAAGACCTGAAACAAAAGTTCTCGAGCAAGCTAAAATTTACTTCGGGAAAATAATCTCCCTGCTTCGAGTTTTTCCCCAATTAACCCGAGACCTACCTGAGGCTAAAATCCCTGCAACCACCAACATTACACTACCACATCATCAACATGCACATACACCCGTGCATCCACTTCCCCACTCCAGTCACCTCTGACTATCTTCTCCGACCATCCCCTATCTATCAGAGACCACACTTCCTCATCAATACCCCAGATCTCCCTAAGATCAACTTGAATTCGAAATCAAGTTTAAAGCCAAAACCTGTAACAGCCTAACCCCAATACCCCTGAAACCTGTCAACACCAGAATCTCTCAACTCCGACGATAGCTTCTTCAACTCACCAAACACGGAAGAAACCAAAACACTTCGGAGCTAGCTTCCCAAACTTACAGCTCCTTGGATCAGAGAAAACTCAACCAAAATCAAATCTCCAATTCCAGGATCCAAATTTCTCACCTGATTTGACATTTTGGTATCAGAGCGTTAGGTTGAGTGAATACCTAGGCTCTGTAGTGGTGTCTTTCTTGAGAGAGCGTATTTGTATTTTTAATATATATATATATATATATATATATTTATGGTTCTACCTATTTGTTGGATTACCTGTTCAGGTTTTTCCAATATAAGTTATAAAGGTAGATGAGGTAGAAGTGTGTGTAACACGACTACAATTGGTTGGAGTTTGATGGATGAGGTTGGAAGTGTATTTGTCGAGACTGTAGACCTAATACCGTCTCGAGTGACTTATGTTGTGATGAGTACTTCATCGATCTCTGAAGGAAACCTATAAAGGCTTGGAGTTCATCTTTGAAGTGTAGGATTGAGTTTGATCTGTCGGTAGGGCAGAAGCAAGCAAGTGGTGATATCTTGATATCTTAGGAAGTTGTAGCTGCGTGATGAGATGTAGTGACTATGGATATTTCCGAAGATGTTTCTTTGGAACAAGAATAGGAAGTGAGTCAGCAGGTGTTGTGGCTGAGTTTAGCTGAGTATTTTGAGTTAGTAAGGAGACTTCTGGCTGAGTAGTTTTTCTGAAATGGAGTTCAGAAGCAGCAGAGTGAATCTTTTCTCTGGTAAGTTGGCTAAGCTAGAGATAAGCTGTTCTGTTTGGTTAAGGGAGAGCAGTTTCTTTGGATTTAGGCTGAGTTGATCGCAAAAGTGACTTGCGATAGTATGTTCTCTTGTGTTTGTTGAAGATTGTCTGGATGTCTTCTGGAAGTCAGAGTTTGTCAGCATCTGGAGATCGAGTTTTCTTTCCAGGATTGGAACTGGTGGTTCAGTTAGAAGATAGATGGTTCCTTGAGATAAAAGTTGGTGAAGCAACTCAGGTTTGAGAGGAACATCTGAGTTTTCTTTATGGATATGTGGAACCATATTTCTGTGCTGGGTTGTCTAGTCTGTGCTTGTGCTCTTCGTTAGCATTTTCTTCTGTTTCGGATCAGAGTTGTGCAGCGGAAGCAGTTTGGAGGTGCTTCTGTTTGTTTCTCGGATAAGGAGAAGTTTGTTCAGTCTTCTGTTGTTGAGAAGCAGGGTATGTGTTCTTAGTTTTTGAGTGATCTTGAGGAGATCATTGGACTGTTTTGCTTCAGTCTATTCTTTTGGCAATCAGCAAGAGTTGAGCTGATCAGGAGTGATGTTGGTAGCCCAGGATCGTCCGAAGAGATTTTTATGGATAAGAGACAGAGAATTTGGATTCTGGAATTGGAGATTGGATTTTGGTTAAGTTTTTCTCTGATTCAAGGAGCTATAAGTTTGGGAAGCTAGCCCCGAAGAGTATTGGTTTCTTCTGTGATTGGTTAGATCAGCGTTGGTTTTTCTAGTGTTGAATTGCCAGATCGGATAACTGGAATGTAGTATGTTTCACGTATCTCTGAGGGAGTTCGTGTTTGATATTTCTGGTTTTAGAACCAGCAGTTTATGATGGTTTGGTTGTTGTGTCAGACTCGTTTGTAGTCTGATACTCTGTATAGAATTGTTGTTAGGAGCTCTATAGCTTAGTAGTATTGATTGATTAGATTTTATAAAGTGAGTATCCCGATATATATATACCGGGGAAACTCGTGAAGGTTTTATCCAAAATTCTTTTGGATAATTAGATTTGTTTTGATTGTGTGAATTGGTTGCTTTGGTTGTTGGCATATGTTTAACATATGCTGTGTTTTAAAATATAATCTGTAAATAGATTATTAAATTGCCTTTGTTTTAAATTTCGGGGACGAAATTCTTTTAATGGGGAAGGATTGTAATATCCCGGAATTTTGGACAATATAAATTTGATAATCTGGATTTAAATTTATATTGAATTGATAATTTTGATTAATAAATTTGATATTTATTCAATAATCTTCTTTATTTAATTATTTAATTTGTGAAATTATTTTTAATAAGCTAATAAATCTATTTTCTATTTAATAATGTATATGTGTTTATATATTTTGAATAGACAATTTCTTTTTAGTTAAATAAGTATAGCATATTTTTAATATGTTTTGAAAATAGAAATTTTGATTTATTTTTAATTTGAGATTTTCAAAATATTTAATTAAATAACTATATGATTTTAAATATGAGATAAATGTTTTAATTAGTTTAAAATTCATTTTAATTCAAGTTTGTATATTAAGATATGTTACAAATTATTTGTGTTGTTCTTTTTTAAATTATTAATTGATAATTTAGATTTGTCAATTTAATTTGGAATTTAAAATACAATTTCAAATGTGAACATACATTTATTATTTTACAAACTCTTTTATAACTCTGTTTTAAGAGCTTCATTTCAAATAAACTATTTGTATATTGTTATAATGATTTGCTTGTTTCTTTAGAGAATCATTTAAATTCATAATTATGTATAGGAATAAATAAACAAGGTTTAATACTTTATTAACTTTAATTAAACATTAAAGTAATTCATGAAGACAAGTGTATGTATATTAGAACTTAAAGTTAACAAATGTAAACTTATCTCTATTTAAAATAACAAGTGTCTCTATGTTTACATGTGTCATTGTTTCAATATTTCTTTTTCTTTTTCTTTATTTTCTGAAAATGCATTCATCTAAATTAGTTTCTTCATTTCATATGCATTGGTTTCATTCCTTAATAAAAGAAAATCTGAAACTCTTCAAACATAAAAACTTCATTCTCAAACCACATACAAAAATGCATTTCTCAAACCTGATAACATATGCATGCAACTCCTCTTTTCAAAAATACAAAATCTGCATTTTCCAAAATTACAAACCTGCAGCATACATTCATGAATTCAACTCCTCAAAACTCAAAATACAAACCTGCATGCATCAACATGAAAGCAAACACCTGCATTTGATCTGAGAACATATAAGGCTACTGCAAATTCAAATTTGCATCTGCAAATTCAAGTTTGAAAACCTGCACATCAATTTAAAGCCTGCATGCAACAGATTTTTACATACATTCATGGATCTTCAAATCTGGTAAATCAAGCAGAAGTTCTGCATTTCTAAGCATCTTGGAACAGAGGTCTGCATACCTTAATTCCAAACAAGGATCTGCATTCTTCAAAATACATTCAAGCCTGCATGCTAAAATAAAATCAGGATGTACTCTGCATTTCAAAACCCTGGAACCTGAAAATGAAATATGCTCTGCACTTTGAATAGAGGTGAGTAACACAAACCTTTAAAACTGTTAATAGGTAGTTAATCATGCTTATGAATTTCATATAAATATTTATGAATTGATCTGCAAGTTTGTGTTTGTGAACATGATTTTTTGATTGTGCATGTGTGATTTCTCAAGTTTCAACTGATGTTTGATTTTTGGACTTTTCCTTGACTTGTTTATTTGTTATTGTTATTACCTAGCTTTGAATAAATCAAGATGTTTTAGAATAGCATAAGAACTAATAGAATCAGTAAGTAAATTTCAAGAATTTTAAAACTAAAATTAAAATTTACAGTGTAAAGAGAAAAATGCAAATGCATGTTAACTGTATTATACATTTTGATCAGGATCAATTGATCCTTGCATTGAATTTGAGTAAGATTGATTCTAGAGTGAGTGTAGCTATCAACAATCATAGGAAAATCATTGAATTGATCTGCAATTAAAATTTGGAATTTTAGATTGGGGATTTTATGTGTAGAACCCTAGTTTAGGTGGGTTATAGTTTTGGGTAAATTTTTGAACACCTAAGTGCATCGAGTTCAAAGCTATTGGGGGTGATGGTGGATGGTGGGTTGAAGAAGCTATCGCCGGAGTATGATCTGTAATGATGGTCGGAGTTGAGGGATTCTGGTGATGACAGGTTTCAGGGGTATTGGGGTTAGGCTGTTGCAGGTTTTGGCTTTAAACTTGATTTCAAATTCAAGTTGATCTCAGGGAGATCTGGGGCATTGATGAGGTAGTGTGGTCTCTGATAAATAGGGGATGGTCGGAGAAGATGGTCAGAGGTGACCGGAGTGGGAAGTAAGTGCACAGTGAGAAGTTGTGCAGGTGGGTGATTGTTTGGTTGCAGGGTTTAGTTGCTCGGGATTTATCTCGGGGAAATTAGTTAGTGACTCGGAGCAAGTGGGTTATTGACCCAAAGTAAAGTTTTAGTTTGCTCGAGTACATTGGTTCTGGGTTTAAAAACAGAACCTGTTCTGTTTATTTAAAAAAAATTTTTAAAGATAAAGTTAAATTAAATTTTGCAATTTGAACTTAAGACTTAACTTGAATCTAAGAATGAATTCAAATTGTTTGAATTATTATTTTGTAATAATTTAAATGCAGAATTCAAATTTGGGTTAAAAAAAAAGAACAAAGAAACTGTTTGCAGTTTTTTTTAAATTTGAGTGAAAGTTTAAAATATAAACTCAATTTGGACTTAGGCTTCCATAACCTAAATTTGAATATTAATTTAAATATGTTTAAATTCTGTTCTTTGAAATTATTTTAATTCTGGAAATTTTTAGAGTTTAAGTTTTTTTTTATTAAACAGAAAACTGTTTTCTGTTTCATATGTAAAGATTAAGTTAAATTTGAAAGTGAAGATTTAAAATGAGTTTAAGTTTGAATTTGAATATGAATTCAAATTTGGATGGTCAGAGATTTGAAGTCAATTATTGTTTTTATATTTAAATTTGATTTTCAAATCTCAAGTATAATGCATTGTGATTTGCATTTGGAATGGAAGGTTAAGTATTTAAAATTTGAAATTCAAATGGATTTAAATCTGAGCTTTTAAATCTGAATTTAAATTTTAAACTTCAGTTTTTAAATAAATATTTAAATTTAAATTGTTTTCAAATGACTTACATTTGAATTGGAGTTGTAAATTGTAGAAAGAGATTTAAAGAGTTAAATCTAAAATAAGTTTGAAAGTGTATTTCTAATTTTGAAATTTAAAGATATTTTTAAATTGATTTGAGTTTGATTTGAATTGAAAATGAACAAACCCAACAAATGTCATATAGGTTCATTACAGCGTGATAGGGGGTTCTTGCTTCGCGTTAGGTGGCGAACGGGAGACTCTTACCCCTACATGTCCCTTTTGGGTAGTAGAAGGCCCTGGGTTGGTTGCGAGTCGAGAGGCTGGCCGTAAAAGCAAATCCGAGGTACCAATGTGAGCCACGGCGGGGCTGGGATGGTTGCAAAGCCTACCAGTCGGTGAGCCGCTGTCGATGGTTGCAAAGCCTAGACTATCACATTTGGTATCAGAGCATTAGGCTGAGTGAATACCTAGGCTCTGAAGTGTATTTTTCTTTAGGGAGCATTAGGTTGAGTGAATACCTAGGCTCTGAAGTATATCTTTCTTTAGGGAGCGTTAGGTTGAGTGAATACCTAGGCTCTGTAGTGGTGTTTTCTTGAGAGAGCGTATTTGTAATTTTTAATATATATATATTTATTTATTTCTACCTATCTGTTGGGTTACCTGTTTAGGTTTTCCAATATAAGTTATAAAGGTAGATTGGGGTAGTGGTGTGTATAACACAACTACCGATTGGTTGGAATTTGAATGTTTGAGGTTGGAGGTGTTTTGTTGAGACTGTAGACCTAATACCGTCTCGAGCAACTTCTGTAGTAATGAAGAACTTCATTGATCTCTGAAGGAAACCTGTAAAGGTTCGGAGTTCATTTTTGAGGTGGATGAGTAGTGTTTGGATCTGTTGGCTTGGCAGAAGTGAGTGATGGTATTTTGAATACCTCAGAAGTAGTAGCTGCGTGATGAGATGCAGTGACTATGGATATTTCCGAAGATGTTTTCTCTGGAACAAGTTAAGGAAGTGAGTCTGCTTCGGTGTTGTGGCTATGGTCAGCTTGAGTTTCTGGTTGCTTTGAAGTCCGAGTTTCTCGGATAGCTTTGTTTTGGAATTCTTTGGCATCTGTGGCAGCAGTGCAGTTTGGAATGTTCTTGGTGTCGGCAAGAGATCTTCTGGCTTAGCAGTTTTTCTGAAGTGGAGTTCAGAAGCAGTTAGGTGGACCCATTTCTTCGATGGGTTAGCTAGTTGAGATTGAGCTGTTCTGTTTGGTAAGGGAGAACAGTTTTCCTTGGATTTCGTTTGGGTTGATCGCAAAAGTGACTTGCGATTGATTGAGTGTTCTCTTGGGTTATCTGAGTTTTCCTGGATGTCTTCAGGAAGTCAGAGTTTGGTTTGCATCTGGAGATTGAGCTTTCTTATCAATTGGAATTCCAGGAGTGGTTCGGATGGTTCAGCTTTATAGAAGAATGGTTCCAAGGAGATTGAGTTGGAATAACAGCTCAGAGTTTTGAGAGAAACTTCTGAAGTTCTTATAGATTTGTTGAACCATATCTCCGGGGTGTGTTGTCTTGTTGTGCTTGTGTTCTTCGTCAGCATTCTTCTTTGTCGGATCAGAGTTGAGCAGCGGAAGCAGTTTGGAAGTGTTTCTGCTTTTCTTTTCCCGGACTGGAGAAGCGAGTTGTTGTCTTCTGATGTTGAGGAGTAGAGTTTGAGTTCTTGGTCTTGGTTGATCTTGAGGAGATCATTTTGTTGAGTTGATTGGTCTGGTTTGGTTCTAGAAGCATCAGCGAAGGTTGAGCTGATTGATAGGCTGTAGGCAGCATAGGATCGTTTGAAGAGTTATGTGGATAAGAGTCGGAGGTATTTGGATCTGAAGTCGGAGATTTAATTTTGGATAAGTTGTCTCCGATCATCAAGTGAGCTATAAGATTGGGTAAGTCTGAGAAGCTAGTTCTGAAGTGTTTTTGGACCTTTTCTGTGATCTTGGTGAATAAGTGATTGATCTACAGGATTGGATTGCCAGTTTGGATATATGGGATTTGATGAGTTTCACGTATCTCTGAGAGAGTACGTGTGTGGTCTATCTCTGGTTGTGGAACCAGCAGTTCTGGAGTTTAGGTTGTTGAGTCAGACTCGTTTGTAGTCTGATATCTTGTTTAGTGTTGTAGATATAGTTGTATGGGAGCTTTGTAGCTTCATAGTATTGTTTGTTTGGATTTTCTAGAGCGAGTGTCCCGGTGGATATATATATACACCTGGGGAAACTCGATGTAATTTTATCCAGAATTTGTCTGGATAATTAGATTCGTTTGATTGGTTGAATTGGTTGTTTTGGTTGTTAGCATAGGTTTGATATATGCTTGTGTTTAAAATTAAAATTTAATAAGATTATTAAATTACCTTTGTTTTAAATTTCGAGGACGAAATTCTTTTAAGGGGGAAGGATTGTAACATCCCGGAATTTTTAACAATATCAATTTAATAATCTGTAATTAAAATTAAATTGATATTGATAATCTGTTAATAATTATTCAGATAAATTTAATAATCTTCTTTAATAAATATTTAAATTGGTTATTTTATCTTTTAAATGATATATATTGATTTCTATTTTCAATATAAATATTTGGATTATATTTTAAATAGATTAGTATTGTTTTAAATTTAGAGTAAATTTAATAAAATGTTTTATGACTTAATAAAATAGATATTTTACTTATAAAAATATAATCTCTTGTAAGATGATTTTTAATTTAATAAAAAGAGGTTATAAAAGCAACATTAATATTGTATTAACTTTATAAATAAGTTTTAAATAACATTTGTAATTTTTAGTTCAAACTGAATTTATAATTATAACTTGATTTAAAAAAATATTTGACCTTGAATTTTAGTTTGAATTTAAATTCAAAGGTATAAAATCTAAATTTGTTTTAATTTTTATTTGTGTAGTTTATAAACATGATTTGTTTTTGTTTCCATTTATAAATTTATACATATAAACCAACAACTTAATTTAAGCTAATATAACATTAATTAGTAATTAAAAACTAATTATCTTTAAAGATAACATGTGTTAAATTAATATGCATTCATTTGACAAGTGTCTAATTTAAGAGAAGTGTTAGTTTTAGTTTTTAATTTTTTTTCTTTTATTTCCTAAAATCTGAAATATGCAATTTAGTTAAGTTTACATCTTCATTTCCATGATCAGATCTGCATTCATAAGATTATTAACAATCCAAACTTGCATGCTCCTCTTCATAAAAAAAAATTTCATCTGCATATCTTATTTCTGCATATCCTCAAATCTAAACATCTGCATAATCAAACCTGCACAATCAAGTCCACCTTCATTCAATTCTCAAATCAAAGAACCTGCATACTCCACTCTTCTTTATAATCAAACTCACCCTTACCTCAGACATTAATATGCATTGAAAAGCATTTGCCTGAAAGCAAATGGCACATTTGCATACCCAAAACCACATTCAAATCTACAGAAATCACAATGAATACCTCTGCATCATCTACATGAAGCATATCAAAGTCAAGCTTGCATTTCTATGAGCCTGCATGCATGTGTTTGGGAAATTGAAAATAGCATTTTCTACCTGCATATGCTTGTTTCTGTAAACTTTCAAATGAGCAACAGAGAGGAGTATACCTGCACATCATATGTCTGCAAATTTCAAGTGATCAATAGGAGCTCTGCATGTTGTTTTCTGCAAATTAAAATGGGGGCCTGCATTCATCAATTAGGTGAGTAGCAATTTATTTTAAAACTAAATTAAAATGATATAGTTGCTTAAATCTATTGCCTGATTGAGTATGATGGATATGTCTGTGTTGTGTATGAGATGGAATGTCTGCTTGATAGTGATGAATCCTTCTTGATCTTGATTTCAGACTTAAAGATATAGTTTAAAATTTATGAACTTAAGATCTAACCTATGATTAGATGCAAATTATCAAATAGAACTAGTTGTATATCCTAAATAAAGTGCTAGATATTATTCAGGATAATAACTTGTTTTGTAATAACTCTGTAGAATTTTAAAACATCATGGATGTTCAATTTCATCCATACCAAATCTAATTGATATGATAATTCAGTAATACTGATCAAACATAAACTGGAACTTGACTCTTAAATCAAGTACTGACATTTATAGGTGCATGTTTCATTTCAGTTTATTTTTGAAACAAAGTATGAATTAGTGAAAAGTTTTGCAGTCTTATTATATGTTGTTCTAGATCAAAATCAAACACATTAAATCCAGATTCATAAACTTAATACATTAACATAAATTTGGATTTATAAATCAAATATTAATATTTTTAAAAGTTTGTTTCAATTACTGTCTGGTCTGATACAATAATAATGAATTTGGGCAAATGTATACAATCTGTAGTTTGAAGGAAACTCAAATTTATTTTGAGTTATCAAGAATGGATCTTAGATCCTGGAGAAAAATCAGAGAAGTGATTAAATTGATTAGATTGAGAGCAGTTTTTAAGTTTCTTCAGTTAAACCTAGTTTAGCATTGGGTTGAGCTTTGAGTCAGTTTTGAAGTGATGAATTGACCGAGTGTTATGGTGTTTGGGGTATGGATAGTTGGTGTGTAAAGGAGTGAGAGGCCGGAGAGGTGGAGTTCAAGATGGTCGAAGGTGAAATGGTGGTCGCTGACAGGTTTTGCATAAGTGAAGCCTGATTCTGATGTACAGGTTTTGTTTTGGGGACATTTTAGATTCTTGGATGAATGTCTTGATCTGGGTTGGAGTTGGAGGAGTGGTGGGCTTCTGGAGTTGATTGGATCATCTGACAAGGTCGGGAGAGGGGGCGGTGATGGGTTCTCTGATGAACTGTTGTGGTTAGGGGTATTTCAGAGGGAATGTTAGGAATGATGGAAGCTGACTCGAAGCAGGGTAGTGAAAAACTCGGAGTAGATGTGAGGAAAACTCGAAGTAGAGATTGATGTTTCTCGGGTTTCTCTGTATATTGCAGTCTTCAGGTTGCAAACCTGTTTTCTTTAAAAATCTGGTTTTTAAAATATTCAAATCTGAAGTTTTGTGGAAGATAATGTTAAGTTTAAAATTTAATTCAGGTTTGAATTTCTAATTTGAATTTAAACTCCAGTTTTTAAAATAGGAATTTAAGTTTAAATTTAACTTTATTAACTATATCATGTTGATAAGTAGTTTGAACATTTTAGTAATGAGGTTTTAAAATATGAGAAGATTTGAAATTAGTTTAAATCTGGAAATTTAGCAGTTTAATTTGAAATTCAGTTTAAATTTCAAACAAGGTTGAATTTGAAGTTTTAAAATTAAAATGGAAATTTAAGTTATTAAAGGTTTGAAATGGAATTAACTTTAAAATTTCATATAGTATTTGTTTTGACTTGTAAATTTAAATAAGTTTTAAATTTATTTAAAACTTTGATAAGTTTAAAATTATTTTATTTTAAATTTGAATTTAAATTGAAATTTAAAGTTAATTTCAAAGTATTTTGTTTTGAATCAAATTGTTTTAAACATAATTAAGTTATGTTTATTTTGGAAATTTGATTTAAGATTTATGTTTTAGAATTAATTAATAAGGTAATTAAGATTTGTTAATTTATTTAAATTAATTAATTAAATTTGGAATTAATAATTGATTAATGATTAATCAATTTGGAATTAAGATCATTAATTAAGTTATTAATTAATGATAAATGAATATTAATTATGTAATTAAGTTTTAAATCAAGGTTAATTAGTTTAATAATTAATTTTAATTAATGAATGATTAAAGATAATTTAATTGGTAATTAATTTAAGTTAATTACTTTATAAAATAATTTAAGGATGGTTAATGAAGGTCATTAACCATGATTATTTAACAATTAATTAATGTAGTTAATTTTTAAAATTAATTAGATTAATTAATTTAATAATAATCAATTATAAATGGTTTGAGTGTAATTACTTGATAAAGTAATTAAGGAATTAATTACTTAATGTAATTAATTTAATTTGAATGTGATTGTTTATTTTAATTAATTAAGTTTAATTAATTTTAAACACTTGAGTTTTATAAATAATTACTTTATGTAATTAAGGATTTGGGTAATTACTTAGTTAAGTAATTGTTAAATAATTACATGATTGTAATTAAGTGGAAATGTTTAAGTATGGAATAATTTGGATTAATTATTTAATAATTAACCAAGAGATTAATTAAGAAATTAATTTAAGGAAAATTAATTTGGTTTAATATAGTAATTAATTTTGTTAATTACTTTGAGAAATTAATTTAAGAAATAATTAAGGATCATTAATTATTTTAATTAATGATGTAATTAAGTTGATTAATTATGATTAATTAATCAATAAAAGGTAATTAAAGATAATTAATTAGTAATTAATTAAGGATTAATTATGATTAATTAATTAGTTAAGTAATTAAAGGGTTAATTACTGTTTGTTTGAGGTTAATTAATTTGTAAAATTAATTTAGAATAATTACATGAATGTAATTAAGTATAATTAATCAAGAGTGATTAATTAAGGTAAGTTATTTTGAATGATTGATTAATTGATTGAAATCAATTAAATGATTGAGTAAGCAAGATAATTTGGTAAAGCCATTAATTTAATTTATTTTAAATTAATTAAAGATAAAGGAATTAATTTAATTCATTTAAAATTAATTTGAGATAGAGATGATTAATTTAATTCATTTTAAATTAATTATATTGTGATGAGTGAATCTTTGCTTATGGATGAATGGTTTGACTTGGATGCTTTGTAATCTCAGTAATGAGATAAATGATATTGTGTGGTATGGATGTTGGTTGTATTGTGATGATAACATAGGTTATCTATTGTGATGTTGATATAAGGAATATCTATTTGATATTGATGATGTGAATTACCTGTTATACGATAATGTTGATTATCAGTTATGATGTAAGTTATCTATCTGTGTGTATATAGATACTGTAATTGAATTGTTTTAAACTTTAAAACAACTTGGACCTTAAAAGACACGCTTTGGTTTTCGATGAGACCGGGATCGGGTTTCCATATTTGGATATCCGAAAACCACATCGATTCCAAATAACGTTAGGTCGTGAATCAAAGTGGAGCGAGTGAAGACTCGAGGTGTAAGGGCTATACGTCAGTATAACTCTGTGGGTGATTCCGTAATGAGTTTTGACGGAATAGTACTTATAGATTCGAGATGGTGAATCAGAGTGCAAGGGTTATTGTCGTTAACTCTGAGGGTGATTCCAAAATGAGTGTAACGAGATAATGCCTTCGGTTTCGTTCGAACCCGGAATGAACTTGTATGGATTGAATGCATTCAGAACATCGTCAGTGTAACGACCCGTATTTTTACGTGTCGATAAATCGTAGAATTTACAGGTTGTTAGTGTTGTTTGTGTTGCTTCTAGCTTGAGTCGTTTAGGAGTTGACCCGAGTGCAAGTGATGAGTCGTGACCGACTCATAGGCATAGCTAAGTTAGGTGATGAGTCGTGACCGACTCATAGGGACCGACTCAAGGGGTTTAGGCGACTTAAGGATATGACCGACTCATAATGACCGACCTAATTGGAGTTAGCTTCATAAGATGGTGACCGACTCACGAGATAGCGGTTTAAGGGTTGGTGACCGACTTAAGAAAAACCGACTTAGGGCTTAGGTCGTGGGTAGTTGAGTCGGTGAGGCCATGGGTCGTGAGTCGTTTGACCGAGTTAGGGATAGGTTGAGTCGTTTGTGTCATAGTTAAATCGTGACCGACTTATGTTGAGTCGGCTAGGACTTAGGTCGGCCATAAGGCTGTGTTGTTAGGTCGTTTGCAACTGAGTCGGTAGGCACGACTTAACGATGAGTCGTAAGTCGTTAGGCAGCTTGGTGTTGAGTCGTTGATTAGTTAGGTCGGCTCTGGTATTAAGTCGTAGGTCGGCAGGGTTGTTGAGTCGTGTCTCGTGGGATAAGGATTAGGCTTAGGTCGGCCGGGATAAGTCGTATGTGTCTTAAGTCGTGTGACCTTCTTGCTGTGTTGAGTCGTTAGGTCTTTGAGTCGGTAGAATTTAAGTCGGCATCTGGGTTAGTGTTAAGTCGGCAGTATATGTTGTATAGTTAAGTCGCAGGGTCGGCTGTGCTAGGTCGTGAGTCGGCAGGAGATGAGTCGTGGACGACTCATGATGAGTCGGGACCGACTCATGGGGCGACGACTCAGGGAGGTTCCAGCCTATAAATAGAGGGGTTCGGCTCACTTTTTGGCACCAGATTTCGAAGCGACGAAGTGCTGCCATTTTGGAAACTCGACTACAACATTTCTTCATCTTCTTTTCTCCATTCCAATCTAATTCTAACATCCATCCAAGATCGAAGATCGAGATCGAAGATCCAAGTGCCAAAGTTGAAGATCTTCATCCGTTCGAGCTAGAATTCATCGATTGGAGCGAGATATTGCCGGATCAAACCTTGATCTTCGCTGTCCAGATCTGAAGTGTGTAGTTTTTGTAGTGTTTGGGTGATTTGGTGAGTGGTAGTTATCTCTCACGCGGATCCAAGGGAGTATATTGGATTGGTGGCTTGTTTGAGTGTTAAAGTTAGAGATTTCATGCATTTTTCTTAGATCGAAGTCTAGATCCATGGTTTTTGAAGATGTTTACTTATGCAAGTTAGTTTAACAAGTATTAGAGACAAAACCCATGTTTTATATTTGATAGATCTATGCTAAAAACTATGGTTTCACATATGTTGGACTTTTGCTCACTTATTTACGAAATTGCCATTATAGTTGATATTGCTTATATTGCTTGTTAGATCTTGTTTGAATGATTGATATTTGAATGTATGATTGATTTGATTGTTTCCAAGTTAGCTAGTAGTTGATTTGGAACAAGAGGATGGAAGAGGATTCAAAAGCTATGGAAGAAGGCTCTTGAATGGTGAAAGCTGCTTAAGGCATATGTAGCGGATGTTGAAGCTCATATGTATAGATTGGATGATGTTGAGATGGGACTTTGCCATGATTTGATGAGGCAAACCATGTTGTTGAGTTGAGACTTTGCTTTGATGCGATGAAGCGAAGTATGATGTGAGTCTTGGCTTAATCCAAGCAGGGATCATTCCAAGCATGTTGATAACTTGAAGAGTAGTTCAAGTTGGTTGATAATGGATTGTTCAAGAGGTAGCTTGAGCTTGTATGAGGATAGTCGTCAAGAAGGATGGCTAGGAGGCTTGGATCTCGTCGTTGTTGAAGGTTCTAGCATGCTCAAAAGCAAGAGTACATGGGGCGCCCATAACGACTACAGGAAGGTAGTCGGGACACCCAAAAGACTACAGGTAGGTAGTTGAGTACTCTGGGCAAAGTAGATAAGTCCTAGGCACAAGGCAGTGTGCGGAGTTATGGTTAGAACCGGGGTTACCATTAGCCCTTGACAGATGGTCATTCAACTAACGGTGAAATCGAGGCAAGGATGACAGTGATAGCCAGAGTCATGGATGTTTGGTTGTATTATCATTCGGCTTCAAGAGCGGTGTTTTCTGGGTGCTTATCTGATCTTGGTTTAGGCCTTGGGGGTTTGTATTTGGAAAACATCGTCCTTGACTCGAGTGGTATTCGCTTTACCTTAATTGTCTATGTTGTTATGCTTGCTTCTCCTTAGTGTATGTCTGGGGCTATCACTGTAGAAAGAGGTGGAGTGGGATGGTTTGGTTCCTATTCCTTTTATCCTTTATGCTCTTTTGGTATGTTTGATAGTTACTTTACTGCTCACTAAGACTTTGTCTGACTCAAGGTTTTATGTCTCCTCTTATTACCTTGGGCTGTTCATCCATGTTTGGGATGGGCAGACTAGGTAGCAGGTGACAGGTGCTGTGCTAGGAGTTCTACGCTGAAGATGACGAAGACGAGCAGGAGGCTTTGCATATTAGTTTTCTTACTATATGTACTGGGTATCCGCTGCTGTATTTGGTTGAGTGATTTGTAGTGAGGCTTTCATGTATGGATTTGTGTAGATGATTGTATAAAACTACTGTGATGCTTATATGATGATGTTTCTGTTCTATGGAGCTTCACTATATTATATTTCTCTATTGTATTTTATCCATGCGCTGTGAGTTATGCGATAGAGATTCTTTTGTTTTGTTTTACCCTGACTATCGTCCATGGCTGCCTGGCACACCTTTCAGCGCATTATTTCCTTGTTTTGGTGCGGGAGTCATGGGCGGTCGTCACATTTGGTATCAGAGCTTTGGTTAATCGATTTTAGCCAACGCTCGCTGATGTAACTACGTAAGAGAGACGTAATTGTAATTTGATGGATGATTACTATATATAATATAGTAGTTAAGATGGATTTGAACTCCTTATGCAGTTGTTTCTTAAGGTGTTCTAATCATTCTTTTTACAGATATTAAGGATGAGTCAAAGAGGAAGACCAGCTGCTAGGGAAGGCCGTGCTACAGAAGGAGCTGCAGATTATGGGGCTATGTTCGAAGCAATGATGACTTCGATCATGAGGAGGATGCCCGTTCCAGGGCCTACTGTTGATGTTGGAGTTCAAGTCCAAGCTCCGAGACCGGTGGATTTTGCCAAGCTTTGCAAGGATTATACTGCTCTTGGAGGGAAAGTTTTCTTGGGGACGGAGTCGACTATTGAGGTGCAGAGATGGATTGATGCTTGCAAAAGAATCTTTGGTGACTTAGGGATTGAGGATGCAACTAAGAGGAAGCTTGCATCGAGACAGCTTCAGGGAAGAGCTGCTGATTGGTGGAATTCTATCACCATAGATACACCAGAAGAAGAGATTACTTGGGAGCAATTCCAAGTTAGATTTGAAGCTAAGTTTATCTCTACTTCCCAGAAATCTGTCTTGTTTAAGAGGTTTGTGGAGCTCAAGCAAGGGGGAAGGCCTGTTCTTGAGTATATTTCGGAGTTTGAAGCTTTGTCTAAGTATGCCAGATCATATATTGATTCTCCCTACCAGAAGAATGAAAAGTTTGTGACTGGTCTGGATGCTTATCTTGGGAGGCAGTTAGTGGATCATCTGGACGATCCATTTGAGAAGCTTGTGGAAAAAGCTCTTAGGCATGAGAGTTTGTTTCCTAGGGAAAGTTCTGTCGTTTCTGTAACCAGGGAAGGATCTAAACCACAGCAGAGTGGCAATAAGAAGAGGAAACAACAGCAACAGAAGGGTAAGGATGGCCAGAAGAAGCCGAAGAGCGAAATGACTTGCTATAACTGCCAGCAGAAGGGCCATCTTTACAAAGATTGTAAGAATCCCAAGGTGCCGGGAAAGTGTTACAACTGTGATAAGCTGGGACATATCAAGAAGGACTGTCCAGAACCGAGGAAAGATAGGCAGGTTGTGCAAGCCTATGCTTTGGGGGCTGTTCCATCGTCTTCGAAAGCTCCTACTGCTGAGGAGAAGGGGAAGAGTGTGGTGGTTCAAGGTACTCTTTCTATTTGTGGTGTTCCAGTTAGAGTGTTGTTTGATACTGGAGCGTCGCATTCTTTTGTTTGTGATGAGTTGGTATGCCGGTTAGGTATGAAACCGGATATTGTTGATAGGCCATTGGTTGTGACTAATCCGGTTGGGGGTTCGTCATGTTTGTGTATGATATGCCGTGGTCTAGTTGTGTCGAGTCATGATTGCTCGTTTGTTTGTGATTGCTTTGTTCTGAACTTTGCGGGGTTCGGAATTATTTTGGGTATGGACTGGCTTAGGAAGTATGCGGCTAGGATTGATTGTGAGAGGCTTGAGGTGACAGTCGGAAATGTGGAAGGGCGAAAGGTTGTGATACGATGTAAGCATGAGGAAGGCGTCTTCATGAGCTTCATGTATTCGCTGGTTGTTCCACGGGATGGACTGTCATCAGTGCCTATTGTGAATGAGTTTGGTGATGTCTTTGAGGAAGTCAAAGGGTTACCGCCGCATAGGGAGATCGAGTTTCGTATCGATCTAATTGAGGGAGCCAGACCTGTTGTGATGCCTCTTAGGCGAATGGCACCGAGGGAGCAGCAAGAGCTGAAGGTGCAAGTTGATGACCTTTTGCGGAAAGGATTCATTCGGAGAAGTGTGTCCGAATGGGGTGCGCCCGTTGTGTTCGCAACCAAAGCGGATGGATCGTTGAGGTTGTGTGTTGATTATCGTGAGCTGAATAAGGTGACTAAGAAGAACAAGTATCCATTGCCGAGAATAGATGACTTGTTTGATCAGCTTCACGAGGCTAAGGTGTTTTCTCAGATGGATTTGGCAACGGGATTTCACCAGTTGAGAGTGGCAAAGGATAGTGTGCCGAAGACTGCTTTCAGAACACCATCCGGGTTTTATGAGTGGCTGGTAATGCCGTTTGGGTTGACTAACGCGCCAGCATATTTTGTGGATCTTATGAATAGAGTGTTCAGAGATCAGTTGAATAAGTTCGTGCTTGTGTTCGTGGATGATATTTTGGTTTATTCCAGAACTGAGGAAGAGCACAAGACGCACTTGAGGATTGTTTTAGGAATCTTACGGAAACATCAGCTGAAGGCTAAGTTTTCGAAGTGTCACTTCTGGAAGAGTGAAGTGAGGTTCTTAGGCCATGTTATCTCTGGAAATGGAATAGCGGTTGACCCCGCTAAGGTGGCAGCGATCCAGGATTGGGTTAGGCCTAAGAATGCATCTGATGTGAGAAGTTTTCTTGGATTAGCAGGATATTATCGTCGGTTTATCAAAGACTTTTCCAAGATAGCTGCACCGTTGACAGGATTGACGAAGAAGAATCAAGTGTTCAGATGGAATGATAAGTGTGAACAAGCTTTCATAATCCTGAAAGAGCGACTGACGAGTGCTCCTGTTTTGACTATTCCAAGTGGGAATGATGAGATGGTGGTTTACACCGATGCATGTGGTACTGGACTTGGAGCAGTGCTAATGCAGAAGGATAAAGTTGTTGCATATGCAAGTCGACAACTGAAGCCGCATGAGAGGAACTATCCGACTCATGATTTGGAGTTAGCGGCAATTGTGTTTGCTTTGAAGATGTGGAGACATTATCTATTGGGAGTTAGATTCGAGTTGTTTACAGATCATAAGTCGTTGAAGTATCTGTTCTCCCAAAAGGATTTAAATCTTCGACAGCAACGATGGCTAGAGTTCCTAGCATCTTATGATTTTGGTATAGCCTATACTCCAGGAAAAGGTAACGTAGTGGCAGATGCGTTAAGTCGAAGACATGCAGGTTTGGGAGCCATGTTTTCGGAATGGAAGAGTCTTGAGTATTTGGCTGGATTTGACTTTAGGCCTAGATGTGAATTGGAACCTAAGATGTTGGCAAACTTATCGATAAGGCCTACTCTTGTGGAAAGGGTTGGCGAGAGCCAAAAGGGAGATGATAAGCTTGTCAAGATTATCTGTGATTTGGAATCTGGATTGGACCCGGAGAAGGATAAGGGATTCGAGGTCGATCGAGAGGGTTGGCTTCGAAAGCAAGGGCGACTAGTTGTTCCCGATGTAGATGGATTGAGAGATGAAGTTCTGAGGGAGAGTCATCACTCGAAGTTGACAATTCATCCAGGTGGAAATAAGATGTATCGGGATATGAAGAGAACCTACTACTGGGAAGGTATGAAGAAGGATGTTGGAAATTTTATTTCCAAGTGTATGAATTGCCAGTTGGTGAAAGCTGAGCAGAAGAAGCCCAGTGGATTACTTCAGCCATTAGAGGTTCCTGCATGGAAGTGGGAGCAAGTGTCGATGGATTTTATCGATGGTCTACCTAGAACTAGGGCAGGAAATGAAGGGATTTGGGTCACAGTAGATCGTTTGACCAAGAGTGCAAGGTTCATTCCTGTTCGATCGACTAGGACTGCATCGAAGTTGGCTGAGCTATATGTGAAGTGGATAGTTCGTTTCCATGGTGTTCCGAAGAGTATAGTGAGCGATCGAGATCCATTGTTCACTAGTAGATTTTGGAAGAGCTTCCAGGAAGTTTTGGGAACTGAGTTGTGTTTGAGTACAGCTTATCACCCTCAAACAGATGGTCAGACTGAGAGAGTCAACCGAGTTTTGGAAGATCTTCTTAGAGCATGTGTTTTGGACTTCGGAGGATCATGGGAAGATCACCTTCATTTGGTGGAGTTTGCTTATAATAACAGTTATCAGTCGAGTATTGGTATGGCACCATATGAGGCATTATATGGAAGACCGTGTAACTCTCCGACATGTTGGTTGGAAACTGGAGAAAAGCTGATACTTGGGCCAGAGATGATTCGACAGACTTCAGATTGTATAGAGATCATTCGGCAACGAATGAGGGCAGCCCAGGATCGTCAGAAGAGTTATGCAGATAATCGTCGAAAGGATTTGGAATTCGATGTGGGTGATATGGTTTTTGTGAAGATTTCTCCATTGAAGAATGCTATAAGATTCGGGAAGAAAGGAAAGTTAACTCCGAGATTTGTTGGACCATTCCCGATTATCGAGCGTATTGGAAAGCTCGCTTATAGATTGGAGTTACCGGAAAAGATGGCGGGTGTGCACAGTGTTTTTCATGTATCTTATCTACGGAAGTATATGCACGACCCAACTACGGTGGTTTCTGCTGATAGCTGTGAAGACTTGGAGGTTGATCCAGTTGTTTCGAGACCTCGTAAGCCGCTTCGTATTGTTGAAACCGATACGAAACAGCTTAGGAGGAAGACGATTACGTTGCTCAAGGTACAATGGAGTGATGATGTTAACGACTGTACGTGGGAGGAGGAAGAGAGGATGAAGGCAGCTCATCCCGAACTCTTCGAGGTATGGCCCTAAAGTGTCGTGACATCTCATGAATTTGTAGCTTGTTCTAAGTCTTAGAATTCTGCATGCTAGGTTAGAATTGGTTGCATGGATTGTTGATTGCCATGGATGATAGGCATGCGGAATAATTTTGATTGCTGTTGTTTGCTTGGAATTTCGGGGGCGAAATTCCTAAGGGGGAGAGAATGTAACGACCCGTATTTTTACGTGTCGATAAATCGTAGAATTTACAGGTTGTTAGTGTTGTTTGTGTTGCTTCTAGCTTGAGTCGTTTAGGAGTTGACCCGAGTGCAAGTGATGAGTCGTGACCGACTCATAGGCATAGCTAAGTTAGGTGATGAGTCGTGACCGACTCATAGGGACCGACTCAAGGGGTTTAGGCGACTTAAGGATATGACCGACTCATAATGACCGACCTAATTGGAGTTAGCTTCATAAGATGGTGACCGACTCACGAGATAGCGGTTTAAGGGTTGGTGACCGACTTAAGAAAAACCGACTTAGGGCTTAGGTCGTGGGTAGTTGAGTCGGTGAGGCCATGGGTCGTGAGTCGTTTGACCGAGTTAGGGATAGGTTGAGTCGTTTGTGTCATAGTTAAATCGTGACCGACTTATGTTGAGTCGGCTAGGACTTAGGTCGGCCATAAGGCTGTGTTGTTAGGTCGTTTGCAACTGAGTCGGTAGGCACGACTTAACGATGAGTCGTAAGTCGTTAGGCAGCTTGGTGTTGAGTCGTTGATTAGTTAGGTCGGCTCTGGTATTAAGTCGTAGGTCGGCAGGGTTGTTGAGTCGTGTCTCGTGGGATAAGGATTAGGCTTAGGTCGGCCGGGATAAGTCGTATGTGTCTTAAGTCGTGTGACCTTCTTGCTGTGTTGAGTCGTTAGGTCTTTGAGTCGGTAGAATTTAAGTCGGCATCTGGGTTAGTGTTAAGTCGGCAGTATATGTTGTATAGTTAAGTCGCAGGGTCGGCTGTGCTAGGTCGTGAGTCGGCAGGAGATGAGTCGTGGACGACTCATGATGAGTCGGGACCGACTCATGGGGCGACGACTCAGGGAGGTTCCAGCCTATAAATAGAGGGGTTCGGCTCACTTTTTGGCACCAGATTTCGAAGCGACGAAGTGCTGCCATTTTGGAAACTCGACTACAACATTTCTTCATCTTCTTTTCTCCATTCCAATCTAATTCTAACATCCATCCAAGATCGAAGATCGAGATCGAAGATCCAAGTGCCAAAGTTGAAGATCTTCATCCGTTCGAGCTAGAATTCATCGATTGGAGCGAGATATTGCCGGATCAAACCTTGATCTTCGCTGTCCAGATCTGAAGTGTGTAGTTTTTGTAGTGTTTGGGTGATTTGGTGAGTGGTAGTTATCTCTCACGCGGATCCAAGGGAGTATATTGGATTGGTGGCTTGTTTGAGTGTTAAAGTTAGAGATTTCATGCATTTTTCTTAGATCGAAGTCTAGATCCATGGTTTTTGAAGATGTTTACTTATGCAAGTTAGTTTAACAAGTATTAGAGACAAAACCCATGTTTTATATTTGATAGATCTATGCTAAAAACTATGGTTTCACATATGTTGGACTTTTGCTCACTTATTTACGAAATTGCCATTATAGTTGATATTGCTTATATTGCTTGTTAGATCTTGTTTGAATGATTGATATTTGAATGTATGATTGATTTGATTGTTTCCAAGTTAGCTAGTAGTTGATTTGGAACAAGAGGATGGAAGAGGATTCAAAAGCTATGGAAGAAGGCTCTTGAATGGTGAAAGCTGCTTAAGGCATATGTAGCGGATGTTGAAGCTCATATGTATAGATTGGATGATGTTGAGATGGGACTTTGCCATGATTTGATGAGGCAAACCATGTTGTTGAGTTGAGACTTTGCTTTGATGCGATGAAGCGAAGTATGATGTGAGTCTTGGCTTAATCCAAGCAGGGATCATTCCAAGCATGTTGATAACTTGAAGAGTAGTTCAAGTTGGTTGATAATGGATTGTTCAAGAGGTAGCTTGAGCTTGTATGAGGATAGTCGTCAAGAAGGATGGCTAGGAGGCTTGGATCTCGTCGTTGTTGAAGGTTCTAGCATGCTCAAAAGCAAGAGTACATGGGGCGCCCATAACGACTACAGGAAGGTAGTCGGGACACCCAAAAGACTACAGGTAGGTAGTTGAGTACTCTGGGCAAAGTAGATAAGTCCTAGGCACAAGGCAGTGTGCGGAGTTATGGTTAGAACCGGGGTTACCATTAGCCCTTGACAGATGGTCATTCAACTAACGGTGAAATCGAGGCAAGGATGACAGTGATAGCCAGAGTCATGGATGTTTGGTTGTATTATCATTCGGCTTCAAGAGCGGTGTTTTCTGGGTGCTTATCTGATCTTGGTTTAGGCCTTGGGGGTTTGTATTTGGAAAACATCGTCCTTGACTCGAGTGGTATTCGCTTTACCTTAATTGTCTATGTTGTTATGCTTGCTTCTCCTTAGTGTATGTCTGGGGCTATCACTGTAGAAAGAGGTGGAGTGGGATGGTTTGGTTCCTATTCCTTTTATCCTTTATGCTCTTTTGGTATGTTTGATAGTTACTTTACTGCTCACTAAGACTTTGTCTGACTCAAGGTTTTATGTCTCCTCTTATTACCTTGGGCTGTTCATCCATGTTTGGGATGGGCAGACTAGGTAGCAGGTGACAGGTGCTGTGCTAGGAGTTCTACGCTGAAGATGACGAAGACGAGCAGGAGGCTTTGCATATTAGTTTTCTTACTATATGTACTGGGTATCCGCTGCTGTATTTGGTTGAGTGATTTGTAGTGAGGCTTTCATGTATGGATTTGTGTAGATGATTGTATAAAACTACTGTGATGCTTATATGATGATGTTTCTGTTCTATGGAGCTTCACTATATTATATTTCTCTATTGTATTTTATCCATGCGCTGTGAGTTATGCGATAGAGATTCTTTTGTTTTGTTTTACCCTGACTATCGTCCATGGCTGCCTGGCACACCTTTCAGCGCATTATTTCCTTGTTTTGGTGCGGGAGTCATGGGCGGTCGTCACAGTCAGGTGGACGATGAGCATTCTAAGATTGATGTGTCCTATAAAGATAATCGTAGCCTCAAGCCTCATCAACCGGGAATGGCTAAAACATGGGAGGTGCAGCAAGGCTTCGTGGGTCGCACCCACTGGAGAGCAAGATTGATCCCTGTCTAGAAGTCCCTTTATATTTCGGCTGTGTGGGGCGATTGCTAGCTAGAATCGCTGGGGTTGTCTTGTTCGGAACTGTTCAGTAAGGAACGGGTCCGGCCTTGTGTTGCAGGGGAGTTAGGGTGGCTCATCGGTACGTTGATCTAGGCCACGTACTGTGACGGGCGGTACCCCAGTAGCCCTGCCATTGTATGGAATCCAAAATCCAATAAGTGCCAACGGTTTTGATTGTATTACCCACTTTTGTGGCTAGTAGCTGGAATTTAATAGATGTAACAATTTCGGCTATTTCATATTTATTTGAAAACCCTAGACACTATTATAATATCACAGAATTTCCTAACAAATGTTTTGGTTAGCGTAAGGTAAAAACTTTTCCATGTTTATGTGTGGGAAGTCTTACGTGATACCTTTCTTTTCAAAGGTTTTTAAAAGTTAAGTAACTTTAACCTGTTACTCACACCAGACCCATGTCTGACCCGGAGTTTATTTTTGTTTTTCGTATACTCTTGGGTACTCAAATTTTTATGAGTAGTCAAGGGAACTCAGGTTAGGATTCTGGATTAGCTTTGACGATTTGTGGAGGAGCAATGGAGCAGGAGGCTTCTGTGAGTGGATATATAGAGTATTCCGCTGTGTGTTCTCTGAGAGTTTGTTGTATTATGTTGTATAACTAGACAGGCGTCTATAACTTTCTAGTATGAGTTGTTTATGCTGTGTATCTCTGATGTATATGATACTATGTAAAGTATTATGTTTTTAATATAATTTATTCGTTCCGCTGTGTTAGATTCTGATGTTGTTTCTTCTTCTCTTCTTTCTTTTCTTCTTCTATCCCTTTCTTTCTTCAAGATGATGCGATTTTCCGGGAGTGGAAAGTCGGGTCGTCACATTTGGTATTCAAATCTGCATTCAAATGAAGTTCAACTACAATTTCAACATCAACAAGTTGGAGAATGCATGCATTCATTTTCATCAGCAAAACACTTCAGATGATTGAAGCCTGGAAAATTAAAATTAAAACTGCTCTGCAAAGTCAATAAGGTGAGTAAACTTTAATCTTAAAAACAGTTTTATTTAACTTTGCTTAAATACTGTGATGCATGTTTGTAGAAACATGGTTTGTATATATATTTATGAAGATGTATGCATGTTTGAGTATGTGATGAATCTGTTTATAAATTTATGGAATGCCTCTGTTACATTACAGTATTTAGTTTCATCAAATAGATTCAAATACACTTCACACATTTGGTTTTAGTTCTTGATCTATAAGTAGAAATTTAGTATGTTTGTGTAATATAAGTTTTAAAAATAGTTTGGGAAATTTTTAGCTTACAAATAATTTTTAAAATGTAAATTACAGTGAGATCTTTTGTTTTAAATAAAGAATGAATTTCCAAATTGTAATATATATGTAAGCATATGTTATAATTTGATATTTGTTTTGAAAATTTAATTTAATTTATCAATAATTGATGTATGAATGAATATGTATGAAATTATAATTTGAAGCTTTGTTTAAAAATTTATATTCTTCAAGAAGCTATTTTAAAAGTTTAAATCAATTGTTTTTAAAGTATAAAATTGATTTGTTTTCAAAATGTAAGTTTAAATTAAATAAAGGTTCATTAAAATACATAGGCATATGTAAACATTTATTAATAAAGGTAAATTAATTATGTAAGTTTATATTCACATTTAAATTAAATAAAAGTTTGTTTAAAAACACATAAGTAATATGTGTAAAACATATTAACATGTTGAAGACATTTGTAAGGCAATTAAATAAATGGATGACAAATGTAAGTTTAAGATAACAAGTGGCATTCATCTTCCATTTATTTGAAATTTAAACATAAAGAAAATTGGTTTTCTCATTTATTTCTCAAAACTTTCTCTCTTCATATCAATTTCTTTTCCTTCATTCATTCAAACATTAATGGCAAAACCAGAAATTTAAATCAAAAACCTGAAACTGCATTTCTTTCAAATATTCAAATCTGCAACCAATCTGCAACATAAAATCAACTGCAATTCAAATGGTATTCAATCTTCAACCTGTTTTGAAGATCAAACCTGCAAATTTATGTTCTTTTCAACATCAAACCAACCTGCAATTTACAACATGCAAATTAAAGTAAAGCTTCAACCTGGAAATTGAAATCTACAAAGCAAATTTAAAGATCTGCATTGTACAAAGCAAGTTCTGGTTGCTATTGCTTGAGTAGTAGAGTTTGTGTTCTGGATTTTGACGGATTATAAGATTTTTCTGTTGGATATGATCCTGAAGCTAGTTTGCTTTGGTCTAGTTGTTTCTGGAAGTATCAGCATAGGTTAAGCTGATCAGGAAGAGATTGGCAGCCCAAGAATTATCTGTTGAGATACAGATATGAGATAAGGGGTTTTGGAATGTGAAGTTGGAGACTTCATTTGTTGTTAAGATTTCTCTGGTTAAGAGAGCAGAAATTGAGTAAGATTGGTTGGTTAGTGCCTTGGCTTGAGATTTCTTATCTGTGTTCTGATAAGATAAGATTTGTTGTCTAGGAGACTGAATTGCCAGTTTGGATAGCTGGAGTTCATTTTATTTCACGTACCTTTGAGGGAGTACGTGTATGATTCATCATTGGTTGCTGAACCTGTAGTTCAGTTAGAATTTGATGTAGAGCTGGATTTGAGTATAATCTGATGTTCTGTTCAGATTGGTGGATCTAGAGAAGAGGGGAGCTCTGGATTTTGATGGTTTAGTTTGTTAGTTTGGCTTTGGTGGAGCGAGTCTCCCGGTGATGTATACTTGGGAAACTCGAGATAGTATTAGAGTTATATTCTGACATACGTCAGGATAATTAACTGAGTTTGTTTGTGTGATTGATTGCTTTGGTTGTTAGTTACTGGTTGTTAGGAATGCTTTGCTAATTAAATTAAAATCTTTACTGGGTTATTAAATTAACTTTGCTTGTAAATTTCGGGGACGAAATTCTTTTAAGGGGGAAGGATTGTAACGACCCGGAATTTTGGGCAATATTGATTTAATAATCTGTGTAAATAATTTAATTGGTTTAATGATTTTCTTTATAATTTTAATTTAAATTGGTTAATTTAATCTTTTAAAAGGTTATTGAATTTATAATCTGGCAATAAATTGATAAGAATTGTTTTCAAAGCTAATAAAATTTTAATTCTATTTATAATATATACATTTGACATATATTGTGAATAGGAGATGATTGTAGGGGTTGTTTGGCGTTTGTCGGCGATCGTCTCGATGGTCGCGGTGGGTTGGATGGTGGTGCAGCGTGCACGAAGTTGTTGCGTGCACGGCTCGAATCTGGAAATGGAGCTTTGGGGAAGAAGGATGTGACTCGATGTTTGGCTCGCGATTTCTTGGGTGTGACTCGAAGGAGATAGGGGTCAGGTTGCATTGGGGTTTGATGCGAGTTGCCTGGGTTCGTTCTCGGGTTATAGGGTGTAGTGTTTTGTGTAAGTACTGTAGTATGGAAGATAATGTTGTTAAGCTATAAACTTGTTACCGAACAAATTGAAGACAATTGCAAAGTAACTCAGGTTTGAACAATTGAGAGGAAGCAAGCTTCAATAATTGTAAACAAGTGTTTTGAATTTAAATTATAAAATCCAAGTTTAAGTAATTGTTAAGTAATGTTTAATAACAAGTTTTCAAACTTATTTTGAAAATGAATAAGTTTAAAATTAGATAATTAAAGTATTTTAAACTTTTAAAGATGAATTCTAAATGTTTATTTTCAAAAAAAGTTGTGGATATGATTTTGAAAACCAAATTGAATAATTTGTTTAAGATATTAAAATTTGATTCAATTCAAATAATTTATTTACGAAGATAGATAATTATTTGATAGGAATTTAAGAATACTTATTATGATTTGTTAATAAGTAAAGATTTAATTAAGATTAAGGTTATCTTAATTAATTAAAGATTTTGAAATAAAAGATGTTAATTAATTGTTTAATTAATTTTAAATAATTAGTTAATTATTTATTTAATTTTAAATAATCACTTAATTATGGATTAATTAAGTGTAATTACTTAATGAAGTGATTAAAGGTTAATTTTTGAATGTAATTAAGAATGCTAATTACTTATGAAAAGTAATTAGAGGATTTACTTATGGAAGTAATTAAAAGAAAGTGATTAATGGATAATCACTTAATGTCATTAATTAAGGAATTAATTAATATAATTGTTTTGAAGTTAATTAATTATGGAATAATTAATTAATTAAAGAATGAAGAATTATTTAATGATGGAATTAATTATTTGTTAAGTAATTAATTAAGAAAGTAATTAAGATTTATCAAAGAAGTAATTAGAGGTAATTATTTATGTAAGTAATTAAGAGTTAATTACTTAATTATTTTAGTTAATTAATTAATGTGATTAATTAATTATGAATGAGATTTATTAAGATTTATTACTAAGGGTAATTGATTAAAATGTAATTAATTAATTAAGAAATTAATTAAGGATTAATGGTTAATTTAAATTGAATAATAATTACTTAATGAAGTAATTAAGATTAATTAATTGGATTTATTAATCAAGAATTAATATAATTAAATTAGAAGTTAATTAATTAAGAAGTTAATTAATTAAGATAAGTAATTTCAAATTGTTAATTACTGTTTTTGATTAATGAGATGATTAATTACAAGTTAATTATTTAATTAATAAAGATTATTAATTAATATAATTAATGTAAGTAATTAATTAAAGTAATTAATTTAAGTGTGATAATTAATTGTAATTAATTAAGGTTTAATGTAATTAATTATAGTTAACTAATTAATGAAGGATCATTAATTATTGTAATTAATGATAGTAATTAAAGGATAATTACTGAATATGGTTAGAAATAATAACTTGAATGTAATTAAAGGATAATTAATCTAGAGAGATTAATTAGGAAGGTCATTTGAAGATGATTAATGAATTTGATTTGTAATAAATCAATGAAGCAGGAGTTAGAATAATCCAAGTGATTTAAGGATTGTAATTAATTTAATTAGAGATTAATTAAATTGATTAAGAGTTAATCAATTCTGCTATGGGTGATTGATTAATATTGAATGGTTGATATTGAGTGATTGATATTAGATGTTGAATGGTAATGGATGATTGATATTGGGTGTTTGGTTGATATTGGATGATTTGGATATCAATGTTGTGAATGCTGCTTTGTGAGATGAATGTTGGTATGAATTATCTTTTGTGATAATGTATTCATCTACCTGTTATATATCATCCTGTATATAAGTTAAATTATTAAAAATCCCTTAAGTACAACTTGGACATTAAAATGGCGTTTGGTTTCGATGAGACCGGGATCGGGTTTCCATATTTGGATATCCGAAAACCACATCGATTCCAATTAAACGTTTGTCGTTAATCCAAGTGGAGCAAGTGAAGACTCGAGGTATAAGGGCTATACGTCAGTATAACTCTGTGGGTGATTCCGTAATGAGTTTGACGGAATAGTACTTATAGATTCGAGATGGAGATTAGAGTGCAAGGGCTATGGTCGTTGACTCTGAGGGTGATTCCAATAATGAGTGCAACGAGATAGTGCCTTCGGTTTCGTTCGAACCCGGAACGAACTTGTATGGATTGAATGCTTTCAGCACATCGTCAGGTGGACGATGAGCATTCTAAGATAGATATGTTCTATAAAGGTAATCGCAGCCTCAAGCCTCATCAACCGGGAATGGCTAAAATAGGAGAGGTGCAGCAAGGCTTCGTGGGTAGCTCCCACTGGAGAGCAAGATTTACCCCTGTCTAGAGGTCCCTTTATATTTCGGCTGTGTGGACGGTTTTTGAGCTCCAACCGTCGGGGTTGTCTTATTCGGAACTGTTCAGTAAGGAACGGGTCCGGCCTTGTGTTGCAGGGGAGTTAGGGTGGCTCCTCGGTACGGTGATCTAGGCCACGTACTGTGACGGGCGGTACCCCAGTAGCCCTGCCATTGATGGAAACCCATTTTCCCTACGAGACCCTACGATTTTGTTTGTATTACCCACTTTTGTGGCTAGTAGCTGGAATTTAATAGATGTAACAATTTCGGCTATTTCTTATTTACTTGAAAACCCTAGACACTATTATAATATCACTGGATTTCCTATCAAATGTTTTGGTTAGTGTAAGGTAAAAACTTTTCCATGTTTATGTGTGGGAAGTCTTACGTGATACCTTTTGTTTTCAAAGGATTTTCTAAAGTTAAGCAACTTTTAAACTATTTACTCACACCAGACCCCTGTCTGACCCGAGTGTTTATTTTCTGTTTTATTAAACTCTTGGGTACTCATATTATGTATGAGTAGTCAAGTGATTCAGGATTGCTTTGACGAGTTATGGAGGAGCAAATGGAGCAGGAGGCTTCTGCGTTGTAGTTATCTATTTTCCACTGTGTTGGTATCTCTGAGTCGTCTCTCTGAGTTGTTTCTTGTACTGTTTAGAGTTGTATAACTAGGCAGGTGTTTATAACTGTCTAGTATGTGTTGTATTGGCTGTAAATCTCTGATGTATATGATAATATGTAAGGTAATTATGTGTGAGTAGTCTCAACAAAAGCTTAGCTCTTTAATAATTAGGTTGAGTGAATACCTAGGCTCTGTAGTGGTGTCTTCCTTGAGAGAGCGTATTTGTAATTTTTACTATATATATACATATATTTATTTTAGCCTATCTGTTGGGTTACCTGTTCAGGTTTTCCAATATAAGTATAAAGGTAGATGGGGTAGTAGTGTGTGTAACACGACTACCATTGGTTGGTATTTGAATGTCAGAGGTTGGAGGTGTTTTGTTGAGACTGTAGACCTAATACCGTCTCGAGTGAGTTCTGTAATGATGAAGAACTTCATTGATCTCTGAAGGAAACCTATTAAGGTTCGGAGTTCATTTCTGAAGTTGGATGAGTAGTGTTTGGATCTGTTGGTTGGCAGAAGCAAGTGATGGTATTTTGATACCTCAGGAAGTAGTAGCTGCGTGATGAGATGCAGTGACTATGGATGTTCCCGAAGATGTTTTCTTTGGAACAAGTTAAGGAAGTGAGTCTGCTTCGATGTTGTGTCTGTGGTCAGCTTGAGTTTCAGGTTGCTTTGAAGTCCGAGTTTCTCAGAGAGCTTTGGTTTGGAATTCTTTGGCATCTATGGCAGCAGTGTAGTTTGGAATATTCTCAGTGTTGGCAAGGGATCTTTTGGCTCGGCAGTTTTTCTGAAGTGGAGTTCAGAAGCAGCTGAGTGGACCCGTTTCTTTGATGGGTTGGCTATTTAAGTATGAGCTGTTCAATTTGGTTAAAGAAGAACAGTTTTCCTTGGATTTGGTTTGGGTGGATTGCAAAAGTGACTTGCGATTGTTTGATTTTTCTTATCGACTGGAATTCTAGGGATGGTACCGGTGGTTTAGTTTTATATAGAAGAATAGTTTCTAGGAGATTGAGTTGGTGTGGCAGCTCGGAGTTTTGGAGGAACTTCTGAATGTTTCTTATGGATTTGTTGAACCATATCTCTAGGGTGTGTTGTTGAGTTGTGCTTGTGTTCTTCTTCAGCATTCTCTTCTTCGGATCAGAGTTGAGCAGCGGAAGCAGTTTGAAGTGTTTCTGTTTTTCTTTTCCCGGACAGGAGAAGTGAGTTGTTGTTTTCTGATGTTGAGGAGTTGAGTTTGAGTTCTTGGTTTTGGTTGATCTTGAGGAGATCATTTTGCTGTGTTGTTGGTCTAGTTTGTTTTTAGAAGCATCGACGTAAGTTGAGCTGATCAGGAAGGCTGTGGACAGCCAGGATTGTCTGGAAAATTTTGTGGACAAGAGCTGAAGGGATTTGGACTCTGAAGTCAGAGATTTATTTTGGATAAGTTTTCTCCGATCGTAAGTGGGCTATAAGTTTGGGTAAGTCTGAGAAGTTAGCTCTGAAGTGATTTTGGATCTTTTCTGTGATCTTGGAGGATAAGTGATTGATCTATAGGATTGAATTGCCAGTTGGGATAACTGGGATTCGTTGAGTTTCACGTATCTCTGAGAGAGTACGTGTATGATCTATCTCTGGTTGTAGAACCAGCTGTTCTGAGAGATTTTGGTTGTTGAGTCAGACTTGTCTATAGTCTGATGACTTGTTCAGTTATAGATATAGATGAGTAGGAGTTCTGTAGCTTAGTATGTTGATTGTTTGGGTTTTATAGAGCGAGTATCCCGATGTTTACTTGGGAAACTCGAGGAAGCTCTATCCAGAATTTTGTCTCGATAGTTAATATTGTTTGATTGGATGAATTGATTGCTTTGGTTGTTAGCATATGTTTGATATATGCTTGATTTTAAATTTAAAATCTAAAGTAGGTTATTAAATTACCTTTGTTTTAAATTTCGGGGACGAAATTTCTTTAAGGGGGAAGGATTGTAATATCCTGGAATTTTTGACAATATCAATTTAATAATCTGTAGTTAAAAATTTAATTGATATTGATA
This sequence comes from Allium cepa, assembly GCA_030765085.1. Lineage (NCBI taxonomy): Eukaryota > Viridiplantae > Streptophyta > Magnoliopsida > Asparagales > Amaryllidaceae > Allium > Allium cepa. Next base: position 112,705,050 of record CM060934.1, read on the forward strand.
ATCTGTTAATAATTATTCAAATAAATTTAATAATCTTCTTTAATAAATATTTAAATTGGTTATTTTATCTTTTAAATGATATAAATTGATTTCTATTTACCATATAATTATTTGGTTTATATTTTTAATAGATTGGTATTGTTTTAAATTTAGAATAAATACAATAAAATGTTTTATGGTTTAATAAAATGGATATTTTATTTAATAAAAATATAAATTCTTGTAAAATGATTTTTATTTAATAAGAAGATATTTATAAAAACAATATTTATATGGTATTGTCTTTATAAATAAGTTTTGAATAAGAATTTGTAATTTTAATTTCAAATTGAATTTTTATTTATAACTTAATTTGAAAATTGTTTGATTTTTGAATCTAATTTGAATTTAAATTCAAAGTATAAAATCTTCATTTATTTTAATTTTTATTAGTATAAGTTAATTTGTAAAACATTGTTTGTTTTTATTTCATACACATGTTTAAAAATAAATTAACATATTGAAACTAAGCTAATATATGCATTAGCTTGTAAATGAATACTAATTACCTTTAAAGGAGAAAACAAGTGTTAAATACATATACATTAATTTGTAATTAGTATTAACTATTTTAAGGGAGAAACATGTGTTGCATTCATACATATTCATTTGACAAGTGTTGGAACATTTTTTACAAGTGTTAAAATTTAGTTTTATTTTTCTTTGCTTTTATTAAATCTGAAATACATTTAGTTTAAACTTGCATCTTCATTTTCAGATTTCATTTGCATTTTCCTGAACCAAAGAAATTCTTCAAACCTCTTGAATCAAAATCATGTAAATCTACATTTCCTTCAAAAGCAATCCAACATCTGCATATCTTATTTCTGTATTTCCTCAAATTCACCTGCATATTAAAAGATAAGTTCTGCATATAACAATCCACAAATTCATCAAATTTCAAATCTACATTCCTTCAGATCCAAACAACTGCATATTCAAGCCAACCTGCATATTAAAAGATCAAAACTCCTCATCAAATTCAAATAAACCTGCACAATCAAAATCTGCATCCACAAATTATCAAGAATCAGATCTGCATGTTCCTCTTTATTAAAAATCAATCTGCAGATTCACCAATGATCTGCATGCCACCTGAAACCAGAGGGGCCTGCACACTTTTATTTTCTGCATATAAAAGAATCCACAAATCTGCATATACAAGTTCATCTAAACACCTGCATGCAAACATGTTGGTCATGGAAGTATAACAGAGAAAGCATCTGCATTTTTTTTATAAAGCCTGCATCTTTGGTGTTTCTGCAAAATTCACAAAGGAGCATGCCTGCATTTTTTAGTTTTCTGCATATTCAACAGGAGCTCTGCCTTTGTTTTCTGCATTGAAAAGGTGAGTAACTTCTAAACTTCTTAATAAAATCTGGTTGTTTATGATTATACCTGGAATGAATTGATATGTATGAAAATACAGGTGAAACTTGATATGAATATTTCTGAATGAATGCTGTGGTTATAAAAATTTATTCTGTGATGCTCTTAGGTCCTGAACAAATTATAAATCCCTTAATTACTTAATTTTGTATAGATAAAAACTGAATTATCAAACAGAATTGTGATTCAACCTGGAATCATGTTTAGATTTTAAGAAAATTTATAAGTAGAGTCTTTTTGTCTCTGCAAATAATAATGCAGTAACACATTGTTTAAGAATATGGTAAAACACCAACTGTTAAGGTTCTAATTTAATATTGTAAACTGGATATATAAATTAAACATGATTCTTGAAACCAATATCTCAATTTTTTTTAAACTGAGAATGTGGGTAGTGGTTCTGTGTTGAACTAAAAAGTGAGATTGGGAAATTTTGATGATTTTGGACATCTGAAGGTTTGAAGTTTCTTCAGTTGTAGTTGAGTTATCAGGCATATCACAATAATTTTCAAAGTTGAGTATAGGTCATTTGGTTGACAGTGGATAAGGTGATTATCCTGTAAACCCAGTTTTTAGGCATGAACAGAATTTCGATCTACCTGCTTTATTAATGGTTCGAGTGTTGAGCTGTTTAGTGGGAAGGTAGATGGGGCTCTGACAAATTAGTGGCTGGAGTTTCGACTGCATCGATGGTCGGAGGGAGGTGGAACTGTCGTTGACAGGTTTGAGGAGTTTGGGGTGAAGCGTGTTTTAGGTTTTTCAATATAGAGGGCTGCTCGGTGGAATTTTGGAAGATCACCGATGATTAGGTGTTCAAATGGATTAAGAGAGGGTTTATGGAGGTGGAGGATCATCATCGATGATCGGAAAATGGCCATGGATTATGTGTATGTGCACAGTGGCCATAGGAATAGGTTTTGATTTCTAGAAAAATAGTGAAGAGATGTTCTCGGGAAAACTCAGCTTTTTCTCGAAGTAAGATGGAAAATGACTCGAAGTGAATTAGTATTTGGCTCGGGTAGTTTTGGTGCAGTATTCTGTTTTTTTTTCCTGTAACATGAAATGTTTCAGGTTTTGATTTTTTTTAAAAAACTAATAAAAATTAAAAAAAAAAAAAAAGTACGGCAAGTTTAAATCTAAACTTTAACAAGATTTAAACATGAATTCAAGTAGATTTTGAATTCCAGGTTTTTGATAAATAAGATTTGTAGATTTATTCCTATAGCCTGAACAGTTTCAGCTTTTTGTATTTCAAAGCCAAATTTAAATTAGTAAAGTAAGTTTAAAGATAAACTTAAAGTAAGTTTTTAAAGGCAAGATTTAAATTCTGAGTTAAATCTGAAATTGAAATCCTGGATTCAAATTTGAATTTGAATCTGAAAGTTTCAAAGAGAAATTAGGTTGATGGATTCAAATGATATATTTTAGTTTGAATATTTTAAGCATGGTTAAAATGTGTTTTATAAAATCTGTAGTGAAATTTAAAACAGAGTTTAATTTTAATCTTTGAATTTAAACCTGAAAACATGTTTTGGACCTTAGTTGTAATATTCATAAAATTTGAAATTATAAGTTCAATATCATTTGAATTATTTAAAGTATTTTAAACTTGTTAAATTTGAATATGGAATAAAGTTAAACTATTCTTTTTAAATTACTTTAAAAATTAAGTGATCCTTTAAAATAAAAATTTAAGAGTTTTTAAATATTTAAAATCTTGTTTAAGTTAAAATTTCATTTTAATTCTAATTTAAAATGGAGTTTAGGAAATTTAAAGCAATTTGTTTTTAATTTATTTTGATAATAATAATTAAATCATTAATAAAAATAATGATTATTATTAAGTTGATTTGAACTTAATGATTTATAAATCAATCAAGGTAATTAAGTTTGTAATTAATTAATTTAATTAATTAATAATTAGGTTAATTAATTAAATAATTAAAGGTTTATTTAATTAATTAAAGGATTTAAGTAAGTTGATTAAACTTGATTAAAGTATGATTTAAAAATTAAATTAAATAAGATTTGATTAATTTGATTAATGAACTGAATTTATTTAATCAAATAATTAATAATTAATTAAGTTTAATTATCACTTGATTAATTTTTAAATTAGAAATTAATTAATGTGTTTCTTTAAATAAATTTAGAATTAATATTTATTAATTAAATTAATTACTTTGGAAAGGTAATTAAAGGTTTGTTATTTGTTAATGAAGGTCATTAAATTAATATTATTTTATAATTAATTAATGTAATTAATTTTAGTAATTAATTGTATTAATTAATTTAAGATAATCCTTTAAATTGTTTAAGTAAATTACTTTATGAAAGTAATGAAGGAAATTAATTACTAATTGTAATTAATTAAATTATTTTTGATTAATTAAGTTAATTAATTAAGTTTAATTTAATTTAATCATTGATTGATTTGAGAAGTAATTACTAATGCAATTAGAAATGGATAATTGCTTAGTGAAGTAATTAAGGAAATAAATTACTGGATGTAATTTAATGAAGAAGTTTTGGAAATTAATTACTTGTGTAATTAATATGTGGAATAATTACTTAAGTAAGTAATTAATAATTAATTACTTAGTGTAATTAATTTAAGTTTTGATAATTAATTTAATGGAGTTATTTTAAATAAAATAACTTGGGATCATTAATTTGAATAATTAATGATATAATTAAGGATTGATTAATTAATAACAATTAATCAATGAAGGTATTAGCTAATTAATTAAGGATTAATTAATGAAGTAATTACAAGTTAATTACAGGGTTTGGTTTGGATTAATTAATTGATAAAATTAATTAGAGATTAATTACTTGAATGTAATTAAAGAATAATTAATCAAGATGATTAATTAGGGTAATTTGTTAAGAATAGTTAATTGATGTGTAAGCAAGATTTATATGGATAAGAAATTAATTTAATTCATTTTAAATTAATTTACGAAAGAAGTAATTAATTTAATTCATTTTAAATTAATTATAGGATGGTGATTTGATAAGTCTTTGCTTATGAATGATGATTGATATTTATTACCTGAATGGTTGAAATCTCAGTTATGAGATAAATGTTGTTGTGTGATTTGGATGATATGGTTGCATTGAGTTGATAATATGAATTATCTGTTGAGTTGATAGATTATCTGATGTGATAATAATATTGATTATCTATTGTGATGTTGTGTACTATCTATCTGTGTGTATATAGATAATATTGAATTGAATTGTTTTAAAACTTTAAAACAACTTGGACCTAAAAAGACACGCGTTGGTTTTCGATGAGACCGGGATCGGGTTTCCATATTTGGATATCCGAAAACCACATCGATTCCAAATAACGTTAGGTCGTGAATCCAAATGGAGCTTTGTGAAGACTCGAGGTGTAAGGGCTATACGTCAGTATAACTCTGTGGGTGATTCCGTAATGAGTTTGACGGAATAGTACTTATAGGTTCGAGATGGTGGTTTAGAGTGCAAGGGTTATCGTCGTTGACTCTGAGGGTGATTCCAATAATGAGTGCAACGAGATAATGCCTTCGGTTTCGTTCGAACCCGGAACGAACTTGTATGGATTGAATGCTTTCAGAACATCGTCAGGTGCACGATGAGCATTCTAAGTGATGTATCCTATAAAGGTAATCGTAGCCTCAAGCCTCATCAACCGGGAATGGCTAAAACAGGGGAGGTGCAGCAAGGCTTCGTGGGTAGCTCCCACTGGAGAGCAAGATTGATCCTTGTCTAGAAGTCCCTTTATATTCGGCTGTGTGGGCAGTTGGTTGCAAACAACTGCGGGGTTGTCTTGTTCAGAACTGTTCAGTAAGGAACGGGTCCGACCTTGTGTTGCAGGGGAGTTAGGGTGGCTCCTCGGTACGGTGATCTAGGCCACGTACTGTGACGGGCGGTACCCCAGTAGCCCTGCCATTGTATGGAATCCAAAATCCAATAAGTGCCAACGGTTTTGATTGTATTACCCACTTTTGTAGCTAGTAGCTGGAATTTAATAGATGTAACAATTTCGGCTATTTCTTATTTATTTGGAAACCCTAGACACTATTATAATATCATCAGATTTCCTATCAAATGTTTTGGTTAGCGTAAGGTAAAAACTTTTCCATGTTTATGTGTGGGAAGTCTTACATGATACCTTTTCTTTTCAAAGGTTTTTAAAAGTTAAGCAACCTTAACCTGTTACTCACACCAGACCCATGTCTGACCCGGAGTTTATCTTTGTTTTTCTTAAACTCTTGGGTACTCAAATTTTTACGAGTAGCCAAGGGATTCAGGTTAGCTTTGACGAATTATGGAGGAGCAATGGAGCAGGAGGCTTCTGCGTTGTAGATATAGTATTCCGCTGTGTTTGGTATCTCTGAGTTATTTGTGATTGTATTGAGATGTAAATACTAGACAGGTGTTTATAACTGTCTAGTATATGTGATGTGTATGCTGTGTATCTCTGATAATGGTTGTATATTTGTGTAAATACTTTTGATTATTAATATAATTTATTCGTTCCGCTAATTAGATTCTGATGTGTTGTTTCTTCTTTCTTCTCTTTCTTTCTATTCTCTATCCCTTTCTTTCTTATTAGCGATGCAATTTCCTGTAGATACGAAGTTGGGTCGTTACAGTGGTATCAGAGACAAATGTCATTTTCTTAAACTTCGTATAGGTATACCCGACTTTCTTTGCTGAAAGTCGCATCATCTTGAAGAAAGAAAGGGATAGAAGAAGAAAAGAAAGAGAAAGAAGAACACAAACAACATCAAAGAACTCTCAGCGGAACGAATAAAATATAATATATCTCATAAAATATTACATAGTATCTCATTACATCAGAGTACATAACTTAACAAACAGAGATTAGACAGTTATAAACTTCTGTCTAATTATACAACTCAAGTATACAATATACAGACACAACATACACAGCGGAACCAATCTATATCTACACGTCGAAGCCTCCTGCTCCATATCTCCTCCAGAATTCGTCAAGCTAACCTGGTCACTTGACTACTCATACATAATATGAGTACCCAAGAGTTTAATAAAACAGAAAATAAACACTCGGGTCAGACAGGGGTCTGGTGTGAGTAAACGGGTTAAAATTGCTTAACTTTAGAAAACCTTTGAAAAGAAAAGGTATCACGTAAGACTTCCCACACATAAACATGGAAAAGTTTTTACCTTACGCTAACCAAAACATTTGATAGGAAATCTAGTGATATTATAATAGTGTCTAGGGTTTTCAAGTAAATAAGAAATAGCCGAAATTGTTACATTCATTAAATTCCAGCTACTAGCCACAAAAGTGGGTAATACAATCAAAACTGTAGGGTCTCGTAGGGAAAATGGGTTTCCAACAATGGCAGGGCTACTGGGGTACCGCCCGTCACAGTACGTGACCTAGATCACCGTATCGAGGATTACTCCCTTCATCCCCTGCTACACAAGGCCGGAACCATCCCTTACTGGACAGTCCTGAACAAGACAACCCCGCAGTTGGCCGCGACCCAACTGCCCACACAGCCGAAATAAAAGGGACCTCTAGACAGGGGGAAATCTTGCTCTCCAGTGGGAGCTACCCACGAAGCCTTGCTGCACCTCCCCTGTTTTAGCCATTCCCGGTTGATGAGGCTTGAGGTTACGATTACCTTTATAGGACATCAAATCTTAGAATGCTCATCGTCCACCTGACGATGTGCTGAAAGCATTCAATCCATACAAGTTCGTTCCGGGTTCGAACGAAACTGAAGGCACTATCTCGTTGCACTCATTATTGGAATCACCCTCAGAGTCAACGACCATAGCCCTTGCACTCTAAATCTCCATCTCGAATCTATAAGCACTATTCCGTCAAACTCATTATGGAATCACCCACAGAGTTATACTGACGTATAGCCCTTACACCTCGAGTCTTCACTTGCTCCACTTGGATTAACGACCTAACGTTTAATTGGAATCGATGTGGTTTTCGGATTCCAAATATGGAAATCCGATCCCGGTCTCATCGAAACCAAACGCCATTTTAATGTCCAAGTTGTTCTGAAGGGATTTAAACAGTTTAACTTATTCAGGATGATATATAAACAGATAGATGAATAACATTATCACAATAGATAATTCATATCAACATTCATCTTACAATAGCAGCATATCACACATATCATAGTCATCCAACACATCCAGTATCAACCAATCACCCAATATCAATCATCCAATATCATTCAACATCAAATATCAATCATCCAATATCAACCATTCAATATTAATCAATCACCCATAGCAGAATTGATTAACTCTTAATCAATTTAATTAATCTCTAATTAAATTAATTACTATCCTTTAATCACTTGGACTATCTTAATCCTGCTTCATTGATTTATTACAAATCAAATTCATTTATCATTCCTTAATGACCTTCTTTAATTAATCTTCTTTGATTAATTATCTCTTAATTACCTTCAAGTAATTATCCTTAACCATATTCAGTAATTAACCTTTTAATTACTATCATTAATTACAATAATTAATGATCCTTCATTAATTAATTAACTATAATTAATTACATTAAACCTTAATTAATTACAATTAATCAATCACATTTAAATTAATTACTTATATTAATCAACCTTGATTAATATCATTATTTATATTAATGATCCTTATTAATTAATTATACTTTAATTAAATAAATAATTAACTTATAATTAATCAACTCATTAATCATAATTAGTAATTATAATTTATAATTACTTATCTAAATCAATTAACTTCTAATTTACTTATTTTAATCCTTGATTAATTAATTCAATTAATTAATCCTTAATTACTTCACTAAGTAATTATTAAACAATTATATTAATAAATAATCCTTAATTAATTTCTTTATTAATTAATTACATTCATAATTAATCATTAATTACTTTATTAAGTAATTACACTTAATTAATCCATAATTAAGTGATAATTAAATAAATAATTAACTAATTATTTAAAATTTATTAAACAATTAATTAATTAACATCTTATAATTCAAAATCCTAAATTAAATAAGAGAATATTAATCTTAATTAACAAATCATATTTAAGTATTCACAAATTCATATCAAAATAATTTAACATTATTTATCTTTATAAATAAGTTATTTAAAAATTGATTAAGCTTTAATAATTCAAAAACAAATTATTCAATTTGGTTTTCAATATTATAATCTTATCCTTATTTGAAAATAAAGGATTTAGAAATCAAATTCAATTTGAAAACACTTTAAGTTATCTAATTAAAACTTAGTTTTAAAAATCATTACTTGATAACTTTGATTTAATATCTTAAAATGATAACTTTCTTTTGAATTGAATTTCAATATTGAATCAAGATAATTACTTTCAAAAGCGATCATCTTAAACAATTTAAGTTTGAAATTAAATTCAATTATCACTCTTTAATAATTTGATTTATATTTACATCAAAGAACTAGCAATACCCTATAAATTTATTTCCCCTTTTATAAAAACCTTGGCTTGTACTTATTTATTCAATCATCAAATAACTTTGCAGTTAACAATATACAGGAAACCAACACGAGAAGACTGCCCTAAAACCCGAGTGCACTCACGAGTAACTCTCGTGTTCCCTCCAACTTCAACTGCTCGAGCTTTTCACCGAAATACTCGAACACGAATTCGAGAAAACAGCACGTCTCCCCCAACTCTATTCATCTTTCCCAAATCCTTACGCCAACCCAAGTGTGCACGCGACATGGTGCATATGCACCCCTGCCGCCGACCTCTATTGGCCACCGCGACGACCCTCCATGGTCCCAAACCCTCACGCAAGTGCTCAGATGAATCCAGATCGAAGAATCACCATGCGAATCGAAAAATGACCCATTAGCTCGAAAAGAACAGCAGCTGTCATCATTCAAAACCCACCATCGGCCGACGAACACGCCGCCGCTACACCTCGCCGTCCTCACAAATCGAAACCCACATCCATGAATTACATCTCCACCAGAAGCGACCGAACACAATTCACTCTCCATGCCGAAATTGCCATGACATTTAAGCCGAAACATACAGTAATCTTAAACCCTATTCTCTTCAAATTCGATCAATTCAAACATTGGAAAAATTTAAAAGTATTTTTCCTATAATCAACAACATACATGCTAGCTACAATCCAAGAATCAAATCCAATTATCAAGTATATCATTCACAGTTCCTAAAAATTCCCATATCCTTCAAACCAAGAATTCTACTTCAATACACAATTAAAAATTGTGATACCAGTCCTAAAAATCCTAACTTTACAATTGTAATCCAGATATACATTCAAATTTAAAGTTTGAAATCATAAATTTTTGTCCAAAGTTTGGTTATTACTGTAAATAAAAAAAATATGAATAACTAATTTATTTAAAATCCTATAACCATTTTTAGATGATAAATCACTTGATTTCAAACATCTTTCTTTAATAAATCACGGTCCAATTCATGTTTAAAATCAAGTTATGGTGATTATGAGGGATTTGAAACTGTCTTGCCAAAACACAGTAACCATTCTAAATTTTCCCAGGCATTCAATATATCCAATTCAACATGCATTAAATTTAAAACAATTACTTCCTATAATCATTATGATATAATCACAAAATCAAGATTTATCAAGAATCAACTGTTTTTAAAAAAGACATTTACTCACTGAAATAAATGCAGTGCACAGAACAAGTTTTATTTTCCTTTGCATGCTTCAATTAGATGTTTTAATCTTGCTGTTGCAACTGATCTTGATCACCTCTAAGCGTTTCAGATTGCAGTTGAACTTCCTTTGTTGCAGGTTAAAGATTTTCTTAAGAATGCAGGTTGAATTGATGATATTAATAATAGTCAAATCTGTTGTTTGCAGGTGGAAGATTGAAGTTGCAGATTTTGATCTTCATTTTCATATGCAGGTTTTGATCATTGCAGATTTTAAGTTTTTGATTTGTTTTTGGTTTTCATTTCAGTTTTGAGAATAATTTCAGGTTATGAAGAGTAGTTGCCATTAATGAAAGAACTAAAAATGTTTTGAGAAAACAAATTTTCTTCTTAAAACTTTAATAAAAGTAAAATAAGAAAATGCCACTTGTCTTAAGAATTTACATTTGTCACTAAGAAGCTTAATTGAGCAACAAGTGTTTTTAAGAGTGTTAATATGTTACATTTGTACTAAGGAATTTATTTATAAAATTCTACTTAATTTAAGATGTAAACATAAACTTACATATTTATTTTACTTTATTAATTAATACCTACATATGTAAATATAAACTTACTTTTAAAGAAAATATTATAAACTAATTATAATACAAATGAATCTCTTATATATGTATTTTATAACCATTTTAAAATTTTAAACAATTTAAAAGAGAACAAAACTATCACATTGCAAAAATAAACAATTGTCTTATGGTTTGAAAACAAATGAATTAATCCTTTACTTTAGAAAGATATAAATTTTTAAACAAATAAACTAAACTAAATTAGCTTTTGAAAATAAAATTTCTAAACAAAGCTTTAAGTTACAATATCCATTCCTATATCAATTATTAAACATATCTTCAAATTATCAATAGATTAAATTTAAATTTCAAATAACTCAAATTATAACATATACATATATATATATTACAATTTGATAATTAATCTTTAATTTAAACAAAAGCTCATCTATTCACAATATATCAATTGTATATATTATAAATAGAATAAAATTTATTAGCTTTGAACAATAAATCTTATTCATTTTAAATTATTAAAGAGATATTGATCATCATTAACAGATTAAATAGTTATTAACCTTTAAAAAGAATAAATTGGCCAACTTTAAATTAAAATTATAAAGAGAATTATTAAACCAGTTAAATTATTAACACAGATTATTAAATTTATATTGCCCAAAATTCTGGGTCGTTACACACACACTATTTATTTATTTTTATTAAATTAAATCAAGATTAAGTTAGACATTTTGAAAACTGCTTATCAGAAAATTTTCCACTTTATTGTACTTTTCCTTTACTGTAAATTATATACATATATTTATATTATATTTAATTTAAAAAAATCAAATTATCTAATACCTCACTGTAATATATTTTTTTCTTTTTTTCTCTAATCTGTATACCTACATATAATTTAATAAATTAAAATAAAATCAAAATACCTTACTGCCCTCGAACACTCCAGGCGCCGCAACCCCTTCTAGACACGCCATCGCAGCCTCGCTCGCGCCACGAACCCCAAACCCTAGTGCCTCTGGTAGTGCCTCGAATTCGCGGTGGCCACCTATCCGACGTCGAGCCCTACGCCACCCAAATCGTCGCCTGCTTCACCTGGTCGCGACTGAACCACTTCAATCCCCTCACACTGTCATTCGAGTCCACGGGCTCCTCTCACAACCTGGCCTATACCACATCCTCTATCATTCGAGCACCATCCCAAGCCACGGTGACCACGGCTGCTCACAAATTGACTCGCGAGTATACGAAATCGATGTAGTACATCTCCTCGAATTCGAACGAGGAAGGGACATTGTGCCCTCCTCTTTGTGTTGTCCTCATTTTTTTTAGAGAATTTCGATTTCGCAAAATTGGGTTTCGTTATCTGAATTTTTTTTGTAGAAAAAAATCAAACAGATTTTGATTTGGGGAGAAGTACTATAGCTCGGCCACATTAATTGTTCGATCTGTGTTGTTTATTTTAGAGGGGGATGCGTGTTCTACAGATGAACACGTGTTTTTAAAATTTTCTGTATGTGTTTGCTTACTATAGTGTTTTCAAGGCAGTTATGTTATTTATATTTGAATTTAAATTCAAATTTAAATCGTATAGAATTCGAAGCTTAAAATTTTGCATCCTATCGAGGCGTCCCCTCCAGGCGTTTATAATGTCATACCCCCATTACAAACACGATGGAAAAGGTTTTGAGGCCTAACTCGATCGTATGGAGAAGATAGCTTTTTGGACTCAGTTATTATATTAAATTTTCAATATAAATTCAGGGCGTTTACCTACCGTACGATCACAGGATAACTCCAAACAATAAGAAATTTGAAATCTGATAATAATACACTATTATGGATCCAATGGAACTGGTTTCATCGAATTCTGAGACTGTGCCTCGGAAAGCTATTTCAAACGTCAATTTAAATGATATATTTTTAAAACTGAACAAACCATTTTCAAATTCAAATCTAAAGCTTTATTTATCTTTAGTATAATCAATATAAATTTTTACAAGCCTTTGAAATATTTTTAACCAGCTTAAAACCAAGATTCACAATTTCAACCTATTTCCATTCATTAAATGCAATAGTTTAATTGCCAAAATAAACAGTGATATTTGAAATTCAAGTTAGACTAACTTCCAAATATTTAAAATCAATAAAATATTTCAATTTCAAATATTCAAAAATTTCGGGTCGTCGCAAAAAGTTCTTACGTAAGTTAAATCGATAACAAGTCAATATGAGAGTGATAGCTTCAAAGATGTTTACGGGATTTTCCATCTCCTATCAAGTGTACAACATGAGTGCAATAACTTAAGAGTTGTTATGGGATTTTACATCTCCTAAGGATCCGTCAAACTATCTATATGTAGTTAGATACGCTATATGTGTATTATCAATCAGTAAAGTGAATTATTGAAATAGTGTTAAGGCTTTACATCAATCCCACTTAACACATTTTCAAGGAGGTAGTCTATGTAGGTCCTGTAACATAAAAAATGACATCAGCCTCCAGTGAGTCCCCTATAGGTACCATACTAAAATAAAATCGAAGTGGGCTCGTATAAGGACAAAAGTATGACAAGGCACGTGAAGCAATGCTCAAAGTGGGAACTACCATTTTGTGTTTCCTTATTGGTGGTAGCCCCTAATGGCCTACCGTGAACATCCATCCCATAATCAAATCAAGGTCCACCAATCGAGTCCAAAAAAATCAAGATGGAAATACGAATAAATAAATATCTCTAGAGGTAGTTAGCCTCATTGGTCAGGTATGGCTCCTATTTTAGTCATTTCGAATTGACACAAGTGTCGGGGTCATCCATCATCGTTCTCTTTCTTTAATCCAGCAAGCGCCGCCAATTCAACTTCTAATTATGGACGATATCCACCATGTACATAGTAGTTAAAGTGGTTCCAGTATTGACAGAGAGTATGCCAATATTCGGCCTCGGTCTCTATAACAACCAAATGCCATTTTTCACACTGGTTTGTTCTTATAAATTTCAAGAACAAGTCATATTTCATATCAAAATATTAGATTTGCTTCAAAAATCATTTCGAATTCAAATTAGGTTATACCTTAACATTCGTATTTAAATCAACTATTTAAATCTAAATAGTTCCATTTCAAAACAGCTTAAAGATTGGAAATGGTTTTGAATAATTAAAATAGTTTGAATATTGAAATTAGTTTGGATAATTAAAATAGTTTTAATATTGAAAAATAGTTTGGAATAATTAAAACAGTTTTAAAGATTTGAAATAGTTTTGAATACAAAACAGTCTTAATATTGAAAGTAGTTTAGATAATTAAAATAGTTTATATATTAAAATATTTTGATTATTCGAAAGTTTACATATTAAAATAGTTTGTATTAAATCTTTTTCTTTTTTCCACAACAATTGACCTCAGGTTCAAATTCCAAACCACCACAAATTCAATTTTCACTTTTCAACTCAATTGACTTCAGATCTCAAAATTCGGCTTAAATCAACCTCAATTCAAAACAATTTCAAAACTTTACTTCAACTTCAATTTAAACGGTTTTATTCAAATGGTTGAAAGTTACAATTCAAATTCTCATTTTTAAACAATTTAGTTTAAATCCATTTCACCTCCAAAATTTTGATATACCAATTTAAACCACTTTAATTAAAGTAAATTCAAAGTGTAAATCAAATTTAAACCTTTAAAATAATTCACTTTCAATCAATTCAAATCATATCTCAATTTCAGCCTTAAAATTACAAATTAATCTTCAAACAATTTCATTTAAACAGTTTCAATTTCAACATTTCAAACCTCGAATTAGAAAATAATTTAATTCATATAAATCCAATTTTTATTTTCTGTAAAACAACATCATTTAAAAAAAATCCAGTTTTAATATTTTAAAATTATTTAATTTAACCAAATCCGGTGTCCGTGTATAATTTTCTACCCTATGGCCATGTGATCAGTTATTTCAATTTTAATTACATGGATATATATATATATATATATTTCATTTTAACTCATATTAAAATATCATAGTTGTATATCATTTCAACCTATTTTTTAGTTTATTTGAAATATTACAAGTGATAATTTATACGATGTCAAATAATAAATAGGGTAACAGCAGGGATATGTATCAAAATAAATAACCATCATATATCCAACATTAGTCAATAGGCATCCAATAACAATCAACAACTAAATCAATCAATCTATCATAGCTGTTACTAGTTATCAATTGTTAGGTGTTTAACTAACAATTAAATTTTAAAATAGATTTAAATGTCAATTCAATATCAAATTCATTTTGTAACAACCCTGGTTTTGGTGATTACCTATAATATTAAATTACAATGATGGTTATAATTTAATTATGTAAAATAAAATAAATTGGAGATTTGAAATTGTTTATTTTGAATAAACAATGAAATTGGAAAGAATTAAATGGAGTTAATTTAAAGTTGATAATAAATGGTGGAAAATGAAAATATGTTAGTTTAGTGATTTATTGAATTTAATAAAAGATAAAAATAACTAATTCAATAATATTTTGTCAAAATAGATCAAAAATAGTATAAATAAAGTTTCAAAAATTTTATTGTGTTATTTTGGAAGAAAATGAGCATTATAAGATTTTAATGTGATGTAATGCAATAGTTTTGCAAATTATTGCCAATTATTGGTTTTTGTGAATTTTAATGACAAGTTAAAATTTTATATGTTGTATAATGTAAATAAAAAGGTGAAATATTGGTTAAAAATAATATTTGAAGGTAAAAATGATGTTAATATAGTTATTTTAATTTAATTATGCAAGGAAATAATTTTGTGTAATTTTTGGAATAAAAAATAGAGTTTTATGTAAATTATAGTGTAAAATATGTATTTAATTAATATAAAAGTTTTTAATTATGAAAAGTATTTTAAAGGCTAAATTATCTTTTTATTTGTTGTAAAATGTTTTGTTAAACTTAAAAATATGTTTTGTAAGAATTTATTTGGTTGAATTTTGTAAAAATATGTTGTTTTGGCTATTAACTTAAGTGTTTTAAGAGATAATTTGATTTTATTAGGCTAATTACTTTGTTATTAGGTCTAAGCCTAACTTAACCAAAAAAGTAAAGAGGAGTTTCTTCCTCCTCATTTCTAGTACCTTCATTTTCTTTTATAGTAAAACAAAAGAGAAAACTTTCCTCTTTCCTAACCTAAGCTAAAATCTCTGATTTCTTCAATTATTTGCTGAAATTAATCAAACAGAGGCACTATATTCACGTAATCACTACATAAACCCATTTCTACTTCATCAAATTTTGATTTTTGCAAAAGTTGATTGTCTGTAATTGGTTTTTCTTGGTTGCATGTCTCTGTACTGCTTTTATAAAGGTTCATGAAGCTTGTTCTAATTCAAAGCCTTCAACTTTCTCGAGTATATTCCAGTTTGCTTTTCAAATTGCAAAGGAAGGTTGGGAACTCACAATATCTAGCTGAATCAATGCATTCACTACAACAAAAATACATTATCACACCATCAAAAAAACATTGTAATAGGTGTAACGACCCAGAGTTTCTGTTAATTAAAATTCATATATTTAAATGATTTTAAATATTAATAAGTAAAATTCGTAAGTCGAATAAATTATTTTACGAATATCTGGATTTAATTGGGTAATTAAATCGATAATTTAACATCTGAGATTACAGAAATAATTGAATATTGGGTTTAATATTATTAAAATTGATTTGTAAAATTTTATTTAATCATATTGGAGTTAGAATAATGTTATAAAACTTTTAAAATCGATTTAAAAGTTGATTTGTGAAAATTGAATATTTTAATATTTAATTTACGAGTTAAAATAGCCAATTTTCAAACAGTCTCGGATTTCGATGAAACTAGTTTCATCCGATCCGTAATGTGATATTATTGTAAGATTTCAAATTTTGTGTCAATCGGATTTACGGTTTGTCCGGGGCAAGCTAAAACGCATAGAAATTTGATTTATCGATTTAATTTAAAATCGATCGTTTATTGCCGTAACTCGCACAAATGATCGAATTGGCTCCTGATACCTATTCCATTGTGTTCGGAACGCGGGTTAAACCCTAGAAACGCCGATCACCACGTGAGATTTGGAATTTGGAAAATCGAGTGAATAGTATTTTTTTTGGAAATTTTCTATAAAAGCCCATCCTTTTTCACAATTTTCAAAAATTGGAAAACCCTAGGGTTTCAACCAGGAGCTGCCACCGTTAAAATCAAAGGCTGATATTTCATTTTCTTCTCTCTTTGATTTCTTCAAATCCACACACAAATTCGGGAATCGTCCAACTGCAAAGTTAAAGAGCTCGTTGAGAGCTAGATATCCAACGGTGGATCTTGAACCCCGTTGTCGTTTGGAGGAGATAGGGGCCCGCGTTCTTGGTACGTTTGAGGGGAGAATCCACGGCTAGGAGGCGACCGAGTTTGCCACGTCTCTGGCCGAGGGTGCACGTTCGTGAGGGCTTCGTGTTGGAGGTCTCCGATCGTCATCGTTGATCGTAGCTCGCACGGCAATCTAGGATTTAACGTGATATATGGGTTCACGGTCGCGTGCAAAAAAACTGGAACGATGGGGGAAGAAAGAAGGAACGGCCAGGATGTTAGAGCTTTGGAATGCACGGCTGAGATCAATTCTATGTTAAAATATAAATAAAATAAGTTGTAAATTGATTTATAATTAATCGTGTAAACTTTAAAACATTGTATCTTTGTCATACGAGGTCGAAAACGCACGAAACGAATTGCGTTGCAATCGTTTTGTCGAGCACTACGCTATGGAACTGGATTGGAGTCGTTTGGAGCAAGTTTGAATTTCAGGTAAAATTAAACGCGGGTTAATTTTATTCGAAATAAAACGCTACAAATGTTATCGGAAACTCAAGGTGAGAACTTCTCACTCAATCGAATTGTTTCGATTTAAATTTTAAATAGTTAGATTTAAAATTGCTGGATTGTATGATTGGATGATAGTTATTATCTGTTGTATTGAAATAGACCCTATGCGCCGTATATTAAGCCGATGTTATTTATTAAAAACATATACCGCGATAATTCCAACTTGTATGGAATTGGTATTATATATGTACTTGGAGTTAATTTCCAGCATTATATAGCGGATGAGACCCTATTGCGCCGCATCATAGCGGATAATATTTTATAAATCCCATATACCGTGATATTCCGTCTTGAAGCGGAATTGGTATTGTGCTAACATCTGTGGATGTAGGGAAACAGGTTGGAGGGATCCAACTGGATTTCTCAAATGATTGAATTGGTTTCAATGTTGTGTGTTGATCTATTATAATCTTTGTGATTATCTTTGTGATTGAGATTGTTAAAGGCTAAAATTTAGCCGAATATATTTTTGGTATCGTTAGATGCCGAAATTAAATAAAATTTGATTTTTGAAAATTTAAGTTGAGAATTCATAATAAAATTTAATTTTGGAATTTATTCATTTTAAATAAATAAACGTTGAAATTTTTATGTTATAAAAATTATGATTTGTGTGAAATATAACCGAAATGTGATTTTAGAAATAAGTAGTTGATTAATTTATAAAGTGGTTTAAATTGGGATTTTTGAATATATAAAAGATTTACCAAAATTGATATTTATAAATTAAAATATTGGAATTATAAAACGAGTTTTTATAAGTGTTAAAAGGAAGTATAAATGGATTTCATAAGTGAATGAAATTCACAGATTTATAAATTGTAAAGTTCTAAAATGAATTGTTTTTTGTAAACTAAAAGATTTATAAGTAATTAACTTATAAATTGGATTTTTGGCATTTAAATGAAATATGGATAGGATTTATTAATTAAGTGATTTTATAAGTTGAAGTTGTTATAAAGTATAAATGGAATTTATAAACGTTGTTTTATAAATCCGAAAACGACTTATTTTGATAAGTTAATTTTTATAGCTTATTAACGGAGATGGATCCACGATTTTGGACAGTGGATAATCCTTTGAATAAAATGTGTAGAAATGTTGAATTTGGTTAAGGAAATATATTCACGATTTTGGACAGTGAATAATATATTAAAGAAACGCTTTTGGGGAAGTGATATTTCAAATAGAATTAGAACGATTTAAAGATGTTTTAAAATGTATAAAGTATCGAAACCATAGATTTCAACATTCATTGTTGAAATAGACGTTTTCGAGAAATATGGAAATGGTGGACTATAACACTGTTGTTATAGTAAATGATTTCTGAAAGGAAATGTTTTATATAGTATTGGGATTTATATATCTATTTTAATTTCGAATCCCTATACTAGTGATTTTAGGTCGTCGTAACGATGTTTTATGCAACATTCGTTTTGACTCAAATAAATGTGTTTAAGAGAATGTATTCCTTAAAGAATAAATTATATACTTAATGGTGATTTAAGTACATTGAATATTTTCCAAGTGTTGAAAATAAATAGATTTGTGAATTACTTATTATTAAATAAGTATGGAAATATTTTTCCAATATGAAGTGAATGTTTTGAGATTTTATCTTTTAAAGATAAATTGAAAATGAATATTAGAAATCGATTTGAAAATCGTATATTCATAGATATTTTGGAAAGGTAAATTCACTGTGGAATTTATAAAGAAAAGGGAAATTGGTTTAAAAATAAACATTGATTTATTTTTGAAGTGTGGAAATAAATTTACGGATTTGGAACGTAAGTTTAAAATGAATCGGTAAAGATTTATTTGATTGATTTAAATGAACCATTTTAAATTTAAAATGGATAAATATTTGGAAGTGTTTGCGTTTAAGGAAATTAATTTTAAATTTGTTTTCGAAGATTGAAAGGTGAAAAATGATTTGAAATTTGTTTTCAAATGGTTGAAGTGCGGAAATTATATCTTGTAAAGATATTTTTGAAAATAAATAATTTGGGAAGATTATTTATAATCGGGTGATGTTGTGAATATTGATTGATAGTTAAATAACCGACTATCAATATTGACCTTTAAATAGGTATTTGTTGTGAATTGGTTGAAATTGAATGCTACACTTATTTTTGAATTACTGCGCTCGTTATTCGGATTACCCATTTCGAATAGTGATACGACGTAATGGATAGCATTGAAGACTGGTGTTGAAGATCGAGTATTTGTGAAAATGATAGGATGACCTATCGATTGTCTCTGCACCGTTAGCTACGGTATGGAGATTTCCTTTGTGATGGGAAATTCGATCGGGATTGTGAATACCCGGATTGCAAGGGCTTCTTTTGAAGTGCCTTCGGTTCTGTTCGAACCCAGAACAGACTTGTATGGTTACGTGTCTGACATTACATTTTGAGATAAAAAGCAGATTTCTTTCAAATATATTTTCGTTGGTGGCGGAGAATTTATTCCCTTAGCTCAACATCCTTTGAGGTTATGTAGTTGAAGGTTATCAGCGATATACTCCCAATTTGGTAATGTGGCATGCTGAGTGTTGCTGTGTGATGATTATTTATTGATCATTTGTTGATCAAAGCATGGCTTTGTGCCTAGCTTTGTGGACAAGACTTCGTCAGACCTCACTCCCCGGAAATGGTCAAAACAGGAATATGCCGCAAGGTTATGAGGGCCGCGCCCTTTAGGGTATGTCATTCCCTTCTGGAAAGGGTGGTATCATGGTATGAAGTCCAGATACTTACTCATGTTGACACACTATATTTATTACTGTGTGATGTTAGTTATCGAGCGCTCGGATAAAGGTCCAAAGGGACCGGGTGATGACATATTCGTGTAGTAGTTACCTAGTTACAGAGATAGCTCGGCCTTGTGTTGGCAGAGATCTAACCGTAACGTAACGTTCTCGAGACGTCCCGCCAGAGGCGATCCCATTGACAGTAGGAAGTTCCTTAGCCTGACCATTTGTTGGAAATCCATTCATCAATACGAGCCTTGTACGGTTTTAGTTGTATAACCTGCCATTCACTTATGGTGGTCACCACTGTTTGGATGGTAGGTATAGTAGGCATAGTTCGAAATGTCTATGTTGGCTAAGATTTATATTATACTTTCGAAATGTTTTCTACACTATGCACTAATAATAAAAATCAAATGATTTTGCGTAGTAAGCATCTTTGACTATCATAAGGAGAAATCTCCTCCAATTCTTCGTTTGCATTGTGTGTGTGGCGGGAGGCCTTATGGTAGTTTCATTTTCCAAATGCATTGCGGATATTTTTCACTTCCTTTGTTGTTGTTATTTTAAAGATAAATAACTTCTTTAGTTCTCACACCAGTCCCATGACTGACCTTGCTTCTCTTAGTGAAATGTGATAGGGGGTTCTCGCTTTCAGTTCTTTGTTTTAAAGATTATTCATTTATCTATTATGTGTTGTTCCGCTGCGACTGTGAGATTCTGATATTGTTCTATTGCTTTTCTTTCTTTCTCTCTTCTTCTACCTCCTCTTCTTTAACCATAATGGTTCGTATTTCCGTTCATCTTGAGTTAATCAATGCAGATTAGTGTCTATTCAAGGAGTACGGATTTGCGGATTATTACACGTAGTATCAGAGCATTTGGTTAAGTGACAACCTTGGCTCTGTTGGGTGTTACTCATCAGAGATAGCGTCAGTAGTACTCTAGAATGAGTGTGAGTGTAATAATAGATATGAGCGCGTATTTATTAGTGAAAATAAAATTGTTTTATGCTGTGATGATTGGTTTGCTGAGTGGTATATGGATTCTGGTCGGTATAGTCTGTACAACTCTATCGATAGGGATCTCTAAACACTTGTTCCGAACAATTCGGCACGATATTGTTTTAAAATAGGGTAAATGAAATAATTTTACTCAAAACTATTTTGTATATAAAAGGAAATAATCTTTTAAATTATTATAGTATATGGTTGCTTGTTTGTTAGGAAGTGATAATATTATTATCATTTGAGTAGAAAATTGAAATCGTAACTCCAAAGTTAAGGAAAAAATTCACATACAAATGGAATTTATGAATATGAATTGTAAATGTGATTAATAATTTAAAGTAAAATTGCAGAGAAGTGTTTGGAAATGTTTAGAAAAGAATTTTGGAGATTTGGAAGGTTTAAATCCTTTTTGGTTTGAAAATGATTTTCAAAGATATTGGAGAAATGTTTTTGAAGGGATAAAAGCTCTAAACTCTTTTTGGTCGCTGGAAAATAATTCCGATGTTGATCGCGACATCATTGGTGTTCATTTTCGGGTTTCCAAAAGAGGAATTGCTGCCAGATTGTTTTAAATTAAAGTTGTTTGGAAAATTTGGGTTTGGTTTTGGAAATTCGAAAGATAATTTGAATTGATTTCAAAGATTGGTTTTAAAAGGTTGAAAAGACTCTGGAATCCTATTTTAAATATTTATCGAATTGGTAAATGAGTTGATAACTTATACAGTTTGAATTTTGATAGAATAAATTTAACTTAAAGAATGGAGTTAAATTAAAGTAAGTATAATTAAATAAAGTGAATTTAAAGAAAGGTCTAAGGAGGCTAAGCGAAATGATTACTTAAAGAAAATTTATTAAGTTAAAAATATATTTGGGTTAATAACAAATGAGTTGGAAGTGAGTTTGAATTATGAAAATAAAGTTGTGAATGAGTAAATAAATTTACAATTGCAAGTAAATGAAATTGAAATTGAATATTGAAAAGGAATATAACTTAAGTAATGTTAAATGAAGTTGATTTTGGTACCGAAGTAAAATGAGTAAAGTGATAAATATAAACTTGAGTTAAATAAATGAAATTCAATTGGAAATGTAAAATGAATTAGCAATTGGATTAATGAATGATTGAATGTTAATCAATCAAATGTAAATAAATTGATATGAAATAATGAATATAAGTGTTAACTCATTAAAGCTAATTAAACGTGTTAAACCAAATTGAAGGTAAACAAAGTGAATAAATTCGGTTGTGTTGAATATACGTTGGTTATTATTTGATTGCTAATTGATTGTATGTAAATTCGTTAAATGTTGATGAAATTAAATTAGTGAAATTGAAAGCTAAAGTAATTGAATCCAAATTAGAAATAAATGAATATGAACTAGATTTGATTTGAATTGAAAGTGAACTAATTTGAATGTAAATTAGTGAATGTAAACTAACTGAAATCGAATGAATGAATGTTAGTAAAATTTAATGTTAACAAATCAAACATGCATAAATGGGAAACCAATTTGAATTGTGCAAAATGATTTTTGAATATTGTAATTGGATATTATGACTAGCAGGATATACAGGTGTATTAAAGGAAATAGAATTGGGATTTTGATTTCAAAGATAAAATTGAATTGCTCGACAAAAGGTACGTATTTCAATTTCAGTATGGAATTTGATGATCTTCTTGTCTAGTCGCTTGGCCTTTTCTTTTCTTTTTGAAATCTAGGGAGCCATGGTGCCATCTTTGTTGTCGTACTAAGCTAACCGCGCAAAGGAGACGCTGGCGAAATTTTTCAAAAATTTAAGGCGTTAGAATATTTTTGAGAAAAATTGAAAATTTTTGAAAACTATAACTAAGTAAAATTGGAAAACTTAGTAAAGATTTTGTAAGAAGTTTAACTATTGAATTTTTGGGAAATTTAAACACTTAAGTAAATTTGAAATCTAATTTGAATGGATGTTTGAGAAGTTAATGGATTTCAAGGCTTTTTCTTACTTGGTAATTTCGAGGACGAAATTCTTTTAAGGGGGGAAGTTTGTAACGACCCAGAAGTTTTGTTAATTAAAATTCGTATACTTAATTGATTTTAAATATTATTAAGTAAAATTCATAAGTCGAATAAATTATTTTTCGAATATCTGGATTTATTTGGGTAATTAAATCGATAATTTAACATCTGAGATTATAGAAATAATTGAGTATTGGGTTTAATATGATGAAAATTGATTTGTAAAATTTTATTTAATCATATTGGAGTTAGAATAATGTTATAGAACTTTTAAAATCGATTTAAAAGTTGATTTGTGAAAATTGAATATTTTAATATTAAATTGACGAGTTAAAATAGCCATTTTTCAAACAGTCTCAGATTTCGACGAAACTAGTTTCATCGGATCCATAATGTGATATTATTGTAAGATTTCAAATTTCGTGTCAATCGGATTTACCGTTTGTCCTTGGCAAGCTAAAACGCATAGAAATTTGGTTTATCGGTTTAATTTAAAATCGATCATTTATTGCCGTAACTTGCACAAATGATCGAATTGGCTACCGAAATCTATTCCATTATGTTCGGAACGCGGGTAAAACCCTAGAAACGCCGGTCACCGTGCGAGATTTGGAGTTTGGAAAATCGTGTGAATAGTATTTTTTGGAAATTTTCTATAAAAGCCCATCCTTTTTCACAATTTTCAACAATTGGAAAACCCTTGGGTTTCAACCAGGAGCCACCACCGTTAAAATCAAAGGCTGATATATCGTTTTCTTCTCTCTTTGATTTCTTCAAATCCACACACAAATTCGAGAATCGTCCAACTGCAAAGTTAAAGAGCACGTCGAGAGCTAGATATCCAACGGTGGATCTTGAACGCCGTTGTCGTTTGGAGGAGATAGGGGCCCACGTTCTTGGTACGTTCGAGGGGAGAATCCACGGCTAGGAGATGACCGAGTTTGCCACGTCTCTGGCCGAGGGTGCACGTGCGTGAGGGCTTCATGTTGGAGGTCTCTGACCGTCATCGTTGATCGTAGCTCGCGCGGCAATCTATGGTTTAACGTGATATATGGGTTCACGGTCGCGTGCAAAAAAACCTGGAACGATGGGGGAAGAAAAAAGGAACAGCCAGGATGTTAGAGATTTGGAATGCACGGCTGAGATCAATTCTATGTTAAATATAAATAAAATAAGTTGTAAATTGATTTATAATTAATCGTGTAAACTTTAAAACATTGCATCTTTGTCATACGAGGTCGAAAACGCACGAAACGAATTGCATTGCAATCTTTTTGTCGAGCACTACGCTATGGAACTGGATTGGAGTCGTTTGAAGCTAGTTTAAATTTCGGGTAAAATTAAACGCATGTTTAATTTTATTCGAAATAAAATGCTACAACTGCTATCGGAAACTCAATGTGAGAATTTCTCACTCAGTCGAATTGTTTCGATTTAAATTTTAAATAGTTAGATTTAAAATTGCTTGATTGTGTGATTGGATGATAGTTATTATCTGCTGTATTGAAATAGACCCTATGTGCCGTATATTAAGCAGATGTTATTTATTAAAAATATATACCGCGATAATTCCAACTAGTATGAAATTGGTATTATATATGTACTTGGAGTTGATTTCCCGCATTATATAGCGGATGAGACCCTATTGCGCTACATAATAGCGGATAACATTTTATAAATCCCAAATACCGCGATATTCCGTCTTGAAGCGGAATTGGTATTGTGCTAACATCTGTGGATGCAGGGAAACAGGTTGGAGTGATCCAACTGGATTCCTCAAATGATTGAATTGGTTTCAATATTGTGTGTTGATCTTTTTATAATCTTTGTGATTGAGATCGTTAAAGGCAAAAATTTAGCCGAATATATTTTTGGTATCGTTAGATGCCGAAATTAAATAAAATTGGATTTTTGAAAATTTAAGTTGAGAATTCATAATAAAATTTAATTTTGGAATTTATTCATTTTAAATAAATAAACGTTGAAATTTTTATGTTATAAAAATTATGATTTGTGCGAAATATAATCGAAATGTGATTTTAGAAATAAGTAGTTGATTAATTTATAAAGTGGTTTAAATTAGGATTTTTGAATATATAAAAGATTTACCAAAATTGATATTTATAAATTAAAATATTGGAATTATAAAACGAGTTTTTATAAGTGTTAAAAGGAAGTATAAATGGATTTCATAAGTGAATGAAATTCACAGATTTATAAATTGTGAAGTCATAAAATGAATAGTTTTTCGTAAAATAAAAGATTTATAAGTAATTAACTTATAAATTGGATTTTTGGCATTTAAATGAAATATGGATAGAATTTGTTAATGAAGTGATTTTATAAGTTGAAGTTGTTATAAAGTATAAATGGAATTTATAAACGTTGTTTTATAAATCCGAAAATGACTTATTTTGATAAGTTAATTTTTATAGCTTATTAACGGAGATCGATCCACGATCTTGGACAGTGGATAATCCTTTGAATAAAATGTGTAGAAATGTTGAATTTGGTTAAGGAAATATATTCACGATTTTGGACAGTGAATAATATATTAAAGAAACGCTTTGGGGGAAGTGATATTTCAAATAGAATTAGAACGATTTAAAGATGTTTTAAAATGTATAAAGTATCGAAACCATAGATTTCAACATTCATTGTTGAAATAGACGTTTTCGAGAAATATGGAAATGGTGGACTATAACACTGTTGTTATAGTAAATGATTTCTGAAAGGAAATGTTTTATATAGTATTGGGATTTATATATCTATTTTAATTTCGAATCCCTATACTAGTGATTTTGGGTTGTCGTAACGATGTTTTACGCAACATTCGTTTTGACTCAAATAAATGTGTTTAAGAGAATGTTTTCCTTAAAGAATAAATTATATACTTAATTGTGATTTAAGTACATTGAATATTTTCCGAGTGTTGAAAATAAATAGATTTGTGAATTACTTATTATTAAATAAGTACGGAAATGTTTTTCCAATATAAAGTGAATGTTTTGAGATTTTATCTTTTAAAGATAAATTGAAAACGAATATTAGAAATCGATTTGAAAATCGTATATTCATAGATATTTTGGAAAGGTAAATTCACTATGGAATTTATAAAGGAAAGAGAAATTGGTTTAAAAATAAACATTGATTTATTTTTGAAGTGTGGAAATGAATTTATGGATTTGGAACGTAAGTTTAAAATAAATCGGTAAGGATTTATTTGATTGATTTAAATGAACCATTTTAAATTTAAAATGGATAAATATTTGGAAGTGTTTCCGTTTAAGGAAATTGATTTGAAATTTGTTTTCAAAGATTGAAAGGTGAAAAATGATTTGAATTTTTTTTTCAAATGGTTGAAGTGCGGAAATTATATCTTGTAAAGATATCTTTGAAAATAAATAATTTGGGAAGATTATTTATAATCGGGTGATGTTGTGAATATTGATTGATAGATAAATAACCGACTATCAATATTGACCTTTAAATAGGTATTTGTTGTGAATTGGTTGAAATTGAATGCTACACTTATTTTTGAATTATTGTGCTCGTTATTCGGATTACGCATTCCGAATAGTGATACGACGTAATGGATAGCATTGAAGACCGGTGTTGAAGACCGGGTATTCGTGAAAACGATAGGACGGCCTATCGATTGTCTCTGCACCGTTAGCTACGGTATGGAGATTTCCTTTGTGATGGGAAATTCGATCGGGATTGTGAATACCCGGATTGCAAGAGCTTCTTTTGAAGTGCCTTCAGTTCTGTTCGAACCCAGAATAGACTTGTATGGTTACGTGTCTGACATTACATTTTGAGATATAAAGCAGATTTCTTTCAAATATATTTCCGTTGGTGGCGGAGAATTTATTCTCTTAGCTCAACATCCTTTGAGGTTATGTAGTTGAAGGTTATCAGCGATATACTCCCAATTTGGTAATGTGGCATGCTGAGTGTTGTTGTGTGATGATTATTTATTGATCATTTGCTGATCAAAGCATGGCTTTGTGCCTAGCTTTGTGGACAAGACTTCGTCAGACCTCACTCCCCGGAAATGGCCAAAACAGGAATATGCGGCAAGGTTATGAGGGTCGCGCCCTATAGGGTATGTCATTCCCTTTTGAAAGGGTGGTATCATGGTATGGATCCCAGATACTTACTCATGTTGACACGCTATATTTATTATTGTGTGGTGTTGGTTATCGAGCACTCGGATAAAGGTCCAAAGGGACCGGGCGATCCCACTGACAGTAGGAAGTTCCTTAGCCCGACCATTTGTTGGAAATCCATTCATCAATACGAGCCTTGTACGGTTTTAGTTGTGTAACCTGCCATTCACTTATGGTGGTCACCACTGTTTGGATGGTAGCTATAGTAGGCATAGTTCGAAATGTCTATGTTGGCTAAGATTTATATTATACTTTCGAAATGTTTTCTGCACTATGCACTAATAATAGAAATCAAATGATTTTGCATAGTAAGCATCTTTGACTATCATAAGGAGAAATCTCCTCCAATTCTGCGTTTGCATTGTGTGTGTGGCAGGAGGCCTTATGGTAGTTTCATTTTCCAAAAGCATTGCGGATATTTTTCACTTCCTTTGTTGTTGTTGTTTTAAAGATAAATAACTGCTTTGGTTCTCACACCAGTCCCATGACTGACCTTGCTTCTCTTAGTGAAACGTGATAGGGGGTTCTCGCTTTCAGTTCTTTGTTTTAAAGATTATTCATTTATCTATTATATGTTGTTTCACTGCGACTGTGAGATTCTGATATTGTTCTATTGCTTTTCTTTCTTTCTCTCTTCTTCTACCTCCTCTTCTTTAACCATAATGGTTCGTATTTCCGTTCGTCTTGAGTTAATCAATGGAGATTAGTGTCTATTCAAGGAGTACGGATTTGTGGATTATTACAATAGGGGTTTTAGAAATGTTTTTACAAACGTCATGTTAGGCCAAGTTGTAATAGAGTCGAAGTAATTTACCACTTTTTTCTTGCATTGTATGAAAACGTTGCAATAAACTTTGCTACAACATTTTTGAGATGTTGTACTAAAGTCTTTTACAACTTCTATCTGATGTTGTAAATTACTAATATAGATATGGAAAACCCTTTTTACAACTTCAACAAATTATTGTTTAAAAGCTTATCACAATATTTTATAAACGTTGTAATATAGTTTTTTTTACAACTTTTTAGTATTGTTGCCGTATGTTTTTACAACGTTTTTTGAATAATGCAAAATATTTAGTGCAGTTTTTTTAAAAGCTCTATATGCACTCCAAACTCCAGCTACATCTTAGAATAGTATTACAGCAAATAGAATAATGTTACCGTCGTAACTTAGATATATAAAACATGAAAAAAATGGAACGTATTTCCAAACTGCAACATTTGAAATAAGCTAATACATGTTCCAACATAGATAAAATATCATTGCTTTCAACACAATATAGACAAAATATCATAGTTTCCAACACAAACACACCTGTATAGGCACAAAGCTGAAAACTGTTCTTGGCAATTGGGTATGATGGATTCAATATCAATCTACTGTCCTTGGCAATGCAAGTGGGATGAAGCTCTAAAACACAGTCTAAAAGCTGCTGCACTGGACTCATCTTACCCAAAACCTTTTCAAGGTAAGTTCATCACTGCAGAGTTAAACCAATATCAATATCATGTTTATTAATTATATAAATAAAATTTCACATTACAAATGTACAAACCTGCAAGAAACCA
Organism: Allium cepa; assembly: GCA_030765085.1. NCBI lineage: Eukaryota > Viridiplantae > Streptophyta > Magnoliopsida > Asparagales > Amaryllidaceae > Allium > Allium cepa. The sequence goes on from CM060934.1 coordinate 112,734,213, forward strand.
TTTTTTCTCCACTTGAATTGAAGGATACTGAGCATACTATTGGCGTATGCCCGTTGACAAGCAAAAGAAGAAGATAAACAGATTTCTAGAATCTAAGTACAAATCAGATCCCACACCCATGCACGTTAAAACAAAAAATCAGCATCAACATGAATATGCATCCACAAAATCAGAGGTAAAATAAAATAACATAGAATTATATAATAGACAGCCAATATAAGGATACGGTAAAGGTATAGTACTTTAATTAGAGAAAAATGCACAAAAACAAACATTCTACACATCAGGCGCGGATGAAATGATTTTTAATAGTCGTTTAATCATTGTTCCACATGTCAGCCATATGTAAAGACAGATAATTCAGAACTCACGAAACAGAACCATATCTCATATACAAATATGCTAATTTGAAAAATTAGAGTCCAACAATACCTGTACCATTATGGTAGAATGTTGTGTGATATCATAATTATCAATTAGGAAATTCACCACTGGCGATGTAGGAAAAATACAACATATTATGATGTTGATTTTGTGCAATGCAACGTATTATTCTAGCAATTGAAAAAGGGAAAAAGAAGAGGAAGAAATACATTTTTTTTATAGGTTGTCACAAATTGACAGATACACACAGGGGTATGAAGTACATATTATAACAGGGGAGAACCAAAGGGCTTACTCAAAGAGAAACAACTGCAAGGGTTAGGAGCCATATCACTACAATTGATTTCATTTTTTATATTGTTCAAAGTTTTACTGAATTACTGTAATATGTTACAAGGTTATATCTTTTGACAATACTCCTTCCAAAAATATCTCCCAAACTGTGCAAACATTTCTGGTATAAAATGCAGTATTGAAATCAGTGATATAATACCACGAAACTTCAAATTTTAGACCATTTTGATCATGAGAATAGGCATTGTAATGTATCCAAGAAACACAGATATACCAAAGAAACTGCCAACAAAATAGCATTTGGAAAAAAGTTGAAAAATGGTATCAATTTTTATCTGTTTGAAGACTTACCTTATCAGCAGCAATAGCTTTCTTTTGAAGTTCGTTTGGACATATATCGGGACAGTGCGTAAATCCAGAATATAGCAGCGTTCATTCTGTAACGACCCGCTATTTTGGACCATTCGCATCCGCACATGTCGGACTTGAATAATTCAAAATACCGAATTGTTAATTTATATTTGGAAAAACTTAGCATAAACAGTAAATAAATAATCACATATCACAGACATAGAGTAATAATTGAGCGGAAACAAAAGATAGTAGTTCATGAAGCTACTATATACATATCAGAGTTAAATAAGGTACAACAGATGTCTCGAATACAATAGTCAAATACAATATCAGAATACATCAATGGAATCAACTGAATATCTGAAAACTGGATAGATAGCTGGATCTCCAAGCGAAGCTCCAACTCCAAAGGTGAGTCTCGAATACTGGTACACTCGGTCTGACCCGAGCATAAAGCAAAACACAAAACACTCAAGTCAGGATTAACATTCTTATATCGACAAATCCAACACAAGTGAAATAACAACCGAAATACAAGTAACTCAAAGGATGTTTGGGATAACCATCCTCTAAGGATCCGTTAAACTATCTACTATGTAGTAGCGTACGCTAAGTAGATAATGCCTATCAGTAATATAAAATATCAAAATAGTGTTAAGGCGTTACCATTATCCCCCTTAACACATTTTATATAGCATTACAGTTTATACAGCACTATAAACTCCACCGTAAACTAGTGGGATATCAGGGAGTACTGTATAGGTATAACACAAAAAAATCGTAGTGGTCACGTATATAGGGATACAAGTATGACAAGGCACATGAGGCAATACCCAAGGTAGTGAAACTACCGTTTGCCTGATCCGGACTGGTGAGAACGCGTTGCCGCAACGATCGCAACACCACGAAACAACACTCCCAATTCAAGGGTGCGCACCAATCAATAACAAGTAATGAGTACTTTACGAAGCAGAGTGTTCGCTCGAGGTGGCTAACCCCATTTGGCCCGGTACGGCTCATGTTTTACTCATTTCCAATTTGACACAAGTGTCAAGGCTATCCATTATCGTTCTCTTTCTTCAATCATAAACGTACATCATTCGAACCACTTCACTCTGGATCACACTCCGCGTATAGTTATTAAAGTGGTTTTCGGTTTAGACAGTGAGTATGTCCTTAACCGATTCGAGTTTCTTTAATAACTTTCGTAATTATTACACCGATTGGTCGTTTAATAAATTTCAAAACCAACTCAATTTCAATCTCACTTAGAATTTGAAAACCAACATTTCATTTGTCTTTCTATATAAATTTCTATAATTTACGTTTCAAAACTTCTAAATTTACCATTTCAAAACTCTATAATTCAACCTCAATTTTTATTTAAAACAATTCAAATATTGATTTAATTCATATATAAGTTTCATTCCATAATCATTTAAATTAAGTTAGTTTAACTTTCAAAACAATTTAAATTCATTGGTCGACATCATTCAATATTCGTTAAGTTAATTTATCGTTCAAAACAATTTCTATTTAATTTCCAATTCATTAAATCAATTTAAGTTTTCTTATATCACATCAAACTTCCAAATTTAATTAAATTAAATTCGTTAAATCAAATTCTTTAAATTTCAAGTCTTATATTAAGTTCAGTAAATCACATTTTATTTCTTGTCGAAGAAATTCGATTTCACTTATTTACTTATTAAATTTAAACAAATTTCCAAAACTTAATTATTACAGAACTCAATTTCACTTATTAAAGAAGTTCAATTTCAATTATCAAAGAATTTAATTTTATTTAATTATTAAATAATTCAATCTCATTAAATTATTAAATAATTTCAAAACTTAATTATTAAATAATTTCAACACTTAATTATTAAATAATTTCAAAACTTAATTCAATCATTTCTAAAATTAAACAACGTTCTTTCATCAATTACTTTATTAATATTTTATTTCAAATTATTAAGTATTAACATTAAAATTTCACTAGAATTCAAATTCCAACTTCATTTAAAACCCTTATTATTTTATTCAAATAAAATCTTTATTTTTATTTTTAAATTAAATTATTGACCAATCGGGTTTTTATTTAATTCTCTATCCTAAGTCAAAGTTTTATTTGGGTATTTATGTAACGACCCGCCGCTCTGACCGTCTCTAGTCGGTAATTAAACCAACTAGAAACGTTCAAAATGACGAATTGTTAGTCAGTTTATAAAGTTTAAACAGAATCAGCCACAGAATCACAGAATAGTAATCATATTTTATAAACAAACTTTTCTTTTATATACATATATCAGAGTTTGCACAATGCATTAAATTTTTATACAGCGGAATATATCTTTTTAGAGTACAAAGAAAAAATTTTACTGAAAACTTTAGTGGAGTGCTTTAATCCCCCTCTCTCTAACTTCGCGGCCTGAAAATCTTCAAGCTGTAAAAATACTCGGTCTGACCCGAGCGTTAATTGCAAAACACAAAAACACTCGAGTCAGGATTAATCTTAACTCAAGTAGATAAATATGCAATGAACTGAATAAAATGGATCACATGAATCAATTTAATCTATTACGGATTTTCATCTTAACAACTTTAACTTTTTAGTGTGGCTGCAGTACACACATGTACTTTGCACACATGTGCACTGCCTCGCCGACACGCGTTCACCAAACAAAAACACACAGCTATCAGATCGAACAAAGCCAAGGCATAGACAAAGGAATCATGAAGACATCAGACAAAGCAAAACAGCAATGTCAAAGCAAGAAAACAAGACAGAGGCTCAGAAATGCCCAAAAACCGAAGGCATGAACAATAACAACTGCAGGACCAGCTGCAACATAAAGTGCAGACCAACAAGTACAGTGAAACAATGTAGCCGACACAGTAGCACAAAGGCAACGCCGAGGCAACACAGGGACAACACAGAGACAACACAGGCAATAGAGAAGTAACACAGGCAACAGAGGCCACAGAGGTAACAAATGGCTTCTAGAAACACATATAGAAGTATTTTCAGAAAATATGCAGTTTTTTTTTGGTGCAAATAAATGCAAATATCCACAAAACAAATATTTACAGTTTTTTTTTTTAAAAAAACAAAATGCAACTACGTGCATTAAAACTGGAAATTTCGCTGCTGAGTTAACAGTGTCATGAAACATCAAATATTAGCAGATGGAATGCCACTTAAATCTCAAAATGAAATCATTGGAGATGAACATAAAAAAATTAATATGGCAAGGCAGCAGTGCTCCTGCAACTTTGGTTCTGACTAAAATTGTGTTACATCTTTCAGTTATTTGTTAAGTCTTATAAAAAATGAGGCAACAATGATTTGCCTGTAGAAACAAAAAATTACTTCATGCATGATAGCACAGACCCTTTTGGTTTGGACTTCAAGTTTTGTGTCTTTGCATTTTCAGTATGTATTTTAAAAAGCATGGAAGAGGAGCAGAAAATGGAATAAGAACAGGAAAGAAATAGTTGTGTCGAAAACAGGTTCAACAAGTAGGATTGTCTGACAACCATTTATTGTTGATGGCAAATTTTTGTTGAGAGATCAGAAATTACTCTGCTTATAACAAAAATCTCAACAAATCAAAATTCCCCATAAACTCCATTTCTTCCAAAATATACATTTTATATCAAAGAAGAACATTTCTATCAAAACATAGATACTCCAGTTCTACATATGCTTGTGCATATATATAGATAATTCATCAAAATAAGTTTATAAAAACTTTCCCAAAAACTTCTGAAAAGAATACTTGAACAAATCAGTATATAAACAACAAGTCAAAAATGGAAGCAGTGATACAAAGGCCAGAACAAAGCCCAAACAGATGCACAATGCAAATTCATGCAAACATACTAACATAGCCTTCAACTAACACATATTTCAAACATCAACTCCAATATCAAAGCATATAAATCTTTCCTTAGTAAGTTTTGAGCCTGTGAATATAAAACAGAGGCTTATATATGTTCATATTCAAAGCTATGTACAGGCAGATCATGCTTATATTCAAACATTCACCTCTATGTACTCATGCAAACTTTATTTGCAAGTGACAGCAGATAGTATCTGCTCTTATCAAGTTTAAAACAAAACCAAATAGTATCTATTCTTATCAATTTTAAAAACAAATTATCAAGTAACATTTGTTCTTATCAATTAAAATTTTAAAGTCACAAGCATCTGCTCTTAACAGTTCAAAAATTAAAAATTGGGTAGAATCTGTTCCCAACAGCTTAAACACAATTAATAGCATCTGTTTCTCATCAGTTTAAATAACAATTTAACAAAGCAATTCATAGCAAAACAACAACCAACAACCAACATCAAGTGTAGTATCTGTTCCTATTAGTTTAAAATTCGAAGTAGCCGAGCAAATGATAATGAATAACCCACAATTCCTATACTTGCAAATTAACCGACAGATGGAAGCAAAACAACACGCATTCATAGCATAAAACCAAGAAATCAATCCAAACAAATTTAAATACTTGCGTAAAAATCAACCGTGAGCCTAAAGGACTCACCTTTATCACGAATCGGGGCACGCAAGAGATTCGAAGCTGAAGCAAGAATCGATGACGAATTGAAGCCGTCGCTTTCGATTTTTGGAAAGCCCTAACTTGCTGAAGGTCGGCGAAGAAATGAATCGAAGCCGAAACCCTAATCTGAAGTCGAACGAAGATGGATTGGGGAGGCCGCCATTTTTTCTTTTTATTTTTCTTTCGTAATGAATGAAGATAGTGGAGAGGAGTAGGGTTATAAAACAGAAGAGAACGTGATTTTTTTTCCGTGGGTTATGGCGTGGAACACGGGTATGGAACACGGTATGTTGAAGGTATGGAGGAATGGTGACTTATACTTGTTATTTTATTTATATATATTTATTTTTTTATTTTATTTTTTTTTTCTTTTATTTTTTTCTTATTTAATTTAAATCCAATTAGTTTTGTTTTAAAAATTATCTTGTTAAAATTATGTTGTTAAAAAAATTTTTTAACTAGTTTATTCTTTATTTATCTTATTATATATATATATATTTATTTACTTTCATATTATATTTTCATTCTTATTTCAAATCCAATTATTTTTCTAAATCATCAATTTCAAATTTAAAATATAAGTTCAATATTAAATTTCAACTTCAAAGTAAAAATTCAAATTTGTATTCAACTTTTTAAATAGATTAAATTCTAAATTTTAATCACCAATTCATTCTGATAATTTGAAATTTAAGTCAAATTATCATTTAAATATTTAAAATAAATTGAATATTTACAAATTTAATTGTTCAAAATTTAGGATCGTTACAGTCTCCCCTACTTAAAAGAATTTCGTCCCGAAATTATAAGTTAGGAAAACGATTGCTAAAATCTCACCGATATTTATATCCTACATAATTTCACTCAGTTTCAAACTCATAAATAAATATAGTATTCATTCCATTTATTTCACTTTACTAGTTTTGTTTATCGATTTCAATAATCAAGACACAAAAGTCTTTTATCAAATTTTCCGATTTACAAAACTCAGATTTTTAAACTTGAAATCTTTCATGCTAAATATTTGCATAATATATCTTATCCAAAAACTATGGATTTTTCAAGATATTCAAAAAGATCTTCTTCCTTAATTCATTAAGTTAGAATTATGTAATTCTAATTTCAGATTATTGATTTTCTATTTAAAGTTTTGAAAATACTTGATAACTCAAAGTTTAACAAGTTCATCGTCGTTCTCACAGACTTTAGGCATACGCTGATCAGACGCAAGACTAAAAATCTCCAAGTACTAAACATACTTGCTTCAACTCCCAGTGAAAATACTTTTAAAAATTCTTTTAAAAATGGATATGGAAAGTCCGTTCCCCCATGGATCACAGTCACCCGGCGGTTCCGCTACTATCTCAGTAGAATCGCTTGTAACTTAGATTTCTCATCACTCCTGAATTTCGCCATGGTTGTCGCCTTAGATCGCGGTCCACACGGCGGTTACGCTACTATCTCAGTAGAATCGCTCGTAGCCTTAGGCATCACGCCCCTCGAATTACGCTTCGGTTCCCAGATCGCAGTTTACTCGGCGGTTGCGCCACTATCTCAATGGAATCGCTTGTAACTTTAGGTATCACACCCCTCGAATTACGCCAGCATCAATCACATAATCCCAACACAATGGGATAATCCCAACACAATGGGATATCAAATCAGTCCCATTGGACATTCCACTAAGGGAATTCTACGTAGCTACGATTTTCACTGGACACTCCACCGAGTTCCAATCACCTTCACACATAATAAATTGGAAGGTACATTTCCATATCCTCAGTTTTTAGAAAACATATGTCATATACATATAGTACTTCATTCACATTTCGTACTTATCATATCTATGTAACCCTACACCGGATTTTCATAATAATGACTTTCTAAACTGATTAGTTTTCGATTATATTCACATATATAAGTTACGAAAACTCATTTCACATTCACAACAAATAGAGGATTCCAAATTTTTCTTTTCACGTTTAAAATTTTCCTCTAAATCGATTTGAAAATTTAAGGTTATCTCTAACCTAATTCACATTCATAATCCAATTCATTATCGACTTCACATTCGATTTGGATTTCACGTTACATCGTCAATTCTCAACACATAATTGATGTCTATCGATATATAACCTCTAAGCTCGTACGTCTCAGAGAAGGGTGTTAAGCTAAAAGAATAAATTCTCCGCCACCACAGATATATATTTAATAGAGATCAAATGATATGTCATCAATTCACAACATTAGACATACAATCCCAATCGACTATCCAAAATTCAAAGCTGAACTTATATTGTTTTTGGTGTCAAAGTTAAACTCAATTTAACTCTAGATTCAATCTTTGAAAAATTTCCAAATTGAACTAATCGTTCACATTTCTCAAAATAATATCTTTAACAAGATATATAATTTTCACACTTAGCTATTTGAAACAAATTTCAAATTGTCATTTCTCAATTTATCTTTAAAAGATAAAATTTCAAACCTTTCATTTCACATTGGAAAATATTTCCATACTTATTCAAAAATAAGTAATTCACAAATTCATTCATTTTCAACACTTTGAAAATATTCAATATACTTGAATCAAAATTAAGTATATATTTCACTCTTTAAGGAAATCATTCTTTTAAACACATTTATTTGAGTTAAAACGAATGTTACGTAAAACATCGTTACGACAACTCAAAATCACTAGTATAGGGATTCGGATTTAAGATAGATATATAAATCCCAATACTATAAACAACATTTCCTTCCGGAAACCATTTGCTATAACAAAGTGTTATAGTCCACCATTTCCTTAATTTTCTCGAAAACGTCTATTTCAACAACTGAATGTTGAAATCTATGTATTCGATAGTTAATGCATTTTAAAACATCTTTAAAACTATTAACTTTTTCAACTTCTCTTAATTCATAGTTTGAATTCCTCATACTTTTCACAATATTGGTTTTAAACCGATTTCAAACTTTTCAACATTAAGTTTTTCACTTAATTTAATTTTTTTCCGCACGTTTAATTTCAAATTCATCACTGAATTTATTAAACCTATAATGGACTATCATGTTGACAATTTCAAATTCAAAATTTAAATTCTATTTGAACTTTGCATTTACTTTCTATTTCAAAAATAGTCAACTAGTTCTTTAGTAAATTGTTCATCAATTTAGCTCCATTAAATTTATATCTCCATATTAACCATTTTAGACAATAGTCTAAACTTAAAATATAAACTTCACATCGAAATTAGTTTGATTCATACAGTTAAATCAACAATTAAATTTCATTTCATAATATCACTTCCCAAAATACTATTCGATTAAAATATTTCCTCCATACGAAATTTTACATAGCTTAATACTTTTAAAAGACGTACATAGAAGATTGTGGATTACAAAAGATAGTATTACAAAATATATCGATTGGTTTAAGATTCAGAATAATTAAGGACTAACGACTTCTTGTCCAATAGTAGGCATCTTTGCCAAACATTCATCTTCGGATGACACTACTTCATATTGTGTTAAAGGAGGATTAACACATCCAAAATCCACATGTCCCCATTCCTTACAGTTATTGCAATAATATGAGATGTTTCCATCTTTATCTATCACCATAACACTTTTCGCTCTAGCTGGTCGGGCTATAGCTTGCTCTCCCCGTTGTCTTTCGGTGCAGTTTCTGGCTATATGTCCAGTCTGCCGACAATGGTAGCAGATTGTCAATCTATCGACGGTTAAATTGAGTACGCACTTTTTCCTTTTCACTTTAGGACAATGACTAAGAAAATGCCCTCTCTCTTGACATTTAAAACACACAATCTCCTGACGAGCGAATCGGTCATCCACATTCCTTTTCTTTCTTCTCTCTCGACACTGACGGGCATAATGTCCCTTTTTATGACATCGATAGCAAATAACCTCATCATATGGACCAGGTGCTTGCCTTTCAGTGAATCTCCTTTCAATTTCCGCACGGGTCGCTTCTGCTTCTCTACGAGCAATTGCTCTTCGTTCACGGCGTATTGCTTTTTGTGCTTCGGTTTTCGCCATTATAATTAACAAGGTGTTTTCAAAGTTTCCTATCAATATTCAAAATTTTTATTAGCAGAGGTTGGATTATTCAATCATTCTCCCTAAAACATATCTGTTTTATTCATTAATACATTCACTGTCCAAAATCGTGAATATATTTTGTCAACCAATTTCATCATTTCTACAACTTATTTTTATTTTTTTTAAAGGATTACCCACTGTCCAAAATCGTGGATATATCTCCTTTAATAAGTTATAATAATTTACTTATCAATTTCAACTGATTTCGAATTCATAAACAATCTTCATAAATTCCTTTTCTATTTATAAAACTTCAATTTATAAATCTTTTTATTGATTCAATTCAATTTCATTTATATAACCCAGTTATATACCCAGAAGTTCATATTATAAGTTAAATACTTATAATCCATTCATTTACCAATTCGTTCTTCACATTTGAAAACAATTCCTCAAAAGAATTCAGAATCAAATTCCCAAATTATAGTTCAATAATCCACTTGATTATAACCAAATTAATATGTCATTTTATTTCACAATTCTTACTCGAAATATTCAAGTTATTTGATTTAAACCAATTTAAACCAATTCACTAATTTATTAGTTCACTTTACTCATATTTCATTTTTCATAAATCTCTATAATTTGATAACGAGTTTCTGAACGATCGAAACTCAAATCTAACGAGACCTCACCGAATATAAACTATCGCAAACTCACATTTTAGAGAGGGGAATTTCAAAATAATTTTAACTTTCAAAATACCTTTTGTTTTAAAGAAAACAATTTTATACTTCTTTTAAATTTGAAAAGCACTTTCTTTATAGTGGTTCTAGTAACTATTCATATTAAACATCATAAACTGAGCTTTGAGTAAACCAAAGCTCTGATACCACTTTTGTAACGACCCGCCGCTCTGACCGTCTCTAGTCGGTAATTAAACCAACTAGAAACGTTCAAAATGACGAATTGTTAGTCAGTTTATAAAGTTTAAACAGAATCAGCCACAGAATCACAGAATAGTAATCATATTTTATAAACAAACTTTTCTTTTATATACATATATCAGAGTTTGCACAATGCATTAAATTTTTATACAGCGGAATATATCTTTTTAGAGTACAAAGAAAAAATTTTACTGAAAACTTTAGTGGAGTGCTTTAATCCCCCTCTCTCTAACTTCGCGGCCTGAAAATCTTCAAGCTGTAAAAATACTCGGTCTGACCCGAGCGTTAATTGCAAAACACAAAAACACTCGAGTCAGGATTAATCTTAACTCAAGTAGATAAATTTGCAATGAACTGAATAAAATGGATCACATGAATCAATTTAATCTATTACGGATTTTCATCTTAACAACTTTAACTTTTTAGTGTGGCTGCAGTACACACATGTACTTTGCACACATGTGCACTGCCTCGCCGACACGCGTTCACCAAACAAAAACACACAGCTATCAGATCGAACAAAGCCAAGGCATAGACAAAGGAATCATGAAGACATCAGACAAAGCAAAACACCAATGTCAAAGCAAGAAAACAAGACAGAGGCTCAGAAATGCCCAAAAACCGAAGGCATGAACAATAACAACTGCAGGACCAGCTGCAACATAAAGTGCAGACCAACAAGTACAGTGAAACAATGTAGCCGACACAGTAGCACAAAGGCAACGCCGAGGCAACACAGGGACAACACAGAGACAACACAGGCAATAGAGAAGTAACACAGGCAACAGAGGCCACAGAGGTAACAAATGGCTTCTAGAAACACATATAGAAGTATTTTCAGAAAATATGCAGTTTTTTTTTGGTGCAAATAAATGCAAATATCCACAAAACAAATATTTACAGTTTTTTTTTTAAAAAAACAAAATGCAACTACGTGCATTAAAACTGGAAATTTCGCTGCTGAGTTAACAGTGTCATGAAACATCAAATATTAGCAGATGGAATGCCACTTAAATCTCAAAATGAAATCATTGGAGATGAACATAAAAAAATTAATATGGCAAGGCAGCAGTGCTCCTGCAACTTTGGTTCTGACTAAAATTGTGTTACATCTTTCAGTTATTTGTTAAGTCTTATAAAAAATGAGGCAACAATGATTTGCCTGTAGAAACAAAAAATTACTTCATGCATGATAGCACAGACCCTTTTGGTTTGGACTTCAAGTTTTGTGTCTTTGCATTTTCAGTATGTATTTTAAAAAGCATGGAAGAGGAGCAGAAAATGGAATAAGAACAGGAAAGAAATAGTTGTGTCGAAAACAGGTTCAACAAGTAGGATTGTCTGACAACCATTTATTGTTGATGGCAAATTTTTGTTGAGAGATCAGAAATTACTCTGCTTATAACAAAAATCTCAACAAATCAAAATTCCCCATAAACTCCATTTCTTCCAAAATATACATTTTATATCAAAGAAGAACATTTCTATCAAAACATAGATACTCCAGTTCTACATATGCTTGTGCATATATATAGATAATTCATCAAAATAAGTTTATAAAAACTTTCCCAAAAACTTCTGAAAAGAATACTTGAACAAATCAGTATATAAACAACAAGTCAAAAATGGAAGCAGTGATACAAAGGCCAGAACAAAGCCCAAACAGATGCACAATGCAAATTCATGCAAACATACTAACATAGCCTTCAACTAACACATATTTCAAACATCAACTCCAATATCAAAGCATATAAATCTTTCCTTAGTAAGTTTTGAGCCTGTGAATATAAAACAGAGGCTTATATATGTTCATATTCAAAGCTATGTACAGGCAGATCATGCTTATATTCAAACATTCACCTCTATGTACTCATGCAAACTTTATTTGCAAGTGACAGCAGATAGTATCTGCTCTTATCAAGTTTAAAACAAAACCAAATAGTATCTATTCTTATCAATTTTAAAAACAAATTATCAAGTAACATTTGTTCTTATCAATTAAAATTTTAAAGTCACAAGCATCTGCTCTTAACAGTTCAAAAATTAAAAATTGGGTAGAATCTGTTCCCAACAGCTTAAACACAATTAATAGCATCTGTTTCTCATCAGTTTAAATAACAATTTAACAAAGCAATTCATAGCAAAACAACAACCAACAACCAACATCAAGTGTAGTATCTGTTCCTATTAGTTTAAAATTCGAAGTAGCCGAGCAAATGATAATGAATAACCCACAATTCCTATACTTGCAAATTAACCGACAGATGGAAGCAAAACAACACGCATTCATAGCATAAAACCAAGAAATCAATCCAAACAAATTTAAATACTTGCGTAAAAATCAACCGTGAGCCTAAAGGACTCACCTTTATCACGAATCGGGGCACGCAAGAGATTCGAAGCTGAAGCAAGAATCGATGACGAATTGAAGCCGTCGCTTTCGATTTTTGGAAAGCCCTAACTTGCTGAAGGTCGGCGAAGAAATGAATCGAAGCCGAAACCCTAATCTGAAGTCGAACGAAGATGGATTGGGGAGGCCGCCATTTTTTCTTTTTATTTTTCTTTCGTAATGAATGAAGATAGTGGAGAGGAGTAGGGTTATAAAACAGAAGAGAACGTGATTTTTTTTCCGTGGGTTATGGCGTGGAACACGGGTATGGAACACGGTATGTTGAAGGTATGGAGGAATGGTGACTTATACTTGTTATTTTATTTATATATATTTATTTTTTTATTTTATTTTTTTTTTCTTTTATTTTTTTCTTATTTAATTTAAATCCAATTAGTTTTGTTTTAAAAATTATCTTGTTAAAATTATGTTGTTAAAAAAATTTTTTAACTAGTTTATTCTTTATTTATCTTATTATATATATATATTTTTATTTACTTTCATATTATATTTTCATTCTTATTTCAAATCCAATTATTTTTCTAAATCATCAATTTCAAATTTAAAATATAAGTTCAATATTAAATTTCAACTTCAAAGTAAAAATTCAAATTTGTATTCAACTTTTTAAATAGATTAAATTCTAAATTTTAATCACCAATTCATTCTGATAATTTGAAATTTAAGTCAAATTATCATTTAAATATTTAAAATAAATTGAATATTTACAAATTTAATTGTTCAAAATTTAGGATCGTTACAGTCTCCCCTACTTAAAAGAATTTCGTCCCGAAATTATAAGTTAGGAAAACGATTGCTAAAATCTCACCGATATTTATATCCTACATAATTTCACTCAGTTTCAAACTCATAAATAAATATAGTATTCATTCCATTTATTTCACTTTACTAGTTTTGTTTATCGATTTCAATAATCAAGACACAAAAGTCTTTTATCAAATTTTCCGATTTACAAAACTCAGATTTTTAAACTTGAAATCTTTCATGCTAAATATTTGCATAATATATCTTATCCAAAAACTATGGATTTTTCAAGATATTCAAAAAGATCTTCTTCCTTAATTCATTAAGTTAGAATTATGTAATTCTAATTTCAGATTATTGATTTTCTATTTAAAGTTTTGAAAATACTTGATAACTCAAAGTTTAACAAGTTCATCGTCGTTCTCACAGACTTTAGGCATACGCTGATCAGACGCAAGACTAAAAATCTCCAAGTACTAAACATACTTGCTTCAACTCCCAGTGAAAATACTTTTAAAAATTCTTTTAAAAATGGATATGGAAAGTCCGTTCCCCCATGGATCACAGTCACCCGGCGGTTCCGCTACTATCTTAGTAGAATCGCTTGTAACTTAGATTTCTCATCACTCCTGAATTTCGCCATGGTTGTCGCCTTAGATCGCGGTCCACACGGCGGTTACGCTACTATCTCAGTAGAATCGCTCGTAGCCTTAGGCATCACGCCCCTCGAATTACGCTTCGGTTCCCAGATCGCAGTTTACTCGGCGGTTGCGCCACTATCTCAATGGAATCGCTTGTAACTTTAGGTATCACACCCCTCGAATTACGCCAGCATCAATCACATAATCCCAACACAATGGGATAATCCCAACACAATGGGATATCAAATCAGTCCCATTGGACATTCCACTAAGGGAATTCTACGTAGCTACGATTTTCACTGGACACTCCACCGAGTTCCAATCACCTTCACACATAATAAATTGGAAGGTACATTTCCATATCCTCAGTTTTTAGAAAACATATGTCATATACATATAGTACTTCATTCACATTTCGTACTTATCATATCTATGTAACCCTACACCGGATTTTCATAATAATGACTTTCTAAACTGATTAGTTTTCGATTATATTCACATATATAAGTTACGAAAACTCATTTCACATTCACAACAAATAGAGGATTCCAAATTTTTCTTTTCACGTTTAAAATTTTCCTCTAAATCGATTTGAAAATTTAAGGTTATCTCTAACCTAATTCACATTCATAATCCAATTCATTATCGACTTCACATTCGATTTGGATTTCACGTTACATCGTCAATTCTCAACACATAATTGATGTCTATCGATATATAACCTCTAAGCTCGTACGTCTCAGAGAAGGGTGTTAAGCTAAAAGAATAAATTCTCCGCCACCACAGATATATATTTAATAGAGATCAAATGATATGTCATCAATTCACAACATTAGACATACAATCCCAATCGACTATCCAAAATTCAAAGCTGAACTTATATTGTTTTTGGTGTCAAAGTTAAACTCAATTTAACTCTAGATTCAATCTTTGAAAAATTTCCAAATTGAACTAATCGTTCACATTTCTCAAAATAATATCTTTAACAAGATATATAATTTTCACACTTAGCTATTTGAAACAAATTTCAAATTGTCATTTCTCAATTTATCTTTAAAAGATAAAATTTCAAACCTTTCATTTCACATTGGAAAATATTTCCATACTTATTCAAAAATAAGTAATTCACAAATTCATTCATTTTCAACACTTTGAAAATATTCAATATACTTGAATCAAAATTAAGTATATATTTCACTCTTTAAGGAAATCATTCTTTTAAACACATTTATTTGAGTTAAAACGAATGTTACGTAAAACATCGTTACGACAACTCAAAATCACTAGTATAGGGATTCGGATTTAAGATAGATATATAAATCCCAATACTATAAACAACATTTCCTTCCGGAAACCATTTGCTATAACAAAGTGTTATAGTCCACCATTTCCTTAATTTTCTCGAAAACGTCTATTTCAACAACTGAATGTTGAAATCTATGTATTCGATAGTTAATGCATTTTAAAACATCTTTAAAACTATTAACTTTTTCAACTTCTCTTAATTCATAGTTTGAATTCCTCATACTTTTCACAATATTGGTTTTAAACCGATTTCAAACTTTTCAACATTAAGTTTTTCACTTAATTTAATTTTTTTCCGCACGTTTAATTTCAAATTCATCACTGAATTTATTAAACCTATAATGGACTATCATGTTGACAATTTCAAATTCAAAATTTAAATTCTATTTGAACTTTGCATTTACTTTCTATTTCAAAAATAGTCAACTAGTTCTTTAGTAAATTGTTCATCAATTTAGCTCCATTAAATTTATATCTCCATATTAACCATTTTAGACAATAGTCTAAACTTAAAATATAAACTTCACATCGAAATTAGTTTGATTCATACAGTTAAATCAACAATTAAATTTCATTTCATAATATCACTTCCCAAAATACTATTCGATTAAAATATTTCCTCCATACGAAATTTTACATAGCTTAATACTTTTAAAAGACGTACATAGAAGATTGTGGATTACAAAAGATAGTATTACAAAATATATCGATTGGTTTAAGATTCAGAATAATTAAGGACTAACGACTTCTTGTCCAATAGTAGGCATCTTTGCCAAACATTCATCTTCGGATGACACTACTTCATATTGTGTTAAAGGAGGATTAACACATCCAAAATCCACATGTCCCCATTCCTTACAGTTATTGCAATAATATGAGATGTTTCCATCTTTATCTATCACCATAACACTTTTCGCTCTAGCTGGTCGGGCTATAGCTTGCTCTCCCCGTTGTCTTTCGGTGCAGTTTCTGGCTATATGTCCAGTCTGCCGACAATGGTAGCAGATTGTCAATCTATCGACGGTTAAATTGAGTACGCACTTTTTCCTTTTCACTTTAGGACAATGACTAAGAAAATGCCCTCTCTCTTGACATTTAAAACACACAATCTCCTGACGAGCGAATCGGTCATCCACATTCCTTTTCTTTCTTCTCTCTCGACACTGACGGGCATAATGTCCCTTTTTATGACATCGATAGCAAATAACCTCATCATATGGACCAGGTGCTTGCCTTTCAGTGAATCTCCTTTCAATTTCCGCACGGGTCGCTTCTGCTTCTCTACGAGCAATTGCTCTTCGTTCACGGCGTATTGCTTTTTGTGCTTCGGTTTTCGCCATTATAATTAACAAGGTGTTTTCAAAGTTTCCTATCAATATTCAAAATTTTTATTAGCAGAGGTTGGATTATTCAATCATTCTCCCTAAAACATATCTGTTTTATTCATTAATACATTCACTGTCCAAAATCGTGAATATATTTTGTCAACCAATTTCATCATTTCTACAACTTATTTTTATTTTTTTTAAAGGATTACCCACTGTCCAAAATCGTGGATATATCTCCTTTAATAAGTTATAATAATTTACTTATCAATTTCAACTGATTTCGAATTCATAAACAATCTTCATAAATTCCTTTTCTATTTATAAAACTTCAATTTATAAATCTTTTTATTGATTCAATTCAATTTCATTTATATAACCCAGTTATATACCCAGAAGTTCATATTATAAGTTAAATACTTATAATCCATTCATTTACCAATTCGTTCTTCACATTTGAAAACAATTCCTCAAAAGAATTCAGAATCAAATTCCCAAATTATAGTTCAATAATCCACTTGATTATAACCAAATTAATATGTCATTTTATTTCACAATTCTTACTCGAAATATTCAAGTTATTTGATTTAAACCAATTTAAACCAATTCACTAATTTATTAGTTCACTTTACTCATATTTCATTTTTCATAAATCTCTATAATTTGATAACGAGTTTCTGAACGATCGAAACTCAAATCTAACGAGACCTCACCGAATATAAACTATCGCAAACTCACATTTTAGAGAGGGGAATTTCAAAATAATTTTAACTTTCAAAATACCTTTTGTTTTAAAGAAAACAATTTTATACTTCTTTTAAATTTGAAAAGCACTTTCTTTATAGTGGTTCTAGTAACTATTCATATTAAACATCATAAACTGAGCTTTGAGTAAACCAAAGCTCTGATACCACTTTTGTAACGACCCGCCGCTCTGACCGTCTCTAGTCGGTAATTAAACCAACTAGAAACGTTCAAAATGACGAATTGTTAGTCAGTTTATAAAGTTTAAACAGAATCAGCCACAGAATCACAGAATAGTAATCATATTTTATAAACAAACTTTTCTTTTATATACATATATCAGAGTTTGCACAATGCATTAAATTTTTATACAGCGGAATATATCTTTTTAGAGTACAAAGAAAAAATTTTACTGAAAACTTTAGTGGAGTGCTTTAATCCCCCTCTCTCTAACTTCGCGGCCTGAAAATCTTCAAGCTGTAAAAATACTCGGTCTGACCCGAGCGTTAATTGCAAAACACAAAAACACTCGAGTCAGGATTAATCTTAACTCAAGTAGATAAATTTGCAATGAACTGAATAAAATGGATCACATGAATCAATTTAATCTATTACGGATTTTCATCTTAACAACTTTAACTTTTTAGTGTGGCTGCAGTACACACATGTACTTTGCACACATGTGCACTGCCTCGCCGACACGCGTTCACCAAACAAAAACACACAGCTATCAGATCGAACAAAGCCAAGGCATAGACAAAGGAATCATGAAGACATCAGACAAAGCAAAACAGCAATGTCAAAGCAAGAAAACAAGACAGAGGCTCAGAAATGCCCAAAAACCGAAGGCATGAACAATAACAACTGCAGGACCAGCTGCAACATAAAGTGCAGACCAACAAGTACAGTGAAACAATGTAGCCGACACAGTAGCACAAAGGCAACGCCGAGGCAACACAGGGACAACACAGAGACAACACAGGCAATAGAGAAGTAACACAGGCAACAGAGGCCACAGAGGTAACAAATGGCTTCTAGAAACACATATAGAAGTATTTTCAGAAAATATGCAGTTTTTTTTTTGGTGCAAATAAATGCAAATATCCACAAAACAAATATTTACAGTTTTTTTTTTTTTTAAAAAAACAAAATGCAACTACGTGCATTAAAACTGGAAATTTCGCTGCTGAGTTAACAGTGTCATGAAACATCAAATATTAGCAGATGGAATGCCACTTAAATCTCAAAATGAAATCATTGGAGATGAACATAAAAAAATTAATATGGCAAGGCAGCAGTGCTCCTGCAACTTTGGTTCTGACTAAAATTGTGTTACATCTTTCAGTTATTTGTTAAGTCTTATAAAAAATGAGGCAACAATGATTTGCCTGTAGAAACAAAAAATTACTTCATGCATGATAGCACAGACCCTTTTGGTTTGGACTTCAAGTTTTGTGTCTTTGCATTTTCAGTATGTATTTTAAAAAGCATGGAAGAGGAGCAGAAAATGGAATAAGAACAGGAAAGAAATAGTTGTGTCGAAAACAGGTTCAACAAGTAGGATTGTCTGACAACCATTTATTGTTGATGGCAAATTTTTGTTGAGAGATCAGAAATTACTCTGCTTATAACAAAAATCTCAACAAATCAAAATTCCCCATAAACTCCATTTCTTCCAAAATATACATTTTATATCAAAGAAGAACATTTCTATCAAAACATAGATACTCCAGTTCTACATATGCTTGTGCATATATATAGATAATTCATCAAAATAAGTTTATAAAAACTTTCCCAAAAACTTCTGAAAAGAATACTTGAACAAATCAGTATATAAACAACAAGTCAAAAATGGAAGCAGTGATACAAAGGCCAGAACAAAGCCCAAACAGATGCACAATGCAAATTCATGCAAACATACTAACATAGCCTTCAACTAACACATATTTCAAACATCAACTCCAATATCAAAGCATATAAATCTTTCCTTAGTAAGTTTTGAGCCTGTGAATATAAAACAGAGGCTTATATATGTTCATATTCAAAGCTATGTACAGGCAGATCATGCTTATATTCAAACATTCACCTCTATGTACTCATGCAAACTTTATTTGCAAGTGACAGCAGATAGTATCTGCTCTTATCAAGTTTAAAACAAAACCAAATAGTATCTATTCTTATCAATTTTAAAAACAAATTATCAAGTAACATTTGTTCTTATCAATTAAAATTTTAAAGTCACAAGCATCTGCTCTTAACAGTTCAAAAATTAAAAATTGGGTAGAATCTGTTCCCAACAGCTTAAACACAATTAATAGCATCTGTTTCTCATCAGTTTAAATAACAATTTAACAAAGCAATTCATAGCAAAACAACAACCAACAACCAACATCAAGTGTAGTATCTGTTCCTATTAGTTTAAAATTCGAAGTAGCCGAGCAAATGATAATGAATAACCCACAATTCCTATACTTGCAAATTAACCGACAGATGGAAGCAAAACAACACGCATTCATAGCATAAAACCAAGAAATCAATCCAAACAAATTTAAATACTTGCGTAAAAATCAACCGTGAGCCTAAAGGACTCACCTTTATCACGAATCGGGGCACGCAAGAGATTCGAAGCTGAAGCAAGAATCGATGACGAATTGAAGCCGTCGCTTTCGATTTTTGGAAAGCCCTAACTTGCTGAAGGTCGGCGAAGAAATGAATCGAAGCCGAAACCCTAATCTGAAGTCGAACGAAGATGGATTGGGGAGGCCGCCATTTTTTCTTTTTATTTTTCTTTCGTAATGAATGAAGATAGTGGAGAGGAGTAGGGTTATAAAACATAAGAGAACGTGATTTTTTTTCCGTGGGTTATGGCGTGGAACACGGGTATGGAACACGGTATGTTGAAGGTATGGAGGAATGGTGACTTATACTTGTTATTTTATTTATATATATTTATTTTTTTATTTTATTTTTTTTTCTTTTATTTTTTTCTTATTTAATTTAAATCCAATTTGTTTTGTTTTAAAAATTATCTTGTTAAAATTATGTTGTTAAAAAAAAAATTTAACTAGTTTATTCTTTATTTATCTTATTATATATATATATTTTTATTTACTTTCATATTATATTTTCATTCTTATTTCAAATCCAATTATTTTTCTAAATCATCAATTTCAAATTTAAAATATAAGTTCAATATTAAATTTCAACTTCAAAGTAAAAATTCAAATTTGTATTCAACTTTTTAAATAGATTAAATTCTAAATTTTAATCACCAATTCATTCTGATAATTTGAAATTTAAGTCAAATTATCATTTAAATATTTAAAATAAATTGAATATTTACAAATTTAATTGTTCAAAATTTAGGATCGTTACAATTTATCATTTCAACCCGATTCCATTTCAATTCAAAAATCAAAGCATAGCAAAAGGAACTTGCAGTGTGATAACTGGGATAGTGTCAAAGTAAATAAACAAGCTATAGCAAACTTCAATGACAACCCAATAATTTATTTAAATAATTCCGAAATAATCGTATTAATTTACATTGTTGTTTGTGCAAATTAATATGATTATTTCTAGAATCTACACTATTATTTCATGTAGATTAAAGATTATTACTCTAATATTTATATGGTTCTTCAGTTGATATCTATTATTCAATTTCATACTACATCGATTTAAACAACATACATTTAAATGGTTCAAGGTGTAATTAACCATATTTCTACAGGTCAATTTATTTAAACATTTAAAGGGGTCATATTATGCAAATGTCATCTAATCAAATTTAATACATATATCATATCTAACTATCCTACGTCAATTTCAATTTCAAATTATTTATCACTTACAACATTAACAATTCAACGTCCAATGTCAACATCAAACAATCAATCATTTATCAACCAAACTGGATTATCATTGTATAAATAACAGATAATGGTGTCAAATGTCATAGGTGAACAGGTACAGGTAATAACATATATATAACAGTGTAAAAAACTAACAGCAGCATACTTTAATTGTCGTTTCAATTGAAATCAAAATTAATAAATATAAGAACATTAATCATGAGTGATTGCTCACCTTTCGAGGCTGGAGATGAATGAGAACGAAAAGAGTTACGAATCCAAGCACGAATTCCAAAGCAAATAGGATTGGCACAAATTTGACGAACACGGCTGATAGATAAGGAATTGATGAGAATGAAACAAATCAATTTTGACATCAATTGAAAATATATCCATTCAAAAAATTCAACATTTTCTTAAGAAACGTCATTTGCTCCTTTAAAAATTCTTCAAATAAAAGTTAACACTTATATATGGATTTAAAAATATATACAAACCTTGTATACTAATATATATATATATATATATATATAACTGTCTCAACAATGCATATATACATATTAATATACTTTATATAGCTTTTATAAATATCCAGAAATCTACCTGACTCACATATGCAGACTTACTAATATGTATTATAGATTCGAAACTTGTATAAAACTTATATATAAATATGCAAAATTTCTTCTCTGGGAATATAAGAAAACCCAAATTTGTTCAAAAAAAATAAAATAAATTTGTACATGAATTAAAATACGCACACCATGCGCCAGATACACCTATAAAAAATACATGCGAATCATCTACATAACATGAATAGGCACTGGCAAAAATGTGTTTAGGAATGTTTATACATTTTGTATTCATAACTTGTACTCAACTATAACCCAGATGCAATATATGTAAACTATGTATAACCTATGTACATAAAATCCTAATATCTTCTTATATAGGAATAAGTCAACATCTCATTATAATAAAACTCTAAATGTACACTCGTAAGTATCTAAAAAGAAAAATCTGACATCTTATAAATAGATTGTAACTAATAGATATACAAATCGAAACACACTATATATAATAACATATCAAAGCTAATATACAGTACTTACATTTATACACAGCTTGGATAAGAAGTGGATCGGAGAGGGGACATGCGGAAGGTGTGCGTTTGGAGGACTCGGCAGAAGTGCGGCCAAAGGTGGAAGGGAAAAACAACAGTGAGGCTTGGGTTTGGGGCGTGACACTCGAGGTTGGATGAGGCGGCGTCGCTATCAGAGCAGATACGAGGTCGGGATGAGGAGGTACGTTGTGTGTCTCCGGTTGGCGGAGGTGGTGAAGCGGAGCAGGTCAATGGGTGGCGGGCGTGGGCTGGAATGTAGGCGGCTCATGGTGATGACTTGTTGTGGCCGAGACAAGGTGGCCGAGGAGGGAGAAGAAACGTTCATGGCTCAGCAAAATATAAGGAAGAAATGGTGGATCTGGAAATAGGAAAATGGAAAGAAAGAGGAGAAAGAGAAGTACGGAAAAATAAATGCAAAGTTGAAAATTGGAAATATGCAGAAATAATATAATGTGAACAGATTAAATTTTGGAAAGGAATTTAAAACTTTAGGAAATCAAACGTCGAACATTTACTCAACAATTAATAAAGATGAGTGGTTATTTAATTTCAGCTGATAGATAAATGAAATGCAAGTCAAAAGGATTTGAAAAATGGTTACTGATAGAGTAATCATTTTACTGGTTTTGTGTTGTACCAGTCCCTGAAATATACAAATGAATATACTGCGGAAATCAGCACGACGTGATGGTCAAAACGGTGTACAGATATCAGTGGTATGGTTGAATTAAAAAAATTCGAATTTTCTACTAGCAGAAAATGCAGTAAAAAACGCAGAAAAATAAGATCGACGGAGCTAAAGAAGTCTGAATTTGAAAAAACAAAAATTACGTCTCAGTCAGCAGATGATTTAGAATTTTCTATGTAAAATTATTCAGGTTTCGAAAACATTTTATTTTCATCAATTCCTAACTGATTAATTGAAATAAAATTACACACGAAAATAAACTTTCATATTTTCGGGTGAAAATTTACCAGTTGCTATGTTTAACTAGACGCATTTCAGATATTAAATTTTTATTTTAAAAATTTTATTATTTAAAATTTCACAAAAATTTCAATTTAATAAAACAAATAAAATTATTAAAAATTTACGGGTCGTTACACTCTCCTCCACTCAAAACTTTTCGTCCCCGAAAAGGAAGAAGGTAGGAGGATAGAAACAACCAAAAGAAAATTAACTTGAATTACAAAATAAAACAATTAATTTAAACCATATAAATTTCAATTTAAATTAATTTATATTCATCAATTGATTTTAAACTCAAGATAATTCATTAAGTTGATTTCATTTCAATTTTATTAATATTTGATACAAAAGATTCCTTTCAAACAAAATTTTATTTAATTTGTCTTATTTACTATTCAATCTACTTATTATTCTATTTATCTCTATTAACATTTTTGTAATTAAAATTAAGTGTATAACATTTTTTACAAACACTCAAATTTATTTATAAAATCATTTTATATTGTATATTACCCAATTGCATATTTATCTTCTGAATAATTTAGGTAAGTTGTATTAGAATGAAATCGGGTATTATACAAATAAATTCTCCAATTCAATTATCTTAAGTTTTAAATGTTTATTCAGAATTTTGGCTTCATTTAATAATTGAAATCATCCCTTAAGAAAAATTAAGAATTAAATTTCCGATTAAATTCAAACAATTTAGAGATAAATATATATATTATATCTCAAATCAAATTTATAATTATATACTATATTTTATAAATCAAGTCATACTTTAGAAATTTAAATAAATTAAATTTTCAATACAAAAGTGCAGCAGAGCTGCAGTATGGTCTCTCCACTTCGAAACTCGAAAATGAATGTCGATGATGCGGCCTTCATCACCGAAATTATTTTCCAGCGACAAAATAGGAGGGCACTGATTTAAAACTTTAAAATTTCTTTGAAATGATTTCTATTCGAAAATAATATACCTTTTAAAATTTAAAAACCAAAGTTGAAATCACCGAAAATTTAAATTCTCAATTTTTTTTTTGATTTAAATACATTTCAAATTCCAAATCAAATTATAGCCAAGTTTTATAAATTCATTTGTTTATTATTTCTGATAACAAATTCATTATCAATTAAATTTCAGAAAATTTATACTTATATATAATATAATCATACAAAACTATTTTATTCACCAAATTCGAAAATACTATTGTGTCAGTTTGCTCTGTTCAAGTGTTTTGGAAATCCTATCAATAACGTTGATCAGACGAATCGATCGAAAAACCAAATCAACATCAACAACTCAAACAACACAATATATAAAACATTTTTAACATTAATTTACTAATACACTTCCTCGCTCAACGATACAATAATGGATTTCAAAGCAAGGATAGAGATTCAAATTTGATGGACTCAAATCAAAGAGAATTTTGATTCAAAGATAAGTTTGAAACAAAGATAAGATGATTAAATAACAAAATAGGGCGATCGATAGGCTTATATAAATCGCGGGCAAACTTTATCGAGTCGAACGTGACTTCAAGAATAAGATCAATGCAGAATTCCGAGGCAAATCGACATTTGATCTCAAGAAAAAGAATTCAGGCATAGCAGGAGATAGATAGCATTGTAAACCGAGGATACTGAAATCTCCGATAAATCAATGCCTATTGTAAAGGAGTTTTACCCCTTTTATAAATCAATTTGAGATTGAGAAGACCGCCGACTCATTATAAAGATCATTCGAAGTGGAGTTATACGATACTCCAGAATCAAAAGAAGACGAATAGTGAGGGACACGAATGGATTTTGGAACCGCAAGGAATGTTCCAAAAATTCAAAGGAATCGAGTCAAAAGGAAGAGATTCAAATACGAATGAAAGTGTTTCTGTAAATACATTTACCCTATATGCTGAGTTTTGCCTATAGCTACCAAAGCTCTGATACCAAACTGTAACGAGCCGCTATTTTGGACCATTTGCATCCGCACATGTCGGACTTGAATAATTCAAAATACCGAATTGTTAATTTATATTTGGAAAAACTCAGCATAAATAGTAAATAAATAATCACAGATCACAGACATGGAGTAATAACTGTAGCGGAAACAAAAGATGGTAGTTCATAAAGCTACTATACACATATCAGAGTTAAATAAGGTACAACAGACATCTCGAATACAATAGTCAAATACAATATCAGAATACATCACTGGAATCAACTGAATATCTGAAAACTAGATAGATATCTGGATCTCCAAGCGAAGCTCCAACTTCAAAGGTGAGTCTCGAATACTGGTACACTTGGTCTGACCCGAGCGTAAAGCAAAACAAAAAACACTCATGTCAGGATTAACATTTTTATATCAATAAATCCAACACAAGTGAAATAGCAACTGAAATACAAGTAACTCAAAGGATGTTTGGGTTAACCATCCTCTAAGGATCCGTTAAACTATCTACTTTGTAGTAGCGTACGCTAAGTAGATAATGCCTATCAGTAATATAAAGTATCAAAATAGTGTTAAGGCATTACCATTATCCCCCTTAACACATTTTATATAGCATTACAGTCTATACAGCACTGTAAAATCCACCGTAAACTAGTGGGATATCAGGGAGTACTCTATAGGTATAATACAAAACAAATCGTAGTTGTAACCAAGATTTTAAATATCAAATTTCGATCATGTTTCGTCTCGGAATTTTTGGACAAGTTATCTCGTATCGAGAGAGATCTTGGACGAGATGAGTACGTATCGGTTGTACATCTCGGATTGACATCTCGGGTCTTATAATGCATCTCGGGAAAACCTGGATGTACTTATGTGTTTAAAATTGATGTGTCAAAAATTTATTTAACGATTATAACTTTCTTAGTAAAAATAAAAATGGTAACATGCTTGATTTACATGGAAAAAGAAATATTTTAAGAAGTGTAGTAGCTTGATTAGCTAAATTGATTTGGTAATGATTGAATAATATCTATTTATTTGAACGTAATAAAGAAGTGAAACCTTTCGCTATGACTCTTAAGATAAAATGTAAAGAATATGTTCAAGAAGTTGGTAATTTATAATTGGATTGATTAGTTTCTTTTGAATCAATGTGAAAATAAAAATTATTATGGAAAATAAGAAAAATGTATAACTTCGGGTGGGATCTCGGATTGAGATTTTGATCCATATATCGGGTGGGATTTGAATATCTCGGATGAGATGAGTGTCGAGGGAGATATGGAGGAGATTTGACGTCTCGTCTCGTTTAAATGTGAAAATGAGATCTCGGGCAAGATCTCAGGCGAGATACAGGATTTATAAAACCATGGTTGTAACGACCCGAAATTTTCATACCAGAAAATTCCAGATAGTTAGGAAAAGAAGAAAGAGATAAAAGAAGAAGAAGAAGAAGTGCGGAAACACCAACATCTCACATTCGCAGCGGATAAAATATAATAATAAATAATAACAGTTTACAAAAGAATACTATATCTGTCGGTTACATTTTAATACATCAGAGTTACACATACATACAGACACTGGATATACACAATTATCATGTCACGGATATACAACAATATAATACAGCGGAAACCCTCCATACGTTCTTGCCATCCAGCTCGCCTCCCGAGCTCCAGAACGTCCTTACCTGAAAATCTGTAATACTCGGTCTGACCCGAACATTACATCAAAGTAACACCCGGGTCAGGCTGGAAACCAGCGTGAGAAAACCCATCTATTATGAAGTACCAATACGATATACTTATTTAAAACCCGAGGTAACTCATTCATCACTACAAGCTCACAACTTGTTATAGTCAACACATATTTCCACAAATCATTCCCTAAGTACCTTTACTTAGTTTTAAAATAGTCCACTCATTTAAATTATTCCACTTCAGCCTTTTAATTTCCTATATCAACCCATAAAGAATCATTGTAGGTTACCAATCGAAGTGGGTTCGGGTATTTCTGATACCCGATCCTGGTCTCTTCGAATTCTTAACCCAAGTTATTTAAATGAAATACGATTCAAACTTAAATACAGGGTGTCATATTATATCACATAGTATCACACATCACATACCAGAGATATCAACTAATCTAAGATACACAATACCATTTAATTATTCATAAGCAAGATTAATTAACCATACCATCTCTATTTAATTTAATTAACCACCATGGAATTAGATCAATTACTTTAAAATCCTGTTTATTAATTAACTACAAACCAGTTAATCATCTAAAAATCACCCATCCTGATTAATCCTCCTTAATTAATCATTCTTAGCTTACATTAATGTTAACACCAAAATTGGTCACTAACACCCTTAGAAAGAATGTGCAGAGAGATTAATGAAGAAAACAAATTTAAACAGAGAAGAGAACATAAATTTAAATGTAGAAAGTAAGAACACCAAATTTATAGTGGTTCAGCGTAACTGCCTTCATCCACTTTGAAGTTGATTTCCATTGATTTCCTTGATAGTTGATTACAGATACAATCCTTTTTTGTTACTTGAATACAATTGCAAAGTAAAATAAATAAGTCTGGAATGAGCCTTGAAAATGGCGGAGTTTCTCCAATGTTCTCTAGAATCTCATCCCTTTTTCTGTGCCCCTACCCCTCTATTTATAGACGAAGGTGGGTTGGACTTCCCTGGTGGGCTAGGTAGCTGAATAACTCGGTCCAAATAGGACATGCTCTGTGTGCCGAACCGAACAGGCCGAACAGTTGGAGGCCGGTCCCTCCTTTCCATGCTGAACGATCCCTGTGTTGCGTAGGAAGAGTGGGCCGAGCGTCAATCAAGGCTGGACGTGCTAGGGAGAACGCCGACCCATCTTTGATTCTGTCCCATCTTTGATTACCGAACCTTCTCGGGAGGCCGAACGTTCCTTGTGCTGAACGTTGAGATGCTGAGCATTTCAGAATGTTGGTTTGCCAGGCCGAATGTCCAATGATGCCGAACATGCTTTACTTCGAGTATTCCCTGTAGGCCGAACGGTATTTACTTTGGCCGAATGTTCACTTTGGCCGAACGTACTTTATGCCGAGCGCTCCTTTTAGACTGTATGCCTACTTTAGGCCGAACGCGCTTGGGAGGCCGAGTATTCTTTGGGTCCCGAACGTGCCTGGGAGACCGAATCATCTGGGTTCGTCGAACGATAGCTTTGGCCGAGCGTGCTCGGGTGGCCGAGCGATCTTTGTTCTCCAAATGGTCTTAGGTCGAGCGCCTCCTTTTGGTCGGACGTTATTCAATGCCGGGCGCATCTTGATGCCGAACAAGGGGAGTCTGAGTACTAAGTTGCCCGGTCAATTCCCTGGAAAACACTTGCCCCCCAAAGTGTGTTACGTGACCGAATGTGGTACGCTTTGATCGAACCTTGGTCATCACCCTTGGGGGTCGCATGGTTCTCTTAGCCGAACGTAGTAAAGAAGGCCGAATGATACACGCTACCCCGAGTGACTTCGTATGCCGAACAATCAAGCCGAACGAGATAAGTGCCTAATGATGCATGTTATCCCAAGCCGAACGAACCGAGATGGCCGAACGATATCGTCTTGACCGGTAGAACCGGTCAGAACCTCTTCAACTTCTTCTTCTCCCTTATAAAACCCGACCTCTTCTTCTTCCTCCTTTTTCTTTACTTTCACTTATGCAATTTCGAATTTTCGAACTACCCCTGTCATCAGATTCTAAGGACTTCTCAACCCTTCCTAAAGCTCAATCCACGAACTAGGCAAAATCCCTTTATCCAACTCCTTTCCCTGATAAGTTTCGATCAATTGGCTTAGGTCAGAATTGTGGTTGAACGGGCTACATGGGTGGAGGACCCAAACTCCGATTAGGATATCTCCAAGGCCGAGCGACGTGAGGTTGGGAGAAGTGGTTAGGGATGATCACTCGTAGGGGTTGTTTAGTGGTTTGGGAGAGATGCTGTGGTTCGGCATGGCACCCTTGTATCAAACGAGGTTTGGGAAAGAGAAAGGTGAAGGAGAGGAAAATTTGAAGGCCGTGCCGACCATTGAAGCTCGGCCTAACCTAGGTTCGGCACGACACGTCATTGGCAGAACGATGGGATGGAAGGTTAGGGAGGTAACGTGAGTCAGTGGGGAGGCTGAGTGTTGTTTCGGCCGAATGGTATTTTGGCCGAACGATACTCTGCCGAGCGCTACCCAGTACGAACTGTAGTTAGGCCGAACGAGAGTTGTAGGCCGAGCGATAACTTCGCCGAACAACAGCATAGCTTAACAAACATCAATGCCGAGCAATTCATAGTCGAACCATACACAAATGCCAAACAATGCATAAATGTCGATCGTACAATATTGGCCGGACATAATTTAAATCGACCAAATAATTGCCTTGCCCGATTTCATAACTGAATAAGGACAGGAACTCCAGCATACTTATACATCGAACTAATTTGGACTGATAACCTTCCCGACAGATATAAACTCAAACTTTACTTGACGTAATCGGATAACTTCCTCTAGCGTTTATTGAACCTGAAACTGTAATCGCCATAAGGAAGGCTTTTGGAGACGGTCAGCGATGACGGTCTTCGAAGGCGGTGATTTTAACCCTAGTTTTATATCAGTAATCTTGCGACTTCCAAATTTTCAATGCTTGTACTCGATTGATTGCACTAGTTCACACACCACGTGGGGGGATATTCGTGTTGTTAATTCTAACGTTGATCATTTTTCAAGTATAGTACGCACAGGCGCTTAGCTAAATTATTTGTTGAAGATGTCTAAAAGATCCAACTCCGCCACTCTCTCAGATAGGCCCGGTCCGTCTTCCAAACAAGGGGATGCGCAAACTTCTAATCCGTCAACTTCCCTGGCTCATAACCTGGCTCCTGATGCCCTGGAGTCATCGATTCTCTTGGATAATCCGATCGATTCACAGGCTTCGAAAATCAACGAAGCAATGCTTCAGCGAATATGTTCTGTTCATGGAATTCCCTTCGCCGATGTATTGGTTCCGTCGGGGCATGATCGTCCACATCTGCCCCCAGTTGGATATACTGCTTGTAACAAATTCATGTGCTAGGTGGGAAGCGTGCCTCCATTTAATTGTTTTCTTCGGGACGTGCCACAACATATCGATATCGCCCTGTCGCAGCTACATCCCAACGGACACGCGTTCATATATGGGACTTATCTCCTTTTCATTGTCGTCTTCTCTAGGCCCTCGACTCCCAGCGACATTCGACATATTTACATGATCAAGAAGCGGAAGGATAGCCCCTCCTTCGTGTTCCTCGAGCCGTATCACAAGTGCCAAATTCTAACCGGAGCATGGAGCAAGTTTTCCCTGTACAAACAGGAATGGTTCTATGTGCGCTGCCCTCCCGGTTTCGCGAGGAGATGGGTTGAAGGAAGTAAGTCTTCTTCTTTGAATGGTGCTCACGTTTTGATCGATGCTATGCTTTTTCTAACCCCTTTTTTTATCCTTCCAGATGTCGGTCCACTTCCTGAGGACCGTGGTCATTCTAAGGCTGTTGAAGCTATTAGGGCTCTTCCTACCGAAGAACGAGACATTCAAACTCTTATCTCGAATTAGTCGTTGTCAAGGTTCGGGCTGTTAGCCGAAAGTCGTCGGGTGAGTCTTCCCGAGGGCGTCTCCGCTCCTAAGCCCAAATCTAGTAAAGGGAAAAAGTTGGCTGGATCGTCATCACGCCACACCCCCGGTGCATAGGAGGAGGGGGAGATCAAAGAGGGTGAAGCCCTTGAAAAACAAGGTGAGAATGTGGGTCCCACTCTGGATCCACTGGTCGAGGTGCATGATATTGAGACGTCATCTTTCCCTTCGAAGGGAAAAAGAAGTTGATGTATAGGATAAGAAAGGAGAAGGTTAGCGGAACTTCCAAAGTTACGCTCATCCTGGCAGAGAAAGAGGCTTCTTCACAGCAAGTGGAAAGTTCTTTAAAGGACCTGTCGAATCTCTCCATCCCGGATGATCTGCTTAACTATGACTTTGGCGACTCGGAGGCATTCAAATTTCATTCGCCCGTTAGAGGCGATGTGGGCATTCCATCCCAAACTCAGGGAGAGAAAACCCCTGTTAGCAAGGCTACTGGTCCGTCGGGGGGAAACACTAGGACACACACGAACACTTGCACTTCAAGTATCACTTAGATTTTTTTTATATAACTCCTCTTGCTAATTCGCTGTTATTTGAATTTCGTGCAGGTGACATGGGCCGCTCACACGGATTCGATCGTCTCCGTGGTTCTTCTATTTTTCATCCGTCCGGACGGGACTCGGGTCCCAAAAGACATCGAGATAGAGGTGGTGATGGCGACAAAGACTATCATTCCCGGGACTCCTCATCTCGGAGGAAAACTTACTATCAGCCAAAGCACCACCAGGATACTTCGTCTCATGTGGAGCACAACAAAGACAAGCACGACCAAAAGAGGTCGCAACCCGACGCTCCCGGGACCAACACTCTGACTCTTCTTCTACTCGACAGTCCCTAGGTTCTCATAGGAGGGGTGAACTTTCAAAGCCGTCACCCCCTGCTCCAGCGACAGACCCAACAGTGGCAGAGAAGCTGGCTGAGCTTAAAGACAGGTTTTCGAGAATCTACTTCAATGGCTTGAAATTCCTTCCGGCGATTCATCCTATTCCCGGTCATGTTAAACAGAGCGCTCTGGCCTATACGAACGATGTGTATGTTTAACATGACGCATTCGTTCACCTAGCCGAGAAACTTTCCGAAGTCTCTATGGAGCGACAGCATGAGATAGATCGTTTGAAGATTGAGGCGATCCACGATAGAGACATCATTAAGGCCCAAGATGAAGAAATTGCCTCCTATAAGTTTGAACTCGAGGTTGCCCATCGGAGCGCCAGGGATACTGCTAAGGTCGTCACTCGTTTGGAATCAACTCATAAGAAAGAGCTTGACGAGGTGGTCCAACGATGCGGGGCTTTGGCTTTAGAGAAAGTCTCCGTTCAAAAGGAGAGGGATACGCTCAGCTCCCGGGTCAAGGAACTTGAGGAGCTTCTTCGCAGAGAGAAAGAGGAGAAAATGGCTGCCCAAGAAGAGTCACAACGATACTGTGACGAGATTGTCGCCACTCGACTCTTAGAAGAAAAACTTCAGGGCGAGCTTTCCAGAGTTGAGGCGTTAAAGAGCGATGCCCGTGAAGAGGGGAAAAAGATGGCGTCGTAGGACGTCGAATCTCGTCTTAAGGAAGCCAGGGAAGAAGGCAGGGAAGAGATCAAAACCGCGTTCGACCCGCTTATTGCCGAGTTCAACGCCCGCGTGCTCATGCACCGTGACTTAACTTTTTTGGGCGATGGCTATCTTGAATCATTGCTCGAGGTGTGGGAAACCTTAATTCAAATCAAGAAGCTCGAGCGCGGTGCCGAAGAGGTTGATGAGAGGGACTTGATAAAGGAATATCTGAGGGGAAATGAGCCTTCGGACCTGTCGACGGCCAAGGCCCTCTATTGCAAAGGCTCCCCCTCAAGGAAAGGGAAAGAAGCTATTGCCGGTCCTTTCGGGGCTGAGCCTTCCGTTCATGTGCCTACCCAGTCGGTCAATCGGCCGATACTTGATCCTTTCGAACGGCACATTGGCTACGATCCGGAAGCCCCCGGCTTGGGCGTTCATGTTTTGTCTCCTATTCCGGAGGGTGAGACCCCCTTAACGGCTGAAATCTAGCCGGAACCTGGTAGGCGATTCTTTTTCTTTAACATTCCAAGTGTTTTCCTAGAAGCGATCGTACTCTAATACTTGCTTCTCGTGATTTTGTGTAGGTCATTCTGATCCTGAACCCACTCCGAGGAGCGATGTCGCCAAGAAGGCGGAGAAGGAAACGGGTGAGGCTCCTCATGCAGGTGAGGTTCCCGGTCCTGATGCTCAGGTGATCGGGACGCTTGACGAAGGTAAATCCGGTTCCTCCTCCGAGAGTTATGAAATAGAAGTCACAGGCGTCTCGGAGCATATATCCAAAATGAGCATGAAGGAGCGGCTCGAGAAGGAGAAGGAAGAGACAGCCAAGGTCAAGGCTGAGCCTCGAGTCGTGGACACAGACGATCCCTTGCACAAGCCGCTAAAGGTCATCCTTCCCAGAGGTCCAAGCCCATGGATGTTCCTCCTACTTCTTCGGTGGTTACCCCTCCATCGAGGAAAAGTACCAAGGGTAAACGTTCTAAGGAGGAGCCGTCCGGGAAGAAGTCGAAGAGGCACAAGAAGTGATTGTTACTCTCGTTCAACGAGAGGTAGTTTAAGTCATGTAATTTTTCTTTTCTTTCTACTTCCATAATCTTTGTAAATAGATTGTCGACTCCGAACTTTGGAGGATTTGTAGTAGAAACTTTTTCTGAATAAAGTTTAGTTCCTTTTTCTATTTCTTCGAAAGATTCTTACTATTCAGTCTTCTGTGTGGTTGTGATTTGAATCCAAGCTGTCGTGAGTAACATAGACTTCTCGGTTTATCTTCGAATAGGTTGGAACTTCTTTGGGAGTTGTTGAACTTCCATTCCGTGTTTCGAGCACTCAGAATACTTTCTAGCCCGTATGTCAGGGATTTGACAAATTCAAGCCACTTGTGTCGTAGTTCATATTCAGGGAACTTGGAGATCTGAATCGCTTATATTCGAGTCCACACTCTGGGACTTAGAGTACTCCAGTCTGCATTCTGGGGACTTGGAGGTTTTGGTGACTTATACTCGAGTCCGCATTATGGGGACTTAGAGTACTCCAGTCCACACTCCAGGGACTTGGAGTTTTTAGTCGTTTATACTCGAGTCCGCACTCTGAGGACTTAGAGTACTCCAGTCCGCACTCCGGGAACTTGGAGATTTTGAATCGTTTATACTCGAGTCCGCGCTCCGGGGACTTAGAGTACTCCAGTCCGCACTCCGAGGACTTAGAGATTTTGAATCTTTTATACTCGAGTCCGCGCCCCGAGGACTTAGAGTACTCCAGTCCACACTCTGGGGACTTGGAGATTTTGAATCGTTTATACTCGGGTCCACGCTCCGGGGACTTAGAGTACTACAGTCCGCACTCCGGGGACTTAGAGATTTTGAATCGTTTATACTCGAGTCCGCACTCTGGGGACTTAGAGTACTCCAGTCTGCACTACGGGGACATAGAGATTTTGAATCGTTTATACACGAGTCCGCACTCCGGGGACTTAGAGTACTCCAGTCCGCACTCTGGGGACTTGGTGATTTTGAATTGTTTATACTCGAGTCCGCACTCCGGGGACTTATACTCCAGTCCGCACTCCGGGGACTTGGAGATTTTGAATCATTTATACTCGAGTCCGCACTCCGGGGACTTAGAGTACTCCAGTCCGCACTCTAGGGACTTGGAGATTTTGAATCGTTTATACTCGAGTCCGTGCTCCGAGGACTTAGAGTACTCCAGTCCGCACTCCGGGGACTTGGAGATTTTGAATCGTTTTGAGCGTTCGTATGCCAGCCAGAATAATATAATTGTAATTGCTTACCACAGGACTATCATATGCAGAAACATTAATCATTCATGAAAAAGATGGCTTCAAACCTTTATTAATGAAAGCACTAGACTGTTTTATTACATGCCAAGAACTAGAAATGAAAACATACCGGAAATAGACGCAATTACTGCATGAAGGAAATAGACTAAGTGTAATAACACCGCAAGTGCTCGTTGTACTATGCTCGGGGGAGTGTCGTACCATCGACGGTCGCTAGCTTGAAAGTTCCTTCTCCAAGCCTCCGTTCGATGACGTATGGACCTTCCCATGCAGGATTCATTGGAGATGGGACTGGAAATACTCTTTTCAAAACGCGATCTCCTACATCAAAGGTTCTTGGTTGGACTTTTTCATTATAATATCTAGCGACTCGGTGTCTGTATGAGGCCGCTCTCAAATCAGCTTCTTCACGCCTTTCATCGATAAAGTCCAATGATTCTAGTAAGAGATCCTGATTCAACGTAGGGTTGTAATAAGTTACCCGATGTGATGGGACTTCAAGTTCCACGGGTATGAGAGCTTATGTGCCATATTCTAATGCGAACGGAGCATGGCCAGTCACAGTTTTGTGGCTGGTTCTATAGGCCCAAAGTACCGTCGGGAGTTCGTCCACCCACTTGCCTCTAGCCGTTTCCAAACGCTTCTTTAATATGGACTTGATTATTTTGTTTACGGCTTCTACCTGTCCATTCGCTTTCGGGTGAGCGACTGCTGCAAACCTTTTCTCAATGCCGTATTTCTGACAGAATTCTTTGAACTCCTTGCTTTTGAATTGAGTTCCGTTGTCTGTTATGATGGTCCGTGGAAGGCTAAAGCGGCATATGATATTTCGTACAACGAAGTTAATGACTTTCTTGGTGGTGATCATGGCCATAGGTTCTGCCTCTGCCCACTTGGTAAAGTAGTCGACCGCAACTATTGCATATTTCGCGCCTCCTTTAGCTATGGGTAAGGAGCCAATTAGTTCAATTCCCCACATTGCAAATGGCCAGGGACTAACCATTTGAGTGAGTTCCGTCGGCGGAGCTCTCAGAATTTTTGCGTATATCTGGCATTTGTCACATTTCCTCACATAGTCTGCCGCGTCCCGACTCACAGTTGGCCAAAAGTATCCATAACGGAGGATTTTCTTTGCCAACGTTTGCCCTCCGGTATGATCACCACATTCTCCCTCATGGACCTCCTTTAATACTCGTTTTATTTCATCATGGGCCATGCATCGGAGCAAGGGGTGGAGAATCCCCGCTGATACATTATCCCGTCCTGTACTACATAACGCGAAGCCTTACGAAGGACTTGGCGTCTTACGCTTCTCTTTTCGGGCAAATCTCCTTGTAGCAGGTACTGTTTGATTGGGGTCAACCAAGATTCCTTCTCTGGTTCAATCTCTAACATGGAATCTATCTCCATTATGTCTATACTTGGAGCATGGAGGGTCTCAACAGAGAACAATCCCATTTGTTGTGCATCACCAGTGCTTGCGAACTTCGCCAACGAATCAGCTTCTCTATTTTGTTCGCATGGGACATGGGAGATATCATAATATTCAAAACTTGCCAGCAGCTCTCGAGCCCGAGCTAGGTAAAGAGTCAGTCTCTGTCTCTTTGCTTGATAGTCTCCCCGCACCTGATATAGTACCAGCTGTGAGTCACAGAAGATTTCGATTGATTTCACTCCCAGTTCGATAACAAGTCTCAAGCCAGCAATCAATGTGTAACGACCCGAAATTTTCACTCCAGAAAATTCCAGATAGTTATTAAAAAGAAGAAAGAGATAGAAGGAGAAGAACAAAAACATCTCACATTCGCAGCGGATAAAATATAATAATAAATAATAGCTGTTACAAAAGAATACTATTTCTGTCGATTACATTTAATATACATCAGAGTTTCACATACATTCAGTCACTGAATAAATACAATTATCATGTCTCAGGTCACCAATAATATATAAGTATACAACGGAAATACTCTATACGCTATTGCCATCCAGCTCGCCTCTTGAGCTCCAGAACGTACCTACCTGAAAATATGTAATACTCGGTCTGACCCGAGCATTACACCAAAGTAACACCCGGGTCAGGCGGAAACCAGCGTGAGTAAACCCAATTAACATGGAATACCAAAGCAAACAACTTATATAAAACCTGGGGTAACTTATATCAATTTAACCAATTCACATTTCGCTATAGACAATACTTATTTCACCTATCAATTTATAAGTACCAAACTTAGATAAATATTCCAGTCTACTTAAATCATTTCAATCCAGCCTATTGATTTCACAAATCAATATATAAATATTCGAAGTGGTTTCGGGTATTTCCCAAATACCCGACCCCGGTCTCTTCGAGACTCATATTATCCTAACCCAAGTTATTCAAAAAAAACATTTCATATTAGAGATATCAACTCATTCAAAACATCCAATACCATTCAATCATTCATAAGCAAAGCTTAATCACATACAAATTAGTTCAATTTATTCTAATTGAATTTCAAACCACAATCACTTTGACTCCTTCATTAATTAATTCCAGAACAATTAATTAATCAACCCTTCATTATTCATCTTAATTAATCACCCTGGATTAATTATTTTCAATCACATTCAAGTAATTATCTTTAATTAATTTCATGACATTAATTATTTTCACCAAATCAATGAGTAATCTT
This sequence comes from Allium cepa, assembly GCA_030765085.1. NCBI lineage: Eukaryota > Viridiplantae > Streptophyta > Magnoliopsida > Asparagales > Amaryllidaceae > Allium > Allium cepa. The sequence continues at coordinate 112,772,114 of CM060934.1, forward strand.
TAATTACTTCACGAATTAATTAACTATAATCAATTACGTTAATTTTTAATTACTTATATTAATTTACTTCTTATAAGTCACTTATTATGAAATAATTAATCTCAATTAATTAAATCTTTAATTACTTCATTAATTATATGAATTAATGATTTCCAATTATATTTTTAATTTGTTCTAATCTAAATCAATTACTTTAATCTAATCCAATATTAATCATTCTCGACTAACCTCGTCCTGTAATTATCTAACTTCTTTTATTTACTTCATTGAATAAATTAACTATATCTTGATTAACTATTTAATTAATCTCTTGAGTTATCTCACAAAATAATTATATTTTATTGATTACTTAAGTAACTACTTATTAGACCGCCCACTGGTTATCCTAGCTTCATTACACTTCATTACTTAACTTAATCCTTAATCAATTAATTCGATCCCTATTTACTTTTGGAGTTTAAAACAATTTAAACCCCAATACTTTGAGTCAAACAACAATTTACTTGAGAACCATCCAACAAACCAAAGTCACCAAATCATCAATTCTCAACACACATCAATTCAAATTCAAGCATTCAAACAATCATTTAAATTTGACCATTGAAATTTAATAACAACTCAGCTGAGTGAGGTTTACTCACCTTTGCTTTTATTTGCAAATCCACTTCAATTTCGAGTTGATTCCTTGATTATTGACCTTGAATAAACATTTATATAGTTTATTAATAATTAGAATAATTAAATTATCGATTACTCTTTAATAAAATTCGATTTACCATTTAGTCTATTCAAATTAATTTTCCAAAAATAAATAATTATTTCCCTTTTTTTTGAAAGTCATATAATAACAAATAAATCTATAGTTTTTTTTTCACAAATCTATTATTATTATTATTATATAAATGTTCAACACTTAAAAATTCCCTTCTTTGAAAGTTCTTATCTACATAAAATCCCACTTACCTAAGCATATTATAGCATGCCAGTTATATTTATTTTTATTTGTATAAAAATTCCACAAACTAGTATTTCTCTAAGTTCTTAACTTAAATTAAACACTTAATTACAAGTTAATTCGTTAATTCATTCTTAATTACAAACTATTTAACTTCTAATTACATCATCGATTTCACAGACCTTAACTAAATTTATCTTTAATTACTCGAATAACAAATTCTTTGTAACGCCCCACCTCTATACCCACGCTAGCCAAGAACACTACGGTGTAATGCTGTCAACTAGCACGGAGAATAAGGCTGTTGAGGAGCGACCATCCGTGTAATTTCTTTGCGCGAGCACCGATATGTCAGATAGTATAACATGCATTCTATTTCAAGAGGAAATCCGACATACCGATACAAACTCAAAGCTACTACACGGTGGCTATATAAATCTTCGGAAACAAATATAGAAATAAGCATAACACAAATTAGTCAGGTAATTCATATCACAAAGGCGGAAGAAGATATGAATATATAACACATGAAAGTGTACATCAGAGTAGTGGTCAAGAAGATCCACAATAATACAAGAGAATAGCAACACGTGCTATACAAAAGAATACAACTATGAGTCTATATCTCAAGTGTAAACAACAAAAACTGCTAATCTATGTGGTTAGCCAAAAGTCATGGTAATGAATCCCAGGAGAGAAGTCAAGCAGAAGCACCTGTAACATCTCGGTCTGACCCGAGTATTATTTATAAGAAAATAATAAACGGATCAGTCTAACTATAAATATCAGATGACATGATATAAAACAAAAGATATGTCATAAACATAAAGTATCCATACTGACAGACTACTATAAGCATGTAAATGACAAACATCAAAAGATTAATCAATATCATAAGAATCTTCACAAAGATCCAAAAAGAGGTTTCATACCCCAAAACTTGTATTCACAATAAGACAATGACACACGAATTCATCAATGCACAAAAATTGATAAATCATATCAATGAATAATCACTAAAATTGGTTAAGCATAAATTCCAGAATTCAACACACGAAATCCAGAAATTATAAAAAGAGAAAGAGGCCTATCACACGACGGTCCGAAGACCATGGGGAGCTACCCCATATAGGTGAGTCGAAATCACCCAGATGAGGTCTAGGCTAACCAAAGAGCAAAAAGGTATGTGTGAGTCGAAATCACACAAATGGTGTCTAGCCTAACCTCGCAAACAGAAAAGATATGTGTGAGTCAAAATCACACAAATGGTGTCTAGGCTAACCAAAAAGTAAAAAGGTATGTGTGAGTCGAAATCACACAAATGGTGTCTAGCCTAACCATGCAAACAAGAGACATCGCACAATTGCTAGTCTAAATCATAAAATGATCGTCATGATCAACGAGAAGTGTCAATTACAATAAGCTAGTAAATATATGAGCTTAGCATCATGTCCCATAACCACTAGCTTAACTTAAATATTTGCGAACAAATTGTAGATCTCCACTAGAAAATTGTCACAAAAAGGTTCAATCGAACAAGTCCAAGAGTTAACCGACGAAGCAAACGCAAGCGTTTCATACCACTTGTTTTACTAAGCCGTTTAATTCAATTTCTCATTCGAGTGAGGTAAAGGTTTGTATATACTAGTAGATTGGAAAACGGTTTAAGAAAAGAGCTTTGTTATTGAAAATAGAGTTGAAATCATTTTGTTGAAAGAGTTTTGATATTTACTACTAGTATAGAAAACCTTTATATTTTAAAGTGACAAATCATAGAAGTGATTGTAGAAACAATCAATCATAAAAATTCACATTCGAAGACGTGAATAAAATCCAAAGAAACCGATAAAGAATCCATCGAAATAGATATTCAAAAATCCATCAAATCGACCAAGAAGCCCAAGATAGTTTGTCTCGAAGAATGGTCAACTCAGCATCTCAACAAAGCAAGTTCTGTTGAATGTTTTTCAGATAAGATCCCCTTCGGAGGAGGGTCCAGGGGGTGGCAACCCCCCCCCCCCCCCCCCAAAGGTGGGGGTGTGGGGGAAACACACCCGCTACGGGGTTCGACCTGCCCGGTCAGGTCGCGGGGGTCCAGGGGGCAGCGCCCCGTCCAAAACGGTACGACCTAGAGATGACCTAAGGGAGGATAGGGTCGAGCGACCTCGATAATAAATGATAACAACCAATAGGATATTCCCGCAAACCACGAAGAAAATGTCATCAAAGTCAATAATAAATGGTAACAACAAAGAGGTAATCAACACGAATCGATTAAAGTTGGAAATTCAAGCAACTAGGCGAAATAGGCAAAAATGCACTAGGTCGGTCGGCCGGCTACAGAGCTCGGTCGACCGGACCCTGTTCCAAAAAAATCTCGGGCCATCAGGTCGGTCGGCCGAACCCTGTACTTGGTCGACCGAACCTTAAACAGAGGGATGCCTATGCATTTGGCATCAGGTCGGTCGGCCGGCTACAGAGCTCGGTCGACCGGACCTGTTGCCAGTGCCTTCCCAGTCCATCCAATTGAGGTCCAACCTCGACCAAATTGCATTCTCTCGAGCAACGGCGCTAAGGGATTATGCCAATCGACTACCCGGCCCTATAAGCTCTTCGATGCATCTCCAAAAACATGCTCAAAGATCAAAGCTATGGTTTTTAAGGAATTGAACCCAAAACACTAAAAATTGGAATATTCACCAAATCAATCCAAACCAGAAGCAAATGCACACGAATAAGTGTTAGGAATTCATACCTAACAATCGAAGATAATTATAAGTATAGATGTGAGATAAAAATCTCACCTTCGAACTAAAATTTATGAAGATGAAGCCTGAAAGCAAGGGGAATCAACCACTCTTCAAATCCAACTCAAGAAGCTTGAATCTAAGCTTAAAGGAGAAACATTTCCGAAATTAGGTTTAGGAAATTTCTGAAATTGAATGGAGAAAGAGTTGGAGAAGAAGAGGAGAAGCTTACCAATGGGTTCTTCTATTAGTTTGGAGCAAGGAGTAGGATTTGCAAAGCAAGCTAGGGCTAAGAATTTCTATTTCCCATTCTCTTCCTCCATTTTTGCTAGAGCTTGAATGTTAGGAAAATAGAAAAGAAGTGAATGAAGAGAGAGAGGTTGGGACTGAATACATAAGTGGGCTCAGCCCAAACCAAAACCCTAAGTGAAAAGTAGCAAAAATCAACTTTCTCCAAACATATCGAAGCTTATACTCAAAAAGGTCGCAAATGTCATTTTGAACTCAATGGGGGTGGCCTCGAGTTCCAATTCGACCGTATGCAAAAAGTAGTTTTTCGGACCAAAATTCGACGAACGATAAAATATTTAAATAAAATATTTAAATATATAATCGATAAATATGCGGGTTGTTACATTCTTACTCATCGATTAACAATTTAAACTTATTTAATGACAATTCATAACAGTACTGATTTACTGATCATTCCTAAACACTTTTAAAATGTTTCTTTCAAATTCATTTAAACTTAAACTTTGTTTTCTTTCAAATTGAAACAGGAAATCAATTATATGGATCAGAGATTACTCACCTTAAGTATCTGATTATCATTCACTTCATTCATGAAGAACCCCAACGAGCGATTCCTTGAATCTGTCCTTCGTTGCTTTGAAACGTCGAAATCGATTCCCTGATTCTTGCACGTACCTCCTCATCACGTACAGGCTTTCGCTGCGCTCGACTCAATGCCCAGTGCTCGCCCCAAATGTCGAACCCACAACGCTTCGTCCCACGAACGAAACCCAAGCTCATGCGCAACCCGAAGTCGCGATGCTCAAGCCTCAGGATTTCGATTTCCCCCCTCTGACTCTCGCCTCCCACGAGTTGCGCGACTACGGATTTGATTCTCTAAACGATGCCGCGACCCCCCTCCCCACCATCATCGTGACCCACGAAGTCATCACTAAGCTTGAGTTTAAGTCCGCTTCGAATTCGAGCGCAGGCTCTTTTTGTTTTACAGGTCGCGATTTTGGATTCGGAGGAGAGAACGAGACTTTGGGGAAAAGAAAAGGAGAAATGAATGGCTCTATTGAACTGAAGGGATTTTAAGAGGGGAAAAAAGTGAGAACGATATTGTTTTCTTTCATTCAGTCGCCATTTTTTTTATTTGAGTTCGAGTTTCTCTTCGAAGATTAGAGAGGAGAAACGAAGATAAATAGGGATTTGGGTAGCTTCCTGTGCACGAATGGTGATAAAATATTTTTGATAAAAGTACTACAAAATTTATTATATAATATAAAATTTTCAAAACGTCTCGTTAAGCTTACGCGAAATCCCGAACCCGAATCAGACGTGCCGACAGGCGTTTATAAGGTTTACCCGCGTTCGGAACACAATGGAACGTGTTTCGAAAGCTAATTCGATCATATGCGCGAATTACAGAAGTAAACGATCAATTTTAAATTAAATCGATTAAAATAGTTCTGCACGTTTCGAGCTGCCAGGGTCAAATGACAACTCCGATTGCTACGAAAAATGAAATCCGATAATAACTAACTATTACGGATCCAATGGAACTTGTTTCGTCGAATTCCGAGACTGTGCCTCGGAAGGCTATTTTCAAGTTCCAATTTCAACGATATATTATTAAAATATTAAAATTGAACAAATTAACTTTAAATTAAATTTCAACCATTCTATTATCTTCAGTATCCTCATTATAGATTCTATACGCCTTCAAATTATTTTAAACAGGCTTAGAATCTCAGATTCAACAATTTACCAAATTTCAATTATTAAATTCAATATTTAAACTATACAATTTAAATGATTTTATTATCAAGTATATATTGATATCTTGAATTTCAAGTTAAAAGTTACTTTTAAATATTTAAAATCGATTAATTATTCCAATTTAATTCATTAAAATTTTCGGGTCGTCACATTCCTTCCCCCTTAAAAGAATTTCGTCCCCGAAATTACTAGTTAGGGAGAATGGACTAATACCCGTTTATTTTTCCAAAACTTACAATTCAACTTCCAACTATCTTTTATTAAAGGCCCACTATCACCTTAGCCAGCTTCCTAAAACCTTCTATGGTTTCAAACAATACCCTTTTGCTCAATCATCTAAATTTCAATTTAAAACCAAATTTTGAATTATCCAAAAAAAATTCAAAATTTTCCAACTCCCTAAATTCCTGAAAATTTTTGCCAGCGTCTCCTTTGCGCGGCTAGCTCGATACTACTACAAAAGGCCTCTACGGGCTCCCAAAATCCAAAGAAAACAAAAGCCAAGTGGCTACATCAAAAACCCAATCCAATTCATACAGAAATTAAAATACATACCTTTTTGTCGGGCAATTCACATTTATCTTTTGGAATCAAATCTAATTTTCTTTTCCCCCTTTTAATACCTGCATGACCTACTGCAATAATATCCCATCATAGCCCTTTTAAATCTTTACATACTTTTTCTTACAGAAGTTTTCATATCCATTTCTATTCAAACTAGTTTTCTCCACTTCATACGATTTCAACTTACTTTAAATTTTGAATATTGTTTTGTATCTTTCATTTATAACTGATTCATATTAGTTCATTTACTAATTTACTTTGGTTTCAAATTTAAAATTGTTTAGCCATTAATAAAAAAAAATCCCAAAAATTTCCAAAAATTTTCTAACTCCCAAAATTTCAGAAAATTTTGGCAGAGTCTCCTTTGTACGGAGGAGCTTTTGCAATTTGACAAGAGATATAAATATATATACATCAACCCATACGGTCGGAAAAAGCAAAAACTGTTCATATTTCCTATTTGTATTGCGTAAGCGTACCTTATTTAGCATTTTAAGCAAGCAGCTTATTAATTTAAGCAATTAGCACAATCCGAACCAGCCAAACGGTCTTCAAGTACCTGTACTTACTCAATTTAAATATGTAAGTGCCATATATAGAGAATTCATTAGCATTTCACTTACTTTCAATAGCTAAACATATAAATTACTAACCATCAAGCACCAAACATTTCTTATAAACAATTTATATGTTTTAAAGCTAATTCATATGTCGTTTCATTTAAGTTTTAATGGTTCACAAATCAATTTCTGACATTCCATTGATTTATAATCCAAACAAGCTCATATTCACTTCAAATGCTTCAGAATAAAATTTATTTAATCTCTATTAACTTATAGAATTTCATTACTTTGGTTTACGCCAAACAACAATTATTGTTATGCAATCTCGACGATATTCGGTTAATAAAGTATCTATTTTAGTTTATAACTATTTCAAATTAATTTCAACTCATTCTGAATTTAATTCCATTTCATTACTCATTTATTAACCAACCATTCATTGCATTTCATTTTATTTCCGCATTAGATTCATGCCAAACAATTTATTAAGCTTGGCACATTCAAACTTATAAATTAATAATCATTTCCAAATTAATTCAATCCAAGCTTTTATTTAATGGGTTTTCACTCTTATTCTTCCATAAATTTTAAATTTAAGTTAATTTACTTTAATTTAATCCAACATCAAACTTAAGTTTACTTCTATTTGATTCTCATTTAATCAACTTCCATTAAATTCAGGTAGTCCATTAATTTTTAATTTTAATTTTAATTCATCTTCTCAATTTATCAAAATAATATCCAACCACATACTTAACTCATTTATACTTCAAATTAGTATGCCACCGAAATTAAGTTCAGTCTGATAACCCAATTCCAATCACAACTTTGATTTAGTTTTTATTCAATCGGACTTCATCCAATTATTATTTAATTCAATTAAATCATTTAAATTTTTAATTTACTTACTTACTTCATTTTCGAATTTATTTTATTAATACAAAGTCATTTTCAATTTATTTCAATTTTATTTTTATTTTACAACATCTCTTCTTATTTATTTCATTATCAAATCCAAGTCGAATTCTATTTACAATTCGAATTCATCACCAAATTCCATTATTAATTTACAACCATTTGTTCACCCAAGTTAAATTTTGTTAATATACACTATAAAATAATTTATTTAGCTGATTGGTTTACTTTCACTTTTAATTTAATATTCGATTTCCTTTAATTACAAAGAATCACTTCATTAAATTTTCCCGAGTTTTAATTTTATAATTTTAGTTTGGATTTCCTTTTATTTCCCAAAATTCCATCACTTTTATTTTAAAATTTTAGAAATGCTTTAAAATTCACATAATACTATTAATATAGCTCTTTATAAAATACTTTTTGTAATCTCGATGTGTCAACCAGTCCATCCTTGTTCTCATAGAAATTCAGTCATATGTTGATCAGGCGTAGAACTGAAAATCTATAAGTACTTTGTAAACCCGTTTTCAACATCCAGTGAAAATACCTGAAAAATAATTTTATTAAAAATATAGAAAACAGTTTTTGAAAATAGAGGAAATTTCTTTGGTGACAATGCTCTGAAAATCATCACCCCCCTCCATGGTCACAGTTACATCCTAGGGTTACGTTGCCGTCGCAGCAAAAGTCCATGCAACTGCGGGCTCTCCGTGGCCTCTCAATTACGCCATGGATCCCACACAACAAATCACAGTTACATCTAGGGTTATGTTGCCGTCACAGCAAAAGTCCATGTAACTGCAGGCTCTTCGCGGCCTCTGATTTTCGCTGTCGAAATGAAACCTCTCCACTCCTACATAGATCGCAGTCTGCCGATATAAAATCAAATAGAGACTGTTGGCTCTCAGCGGCACACACGACTTTCGCTATGTTATACCATAGGTCGCAGTCTACCGATATAAAATCAAACGTAAACTGTTGACTCTCAGTGGCACACACGACTCCCGCTATGGTATACACTACTCATAATCCTCAGGAACTAGTTTCGTCCGGACTCCTCACAGGATCAACTTTAGAACCCCCTTGGGCTCAAGGCAGCACCACTCGGTGGCACTCCTGAGAAGTTCATTTCAAGGGAGCGCCTTTTTCCCCAGTGCCATCATCAAAACACTTTATACTATACATATATAATATCTTTCAAATCATACACCTGGTATGATCTCATACAAAGCTCCTTTACACAAAATCGATTATCCCACAATCGATAATTCACAAGCTAGGCCTTTCAAAGTTCAATATTGATTTTACCCAAAAATCAAAAGCCTTTCCAAATCCAAAGGTTCCCAAAACCTTTTTCCAAAATCCTCATAAGATCCTTTATATATATATTCAGATATATATAAATTTTAAAACCTTGGATCTTTTCAAACTTGTATAAAACTCTTTTTATACTTCAAATACCTTCAAAAATCCTTTTCTTTCGGTAATAGATTTAACAAGGAAAGATTTATCTTATATAACAAAGATATACATAACTTTGTTTATTCAAAATCAAATATTCAAATTTGATTACTCTTTCCAATATCAATTTTATTCAAATCCGTACGATGTACACCTAACATCCGTATGCTATACCAATCTGATCGCTCACTCGATCACACAATTCCACTTCCGAACTAGTGTCGTCCACCCGACTTTCTAGTGCGGACTCGGATCTGGTTTCTTGATTAGAAACGGTCATTCTCCTTGCATAGCCATAACCATGATAGAGAACATCCAGAACCAATCAACAATCCATATCCAAGTTCGCCGTCGAAAATCGAGGGAAAAATCTCGACTTGGATCGATATAACTATCTCGAAATTCTGTGCTCGAATCTGGATCAAATCACTATGCGAATATAATAATATACGTACATTCTACGTATTTAAATTCATTGATTATTAGCCAAATCAATTTCCTTTCCATTCGCATTCACTTAAATTTCCACTCACTCATTCACATTTGCCTTAATCCCCATTTGGACTATCACTTCAATTCTTATCTCAGTTGGGTATTTAAATCAAATATCAGTTTGAACTCCGACCAGTATATTTTTAGAAAAATAGCTTGAAATTTTTAAAATAAATAAGTAATTGAAAAATAATTATTAGTTTACAAAATAGCTATAGAATAGTTAACTAATTGTAAAATAGTTGAAAATAGTTAAATAGTTTCATAAATTTAAGATACTTGCAAAATAGTTGTAGAATAGAAATTAGTTTATGAAATAGTTGAAAAATAGTAATTAGTTTAGAAAACAGTTGAAAAATGGTTAAATAGCCCCAAAATAATCATAAAACAAGTATATAAAATAATTTGGCTTTAAGAAAGAAAGGTTGTATATATTTAATAGCTTAGAAAAATAAGTTTGTATTAAAACAATTTATTTAAAATAGTCAAGAGTCAAACTGTTCACTACCCCAACAATTCAATGTACACTTCCACTAGAATTGATCCAATTCAAATTTGAATAACTCCAATTTCCATTGAAATTTATTTAATCCCAAGGCAACTTCAATTCTAATTAATTCAAACTAAATTCAATTTGTACTAATGGAATTTAAATTTCTACTTTAACCCACCTCGGATTATATAAATTCGAGTTAAATCCTCAAAGGTGGGTTTAACTCTTTTCAACCAAATTAACTTTTATTTTAAGGTTTTTAATCTATTTAATTTCTGAGTCCAATTCTCAAAATTCCAATTTAGATTATCTTAACTTATGTATTTCAATGTTCAAATAAGAATTCAATACAATTTTATTTGTTTTCAAAATTAAATTTATTATCCAATTTTATCTTCCAGTTTGAAGCCAGTTCTTAAACCAATTTATTTTAAATTCAATTATTCAAATTTATTGTATTTATACAATTCCATTCTCAATTTAATGATTTTTATTAACAATAGGATGATATCATCCAATTTATTTTAAAACGTCCATCCATTTTCAATTTTGAAATCTCAAACCCGTTTGAGATCACACACATTCCCTATTCCAATCAACCATTTATCTTTCCAAGTTAAGTTCCAATTTACTTAATCCAACCAACCTTACCAAATTTGAAGTCCCGCTTCAAACTTCAAATTTCTTTCCCTCTTATAAGTTCAAAACTTATATCACTTTGGATTTTTACATCACTTCAGAGAAAAATCAAAACTCAACCTCTTAGAGTTTATTTCAAATTATCTTTGATATCATGTATATCCATACATATATACATATTTATTTCTTGGCTCTCCCAGCCATGTTTTACAATTTTAAACCACCCTTGGTTCTTAAATTCAAATCAAATTTTCAAACAACCCATTGTTTGCAATAAGTCACATTTCAAACTTATCTTTATTTAAAGATTTTAAATAATTTAATTACTGAATTCTAATTTTAGAATTTCACTTTCAATTAATTAAATTTCGATTTGGTTGTATTTTCATTTTTACTTCATTTAATTCTAATTCAAGACTTTAATTTGGTTGTATTATATTACTACTCAATTTTAATTCCAATAATTTAACAACCAATCACCTTAATATTTATTAGAAGGAAATATTGCTTTATGCTTTCACTGAGAAGGACTAGCACCCGCTGCATCGGATAGAAGTTTGGATTTGGAAGACAATGACTAGGCAAAATAGTAGAAGGCAAAGGGCTGAGAGAAGCCAACCGGAAGGAAGTCAACAAGCATCCTCCGGAGCTGAGGAAGGACCGGCTTCGATCTACATAACCTGGGACGAAATGGAAGCCATAACAAATTCACTGCAAGTGAGGTTGTTGAAGAGTCAACAGGAGATGATGGAGACTTTCTTGGAGCAAATGAGAGCTGCAAAAACCCAGAACTTAAGAACAGCTACAGCGGTTGTGGATGCAAGACAAGGAGCTAGGGTTATGGAACCCAATGGAGGACAGGATGCAGAGCCAGAGGGCAATCGACAAGGGTTTGGGGGCAGGCCCGCAGGATCCAACATAGGAGGACCTTTGGAAGGAGTTCAACAGGCTAGAACCAACGTTGCTGCTAGCGAGCCACATGAAGAGTATGTACCGGAATTCCCTCGGGGGCAACCCCCGACAGACAACGCTGGATTGGTAGATATAATCAGAAAGATTGTGCGAGGTGGTTTGACCAGCGGAGACTTGGAAGGAGTGAACAGGAGTTCGTTCACTCGGGAAATAAGGATGGCTCAGAATCCACCTAAGTTCAGGCTACCTAGCGTGGAGGTATATGATGGCAAGGTAGACCCTACGGATCACTTGATGAGATACACCAGACACATGGAGGTGCTGGGGGCATCGGAGGAAGTGATGGCCCGATGCTTCCCTTTGTACTTGACGGACTTAGCTGCGATGTGGTTTAGGCAGCTGGAAAAAGGATCTATCAGGACTTGGAGGGAATTGATGGAAAGGTTTTTGGGACAGTTTCGGGTACATGTCAAGAGACCGAATAACGTGATGACATTGACATCGGTAAATCAAAGGATAGATGAATCGCTTAGAGCTTTTCTAACTCGATTCAATGCCGCAGTTGCTTCGGTGGATCGGCCCGATCCATCGATGGTTTTAATGGCAGCAGTATCAGGAGTCAGGGAGAACTCGGATTTCAAGGTATCTCTGATACGAGATCTCCCACAGGATCTCGACGAATTCTTTCACGAGGCAGAAAGGTTCCTTCGGCAAGAAGATACGAGTACGGATTTAAAGTTAAAAAAGGTTAATGCAATTGAGGTTAGAGTACCATCCAGCAAAGGTTTGGATAAAGACAAAGGAAAAAAGGAAATTGGACGATGATTTTGGAAATGCTAGGAAGCAATGGAAGGATCCAAAGTTTTCCACATACACAGGATTGAACGAGACGCTGGAGCGGATATACCTGGATACTCGGAATTGCCTTCCCTACCGGAGGCCAGCTAGGAGAGAACCAACAGAATGGGAAAGGACATCAGGAAGGCACTGTCTCTTCCATGATTTGGATGGACACGACACCAACAGCTGCAGGCACCTAAAGGACATAATTGAGGAGCATGTAAGGAACGGACAGCTGCCACAATATGTTGGACCTTGGAATGCAACGGCGGAGCAGGAGCAACCGCCGCCTACCTCAAGCTACGATGGTGGGAGGCCTAGGAATGATGGTAGGAGGCCCAGGAACGATGGTCTATTGATCATCCATTGACCAGGATAATATGGAATAAGTAGCGAACTATTGGCAAGCAACCAAGTCATTTACACATGTACGGGGACGGAGATAGCCCCTAGGCATGCTCTGAATGATGATAAACTGCGATGCTATGGTTTGTGAAATTTATCTTTTGCTTTTGGATTGGACACTGCTTTTCTTTTTGGTTTTTGGTTTTGGAGCTTGGATTAAGCTCCTAGTTTTGCTTGCTTTTGGATTTTCCTTTAGATGAATGTTTTCGGTTTTGGACGCTGGTTTGGATTTCTGTCTTTCTGGTTTTAATTTGGATTTTGGATTTGGATTTCAAATTTGGATTTTGGATTTAGATTTTTGATTTGGATTTGGATTTTGGATTGGATTTTGATTGGATTTTTATCTGATTTTTGATAAACGGTCGTCGGGTATGGATTATGCCTGCCAAGGGGTGAGTCGCTTTGCCCGAACATGGTAAATTGGTCACTCAGGTCGTCGAGTATGGACTACGCTCGGCAAGGGTCCGGAGTGACCAAGATTCGGCCTAGGACTTAGGCCCTCTATTATCAATTGTTATTATCAGGTCGTCGAGATGGACTATGCTCGGCAAGGGTCCGGAGTGACCAGGATTCGGCCTAGGACTTGGGCCCTCTATTATCAATTGTTATTATCAGGTCGTTGAGTGTGGACTATGCTCGGCAAGGGTCCGGAGTGACCAGGATTCGTCCTAGGACTTAGGCCCCGTACTATCGATTATTGTTTCAGGTCGTTGAGTATGGACTATGCTCAACAAAGGTCCGGAGAGACCAGTATTCGGCTTAGGACTTAAGCCATGGCATTGTACAGCGCCCAGGGACACTGGACCAAGGTCGTCAAGTGTGGATCATGCTTGGCAAGAACCCGGAGAGGTTAGCTCAACGTCCAGGGACATTGGACCACAGTCATCAGATGTGGATCACGCTTGGCAAGAACCCGGAGAGGTTATGGATTTGGATATCGACCTGGAGAGGTATTGGATTTGATTATTGACTATTGGATAAGGATGGATTAGGACTCGGTTGTTGAGTTCGAATGGATATGGAATTGGCCAAGGCTTTGGTTATTCGATTTGGAATTGGACATTGACTCGGAGCAGTGAAGGATGATATACTCTGGCAATATGGCTATGGACTTTGGATATTGGATTCGGAACTATTCAAAACGCGCCTTGTTATCACAAGGCATGTTTTGGGGGGCAAAGTGTTATCCCATTTTTGGTCAAAACAGGAATATCAACAAATTGGCAAGGAATGATGGAGATCGGTTGGAATCAGGGCTACGATCGATATCGCCAAAATTTGGTTGAGCTCCGATCGGGACGAAATTGATTGGAAATGATGATAAGGACTAGTAAAGGCTATGTTTCAAATTTCAGGTTAATCGGAGTTCGTATGAAGGAGATATAACCAAGCCAAATGAAAGGAAGCACTACCGAATCATCCATCCTCCACTCCCAAGCACTGCCGGTCCAAACTTCCCTTCCTAGCCGAATCAACTCCACTTCCCTTCCTAGCCGAACCAACTCCACTTCCCTTCCTAGCCGAACCAACTCCACTCACTACCGAACCAACCTACTTCCTCATGCCACCGAATCAATCCATCTCACCACCCTACACCGAACCACAACCTACCGAACCAAGTCCCACCGAACCACCCCTCTTTCCATGTCTACCGAACCAACTCATTCTCCATCCACTGCCTAATCAAGGCAACGCCGGGCCAATCAACGCTCCACCAACTACCGGACCAAAGCAATACCGAACCAAGGTTGCCAGGCCAATCACGTCAGCCCAGGCCTACCAGCAGCTATATACATCCAAGACCCCTACCCCCAGCCTCACTCTATAAATAGAGGGACAGGGGTACAACAATGGGGGACAAGTTTGAGAGCTCAAACGAGGAAGGAACTTTCAAACAACTTATATACGCTTGTAATCAAAGCCTTGGACTTGTAATCTGAAAAATAAAGGAGAATAACATATAAAGTGGATGTAGGCACATTCCGGCCGAACCACTATAAATCTGTGTGCCTTTTACAGTTTAGTCCCTGCTTTTTACATATTTGCATAAATCACCCAAATCACTAAGAACAATACAAAATCAACTGAATCATACGACTTGGAGGTGTTTGCCCATTTTTTGTGCAGACACTTTATATATATAAAAATATATTTTATATAAAATCATTTAAAATCTTTATATAAGAAAATAACAAGTCCGCTCTCATATATATATATATATACACACACACACACACATACAACTCATTTTAGAGTACTTCAGACTCTATTTATTGAGTAATCCCCACCAGAGCCAAGGTTCTCGCTTAACCTTTCAGCTCTGATACCAAATGTAACGACCCGAAATTTTCACTCCAGAAAATTCCAGATAGTTATGAAAAAGAAGAAAGAGATAGAAGGAGAAGAACAAAAACATCTCACATTCGCAGCCGATAAAATATAATAATAAATAATAACTGTTACAAAAGAATACTATTTCTGTCGATTACATTTAATATACATCAGAGTTTCACATACATTCAGTCAATGAATAAATACAATTATCATGTCTCAGATTACCAATAATATATAAGTATACAACGGAAATACTCTATACGCTATTGCCATCCAGCTCGCCTCTTGAGCTCCAGAACGTACCTACCTGAAAATCTGTAATACTCGGTCTGACCCGAGCATTACACCAAAGTAACACCCGGGTCAGGCTGGAAACCAGCGTGAGTAAACCCAATTAACATGGAATACCAAAGCAAGCAACTTATATAAAACTCGGGGTAACTTATATCAATTTAACCAATTCACATTTTGCTATAGATAATACTTATTTCACCTATCAATTTCTAAGTACCAAACTTAGATAAATATTCCAGTCTACTTAAATCATTTCAATCCAGCCTATTGATTTAACAAATCAATATATAAATATTCGAAGTGGTTTCGGGTATTTCCCAAATACCCGACCCCGGTCTCTTCGAGACTCATATTATCCTAACCCAAGTTATTCAAAAAAAACATTTCATATTAGAGATATCAACTCATTCAAAACATCCAATACCATTCAATCATTCATAAGCAAAGCTTAATCACATACAAATTAGTTCAATTTATTCTAATTGAATTTCAAACCACAATCACTTTGACTCCTTCATTAATTAATTCCAGAACAATTAATTAATCAACCCTTCATTATTCATCTTAATTAATCACCCTGGATTAATTATTTTCAATTACATTCAAGTAATTATCTTTAATTAATTTCACGACATTAATTATTTTCACCAAATCAATGAGTAATCTTTAATTACTTCGCGAATTAATTAACTATAATCAATTACGTTAATTTTTAATTACTTATATTAATTTACTTCTCATAAGTCACTTATTATGAATTAATTAATATCAATTAATTAAATCTTTAATTACTTCATTAATTATATAAATTAATGATTTCCAATTATATTTTTAATTTGTTCTAATCTAAATCAATTACTTTAATCCAATCCAATATTAATCATTCTCGACTAACCTCGTCCTGTAATTATCTAACTTCTTTTATTTACTTCATTAAATAAATTAACTATATCTTGATTAACTATTTAATTAATCTCTTGAGTTATCTCACAAAATAATTATATTTTATTGATTACTTAAGTAACTACTTATTAGACCGCCCACTGGTTATCCTAACTTCATTAAACTTCATTACTTAACATAATCCTTAATCAATTAATTCGATCCCTATTTACTTTTGGAGTTTAAAACAATTTAAACCCCAATACTTTGAGTCAAACAACAATTTACTTGAGAACCATCCAACAAACCAAAGTCACCAAATCGTCAATTCTCAACACACATCAATTCAAATTCAAGCATTCAAACAATCATTTAAATTTGACCATTGAAATTTAATAAAAACTCAACTGAATGAGTTACTCACCTTTGCTTTTATTTCCAAATCCACTTTAATTTCGAGTTGATTCATTGATTATTGACCTTGAATAAACATTTATATAGTTTATTAATTATTGGAATAATTAAATTATCGATTACTCTTTAATAAAATTCGATTTACCATTTAGTCTATTCAAATTAATTTTCCAAAAATAAATAATTATTCCCCCTTTTTTTTTGAAATTCATATACTAACAAATAAATCTATAGTTTTTTTTTCACAAATCTATTATTATTATTATTATTTTATAAATATTCAACACTTAAAAATTCCCTACTTTCAAAGTTCTTATCTACATAAAATCCCACTTACCTAAGCATATTATAGCATGCCAGTTATATTTATTTTTATTTATATAAAAATTCCTCAAACTAGTATTTCTCTAAGTTCTTAACTTAAATTAAACACTTAATTACAAGTTAATTCGTTAATTCATTCTTAATTACAAACTATTTAACTTCTAATTACATCATCGATTTCACAGACCTTAACTAAATTTATCTTTAATTACTCGAATAACAAATTCTTACTCATCGATTAACAATTTAAACTTATTTAATGACAATTCATAATAGTACTGATTTACTGATCGTTCCTAAACACTTTTAAAATGTTTCTTTCAAATTCATTTAAACTTAAACTTTGTTTTCTTTCAAATTCAAACAGCAAATCAATTATATGGATTAGAGATTACTCACCTTAAGTATCTGATTACCATTCACTTCATTCACGAAGAACCCCAACGAGCGATTCCTTGAATCTGGCCTTCGTTGCTTTGAAACGTCGAAATTGATTCCCTGATTCTTGCACGTACCTCCTCATCACGTACAGGCTTTCGCTGCGCTCGACGTCAATGCCCAGTGCTCGCCCCAAATGTCGAACCCACAATGCTTCCTCCCAAGAACGAAACCCAAGCTCATGTGCGACCCAAAGTCGCGATGCTCAAGCCTCAGTATTTTGATCGCCCCCCTCTGACTCTCGCCTCCCACGAGTTGCGCGACTACGGATTCGATTCTCTAAACGATGTCGCACCCCCCCCCACCATCATCGCGACCCACGAAGTCATCACTAAGCTTGAGTTTAAGTCCGCTTCGAATTCGAGCGCAGGCTCTTTTTTTTTTTACAGGTCGCGATTTTGGATTCGGAGGAGAGAATGAGACTTTGGGGAAAAGAAAAGGAGAAATGAATGGCTCTATTGTATTGAAGGGCTTTTAAGAGGGGGAAAACGTGAGAACGATATTGTTTTCTTTCATTCAGTCGCCATTTTTTTTATTTGAGTTCGAGTTTGTGTTCAAAGATTAGAGAGGAGAAACGAAGATAAATAGGGATTTGGGTAGCTTCCTGTGTATGAGTGGTGATAAAATATCTCTGATAAAAGTACTACAAAATTTATTATATAATATAAAATTTTCAAAACGTCTCGTTAATCTTACGCGAAATCCCGAACCCGAATCAGACGTGCCGACAGGCGTTTATAAGGTTTTACCCGCGTTCCAAACATAATGGAACGTGTTTCGAAAGCTAATTCGATCATATGCGTGAATTACAGAAGTAAACGATCAATTTTAAATTAAATCGGTTAAAATAGTTCAACGCGTTTCGAGCTGCCAGGGTCAAATGACAACTCCGATTGCTACGAAAATTGAAATCCGATAATAACTAACTATTACGGATCCAATGGAACTGGTTTCGTCGAATTCCGAGACTGTGCCTCGGAAGGCTATTTTCAAGTTCCAATTTAAATGATATATTATTAAAATATTAAAATTGAACAAATTACCTTTAAATTAAATTTCAGCCATTCTATTATCTTCAGTATCCACATTATAGATTCTATACGCCTTCAAATTATTTTAACCAGGCTTAGAATCTCAGATTCAACAATTTACCAAATTTCAATTATTAAATTCAATATTTAAACTATACAATTTAAATGATTTCATTATCAAGTAAATGTTGATATCTTGAATTTCAAGTTAAAAGTAACTTTTAAATATTTAAAATCGATTAATTATTCCAATTTAATTCGTTAAAATTTCCGGGTCGTCACACAATGCTTAATATTAGGCTTCGTTATTTGTAGCTGCAAACTCCAACTTCAAAGCATAGCAGATTGATCGGTCTTCTGGAGTTACGATGACTATACCTGCCCCCGAGCGATGGTCGTTAGATTCCCCATCGGTGTACATCTTCCATCGAATGGGAGGTATGACCCTGTGACTGCTCGGTTCATCTGGCAGAGTGAATTCAGCGATGAAATCAGCCAATGCCTATCCTTGTATGGCCCTTCGTGGCAGGTAGGCGATGTCGAACTGACTCAACTCAATATTCCATTTTAACATCCTTCCGGAAGTTTTCGGTCGTTGGAGTACCTGTCGCAAGGGTTGGTCAGTGTACACACCGTTTGAATGTGCCTGAAAGTAGGAACGGAGCTTGCGTGATGCAATCACCAAGCAATAGGCGATTTTCTCAATTTTTGGATAATTCCTTTCCGCCCCCATCAAGCGTTTACTAACATAGTAAACTGGCCCCTGAACTCGGTCTTCCTCGCGGACCAAGGCTGTGCTGATGGCATGCTAGGAGACAGCTAAGTACACGTACAACATTTCATGGTCTACTGGTTTCGATAGCACTGGGGGACTCTCTAGGTGCCTTACCAGAGCTCGGAATGCTTCCTCGCATTCGGTTGTCCATTCGAAGTTTCTCTTCCCTTTCTTTATAACATCAAAGAACGGAATACACTTGTCCGTAGCTCTGGATATGAATCGACTCAATGCAGCCACTTTTCCATTCAAGCTTTGCACCTGCTTTATGGTTCTGGGTACTTGTATATCTCGGATAGCCTGGATCTTCTCCGGGTTTGCTTCAATTCCTCGTGCGTTCACAATGAAAACCAAGAACTTTCCTGATGCCACGCCGAATGAACACTTCAGAGGATTGATCTTCATCCCGTAATGCCTTAGTATATCGAACATCTCTGCTAAGTCTCTGATGTGGTCGTTTGACTGCCGTGACTTCACAAGCATGTCATCCACATAGACTTCCATTGTTTTTCCAATCTGATCCTTGAACATCCGATTTACCAGACGTTGATAAGTTACTCCGGCGTTCTTCAATCCGAAGGGCATTACTACGTAGCAATACAACCCGACGTTCGTGACAAAGCTGGTATGTTCTTGGTCCGGGATGTGCATCGGAATTTGGTTGTAACTAGAATATGCGTCCATAAATGATAGTAACTCGTGTCCGGCTGTTGAATCGACCAATTGGTCAATTCTCGGTAGCGGGAAGCTATCCTTCGGGCAAGCTTTGTTTAGATCAGAGTAATCGACACAAGTTCTCCATTTTCCGTTTTCTTTTACTAACACTAGGTTAGACACCCATTCAGGGTAGAGGGCGTCGCGGACGAACCCGTTGGTTTTGAGTTTGTCCACCTCATGTTTGAGAGATGCGGACTTCTCTGGGTCCATGCCTCTTCTTTTCTGTTTCGCAGGGACATGTTTCGGGTCTATGTTTAACATATGACTCGCAATTGCAGGAGAAATCCTGCACATATCAGAGTGTGTCCAAGCAAAAACATCAAGGTTCGCCCGGAGGAAGTCAGTAAGGTTTTCAGCCGCCATGGGGTCTAGCTGTGATCCTATTTTAAGAACTCATGATGGGTCGTTGTAGCTAACTGAGATGTCAACGGTTAGTTCAGCCGGTGCTGCGTTCGTTTCCTTGGGTTCCCCATCATCATCCCTCGGATCTATGCCTTTGTGGATCCGAGAACGTTGCAGACAGAGCTGTCCGCAACCTTTCCTTTCTCCCTGTGTAGTGCCTCTCTGAGCTCAGCTACATAGCATGCACGACCGGTTGCCTGATCTCGGTGTACCACTCCAACTCCTTTATCCGTTGGAAATTTTAACGTCAAAAACACCAAGGGGCCAAAGCTGTCCCAAATTCCACCAGGGTTGGACATCCTAGAAATACGTTGTATGGGGAATCAACATCCAGTACTATGAATGGTAGGATGCGCACTCTCCTGCGTTCACCTTGTCCCAGTTCAACTGGTAACTCCACATATCCCATTGCATCAGTCGTCGCGCCATTAAAGCCGTGGATTCTGGCTTTGGATGGTTTCAAATCCTTGGTCTCCAGTTTCATTTGGTCGTACGCCTTCCGAAAGATGATGTTAACGGAACTTCCACAATCAATTAGAATTCTCTTCACGAGTGCCGGCCCGATGGTCACAGATATAACCATTGGGTCGATAGTAGGGGCCTCTACCTTATCCACATCTCTGCTCCTGAACACTATGTCATCATTCATTGTGCGTTGCTGCTTTGCGGGTGCTCCATCCTACACATTCGAACAACACTTGTAATCCGCATGTCTCAATGAGTTAGCATATTGCTCCATCTCCTGCCAGTTCTTATCCGCAGGATGAGGTCCGCCAGCAATCGTGTTGATAACCAATCTTCCCACAGTTCGAGTAGGCTGTTCTGGTTAGTGTGGGGCTGGCCCATGCCCAGGGTCCGATGTCTCTTGTCTCCCATCCTGTGGGTCTTTGACAAATTCTTGTAGCTTCTTCTGTCTAATTAGCTTTTCTATAGTATCATGAAGGTGCTACACTCCTCTGTGTTGTGTCCATAAGACTCATGAAAGCGGCAATACTTCCCAGTCCGCTTCTGTTCCTCTGTCGATTCCTTCGGTCGTGGCTTTCTATACTGGAAATTGTTGCAGGTTGATAAATAGATGTTCTCCAGAGACGCGTTCAACGGGGTGTATTCACTGTAGGTCGGGATCCTGGACTTCCATCTCCCTGTTTCCTTTTTCTTTCCGAGATTTCCACCTCTGGATCCTTTAGGCTGCCCAGGTTTGTTTTGGAGGTTAACTTGAGTTTTTTCGGAATTATCGCCGGTTTGCTTCACAGCGATGTTGCTCTTCGTAAACTCCTAAGCAGGCCCTGGTGCCTTGTCTCGTCTTGTCCACTGGGCTTTCTCCCTACTATGAGCTTTTGAATAAAAACGTTCCAGCGTAGCTAGGGGCTTTCCCGCCAACTAATCTCCAAATTCAGAATTTGGATCCACTCCACGCATTACTGTCATCAAAATCGCGTGGTCATTAGAATTGCTCACCTCCGTAGCAGCAACATAAAACCTTTGCAAGTATGCTTTTAATGACTCTCTTGGAGCTTGGATTACGCTTGATAAGGACATCACGTCCTTTAGGCATGTGGTGTGTATCCTGAATTGTTCTATGAACTTCATTGCTAACTCATCAAAGCTGGATACATATCGAGGTGGGAGTCGAGTAAACCACATGGTGGCAATTCCAGACAAAGTGATCGGGAAGCATCTACACTTGGTAGCATCATTGGCTCTTGCAGAATCCATCATCCATCCATACCTCATCACATGCTGTCTAGGATCGGTCTTCCCTTCATAAGCTGGAATGGCGGGCATGCTGAACTTTCTTGGGTATTCAGCTTGTAGGACGGTATCCATGAAGGGAGTATGGCTCTTCGACACTCCCCAATCTTCATTAGTCAAACCTTGATTCTCTCTCATCAGCTGCCTGATCATAGCTGTCAAATCCGGGGTTTGTATAGAAGAAGGGAGGTTGGATTTCGTTCCATGGGCTTGATTTCTAGTAGATCGATCAGTGGCACCTGCTTGTGTGTCTTCATCCTTGCGGCGTCTATGCTTAGGAGGTTCATCAGCTGAAGTTGAACTATATTCTTCAGAGTAAGGGACAGGGCTGCCTCCGGTATCCTGATGCTGTTGCTGAGTAAGCTGAGCCATGAGATAAGCATTGGCCTGCATTTGCTCAGCAAGTTGCTTCCTACTTTCCTTAAGTTCTCTTATCAAGTCATTGAATTCTGCTCGGGAAACAACTTCTGCTTGGTTTAGGTTGGAAGGCCCTGCACCTGGAGCTACTTGCTGATTGCTAGGTCCAAGTCTTTGCACACTAGCAGTTTCGTGGGCATCCGCATTTTAGGAGGCTGATCTTGTTCGCGGTCTCCCCATGGTAGAGTTATTAGTTGCAACTCTGAGTAGAATAACCAGATGCCTTATGAATGATTATGGATCTCCTTTGGGGGATTTATGAAATCCAGTAACTACAAAGTAGATCCTAATAGCCTGAGAATTCAATTCTCAGTGAAAGCACCAAAATGTTAGCACCAAAATTGGACACTAACACCCTTAGAAAGAGTGTGTAGAGATATTAATGAAGAAAACAAATTTAAACAGAGAAGAGAACATAAATTTAAATGCAGAAAGTAAGAACATCAAATTTATAGTGGTTCGGCATAACTGCCTACATCCACTTTGAAGTTGATTTCCATTGATTTCCTTGATAGTTGATTACAGATACAATCTTTTTTTTGTTACTTGAATACAATTGCAAAGTAAAAGAAATAAGTCTGGAATGAGTCTCGAAAATGGCAGAGTTTCCCTAGTGTTCTCTAGAATCTCATCCCTTTTTCTATGCCCATGCCCCTCTATTTATAGACGAAGGTGGGTTGGACTTCCCTGGTGGGCCAGGTAGCTGAATAACTCGGTCCAAATAGGACATGCTCTGTGTGCCAAACCGAAAACGCCGAACAGTTGGAGGCCGGTCCCTCCTTTCCATGCCAAACGATCCCTGTGTTGCGTGGGAAGAGTGGGCCGAGCGTCAATCA
Organism: Allium cepa; assembly: GCA_030765085.1. NCBI lineage: Eukaryota > Viridiplantae > Streptophyta > Magnoliopsida > Asparagales > Amaryllidaceae > Allium > Allium cepa. The sequence continues at coordinate 112,795,732 of CM060934.1, forward strand.
AGGCCGGACGTGCGGGGGAGAACACCGACCCATCTTTGATTCCGTCCCATCTTTGATTACCGAACCTTCTCGGGAGGCCGAACGTTCCTCATGCCGAACGTTGAGATGCCGAGCAGTATAGAATGTTGGTTTGTGTAACAACCCGCATATTTATCGAGTTTACATTTAAATATTTTTATTTAAATATTAAATCGTTAATCGGATTTTGGTCCGAAAAACTACTTTTTGCAAACGGTCAAATTAGGACTCGAGACCATTTCCATTGAGTTCGAAATGTCGTTTACAACTTTTTAAGTATAAACATCGATAGGTTTGGAGTTAGTGAAATTTCACTAACTTTTCCCGCTTTGGACTTTGGGTTAGTTTAGCCTATTAAGCCCAAGTTCCAACCCTCTTCTCCTCACTCTTCATAAATTTCCTAACTAACTCAAGCTTTAGCATTAATGGTGAAGAGAATGGGAAATTAAAACTCCAAGCTCAAATTCAATTGCAACTCCATCATTCAACTCCAAATTCAAGTATAAGATATTGGATTCAAGCTTTGGATTGCTTCTCCTTGCTTTCAAGCTTCATCTTCATAAAATTTTAGTGCAAAGGTGAGATTTTTATCTCACAATTCTAGTCTATAACTATATTGGACTGTTGGGAATGATTCCCTATCACTTTAGCATGCATATTTGCTTTTGGTTTGGATTGGATTGGCGAAAAACTCCGATTTTTGGTGTTTGGGAGAAATTTCTGCATTTAGGTCGTTCTGGCCGTTTTTAGCTCGCTCGGTGTTAGGTCGTGTGGACCTTAGGTTGTAGGTCGCGTACGAGTTAACCCCTAGGTCGTTCTGGCCATTTTTAGGTCGTTCGGAGTTAAGTCGTTCGTCCATGGGTCGTGAGTCGTTCACGAGTTAACTTTAGGTCGTTCTGGGAGAATTGGCACTTCGGAATTAGGTCGCTCACGAGTTAAGTCGTTAGGTCGCTCGCGAGTTAGTACCATAGGTCGCAGGGCTTTAGGTCATTCTGGAAGTATTGGCACTTCGGAGTTAGGTCGCTCGCGAGTTAAGCCTTAAGTCGTAGGTCGGTCACGAGTTAGGCCTTAAGCCGTAGGTCGCTCGCGAGTTAAGCTTTAAGTCTTAGGTCGTTTCCGACCTATAATCTCCAGGCAAACGTTAAGTCGGCCTGCTTTATCTCGTAGGTCGTCTCCGACCTAAGCTCCTGATAAGTCGTTCGAGTTAGGTCGTTGGACCATTTACCTTAGGTCGCTCGTCCACTAAGTCGGCCTGGTTTATCTCGTAGGTCGTCTCCGACCTAAGCTCCAGATAAGTCGTTCGAGTTAGGTCGTTGGACCATTTACCTTAGGTCGCTCGACTCTGTTAAGTCGTAGGTCGTTAGACCTTAGGTCGCTCGACTCTGTTAAGTCGTAGGTCGTTAGACCTTAGGTCGTTCGCCTTCCTTAGTCGCTCGACCCCTCCACACTAGGTCGCTCGGCTTGCTTGAGTCGTAGGTCGTTGGACCTTAAGTCGCTTGCCTCCCTTAACTCCAGTTAGGTCGCTCGGCCATTGTGTTAGGCCGCGTGAACCCTTAGGTCGTTAGACCTCATTTTGCTTTAGGTCGTAGGCCGCTTGTCTTCACTTAGGTCGTACCGTTTTGGACGGGGCGCTGCCCCCTGGACCCCCGCGACCTGACCGGGCAGGTCGAACCCCGTAAGCGGTGGCGTTGCCCCCGCACCCCCACCTTGGGGGGTTGCCACCCCCCCTGGACCCCCCCTCCGTAGGGGATCTTATCTGAAAAATATTGAGCTGATTTCCTTGGATTTTATTCGCATCTCCGTATGCGATCTTTGTGACTGATTGTTTCTACACTTGCTTATGTGTTTTGTCACTTTATAATATAAAGGTTTCAATACTAGTAGTAAATATCAAAACTCTTTTAACAAACAATTTCAACTCTATTTTTAATAACAAAGCTCTTTTCTTAAACCGTTTTCCAATCTATTAGTATATACAAGCCTTTACCTCACTCGGATGAGAAATCTAATTAAACGACTTAGTAAAACAAGTGGTATGAAACGCTTGCGTTCACTTCGTCGGTTAATTCTTGGACTTGTTCGATTGAACCTCTTATGACAATTTTATTAGTGAAGATTTACAGTTTGTTCGTAAATATTTAAGTTAAGCAAGTGGTTATGGGACATGAAGCTAAACTTCTATATTTACTAGCTTAGTGTAATTGACACTTCTCGTTGATCTTGATGATCGCTTTATGAATTAGACTAGCAATTGCGCGATGTCTCTTTCATTGCAAGGTTAGACTAGACACCACTTGTGTGATTCCATTCACACATACCTTTCTGCTTTTTGGTTAGTCTTGACCTCATTCTGTGTGATTCCACTCACACATGTGGGGTAGCTCCCCATGGTCTTCGGACCGTCATGTGATAGGCCTCTTTCCCTTTTTATGATTTCTAGATTTCTCGTGTTGATTTCTGGAATTTATGTCATTGACTTGTTATGAGTACAAGTTTAGGGTATGATGCCCCCTTCGAATCTTTGAGAAGATTCTTGTGATATTGATTATCTCTTATTGATTGATCTTCTGTTGATCATTATTTACATACTTATAGTGGTATGTCGTTATGGATGTTTATGTTTATGCCATATCTTTTATGTTATATCATGTCATCTGATATTTATAGCTAGACTGATCCGTTTATTATTTTCTTAAATAATACTCGGATCAGACCGAGATGTTACAGGTGCTTCTGCTTGACTTCTTCCCAGGGATTCATCACTCTGACTTTTGGCTAACTGTTTAGATTAGCAGTTTTTGTTGTATACACTTGAGATATAGACTCATAGTTGTATTCTTTTGTATAGCACGTGTTGCTATTCTTTTGTATTATCGTGGATCTTATTGACCACTACTCTGATGTACACTTTCATGTGTTAGTTATATATTCATATCTTCTTCCGCCTTTGTGATATGGATATCTGTGACTGATTTGTGATATGATTATTTCTATGTTTGTTTCCGAAGATTATTTATAGCCACCGTGTGATAAGCAATTACATGGATGGTCGCTCCTCAACAGCCTTATTCTCCGTGCTAGTTGACAGCACTTCTCCGGAGTGTTCTTGGCTAGCGTGGGTATAGAGGTGGGGCGTCACAGTTTGCCAGGCCGAACGTCCAATGATGCCGAACATGCTTTACTACGAGTATTCCCTGTAGGCCGAACGGTATTTACATTGGTCGAACGTTCACTTTGGCCGAACGTTCACCTTGGCCGAATGTACTTTGTGCCGAGCGCTCCTTTTAGACCGTATGCCTACTTTAGGCCGAAAGCGTTTGGGAGGCCGAGTATCCTTTGGGTCCCGAACGTGCCTGGGAGACCGAACCATCTGGGTTCGCCGAACGATAGCTTTGGCCGAGCGTGCTTGGGTGGACGAGTGATCTTCATTCTCCAAATGGTCTTAGGTCGAGCGCCTCCTTTTGGCCGGACGATATTTAATGTCGGGCGCATCTTGATGCCGAACGAGGGGAGTCTGAGTACTAAGTTGCCCGGTTAATTCCCTGGGAAACAACTAAGTAATTAATCTTCAAATTAATCCCATAGATAAATTTTTCTTAATCATTCACATTAATTAATCTTTAATTAATTAATGACATTCAAAGGTGATCCTAGATCACTCTAGTAATTATTTCTTTATTAATCGTATTCAAATTAATTATCCCTAATTATGCACATCTTAAATAATTTAAAGATAATTTCTTTTTCTTTATTTTATACTTAACTACATCTTTTAAACTTCCTTTTGAAGCTATTTTGTAAATTCATTCTAAAATTTAAAAGATTTGAAACATTTTGCGAATCAATTATATAATTGAAAGTTTATAAAATTTCCTTAAACAAAACAATTTTTTTTTAAAACATTAAATTTTGATTATTTAATACTTTGAAACTTATTCAAATTGTTTAAAAATTCTTATTCTTTTAAATTTTAGTTAAACATTCCATTAAACTTCCACTATAAATATATTTAAAACTTAGTTAAACATCCTTTTTAAAACTTATTTATGTTAAATATACTTTTAAACAAGTTTTAAACATCTTCCCCTTTAAAACACATTACCTTAAATCTTTTAAAACTTAAAAAACCTTGTCTGCAACCATTTTGCTTTATCTTCACTTGATTTCCTTTACCCAAATTAAACCTGGTACAACTTCCATTTTTTAACTTGCATTTGATTTTTACTTAACTTTAAAATCAGTATTTTTAAAACTGGTACCGGTTCTAAACTAAAACCAGAAAGCTCCTCACAATAAAACCCGAGCAAACTCTTCAAAATCCCCGAGGAAATCCCACTTTCCATTTCTTTCAAGATTTAGTTTAAGTTTAAAAATTTAAAATCTAGACTAAACACTAACTAACTCTCTTGTCCTCGTTGTTTCGAGCCAAACACAGAGATACGCGAACTTGAAATTGAGACGAAACCATCTTTCCCAAACTTCAACCCATACCAGATATATGTGCACACGCGTGCACATGCATCCAAGCTCCGACCATCGATGATCCATGTCGTGACCACCCTCACATCGACAACCACCCACACAAACGACCTGATCGTTCAGCTACGATGAATCGCCCGTGATTCAAAATCGAACACTTCAAAGCAACAGGCGTTAGAAACTCGATTGACCCAAACACCTACCACCGACAACCAAGGCGACTGGAAACTTCACCCTTCAGACCTCAACCTCGTCATCAACACACGCAACCATCCTATCACACGCAATCGAACTCGATGCTTCGAATTAGACGAGATTACCTCGCAATTAGTCGTGACAGTACAACCTCCAAAAACCCTAGTTCGCACCAGTACGACCACCACGGCCTTCGAGAAAGACAACTAGCATTTTTCTCAACCTTCCCGACCATCATACAAGCTTTGATTCCAATCACGACACCCCTCATGATGACGATCTTTTGAATTCATCAAAAGTCCCAATATCGTTCCGCTTCGATTTTCTCGATCAATAGTTCATTAAAAATCTCGATTCTTCTTTCAAAGTCAGTATCTTCGATGACATTTAAGATGTTCTACCTGAAACTAATATATATGATGTTTGAAATTTTGACATAATTTAAATTGTGTCTGTATTTCCAAATTCCCAGAGAAACTTCGATTTGTTTTACTTAAATCTATTTTTAAAATTTGAATCTTGTTAAAACCAACAATGTTTGTTTAAAGTCTGAAGTTTAACAATAATCAGAGGAGAAGGATTTTGATTTCAAAACATGTATGGAAACCTTATAAGTTAGAACAGAGAACCATGTCTGTTCTCTGACAGGCATAGTCTACTCATACTCATATCTATACCTATCTGCATGCACACAATACTTCATCACTTTTTACTTTAACATGATTATTAAAAAACTAGCTAAAATCCAGGTTCAAAAGCTTACTCACATATTAGTATAAGAAGTTAGTTTACTCACCTTATTTCCAGAATGAACAGAGTCTTCTTTTATTTTGCAACAGGCTTTGATCTGCTAGCTGAAATCTTGTCTTTAATCCTCTTGTTTATATTGATTTGGATTGTTGTCTAAATTGAATTTTTGTTTAAGTTTAAGATGATGCTTACTTCAGATTTACTCAGTTTTCTTTTTTGAATGGACGAACTGGAATGAGAAGTTGATATATATATATATATATATATATATATATATAAAGAAGTTTACAGGGTAATTAAATTTTTGTATAATCCAGGGCAGAGATATTTCTTTGTTCTTGTTTAACTAGCAGATTTTCTACTTTGGTGGCTGATATAATCTTCCTTTTGTGTGCTAGAGATACTAGCATTTATTGCTATTGTCTTTTCTTTTGTTTTTTTCAGTCTACGTACTTATCCTTTATCTTATCCATATTTGTACATACTTGAATATATTTCTTCCTTCTTTTGCAAGTATATTCATATATTTTTTTCTTGTTTCATATTATCATACTCATCCAATTTGATTTTTACATATTTGAATCTATATTTTTCTTTCCTTTAGTCTCATGAATTTCTATAGTTAACATGTTGTTAGATTATAGCTAATGTGTTTACTTTATATTTTACAAAACTATATAATTTATCTTATATATATTTTAGAATTAACCAATTTTAAATGTATCTAGATATTTTGATTACCAGAATTTTATCTGTTTGACTCATATTTTATACTTATATTTTATATTGATAGAATTTGATTCTATTTCAAACATTATTATCCATATATATATATATATATACACACACACACACACCAAACGTTAATAGGATAAAGCATTTTAATTCTCTTATGTAAGATAGATTTTATTGTACATATTTTAAGAGATTTATTTTTAAATTTGATTTATTTTAAAATGATAGGTTTACATTTTATTTAATTGGATTAAATATTTATTAAAATAATGTTGCCAAAACCCCGATCGTCACATTCCTCCCCACTTTGAATCTTTTCGTCCTCGAAAAGGAACGAAGCCAGAATTTATGAAAATGCTTAAAATCAGATAAATAATCTTTGATAATTTTAAAATACTTTTTAATATCTGTATAACAATAATAATACTTTTATAACTCGATGTTTCAACAAGTCCATCCTTTCTCATAGAAATTCGGTCATACGTTGATCAGGCGTAGGACTGAAAATCTATAAATACTTGGTAAACCTGTTTGCAACATCCAGTGAAAATACTTGGAAAATAATTTTATTGAAAATAAAGAAAAGTTTTGAAGATAGAGGAAATATCTTTGGTGAGAATGCTCTGGAAATCATCACTCCCTTCCATGGTCGTAGTTACATCCTGGGTTACGTTGCCATCGCAGCAAAAGTCCATTTAACTGTAGGCACTCCGTGCCCCTCGATTTTGCCATGGAACCTACAACAGATCGCGGTTACATTCCAGGGTTACGTTGCCATCGCAGCAAAAGTCCATGTAACTGTAGGCATCAGCGCCCTGGATTTTCGTTGTCAAAATGAAACTTCTCCACTCCCACATAGGTCGCAGTCTACCGATGTAAAATCAAAAGTAGACTGTTGGCTCTCAGCGGCACACACGACTTTCGCTATGTTACCATAGGTCGCAGTCTACCGATATAAAATCAAACGCAGACCGTTGGCTCTCAGCGGCACACATGACTTTCGCTATGGTCTGCAGTAGATCGCAGTGACATCGAGTTACACTGTCGTCACAGCATAACCCAAATGCCTCTATAGGCATCAGCGTCCCTCAACTTTCGCTACACACTACTCATAACCCTCAGGAACTAGTTTTATTCGGACTCCTCACAGGATCAACTTTAGAACCCTCCCCCCTTAGGTTTCAAGGCAGCACCACCCAGTGGCACTCTTGAGAAGTTCATTTCAAGGGAGCGCCTTTTTCCCCAGAGCCGTTATCAAAACACTTTATACTATACACATATAGTATCTTCCAAATCATACACCTAGTATAGTCTCATATAAATCTCCTTTACACAAAATCTATTATCCCAAAATCGATAATCCTCAAACTAGGCTTTCTAAATTCGAATATTGATTTTACCCAAAAATCAAAGCCTTTCCAAATCCAAAGGTTCCCAAAACCTTTTTCCAGAATTTTCATAAGATCCTTTATATATATGTGTGTGTGTGTGTGTAATTTTTTTTAAAAACTTTGGATCATTTCAAACTTGTATAAAACCCTTTTTATACTTCAAATACTTTCAAAAACCATTTTCTTACGGCCGTAGATTCAACAAGGGAAGATTTATCTTATATAACAAAGATATATAGCTTTGTTCATTCAAAAACAAATATTCAAACTTGATTGCTCTTTTCAATTTCAATTTCATTCAAATCCGTACGATGTACACTTATCATTCGCATGCCACACCAATCTGATTGCTCACTTAATCACACAATTTCACTTCCGAACTAGTATCGTCCACCCGACTTCCTAGTGCGGGCACAGATCTGGTTTCTTAATCAAAAACCATCATTCTCCTTATATAGCCAAAACTATGATCGAGAATATCCAGAACCAATCAACAATCCATATCCAGGCTCGCCATCGAAAATCGAGTGAAAAATCCCAACTCGGACTGATATAACTATCTCGAAATTCTATGCTCGAATCTGGATCAAATCACTATGCGAATAGAATAATATACGTACATCCTACGTATTTAACTTCATTGATTATTAGCCAAATCAATTTCCATTCCATTCACATTCACTTTGATTTTATTCACTTATTCACATTTGCCTTAATCCCCATTTAGATTATCACTTCAATTCTTATCTCAGTTGGGTATTTAATCGACAATAGTTTAAACTCTGTCCAGCTTGAATTTAGAAAATAGCTTGAAAATTTTAAAATAGATAAGTAGTTGAAAAATAATTATTAGTTTGCAAAATAGCTTGAAAATTTTAAATAATTGCAAAATAGTTGTAAAATAGAAATTAATTATAAAGTAGTTGAAAAACAGTAATCAGTTTATAAAATAGTTGAAAATTTTCTTAACAGTTCCAAAAATAATTGTAAAATAAGTATAAGATAGTTTGTCTTTTAAAAAAAACATAGTATAGTAAGTAGCTTGAAAAAATAGATTTATATTAAAACCATTCATTCTGAAAATAGTCCAAAGCCAAACTGTTTAATTCCCAATCTCCATTCTTATCAATTCAATTTAAATTTCCACTTCCATTTAAATTGACCCAATTCCAATTTAAATAACTCCAATTTCCATTGGACTTGATTGTCTCCAATCCAAGTTGAATTAATTCTCAATTTCTTTCCTACTTCAAATCAAATTCCATTTGATTTAAACATATTCACTTTAACTACAAATCCCAAATCATTCAAATTAATTTAGACTTCCTTTCAATTGAATCCTCTTTAATTTCAAATCATTTTAGTTTCTATGTATTAGCCCAATTCCCATTTAAACGTGAACCCATCAAACTTCAATTTCATTTCAAACCAACTCAAATTTTCCATTCAATTTTTTTTTAAACTTATCCGTCTTCAATCAGAATTCTAATTAAATCAAATTTAATTTGAACTAATTCGATTCAAATTTCCAAATTTAAACCATCTCGAATTATACAATTTCGAGTTAAATTTCCAAATGTTGATTTAACCCTTTAAATTAAATTAATCTTATATTTTTTTTTGTAAAATCAATAATCCAAATCTTCAAATAATTTAATTCTGAGTCCAATTCTCAAAATTCCATTTTAAATTATCTTTACTTACTTATTTCAAAGATCAAATAAAAATTCAAAATAATTTTTTTATCTTAAAAATTCAACTTATTACCTAATTTTATCTTCCAGTTTTGAAACCAGTTCTTAAACAAGTTTAATTTACAAATTCAATTATTCAAATTTTCAGTTCAAAGTAATTCCATATCCTTAAAGTTTAATTTCCTTTTTATCTCAACAATGGATATATTACCACACTTCATTTCTCATTTATTTAAACAAATCCAATTCGCAATTTAAAGATTATTAATAACAATAGGATAATATTATCCAAATTATTTTAAATCACCCATACATTTCAAACTTACAGATCTCAAACCCATTTTGAGATCACCCAAACTCCCAATTAAATTAACCCTTTAACTTCCCAAGTTAAATTCCAATTTCATATTGAAATTTCCAAATCAGGTTGTCCATTTAAACTTATTTAACTTCCTCTCAGTTAAATTCAATTTACCTTATCCAGTCAAATTTACACAATTTGAATTTTCCATTCAAATCTTATACTTCAAATTTATAATCTTCCCACTTAAGTTTAATCCTTACTTCACTTTGGGTTTTACATCACATTCCAAGGAAAATTCAAAACTCAACCTTAGGGTTTATTTCGTATTTATTTCCTTTACACACCAGGTTACTTTCAAATTTTAAACCACCTTTGGTTTTAAATTCAAACAAATTCTTTTAAGATTTTCAAACGACTCTTGTTTAATCAAGCTCTATCATTCAAATAATATTAAATAACATTATTTATTATTTCTTCATTACTTTGAAACAAAATTTTCAAATTCTAGACCTAGATTTAAAACTCCATAATTCAGATCAACTCCGGTTCCAATTTATAAGTCATACTTGGCTATATGTTTTACTTCTTTAAAACATTTCATTTTGCTTACTCATTAATTATTAAACACAACTATTATTTATGATAATTAACCAAGATTATCATATCTGAAACCATTCATTATCATCTAATTTTGAAACACTTCTCCAATTCAAGAATTCAATTTCAGTTTGAATTCATTTCAAACTTATCTTTATTTAATTTCAGTTTGGTTGTATTATATTACTTATTAATTTAATTCTAATAATTTAACAGCCAATCACCTTAATATTTATTAGAAGGAAATATTGCTTTATATATCAAAATATATTCTTATATGAAATCAATTTAAATCTTTATATAAGAAAATAACAAGTACTCGCTTATATATATATATATATATATATATATATATATATATATATATATATATATAGACACACACACACTCAACTCATTCTAGAGTACTTCGGACTCTATTTAATGAGTAATCCCCACCAGAGCCAAGGTTCTCGGTTAACCTTTCAGCTCTGATACCAACTGTAACGACCCGAAATTTTCAAACCCGAAAATTCCAGATAGTTAGGAAAAGAAGAAAGAGATAGAAGAAGAAGAAGAAGAAGAAGTACAGAAACACCAACATCTCACATTCGCAGCGGATAAAATATAATAATAAATAATTACAGTTTACAAAAGAATGCTATATCTGTCAGTTACATTTTAATACATCAGAGTTACACATATATAGAGACACTGGATATACACAATTATCATGTCACAGATATACAACAATATATTACAGCGGAAACCCTCCATACGTTCTTGCCATCCAGCTCGCCTCATGAGATCCAGAACGTCCTTACCTGAAAATCTGTAATACTCGGTCTAACCCGAGCATTACATCAAAGTAACACCCGGGTCAGGCTGGAAACCAGCGTGAGAAAACCCATCTATCATGAAGTACCAATACGATATACTTATTTAAAACCCAGGGTAACTCATTCATCACTACAAGCTCACAACTTGTTATGGTTAACACATATTTCCACAAATCATTCCCTGAGTACCTTTACTTAGTTTTAAAATAGTCCAGTCGTTTCATTTATTCCACTTCAGCCTGTTGATTTTCTATAACAACCCATAAAGAATCGTTGTAGGTTACCAATCGAAGTGGGTTCGAGTATTTCTAATACCCGATCCCGGTCTCTTCGAATTCTTAACCCAAGTTATTCAAATGAAATACGATTCAAACTTAAATACAGGGTGTCATATTATATCACATAGTATCACACATCACATACTAGAGATATCAACTAATCTAAGATACACAATACCATTTAATCATTCATAATCAAGATTAATTAACCATGCCATCTCTAATTAATTTAATTAACTACCATGGAATTAGATCATTTACTTTAAAATCTTGCTTATTAATTAACTACAAACCAGTTAATCGTCTAAAAATCACCCATCCTGATTAATCCTCCTTGATTAATCATTCTTAGCTTACATTAAGTAATTAATCTTTAAATCAATCCCATAGATAAATTTTTCTTAATCATTCAGATTAATTAATCTTTAATTAATTGATGACATTCATTAGTGATCCTAGATCACTCTAGTAATTATTTCTTTGTTAATCGTATTCAAATTAATTATCCCTAATTATGCTCATCTTAAATAATTTAAAGATAATTTCTTTTTCTTTATTTTATACTTAACTACATCTTTTAAACTTCCTTTTGAAGCTATTTTGTAAATTCATTCTAAAATTTAAAAGATTTGAAACATTTTGCAAATCAATTATATAATTGAAAGTTTATAAAATTTCCTTAAACAAAACAATTTTTTTACAACATTAAATTTTAATTATTTAAAACTTTGAAACTTATTGAAATTGTTTAAAAATTCTTATTCTTTTAAATTTTAGTTAAACATTCCATTAAACTTCCACTTTAAATATATTTAAAACTTAGTTAAACATCCTTTTTAAAACTTATTTATTTTAAATATACTTTTAAACAAGTATTAAACATCTTCCCCTTTTAAAACACTTTACCTTAAATCTTTTAAACTTTAAAAACCTTGTCTGCAACCATTTTGCTTTATCTTCACTTGATTTCTTTTACCCAAATTAAACCTGGTACAAGTTCCATTTTTAAACTTGCATTTGATTTTTAGTTAACTTTAAAACCAGTATTTTTAAAACTGGTACCGGTTCTAAACTAAAACCAGAAAGCTCCTCACAATAAAACCCGAGAAAACTCTTCAAAATCCCCGAGGAAATCCCACTTTCCATTTCTTTCAAGATTTAGTTTAAATTGAAAATTTTAAAATCTGAACTAAACACTCACTAACTCTCTCGCCCTCACTGTTTCGAGCCAAACACAGAGATACGCGAACTTGAACTCGAGACAATGCCATCTTTCCCAAACTTCAACCCATACCAGATATATGTGCACACGCGTGCACATGCACCCAAGCTCCGACCATCGATGATCCATGCCGTGACCACCCTCAGATCGACAACCACCCACACAAACGACCTGATCGTTCAGCTATGTCGAATCGCCAGTGATTCGAAATCGAACACCTCAAAGCAACAGGCGTTAGAAACTCGATTGACCCAAACACCTACCGCCGACGATCAACGCGACTGGAAACTTCACCCTTCAGACCTCAACCTCGTCATCGACCCATGCAACCATCCTATCACTCGCAATCGAACTCGATGCTTCTAATTAGACGAGATTACCTCGCCATTAGTCGCGACAGTACAACCTCCAAAAACCCTAGTTCGCACCAGTACGACCACCACTACCTTCGAGAAAGACAACTAGCATTTTTCTCAACCTTCCCGACCATCGTACAAGCTTCGAGTCCAATCACGACACCCCTCATGCAGACGATCTTCCGAATTCATCGAAAGTCCCAATATCGTTCCGCTTCGATTTTCTCGATCAATAGTTCCTTAAAAATCTCGATTCTTCTTTCAAAAATCAGTATCTTCGATGACATTTAAGATGGTCTACCTGAAACTAATATTTATGATGTTTGAAGTTTTGACATAATTTAAATTGTGTCTATATTTCCAAATTCCCAGAGAAACTTCGATTTGTTTTACTTAAATCTATTTTTAAAATTTGAATCGTGTTAAAACCAACAAGTTTAACAATAATCAGAAGAGAAGGATTTTGATTTCAAAACATGTATAGAAACCTGATATGTTAGAACAGAGAACCATGTCTGTTCTCTGACAGGCATAGTCCACTCATACTCGTATCCATACCTATCTGCATGCACACAATACTTCATCACTTTTTACTTTAACATGATTATTAAACAACCAGCTAAAACCAGGTTCAAAATCTTACTCACAGATTAGTACAAGAAGTTAGTTTACTCACCTTATTTCCAGAATGAAAAGAGTCTTCATTTATTTTGCAACAGGGTTTGATCTGCTAGCTGAAATCTTGTCTTTAATCCTCTTGTTTATATTGATTTGGATTGTTGTCCAAATTGAATTTTTGTTTAAGTTTAAGATGATGCTTACTTCAGATTTACTCAGTTTTTTTTTTTTTGAATGGACGAACTGGAATGAGAATTTGATATATATATATAAAAGAAGTTTAGAGGGTAATTAAATTTTTGTACAATCCAGGACAGAGATATTTCTTTGTTTTTGTTTGACTAGCAGATTTTCTACTTTGGTGGCTGATATAATCTTCCTTTTGTGTGCTAGAGATACTAGCATTTATTGCTATTGTCTTTTCTTTTGTTTTTTTCAGTCTACATACTTATCCTTTATCTTATCCATATTTGTACATACTTGAATATATTTCTTCCTTCTTTTGCAAGTATATTCAATTTTTTTTCCTTGTTTCATATTATCATACTCATCTAATTTGATTTTTACATATTTGAATCTATATTTTTCTATCCTTTAGTCTTATGAATTTCTATAGTTAACATGTTATTAGATTTTAGCTAATGTGTTTACTTTATATGTTACAAAACTATATAATTTATCTTATATATATTTTAGAATTAACCAATTTTAAATGTATCCAGATATTTTGATTACCAGAATTTTATTTGTTTGACTTATATTTTATACTTATATTTAATATTGATAGAATTTGATTCTATTTCAAACATTATTATCCATATATACACACACACGCACACACACACACACACACACACACACACACCCCAAACGTTAATAGGATAGAGCATTTTAATTCTCTTATGTAAGATAGATTTTATTGTACATATTTTAATAGATTTATTTTTAAATTTGATTTATTTTAAAATGATAAGTTTACATTTTATTTAATTGGATTAAATATTTATTAAAATAATGTTGCCAAAACCCCGGATCGTCACAGTAGTGGTCGCGTATATAGGGATACAAGTATGACAAGGCACATGGGGCAATACCCAAGGTAGTGAAACTACCGTTTGCCTGATCCGGACTGGTGTGAACGCATCGCCGCAACGATCGCAACACCGCGAAACAATACTCCCAATTCAAGGGTGCACACAAATCAATAACAAGTAATGAGTAGTTTACGAAGAAGTGTGTTCGCTCGAGGTGGCTAACCCCATTTGGCCCGGCATAGCTCATGTATTAGCCATTTCCAATTTGACACAAGTGTCAAGGCTATCCATTATCATTCTCTTTCTTCAATCATAACGTACATCATTCCAACCACTTCATTCTGAATCACACTCCGCGTATAGTTATTAAAGTGGTATTCGGTTTAGACAGTGAGTATGTCATTAACCGATTCTGGTTTCTTTAATAACTTTCGTAATTATTACACCGATTGGTCGTTTAATAAATTTCAAAATCAAATCAATTTCAATCTCACTTAGAATTTGAAAACCAATATTTCATTTGTCTTTCTATATCAGTTTCTATAATTTACGTTTCAAAACTTCCAAATTTACCATTTCAAAACTCTATAATTCAACCTCAATTTTTATTTAAAACAATTCAAATATTGATTTAAATTCATATATAAGTTTCATTTCATAATCATTCAAATTAAGTTAATTTAACATTCAAAACAATTTAAATTCATTGATCGACTTCATTCAATATTAGTTAAGTTAATTTATCATTCAAAACAATTTCTATTTAATTTCCAATTCATTAAATCAATTTAAGTTTTCCTATATCATATCAAACTTCCAAATTAAATTAAATTAAATTCGTCAAATCAAATTCTTTAAATTTCAAGTCTTATATTAAGTTCAATAAATCACATTTTATTTCTTGTTGAAGAAATTCGATTTCACTGATTTACTTATTTAATTTTAACAAATTTCCAAAACTTAATTATTACAGAACTCAATTTCACTTATTAAAGAATTTCAATTATCAAAAAATTCAATTTTATTTAATTATTAAATAATTCAATCTCATTAAATTATTAAATAATTTCAAAACTTAATTATTAAATAATTTTAACACTTAATTATTAAATAATTTCAAAACTTAATTCAATCATTTCTTAAATTAAACAACGTTGTTTCATCAATTACTTTGTTAATATTTTGTTTTAGATTATTAAATATTAACATTTAAATTTCACTAGAATTCAAATTCCAACTTCATTTAAAACCCTTATTATTTTATTCAAATAAAATCTTTATTTTTATTTTTAAATCAAATTATTGACGAATCGGGTTTTTATTTAATTCTCTATCCTAAGTCAAAGTTTTATTTGGGTATTTATCATTTCAACCCGATTCTATTTCAATTCAAAAATCAAAGCATAGCAAAGGGAACTTGCAGTGTGATAACTGGGATGGTGTCAAAGTAAATAAACAAGCAACATCAAACATCAATAACAAACCAATAATTTATTTAAATAATCCTGAAATAATCGTATTAATTTACATTGTTGTTTTTGCAAATTAATAAAATTATTTCTAGACTCTACACTATCATTTCATGTAGATTAAAGATTATTACACTAATATTTATACGGTTCTTCAATTGATATCTATTATTCAATTTCATACTACATCGATTTAAACAACATGCATTTAAATGGTTCAAGGTGTAATTAACCATATTTCTACAGGTCAATTTATTTAAACATTTAAAGGGATCATATTATGCAAATGTCATCTAATCAAATTTAACACATATATCAAATCTAACTATCCTACTTCAATTTCAAATTATTTATCACTTACAACATTAACAATTTAACGTCCAATGTCAACATCAAACAATCAATCATTTATCAACCAAACTGGATTATCATTGTACAAATAACAGATAATGGTGTCAAATATCACAGGTGAATTGATACAGTTAATAACATATATATAACAGTGTAAATAACTAACAGCGGCATACTTCAATTGTCATTTCAATTGAAATCAAATTTAATAAATAAAGAACATTAATCGTGAGTGATTGCTTACCTTTCGAGGCTGGAGATGAATGTGAATGAAAAGAGTTACGAATCCAAACACGAATTCCAAAGCAAATAGGATTGGCACGAATTTGACGAACACGGCTGATAGATAAGGAATCGATGAGAACGAAACAAATCAATTTTGACATCAATTGAAAATATATCCATTCAAAAAGAAATCAACATTTTCTTAAGAAACGTCATTTGCTCCTTTAAAAATTCTTTAAATAAAAGTTAACACTTATATATGGTTTTAAATATATATACAAACCTTTTATACTAATATATATATATATATATATATAAATAAAATTGTCTCAACAATACATATATACATATTAATATACTTTATATAGCTTTTATAAATATCCAGAAATCTACCTGACTCACATATGCAGACTTACTAATATGTATTATAGATTCGAAACTTGTATAAAAACTTATATATAAATATGCAAAATTTCTTCTCTGGGAATATAAGAAAACCCAAACTTGTTCAAAAATAAAATAAAATAAATTTGTACATGAATTAAACTACGCACACCATGCGCCAGATACACCTATAAACAATACATGTGAATCATCTACATAACATAAACAAGCACTGGCAAAAATGTGTTTGGGAATATTTATACAGTTTGTATTCATAACTTGTACTCAACTATAACTCAGATGCAATATATGTAAACCATGTATAACCTATGTACATAAAATCCTAATATCTTCTTATATAGGAATAAGTCAACATCTCATTATAATAAAACTCTAAATGTACGCTCTTAAGTATCTAAAAAAAATCTGACATCTTATAAATAGATTGTAGCTAATAGATATACAGATCGAAACACACTATATATAATAACATATCAAAGCTAATATACAGTACTTACATTTATACATAGCTTGGATAAGAAGTGGATCGGAGAGGGGACATGCGGAAGGTGTGCGTCTGGAGGACTCGGCAGAAGTGCGGCCAGAGGTGGATGGAAAAACAACGGCGAGGCTTGGGTTTGGGACGTGGCACTCGAGGTTGGATGAGGCGGCGTCGCTGTCAAGGCAGATACGAGGTCGAGATGTGGAGGTGCGGTGTGTGTCTCCGGTTGGCGGAGGTGGTGAAGCAAAGCAGGTCAATGGGTGGCGGGCGTGGGCTGGAATGTAGGCGGCTCGTGGTGATGACTTGTTGTGGCCGAGACAAGGTGGCCGAGGAGGGAGAAGAAACGTGCATGGCCCAGCAAAATATAAGGAAGAAATGGTGGATCTGGAAGTAGAAAAATGGAAAGAAAGAGGAGAAAGAGAAGTACAGAAAAATAAATGCAAAGTTGAAAATTGAAAATATGCAGAAGATATATAATGCGAACAGATTAAATTTTGGAAAGGAATTTAAAACTTTGGGAAATCAAACGTCGAACATTTACTCAGCAATTAATAAAGATGAGTGGTTATTTAATTTCGGCTGATAGATAAATGAAATGCAAGTCAAAAGGAGGTTACCGATACGGTAATCGTTTTATTGGTTTCGTATTGTATCAGTCCCCGAAATATACAAATGAACATATTGTGAAGATTAGCACGACGAGATGGTCAAAACGGTATACAGATAATCAGTGGTACGGTTGAATTATAAAAATTTGAATTTTCTATTAGCGGAAAATGCAGCAAAAAACGCAGAAAAATAAGATCGACAGAGCTAAAGAAGTCCGAATTTGAAAAAACGAAAAATTACGTCTCAGTCAGCAGATGATTTAGAATTTTCCTATGTAAAAATATTCAGGTTTCAAAAATATTTTATTTTCATCAATTCCTAACTGATTAAATTGAAATAAAATTACATACGAAAATAAGGTTTCATATTTTCGGATGAAAATTTACCAGTTGCTATGTTTAACTAGACGCATTTCAGAGATTAAATTTTTATTTTAAAAATTTTACTATTTAAAATTTTACAAAAATTTCAATTTAATAAAACAAATAAAATTATTAAAAATTTACAGGTCGTTACACATCTATACTATAATATTATTATTGAGTTAGATTTTAAGAGCACGCATGCCTCCTTTATATTTTGAGAAATGAACGGTGACGTTTTTTATTTTTTTCTGTTCTAAACTTTGAAATGTGATAACTTTTTCTACATTAGTTGGATTTAAGAACCGATTTCACCATTAAATCTCAAATTTAATATGCTTTCCAATGATATCCGTTGTTGATAGCTAAAAATAATTTTTTTTAAAATCATATTTTTTCGGATTATTCATATAATTAAAGTTATTAAATCTGTTTGACTTTATTTCTTTTAACTAATCTATGTGGTTGATTGTTTTTGAAAATTTCCAGCCACTGATTCCACTTTCGCAAATTGCAGTTAAGTCTGGTGAAATCTAACATTACCATAATACAGCAACAATGTTAGATAGAATTAGAAATGGAACCAGAAAGCTCAAAAGCATCAAAAATAATTATATGCTTCTTATTATATTGAATTTGCTTTGACTATAAAAGAAATACAATGATATTATTTACATTAAAATAAATATTGTTGAATAATGGTTGTTAGTTCCAACACTTCAGACATAAAAATAAGTATACTTTAGATTTAGCATATTTTTCACAAGAATCGTTCAAAACAGAAATAAATCTCTTTATCCTCTAATCTTATCATTCTACAATAATACGATGCTGCATAATGTGTTCCTAGACATAGTCAGTTATGGGATCATCATCAACACTTACGTTCTCATGAATCATGTCAACGTTGCTTTTGGCATTTTTGGATCAATGATCAAGTGTAAGCCAAACGTTGTAACCTGCACTGCTCTTATATATAGTTACTACCGAAGCAGCAAATGGAATCAACGACATCAAGTATCAAAGGAAATGATTCATAAAGGTATCTCACCAAATAAAGTTACATATAATACCGCTGATGCACATAATAAATTTATATGTGTATAATTTATATGTGTATTATGTGAAAATTTTATCTTTGAAATCATTTTTTCTTGATATTTTGCAATTGTTTATCAAACACCAGTACTATCTGCATTACTGTTTTCAAATATTTATACATAAGTTTTAGAAAAAATGCAAACTTATTTGAAAATTGATAAAAAAGATCACTATTTCTTAATCAATGAACCATATAATCATTTAAACATGTTAAAATGATAAGAGGTTGAGTGCAGTCCGTATGCGAAGCACGGATTCGCACTAGTTCCCTTGTAAAGTGCTTTTCTGAAATGGATTTTCCACCATAATTGATGAGATTAAATGTGCCTACTTGACAAAGTTCTATGGCCAACAAGGAAAAAGTAACTGAGTTATTGGTGAAAGAATAGTAGGCTTGAGAATTTCATACAACATGTTTGCAATCAAAATATCATACTTAAATGCTACTTAAGATAAAAACTAGGTAAGTGCACAATGTAATGTTTTGTTCAAAACATCAAATTGTTATATGCTTATGTTTTCTATTGCCTACACCACACACCATAATCAAAATTGTTTCCATTGTTTGGGGATGTAACCGAGCAATAAAAATTTGGAAATAATCAGCAAATAGAATACTTTACCACCAACTCCCAACGAAACAAGCAGCGGATTGCTACTAGAGCTCATTGCTCATAGTGGAAAACATAAAACATCGAGGAAAGAGTACTAAATTATTGGTGACAAAATAGTAAATAAGTAGGCTTAAGAATACAACTTGTTTGAAACCAAAGTATCATGGATTGAATAACTATAAGCTTATAACCATTATGATTCACATGAAAATTTCTTGCAAATAACATACCGGAATAGCCCAACATGGTATTGTATCTCCTTTAAATGGATATCTCAGATCCGTCAACATATCTTTGGCAATAAAACGATAGAATGATTCTATTATATTTAAGACTGCATCAATCACAATAAGTAATGCCCAGATTAACCAGTAATGCAATTGCAAGTGGAATTTCAGCACTCTTTTTGTCCATGAGACTTAATGGTATGAGCACTAACTGAAAATCTACCATCCTTTCCTAATAAATATTCAAATTTACGATTTAATTAATACATGGACACAAAAAGAATTTTAAAAAAAAAAAATTCGTGAAATACGAACACCTAATAAAAGTATATTGTTATGTAGGTAGCCTGTCACCTTTAACAAATTTATAAAGTTTAAATTAATATTTGTTTTAGGATTATTGTAGCTTAAATCAACCACCGGCATGCTCATTTCATTCTACGGTTCCACTGGATCGAAAAATTCCTCTATAGCAATAAACTTTCCAACAGATGATTAAACAAGGATCTCAGGTTGGGCCTAAAAGGAAGTTTTTGCTTAATGCAATGAATCGGAGCTCAGACCACCGATCGATGAATTTGGGTATTGATCCGAACTGGAACAAGTGAAACCTCACTGAGTATGGAAAGCCAAGAAATGGACGCATTGAGGCGACCAATTAGGCCAGGCGATCCATCATGAGGATCACCGAGGGAGAGGGCGATGACTCTATTTTCAGCGCAGAAAACGCCATAAAGAGTACAGGGATCGGTGATGAAGCCCTAGCTGTCCAAAAACCGAGAGCCTGGAAGATCGGATAATGTTTACGAATCGATTGCAGCTCGAGGATTTGTGAAGAAATTTTATTTTAATTGGTAGAATATATTTTTTGGAGATGGAGTAGGTTTGGAGTGAACTAAAGAATACTAATTTGGGATTTAGAGTATAGGAAGAAAGCGGAGAGGAAAATTTTCAATTAAAAGAAAAAGCGGACAGTGAATTATTTTGATCAGCCCACTCAAAATTTTGCTAAAGCGTTGTTTTTAATGTATTTCCCTTTTTATGTTTGGATAACAAGACGTTTGAGAGAAAACTGATCGGTTAAAGTTTGTGTTTTGTTCGATGCATCAAACGTGGTTCTACGCAATTGCAGTTCGTTATAATCGTTTATCGTCTAAATCCATATTCAAAAACAATTGAGAAATACCATTTTTGAGATCGGCGCTATCCACACGGACGCACCCTATAAAGGGACGCTGCTCTCTTGGACCTCCATGGTCTGATCGGCCAGTTAAAGTTTGTTATTAATTATAAATTATTATTCGTTTTAATCTGTAAAGAAATACTAAATATGTTCAGAAAATTTAACGTAAACATACGAGTAAAAAAAACTTCTAAAACAATTTAAATCTATTTTAGAAAATTTTAAAAATTTTAAAATATGAAATATGAATATGAAATATAAATATTAATCGTAATTATTAAATATCAAATACAAAATAACAAATGTTACTTGTTAATTATGAATATTAATTTCTTGTTAATTATTAATTTTTAAATATACTCTTAATTATTAATTATTTGATATAAACTATTTCATAGTAATTATTAAATATTAAGTATTGCTTCTTATTTATTAATTATTTGTTATCAAATTATCACTTATTACTTGTTAATTATAATTGAATATTAATTATTAATTACTAATTATTATGTGCACATTATTAATTATTAATTATTACTTCTTAATTATAAATGAATGTTGACTATTAATTATTTATTAGTAATGATTTAATATTAATTATTAATCATATTTATTAAATTTTAAGTGTAACTAATAAATATTAACTATAATTTACTGATTATTAGCAATTAATTATGATAGATTATTAAATATAAAAAATAATTATTCATTATAGATAATGATTAGTAATTATAAATTACTTATTAATTGTAACGACCCATAAATTTTTAATAATATTTATTTGCTTTATTTATATGTTTAATTGGAATTTTGTGAAATTGTAAATAATAAAATTTTAAAATAAAAATTTGATATTTGAAATGCGTCTGATTAAACATAGTAAATGGTAAATTTTCGTCAGATAATATGGAAGTTTATTTATGTGTGTAATTTTATTTTAATTCCAATCGGTTAAAAATCGATGGTAATAAAATATTTTCCAAAACTTAATATTTTTGCATAGAAAATTTGTAAATCATTTTCTGAGCAAGACATCATATTTCATTTCTTCGAATTTGGACTTCTATTGCTCTGTTTAACTTATTTCTAGCAAATTTGCAACATTTTCGGTACCGATTATCAACTTTTGATACGGTGATCGTACCACTGATATTTGTATACCGTTTTGATCGTCACGTTGTGCTGATCTCTACGGTACATTCGATTGTCAATTTCAGAGTTCGATGTGCAGTACAATCTGTGAAACGATTTTCAGTATCGGTATCCGTTTTAAAACTTTTTGTTTTCCTTCTGTCCTTTCGTTGTCTGCCGTGTAAACCAAAGAGCCGTTTGCATTTATAATTCTTGAAATTCAATTCTACCTTTCATTATTACCCGGTTTCAATGTGCATATGGGGCTCGTCCTTTCAATTTCCCTTTTGTTCGGCTCTGACACATTGTTTTGAAAGAAACACTACTGTTTTTTTATAAAGTTATAATTTCATACCGGATGACATTCTCATATTTGCTCACTTTCCTTTCCTCTTGGTTCTCTCTGTCTCTTGAAGAAAAAAATGGCTGTTGCATATCTATTCAAAGTCGTCCACCTCATTGCTTTGTCAACTTGTCCGTGTCTCCACTTTTTGATCTGAAGCCTCCATCACCTCTCCGCCTTCTTCCACTAGCCGTTGACGTCCTCGTCCATAAGCAGACTCGCCACCATTCACCGACCACCGGCCTATGCCTTCACATGTAGAGTACAGCCTGCGCATCCCTCTCCTCTTCCACCTTGCCGTCACCACCGAACTTCGGCCTTCCCCTCCACTCTGCGTAGCCACCCATCCCTTCATGTCGCTTCCATTGTCGAACCCAAGCATGCGTGCGTGCGGCCTCTCAATTGTTATTAAGGTATATTATATATATGTGTGTGTGTGTGTTTTGGTTTTATTATCTTTTGAAATATATGACTTTAAGGATAAACTAACTGTTATCGGTATTTCTTCAAACTTTGGTCTAATATTGTTCCTTCAGTTACTTTCCTTTTTTTTGCAGTGGCAAGTGTATATAAAAGATTTGTATACAAATGGTTTTATATAAATGTATTTTATTTATGGCATATAGATCTATGTCAGCCCTCACACATATGTTTACAATATGAGTTGTATATGTATAAAGTGTATATATTTGAGATATGAATTAGTATGCTATGCTTTAATGCAAAAATTTACAACATTTTTTTTGGGGCTGCATTACATAATATATAAGTAATATACTCTATATATGTTATACGGTTATATATATGTTATATATATTTTGCATGACTTGATTTTTCACGTACATATGTTTTACTATTAGATAGTGTATAGTCAAGCTTACATTTGTATATTGTTAATATGGTCAGTATATATACTATATAAGTTTATATAAAATTTTGTTTTAAATATTAATGTTAAAGATATAGCATGAATGTAAGTATGTGGTATTTTAATAAAAATAAATAAAGGAGTATAGAGCTTTACTGGTCTTTGAATATGACATGTATATATCGACTTTAACATGTATTTGTCTTAATAAATAATGATATACATATATATAGTTCACATATTTATTGGCCTGAGATCTGACTTGCTTTGGTATAGTTGTTCAAAATGCTTGTATTAAATGTTATGGTAGATATTTAAAATGTATCAAGAATACTGCAGCTTGCTTCAAGGCATTTTGCATATATATATATATATATATATATATATGAAATGTCTATTTTAAGTTTATATATATATATATAAAGTCATTTTATAATATAGTTCTTTATGCAGAGTTTATACATGCTATGTCCTACTCTACAAATTTCTTGTACATGCTATGTGTTTTGTCTATGCATGGCCGTGTATATATATGATCGGCTGAAGTAACATATTTGTTATTAAATATTTATTTTAAATATATATATATATATACATATTAGCCTACACATATATGAGTACGTATCTTTTTAGTTTACATATTATAAAGTATCTGAAGTTATATTGACTTATAAAATTTGGTTTTGAATATAGTAGGAACTATATACTAGTCTATATATCTATCTTCTTGAATAAGTATTGAATATAAATATATATAATGTATATAAATGTTTGATTTTTCTATGCGTGCTTTAATTTGAAACAGTGTATTTTGAAATAAATATATATTTATCTATTTTACGAAACAATGATTTTAAATATATCTATGATGATATTTTGTTTAATATGTGTTAAAAATAAAAACATTGATATGTATAAGTTTGAATATGTTTAGGTATAATTTTTTATATAAGTTATATATATACTTTGATTGTATATTTGAGTTTTAAAATAGTGACTTTGAATTTTATTGCCTTAAATAAAAATATTGATTTAGGGAAAATTTATAATATATATATATATATATATATATATATATAATTTCAGTTATATCAGGATGGTTTAATTCGTTTTCATCAATTCTTATCTATCGGCTTTGGTCGTTGAATTCTTGCCCATCTTGTGTCGCTTTGGAATTCGTGTTTGGATCCACATTTCACTTCCATTCCCGTTCATCTCTCTAGCCTCGAAAGGTGAGAAATCACTCAAGATTAACGTTCTTATATTTATTAAATTTGATTTAAATTGCAACGACAATTGAAATATGTTGCTGTTAGTTATTTACTTGCTATATATATGCTATTATCTATTTCCGTTCACCTGTGACATCTGACACCATTATCTGTTATTTATATTGATGATATATGTCGGTTATATTATTATCATATCTGTTATCACTCTGCAAGTTCCATGTTAGTATAGAATTCACTGTGGGTTGAAATGATACATACCCGAACGGACTTTAGAATAGGAGAAAATCATTATGGGCTGAAATGATTGACCCAGGCGATTTTCATTTGAATTGAATTTGGGATTGCGGGTTGAAATGATATATAACCGTATACATTTAAATTACGGATTGAAATGGTAAATATCTGTATCACTTGACCATAGAATAGAAAATTATATACAGACACCGCTGGTCTATATATAAATATTTCGAAAAGGGTTTCTATGGTTATGGAAAGAAATATATGGTTTAACAAATATTGATTTTTGATATTATATAAATATTATTAAATTCTAAAATTTAAGCTATGTATAAATTTGTTTAATATAAAATAAGTTTAATAATAAAGTTTGATTTTATTAAAATATAATATGGTTAAGAATTTATTTAAATTATATTTTTATATAGAGTTTATAATGATTTTAATAAATTAAGGTTGAGAAGATGGATTTGAAATTGTATTTAATTAAGAATTATATTTAATTAAAATCGATTTGGAACTTATTGAATTTGAGATTTTAAAGGATATGATTTTATAACTTGATTTTGGTTTAAAGTGATTAATAAATATTTCAAGTTTGTATATTGAATTTATTAAGTAAATATTTCAAAACTAAATAACAGAAAATTGAATTTGATATATATATGAAATTATCAAATTTAGTTTTGAAATTATAGAATATTTAAAGCTTTGAAATATATATTTTGAAATGGTTTATTTGTGGTTTAAATTTGTATTTTAAATCAATATAATTTTTAATGGTTTATTTAGAAGCTAAATCGGAATTAATAATTTGAGATCTGATTAATTTGAATTTTGGAATTCGAGTTGATTTGGAATTAATTTGTGAAATTTGAGGAAAACAATTTTGTTATATATATACTATTCTAATATTTAAATTGGTTAAGTGGGAAGCATTATGATTTCAAAGTATTATGTTTCGAAAGTGTTTTAATTTCAAGTGTTTAGTTTCGAAAGTGTTATAACTTTAAAGAAAATGCTATGATTTTGGAAATGGATATATTTGAAATTGAAATGATATCGTATCGGTTTTAAAATGGAAATGATATCATATTGATATGGTTTTTGAAATGGTAATGATATTTATGGTTTTGAAGTATATACTATTTTGAAATGACCGCGGTGTTATAATAACGTTTGGTTGTTAAAGAGATCGGGATCGGAAGTTGTCATACTCTCTGCCAACTCTGAAAACCACTTTAACAACTGTGTATGCGGTGGAGATTCCAGAATGAAGTAGGATGGTGCCGATGTCCTATTGAGGTACTAACATGGACCCGACTCCCGTGAGTTGGCTAAGGTGGCTAAAACAGGAGCAATCGACGGGCTAATGAGGTAGCTCCTTTGGTCGGACACACTCCTTCGATACCATTCTAATACTTTGTGATTGATTGGGTGCACTTTTGATTTTGGGGGGTGTGGCTCGAGGTGGGCGGTAGCTGCGGCTATGCGTTACCACCGGTCCGGAAGTGCAATTTGTATATCTACCCTGGCATTGCCTAGTTGTGCCGTGTCACCTACCCTAGCGTGCCTTATACGATTTTGTTTTGTACTATACCTATGGATTTCCCTCTGACGACGCCCAGTACGGGGGAGATTACGGTACTGTACAGACTATGAGAATATATAAAATGTGTTAAGAGGGATATGGGTAACGTCTTAACGCTATTTTTAAAATACATTATACTTTACTTTAGACATTATTATAATAGCGTTTATTACTACATAGTATATAGTTTAACGGATCCTTCGAGGATGGTTATCACAAACATTCTTTGAGTTACTTGCATTTTAGTTGTTATTTCACTTGAGTTGGATTTATTGATATAAGAATGTTAATCCTGACTTGAGTGTTTTGTGTTTTGCTTTACGCTTGGGGTCAGACTGAGTGATACAGCTTTGAGACTCACCTTTGGAGTTGGAGCTTCGCTTGGAGATCCAGCTATCTATTTAGCTTTCAGATATTCAGTTGATTCTAGTGGTGTATTCTGATCTTGTAATTGACTATTGTATTCGAGACTTCTGTTGTATCTTATTTAACTCTGTTATATATATTAGTTTCATGAACTACTATTCTCTTGTTTCCGCTACATTATTGTTATATTACTCTATCTCTGTGATTCAGTGATTATTTTATTTATTGTATATGATGAGTTTGCCAAATATAAATTAACAACTTGATATTTTGAGCAATTCAATTCCGGCATGTTTGGATGCGAATGGTTGTGTTACCTGGAGGTTTGGCCAGGCAACTAAGGATTTAGCAATCCCGTTCGGCACCTGTGATCGATCGGCATTATAGGTCATTCGGCATGACAAAGTGGTTCTGTGACGCCCCACCTCTATACCCACGCTAGCCAAGAACACTACGGTGTAATGCTGTCAACTAGCACGGAGAATAAGGCTGTTGAGGAGCGACCATCCGTGTAATTTCTTTGCGCGAGCACCGATATGTCAGATAGTATAACATGCATTTCTTTTTCAAGAGGAAATCCGACATACCGACACAAACTCAAAGCTACTACACGGTGGCTATATAAATCCTTCGGAAATAAATATAGAAATAAACATAACATAAATCAGTCACAGACAATTCATATCACAAAGGCGGAAAAAGATATGAATATATAATTAACACATAAAAGTGTTTATCAGAGTAGTGGTCAAAAAGATCCACAATAACGCCAAAGAATAGATACAAGTGCTGGACAAAAATATGTATACATCAAGGAGTCTATATCTCAAATGTATACAACAAAAACTACTAATCTAAGTAGTTAACCAAAAGTCAGGATGATAACCCCAGAAGAGAAGTCAAGCAGAAGCACCTGTGAAAACTCAGTCTGACCCGAGTATTATTTATAAGAAAATAATAAACGGATCAGTCTAGCTATAAATATCAGATAACATGATATATAATAGGAGATATGACTAAACACATAATAATCACAATGCCAAGCTGTGATAAATAAATTGTTGAAAGATCATTAAGAGATTAATCAATATCACAATAATCTACTCAAGATAAAAAGGAATGTCATACTCCTAATTTCATTCACCAAGCCACAATAAATGACATATATATCAATGCCAATTGTAAAAGTTGGTGAAACATAAATTCCAGAAATCAACACACGAAATCCAGAAATCACAATAAAAAGGATGGCCAATCCCATAAACCGGACATCGACGCACCTAGAAAGACACGCCCCATGCACAATCGAACATCGACGCACCTAGAAAGATACGCCCCATGCTCTAGCATCGACGCACCTAGAAAGATACGCCCCATGCACACACAAACATCGATGCACCTAGAAAGATACACCCCATGTAATGTCTAACATCGATGCACCTAGAAAGATACACCCTATGCTAAGTCGAACATCGACGCACCTAGAAAGATACGCCCCATGCTCTAGCATCGACGCACCTAGAAAGATACGCCCCATGCACACACAAACATCGATGCACCTAGAAAGATGCACCCCATGTAATGTCTAACATCGATGCACCTAGAAAGATACACCCCATGCTAAGTCGAACATCGACGCACCTAGAAAGATACGCCCCATGCATAGACGAACATCGACGCACCTAGAAAGATACGCCCCATGTCCCGACTTATTGAGCCGATTGCTCCACGAAGTAAATAAACATCGATGCACCTAAAAAGGTACAACCCATGCATAAATAAACATCGACGCACCTAAAAAGGTACGACCCATGTATAAACAAACATCGATGCACCTAGAAAAGTACACCCCATGCATAATAAAACATTGACGCACCTAGAAAGGTACGACCCATGTGAGAAATGAGACGAAGCTCAATAAAAATGAGGAACAGTCCTCCACATAGACAAAGAGACATTGCACAATTGCTAGTCTAAATCATAAAGTGATCGTCATGATCAACGAGAAGTGTCAATTACAATAAGCTAGTAAATATATGAGCTTAGCTTCATGTCCCATAATCACTAGCTTAACTTAAATATTTACGAACAAATTGTAGATCTCCACTAGAAAAATTGTCACAAGAGTTTCAATCGAACAAGTCCAAGAATTAACCGACGAAGTAAACGCAAGCGTTTCATACCACTTGTTTTACTAAGCCGTTTAATTAGATTTCTCATACGAGTGAGGTAAAGGTTTGTATATACTAATAGATTGGAAAACGATTTAAGAAAGGAGCTTTGTAGTAAAATAGTGTTGAAATCATTTGAAGAAAGAGTTTTGATATTTACTATTAGTATAGAAAACCTTCATATTTTTAAAGTGACAAATCACAAACATGATTGTAGAAACAATCAATCACTAAAATTCACCTACGAAGGCGTGAATAAAATCCAAAGAAATCGATAAAAGATCCATTGAAATGGATATTTTCCAAAAATTCCAAAATAGAAGTCATCGTAGTCGAATAAGTGATATCATCAACTAGGAATCAAAATGAATCGATATAAATTGGATACCAAGCAAAACTAGGCTCAAATAGGCATAGCCAACAAATTGAAGCAGGTCAGTCGACTGACTCACTGAGTTCAGTCGACTGACTGCAGTCCCAAAAAAACTCTCGGGATGCAGGTCAGTCGACTGAACTCAGTGAGTCAGTCGACTGACTGCAGTAAACAGAGCCCCCAAGGCTCTGCAGGGGACCTTCACCCTGCATAATAGCTTCAGCCAGTCGACTGACCAAGGGGTCCAGTCGACTGACTGGAGCTAAGGCAGTTTTCTGCCCTTTTGCACAAGATGTGCAATCCCAACCAATTCGCAATCGAATTCGAGCAATGGCGCTAAGGGTTTATGCCAATCGACTACCCGGCTCTTTAGGCTCCTCGATGCGTCACCAAAACATATTAAGATATCCATAAAAGGACTTTCATAGATTTTGATTTCAAAACACTAAAAATTGGAATATACACCAAATCAATTCAAATCAAAATCAAATGCACATGAATATGTGTTAGGAATTCATACCTAACCATCAAAGATAATCATAGACCTAGATGTGAGATCAAAAATCTCACCTTTGCACCCAAATCAATGAAGGAGAAGCTATGAAGCTATGGCAAGACAAGCACTCTTCAATTCCAACTCAACAAGCTTGAATCTAAGCTTAAAGGAGAAACATTTCCTAAATTAGGTTTAGGAAATTTCTGAAATTCAAAGAGAGAATGAGTTGGAGAAGAAGAAGAGGAAGCTTACCAATGGGTTCTCATGAACTTTGGAGCAAGGAGATGGATTTGCAAAGCAAGCTAGGGCTTGGAGTTTTAATTCTTTTTCTCTTCCACCATTGTTGAAAGCTTGAAGAGTTAGGAATTAGAAATGAAGTAATGAAGAGTTGGAGTGGGTTGGGACTGAGTTAGTAAGTGGGTTCAGCCCAAACCAAAGCCCAAAGCAAAAAGTAGCAAAATTCAACTTTCTCCAAACATATCGAAGCTTACACTCAAAAAGGTCGCAAACGTCATTTTGAGCTCAATGGGGGTGGTCTCGAGTCCTAATTCGACCGTATGCAAAAAGTAGCTTTTCGGACAAAAATCCGACTAATGATAAAATATTTAAATAAAATATTTAAATATAAAATCGATAAATATGCGGGTTGTTACAGGTTCGGCAGTCAAGAGAGTTCGACATTAGAAGAACGCTCGGCATGAAGGAACGCTCAGCATATAGGAGCGCTCGGCATAAAGGAACGCTTGGCATAAAGGGGCGCTCAGCATTTAGAAGCGTTCGGCACTGAGAGACGTTCGGTATTGTACATCAATTGGCATCTATAGATGTTCGGCACGGCAGAGTCACTTGGCACTCCATACTGTTCGGCTTTACATCGTTCGGCACAAATGCCTCGTTCGGCATCCAGGTTGTTCGGCTTCACGTCGTTCGGCACAAATGCCTCGTTCGGCATCCAGGTTGTTCGGCTTCACATCGTTCGGCAAAAATGCCACGTTCGGCATCTAGGTTGTTCGTCATCACTACGTTCGGCACAAATGCCTCATTCGGCGTGAGAACATCGTTCGTCATTTATGCTTTTCTTGGCATTCTGCCGTCCAGCCTTTATGGGTCGGCACACAAGGCTTATTCCGTTTGGGCCAAGGTATTCAACTACCAGGCCTACCAGGGAAGTCCAACCCATCTTTGTCTATAAATAGAGGGCCAGGGGCACAGTGAAAGGGACCTTTTTTCGAGAACACTGGGGAGACTCTGCCGCATTCAACCCTCATTCAAGACTTAAGCTTTTTATTTAGCAATTGCATTCAAGTAATTGGAAACGCATTGTATCTGTAATCAAGTATGAAGATAAGGAATATAAAGATCAGCTTCAAAGTGGACGTAGGCTATTACACTGAACCACTATAAATTTGTTGTTCTTACTTTCTGCATTTAAATTTACATTATGTTCTCTGTTTTAGTTTACTTTCTTCATTAATCTCTCTACACAATCTTTCTAAGGGTGTTAGTGACCAATTTTGGTGCTAACATTTTGGTTCTTTCACTGAGAATTGAATTCCCAGGCTGTTAGGATCTGCTTGTAGCTATTGGATTGCATAAATCCCCCGAAGTAGATCCAAAATCATTCACAAGGCATTTGTTGATTCTACTCAGAGTTACAACCAACAACTCTATCATGGGGAGACCACGAACCAGATCGGCCTCTTAAACGCAGATACCCACGAGACTGCAAGCGTGCAACAAGTAGGACCTAGAAATCAGCAAGCCACTCGAGGTGCAGGGACCACCACCCAAAACCAAGTGGAAGTCGTTTCCCAAGCAGAGTTCAACGACTTGATAAGAGAACCTAAGGAAACTAGAAGGCAACTTGCTGAGAAAATTCAATCCAACACTAACCTCATGACTCAGCTTACTCAGCAGCAGCATCGGAATGCTGGAGGTAGCTCTGCCCCTTATTCCGAATCTGATAGTTCAACCTCCGTTGATGAACCTCCTAGGCGTAGGCGCCATAAGGATGAAGGTGCACAGGCAGGTGCCATAGATCAATCGACTAGGGATCAAGCCCGTGAAGAGATCGGATGCTCGAATCTCCAAGACCCAAATCAGGCGGGACATCAACCCGCACGGCCCCGTGGAACGGAGCCCAACCTTCCATCCTCCATGCAAACTCCGGACTTAACAGCTATGGTTAGGCGGTTGATGAGAGAGAACCAAGGCTTGACCAATGAAGATTGGGGAGTGGCCAGTAGTCATACTCCCTTCACAGATGATATCTTACAGGCTGAGTACCCCAAGAAGTTCAATATGCCGACTATCCCAGCCTATGAAGGGAAAACTGATCTCAGGCAGCATGTAATGAGGTACGGATGGATGATGGATTCTACAAGAGCCAATGATGCGACCAATTGTAGGTGCTTCCCAATCACTATGTCCGGAATTGCCACCATGTGGTTTACTCGACTTCCCCCTTGATCTATATCCAGTTTTGATGAATTGGCAATGAAATTCATAGAACAATTCAGAATATACGCCACTCGTCCAAAGGATGTGATGTCCTTATCAAGCGTAATCCAAGCTCCGAGAGAGTCATTGAAAGCATACTTGCAAAGATTTCATGTTGCTGCTACTGAAGTGAGTAATCCTAACGACCACGCAATTTTGATGGCGGTAATGCGTGGAGTGGATCTAGATTCTGAATTTGGAGATTGGTTGGCGGGAAAGCCCCCAGCCACGCTGGAGCGTTTTTATTCAAAAGCTCATCAGTTCATAAGGAGGGAGGAAGCTCGATGGACAAGACGAGATAAGGCACCAGGGCCTGCTCAGAAGACTGTGAAAAGTAACGTCATCGTGAAGCAAACCGATGATAATTCGGGAAAAGCTCTAGACAATGTCCAAAACAAGCCTGGGAAATCTAAGGGATCTGGAGGTGGAAATCCCATAAAGAAAAAGAGAGACAGGGAAATGGAAGTCAAGGATCTTGACCTATAACGAATACACCCCGTTGAAAGCATCTCTTGAGAACGTCTATTTGTCAACTAGCAATACTTTTCACTATAGAAAACCACGCCCAAAGGAGCTGACGGAGGAACAGAAGCGGACCGGGAAGTATTGCCGCTTTCAAGAGTCTTATGGGCACAACACAGAGGTGTATAGACACCTCCATGACGCTATTGAAAAGTTGATTAGACAGAAGAAATTGCAAGATTTTGTCAAAGACCCACAAGACGGAAGGCAAGAGACATCGGACCCTGGACGCGGGCCAGCTCCACACCAACCAGAACAACCTGCTCGAACTGTGGGTAGATTGGTCATTAACACGATTGCTGGCGGACCTCATCTTGCGGATAAGAATTGGCAGGAGATGGAGCGATATGCTAACTCTTTAAGACATGCGGAGTATGAGTGTTGTTCGAATGTAGAGGATGGGACTCCTGCAAAGCAGCAACGCATGATGAATGATGATATTGTATTCAGGAGTAGAGATGCGGATAAGGTGGAGGCTCCCACCATCGACCCGATGGTCATATCTGCGACAATCGGGCCGGCGTTCGTGAAGAGAATTCTAATCGATTGCGGAAGTTCCGTTAACATCATTTTCAAGAAAGCATATGACCAAATGAAGCTGGAGACCAAGGATTTGAAACCATCTAAATCCAGGATTCATGGCTTTAATGGCACAGCGATAGATGCAGGGGGATATGTGGAGTTTCCAGTTGAACTGGGGCAAGGCGAACGTAGGAGGGTGCGAATCCTGCCGTTCATAGTGTTGTCCATATAACGTATTTCTAGGACGTCCAACCCTGGCAGAATTTAGGGCAGCATTGGCCCCTTGGTGTCTGACGTTAAAATTTCCAACAGACGGAGGTGTTGGAGTGGTACACGGCGATCAGGCGACTGGACGTGCATGCTATGTGGCTAAGCTAAGAGAGGCTCGGTGTTGTGAGAAAGGAAAGGTTGCGGACAGCTCTGTCCGCATCCAAAATTATGATGATTGACAAGTAGCGCCCGAGCCCTGACTCGGGCAACATTCTCGGATCCATAGAGACAAAGATCCGAGAGATGATGATGGGGAACCCAGGGAGACAAACACAGCACCGGCTGAACTAACAATTGACATTCCAGTAGCCGGAGCGACCCATCACGAATTCTTAAAATTGGATCACAACTCGACCCCATGGTGGCCGAGAACCTCACTGACTTCCTTCGAGCGAACCTTGATGTTTTCGCCTGGACACAACATGACATGTGTGGGATATCTCCTACGATCGCGAGTCATATGTTGAACATAGACCCAAGACATGTTCCTATGAAACAGAAAAGGAGAGGCATGGACCCAGAGAGGTCTGCGGCTCTCAAAGAGGAGGTGGACAAACACAAAGCCAATGGGTTCGTCCGCGACGCCCTCTACCTTGAATGGGTATCTAACCCGGTGCTAATGAAGAAAGCGAATGGGAAATGGAGGACTTGTGTTGACTATTCTGATTTAAACAAAGCATGCCCGAAGGATAGCTTCCCATTACCTAGGATTGACCAGCTGGTCGATTCAACAGCCGGGCATGAGTTACTATCATTTATGGATGCGTACTCCGGATATAATCAAATCCCAATGCACATCCCGGACCAAGAACATACCAGTTTTGTCGCGAATGTTGGGTTATACTGCTATGTGGTGAAGCCCTTTGGATTGAAGAACGTGGGAGAAACTTATCAGCGTCTGATGAATCGGATGTTCAAAGATCAGATTGGTAGAACGATGGAAGTCTATGTGGATGACATGCTCGTGAAGTCAAGGCAGTCAAACGACCACATCCGAGACTTAGCGGAGATGTTTGACATACTCAGACATTATGGAATGAAGATCAACCCTTTGAAGTGTTAATTCGGCATAGCATCAGGAAAGTTTTTGGGTTTCATCGTGAATGCACAGGGAATCGAGGCTAACCCGGAGAAGATTCAAGCTATCTGAGATGTACAAGTGCCCAGAACCATAAAGCAGGTGCAGAGCTTGAATGGAAAGGTGGCTGCGCTGAGTCGATTCATATCCAGGGTTACAAACAAGTGTATTCTTTCCTTCGATGTTATAAAGAAAGGAAAAAGAATTTTTGAATGGACATCCGACTGTGAGGAAGCATTTCGAGCTCTGGTAAGGCACTTAGAAAGTCCCCCGGTATTGTTGAAACTAATGGACCACGAAATGTTGTACGTATACTTGGCTGTATCCCAGCACGCTATCAGTACAGCCTTGGTTCGTGAGGAAGACCGGGTTCAAAAGCCAATTTACTATGTTAGTAAACGCTTGACGGGGGCAGAAAGAAATTATCCAAAGATTGAGAAACTAGCCTATTGCTTGGTGATTGCATCAAGCAAGCTTCGCCCGTACTTCCAGGCACACTCAATCAGTGTTTACACCGACCAACCCTTGCAATAGGTACTCCAACGACCGAAAACTTCCGGAAGGGTGTTAAAATGGAATATTGAGTTAAGTCAGTTCGATATTACCTATCTACCGCAAAGGGCCATACAAGGACAAGCACTAGCTGATTCATTGCTGAACTCACTGTGTCAGATGAATCAAACAGTCACAATGTCATACCTCCCGTTCGATGGAAAATGCACACCGATGGGGCATCTAACGACCGTTGCTCGGGGGCTGGCATAGTCCTTGTGACTCCCAAGGACTGATCAATTTGCTATGCTTTGAAGCTTGAGTTTGCAGCAACAAATAACGAAGCCGAATATGAAGCATTGATTGCTGGCTTGAGACTTGTTAACGAACTGGGGGTGAAGTCAATTGAAATCTTCTGTGACTCGCAACTTGTAGTATATCAAGTGCGGGGAGACTATCAGGTGAAGGGACATAGACTTGCTCCTTACCTTGCTCGGGTTCAAGAGCTGTTGGCAAATCTGGAATATTATGACA
This sequence comes from Allium cepa, assembly GCA_030765085.1. Classification (NCBI taxonomy): domain Eukaryota; kingdom Viridiplantae; phylum Streptophyta; class Magnoliopsida; order Asparagales; family Amaryllidaceae; genus Allium; species Allium cepa. The sequence goes on from CM060934.1 coordinate 112,831,973, forward strand.
TTTCGCATGTCCCACGTGAACAAAACTGTGACGACCCAGAATTTTTGAGCATTAAAAATCAAAATATTTAATTGATTTTAAATTGTTTAATGGTTAACTATCAACTTAAATTACGAATATCATGATTTATTTGACAATTAAATTGTAGAATTAAATAATTTGAATTGAATAAAATATGAAACCTGAGATTTTAAGCCTGTTAAATATAATTTGAAGGCTTGTAAAATTTATATTGATAACACTGAAGATAATAGAAGTTGTAAAATTGAATTTAACAGTGGTTGGTTCAGTTTTAAAATTCTATCGTTTTAAATTGAATTTAAAAATAGCCTTCCGAGGCACAGTGTCGGAATTTGACGAAACCAGTTCCATTGGATCCGTAATATTGAATTATTATCGGATTTTAAATTTGGTAGTGTTTGGAGTTGTCGTGTGATCATTCGATAGATGAACGCGTTGGAAATTTAATTGATAATAGCCGATTCGGAATTTAAATACAATACTTCAACTAGTCAAATACATCTCACATCAGAACTTTTGGAGTCCATTTTCGAATCACTGTACCAGTCTCAGCCGACATGTAATATTCATTTCCATTTTTCAATCAGTTCAAAGTATTGTTTTAAGAAATAATAAAATAAAAGGAGAAGCTTTCTTTTTATATTATTTGCCAAGCCTTGCATTGGAAGCTAAAGGAAAAATAATATAAACCTAACAGCCGAAGAAAAATCTCGAAAATCATTTTCTCGTTCGTTCAATATTTCGAAAACATGGCCGAATCTTGCCATCTTTTCCCACTACTCCAATTTCAGTTCGAAGAAAAAAAAAATCCTAAATGGATCAAAACTCAGGCCGAAGTCGTATAAATCAATCCATGGTCGTCTCTGTAGAAGCTCGCGAGGTCGTGTAGTGGGGCGACTCAACAGTGGCGATCGAGGCTAGGCGGCAGTGCTGGGGGGAACTCGCGTACTCGCGCGCGTGGAGGCAGTAGTGATTGGTGATTTTTGTGGAGGAGCATCGCGTCTAGGCTGCGAGCTAGGGTTGGAGCGCCGCGATTTGGGGTTTGTTCGTGTGGTCGTTGGGGTTCGTGTCGTGAAGATGTTGCGATCTCGATATGTTGCGATAGGGCTTGGGCTTCTCGAGTTCACCTGAGTCAGTGAGATGAGCAAGTTTTAGTTTCAATTACATACATATAGATATGTATACGTATGTTATAAAAGAAACTTTGCTGTAAGATTTGAGAAGCAGGAATTTGTTTTAGGTATATAGCAGTTTACATGTATATAGTTACACTCCCTATTTTAATAACTTATAATAAAGTCGAGCTTATATATATATTTATAGAAACCAAAAATATATATACATATAAGAATTTCAAAACTGTTATAGAGCTTATATAAAAACTGAAGAAAAAAATGTGTATATAGGTCATTTTGTATAAGTAGTTTCAAGAAGTAAATAAATATATATATAATGGATTTGGGAAATTAACCGTTTAATTAACCTATGAAAATTATTTTGGTTACTAAAATTGTTTAAGGAAAAATTAGTTTAAATTGCACTATTAAATGTTAATAGACTGTTTGGTTGGTTCAAATGTTAATAGATTAATAAACCATAAATTGTTTATACATGGTTAATATCATGAAGGAATCGAGCCGGATTAGAGTGAATTGCAATACCAAAAGCAAAGATGAGTTAATCTCACTCAGTTTAAAATTTAAATTTAAAATGATTAAATTTAAATAATTGTTTGAATGGTTGAATGAATTGATGTGATAGAGTATGATATTGGGACTTGCTATATTATATTGTGCTGACGTTTGTGGATGCAGGGAAAACAGGTTGGAGGGATCCAACTGGATCCCTCAACGGTTATTTAAATTATTTAAATTCCCCTGTTATGATGATTGGATATTTTATGATGGATTATGTTGAATATTGAATGTTATGTTTCGATTGGATAATTGGGTATAATGAATTTCCAGAAAATATATAACTTGGATGTTGGAAAGAAAGAAAGGAAGTGAATTTATAAGTAAAATAATTATGAACATCTGAATAAATTTAAGAATGAAATAAAAATAAACTAAAGTGATATAAGAATTCTAATTAATAAATCTTGAGTATAGAAAGGAGATTTTTGAATAAGCATAAAGTCAATTAATTGGAAACTCCAACGCTAATACCTAAAAGAACAAAACATTTATTTTAAATTTAGGATTCTAAATTTTGAAAGAGTCAAAGAAGAAAATGGGAAAAGCTTGAAATTTGTATATTTCAGTTTAAAAAAAATATTAAAATCAAACAGCAAATAATAATAATAAAATAAAGTCCATAAGTAATGAATTTTGAAATGAACCGAGCAAGTAAAGAAATTTATTTTAAATAGAATGAATTGGAAATCAATTCGGGAAATTGATTTAAGTGCATAAAGTTGGAATCCTCTCTGGATGGCCAAGTACACGTTTTTAAAAGTAAATTTGTAAATATAAATTAAATGCTTTAAAGTTATTTATTTTAGAAAGCAAGTTTTGTAAAATTTATTATTTTTAATATTTAAATTCTATAGTAAGTATTTTCTCAAATCTATTATAGTAGTAATTATTTAAACCAGTGAATTAGTATTTTGTTTCAAAAGTGAAAATTTAGTTTATATTTTATTAAGTAACTTTATTTTCAAAAATTTATATAAGAATGTATTTTAACAAAGTATTAAAGTAGTTTTAACTTAAATGTTTTAAAAGTATATATATTTCAAAGTAAAGTGTTTAAAATTATTTTAAAAAATTATTTTTGTGCTTGGTGATTTCAGAGATGGACAAAAAATATTTGGGGAAAGTTGATTCTGAAAAGAAAGATGATTTTGAAACTGTTTTCAAAGGATTGAAAATAGAAATATATCTTGTGAAGATATTTTGAAGTTAATAAATAATTTGGGAAATTATTTATTGTGTGATGGATGTTGTAAATATTAATTGATAGTTAAATAACCGACTATCAATATTGGACAATGCGTTAATCGTTTCGAAGAGACCGGGATCGAGATTAATTTCTCGAAAACCACTTTGATTCGGTTTGTATGTTTCGCGTAAACGATTTTGGATTCGAAGATGGAGCAGTGAAGTGCAAGGGCTAGTCGCTACTAATCCTGAGGATATTTCCAAAATGGATGTAGTAGGAGTAGTGCCTTCGGTTCCGTTCGAACCCGGGACGGACTTGTATGGACGAATGCTTGCGAAACATCGCCAGGTGGGCGATGGGCATTCTAAGTGAAACGTTCTAAAGGTAACGCTTAGCCTCAAGCCTCATCAAATAGGAATGACTGAAAATCAGGGGATATGCAGCAAGGTTAGGTGGGTCATGCCCAAGCAGGACAAGATAATTCCCCTGTCTAGATGTCCCTTATATATATTTCGGCTTAGTGGATGGTTGGTCGCGCCAACCACGGGGTTTATCTTGTTCGATACTGTTCAGTAAGGAATGGTTCCGGCCTTGTTTTGCAGTGGATGAAGGGAGTAGTCCTCGGTACGGTGATCTAGGCCCCGTACTGTGACAGGTGGTACCCCAGTGCCTAGTCATTGTTGGAAATCCATTCTCCCTACGAGCCTTGTACGAGTTTTGTTTGTATTACCCACTCCGTGGCTAGTAGCTGGAATTTAATCATGTAACAATTTCGGCTATTTTATACGTATTTTTATATAGACCCTATTATAATATCAGAGGATTTCTATAAAAATGGTTTTAGCTATCGTAAGGTAAAAACCCGACATGTTTATTTGCGGGTCGTTTCACTTGGTATCAGAGCTTAGGTTGGAGATAACCTTGGCTCTGGTGGGAATTACTCATAGAATAGAGTCCATAGTACTCTAGAATGAGTTTGAGTTTATTAATAGATATGAGCGCGTATTTTTTAGTGAATAAAAATTTGTTTTATATTGTGTTGATTTATCGGTTGAGTGTTTATGGATTCTGGTCGATATATGGGACGCCATGTCATCGATAGGGATTTCTAAACTCTTGAACAAGATAAACCGACACTGTATTGTTTTAACTAGGGTAAATGAAATAATTTTACCCAAATTTATTTTATGTATATAAAAGAAAGTGTTTTTCTTAATTATTATAGATATACATGGATGTTTGGATGATAGAAGTGATAAATATTAAATTATTATCATTGTAAGATAATTGAATAAAGTTTGAAATAATAATTAAAATTAAGGAATAAATTAACATGATAGATGAAATTTATGAATGTGATTCAGAATGGAATAAGGAATTGAATTCATAATTAAAAACTAAGAAACAAATTCATATCAAATGAATTTGTAAATGTAAACTATAATGTAAATTATAGTGTAATTAATTATTAAAGTAAGATAAAATTTCAAAGAAAAGTTTGAATTTAAATCTAAAGAGTTTGGAATTTGGAGATTTAAGTTTCTTTGGATTGGATAATGATTCTCAAAAGTTGGGAGGATAATATATTGAGAAATATTTTTGAATCGGATTTGAAATCTAGAGGGATTTGGAATTTAAAAATATTGGATAGATTTTAGAAAGAGAATAAAAGCATTGAAGTCTTTTGGTCGCTAGAAAATAATTTCGGTGATGACTGCAGCATCATCGATGTTCATTTTCGAGTTTCCAGAAGTGAAATTGCTACCAAATTGCTTTGAATTGAAATTGTTTGCAAAACTGGTTGTGTTTTGAAATTCAAAGAGATAAATTGAATTTATCAAACGAATTTTGGATATAGAAAGTTTTAAAGGGAATTTTGAAATGTTGAAGGATTGTTTAAACTTTGGAATTTGTTGAAAAACAAAATTTCAACGGTGTAAGTGAAACTGAGAACTGGAATTTAAAATTGAATTGTGTGGAGTTATGTGGAATGGGAAATTTAGTCAGGAAGGACTAAAGATAATAAATGTTTGGACATAACATTTACTGGTTAAATAATGAATTGGTGAATGAATAAGTGATCAAATAATGTACTTATAAAGAGAAGTTGATATTAATAATGAGGGATTGAAAATTTGAATTCAGCAAATAAAATTTAACTTAAGTAAATGAAAATGAAGGAAATATAAGCTTTGAATAATGGAATTTAAATTTAAAAGGCAAAAATGAAATTAACTGGATTTAAATTAATTTAAATAGGTTGGAATAATATCCAGTTGTATCCGAAGTAAATTGAAATCAAATTGAGTTAAATAAATCTGAGTCAAAATAAAATTGAATTGGAATAAGAATTCAATTGAATTATTTGATGGAATTAGATTCACACCTAAGCAAATGGAAATTGAATAAGGATTAGAATTGAAATCCATAAATCAGAATAACTTATAGGAGAATTAAAAATCCATAGAAATAAAATATGCTTGGGCTATGAATAAATAGAAGGCTTGAGTTAAAATAAAGATGAATATATTCAAGCTTATGGTAAATGGAATTGTATCAAATAGTAAGTTGTGACTTATAAAATTGGAAATGGAATACAAAGCCCAAATTTAATATTTTGATGAATTGGAAAATGAAAGGGAAGTCCAGACTTGAAATATAAGGTATATTAGACTTAAGAAAATAAAATGAAGTGATATTTGGAATAAAAATTCAAGTGTTGGATTATAAATAAGGAAAGAACAAATTTGTTAATAAATTTGTTAATAAAATTGAATTGTGAGTTTAATAAAATTAGAACTTGAGTTATTAATTAATTAGACTTGAAGTGTTAACAAATTAAATATAATTGGAAATGTAACAAATCAAAATGAAATTGGATTAAAATAATAATGGTTTGTATTGAGAATAAAATCCAACTAAGTGAAAATATAATTGGAGATGGCATTGTAATAAATTAAATGAGTTAAATCTGGAAAGTTAAATTTTATAATAACTAACCAAAGGAAATTGTGGATTTAAAATGAGATTTAATTGAGATGGAATCAAGTTGGATAAAAGAGAAAAATATTTAATTGTGAAATGGAAATGAGCTTAAGTATAATTTGAATACATTGAAGTAAATTGACTTAAGCTGAATAAATCAAAGAGAGTTGAATTTAGTTCAACTTAGACCAAATTTAATGAAATTGGATTGAATTTAAATCAAGTAAAATAAATCTGGTTTGGGAAAAGACTTGGTGGGTTGAAAATAATATTTAAGGTAACAAAAATTCATAATAAATTGTGTGGATATACTAACTATATTAAATGAATAAATGGATGGAATAAATAAGAATCATATGGAAATGAAGCGTGATTTAAATGTGTTGGGAGTGGTTATTGGATGAAATAGCCCGGACTGTTTTCGAGCTAAATAAAATAGTTTGGAATAAACAAATATGGAATAAAATGTGAATGAATGGATTGTTAATGAAATTTAAATGGAATGCGTCCAGCTAATAAATGATTGTGAATGGATTAAAATAAAAAGGAAATTTAATTGGTATTGGAGATGGAACCTAAGTTGTTAATGGTTTTGGATGGACTAGTTTGGTTAATAATAATGAAATGCATTGAAACTGAGAATATATGGATTGTGGATAAATCCGAAATGGAATAGAATTAAGTGTAAGTTGAGTTGGAGTCAAATTAAATTGATTATAAAACTCAAGTACTTATTTATTCACATAAATCTCGTCATATTGCAAAGAATAAATTGTTATTGAATGTAAATAGAAGTTATTAAAATACCTTGGATGGATAGGAATAAAATAAATTGGTTTTGAGAAAAATTGAATTAAATGTGAGTTCAATTTGCTTAAAAATAAATTAATGTAAACGATTGAGATTTAAACCATTCATATTGATGAAGTTGTATACGAATGGATTGAAAACCATTCAAACTGCATAAAAATGGTTTATAAATTAATTGAAACAGTCGAATTAGCATGGAAACTATATAAATTGCTTACGGAAAAATGTTTGGTATGAGTTTCTTTTAGAATTCATATGTTTTAACTATTGCAAGTAAGTGAAATGTGTTAAACTTCTTATATTTGGCACTTACAAGTTTAAACTGAGTAAGTACAGGTACCTGGAAGCCGTGTGGCTGGATTTGGTTGTGCTATTTGCTAAAATTAATAAGCCGCTTGCTTAAAATGCTAAATAAGGTACGCCTACGCAATTAAAATAGGAAATATGAACTGTTTTTGGTTTTTCCGATCGTGTGGGTCGATGTATATATATTTATCACTTTTGTCAAATTGCAAAAGCTCCTCCGTACAAAGGAGACTCTGCCAAAAAAATTCAGAAATTTTGGGAGTTAGAAAATTTTGAAATTTTTTGGAAATTTTGTTAACGACAAAACGATTTCAAATTGGAAAATTGAAATAAGTTAGTGAATGAAACTAATTAAAATAATGGCATGAATTAGTTATAAATGAAAAATAAAATTTAACATTTGGAGTTGAAAATAAACGTATGAAATTAAAAGAATCAAGTTGAATAGAAATAGATATAAACTAAAGTGGAAGATGAAATAAATATAAGAAACATATTAAGTGCTTAGGTTAACTTAAGTAAGGAATGATCAATTCTTAGTTGGAAATTGGATATTGCAAATATATTCTAAGATGATATTTGGATGAATAATGACATTTGGTAAGAAAGTTGATCAAATGTTTTTGGGAATGTTGTGATTGGATATTAGTGCTTAGCAGGATATGCAGGTTTTATAAAGGGAAAGAAAATTGATATTTTGATTCCGAAAGATAAATTTGAAATGCTCGACAAAAAGGTATGTGTTTAAATTTGGTACGAAATTTGATTGGGATTTGGATTGGGATTGAGCCACTTGGCCTTTTTGTTTTCTTTTTGGATTTGGGAGGCCGTAGAGCCATTTTGTAGTTGTACCGAGTCAGCCGCGCAAAGGAAACGCCGGCGAAATTTTTCGAGAATTTAGGGAGTTAGAAAATTTTTGAGAAAATTTTGATAATTCAAAATTGGTTTTATGATTAAAACTTGAATGGTTGGGCAAATAAGGATTATGTGCAAACTAAGGAAAGGTTTGGAAAGTTAATAAGAATGTTAATGGGTCTTTTATAAAAAAAAGATAGTTGGGTAGATGTTGAACTGTTTGGTTTTAGGGAAATAGTAAACGGGTATTGGGTCATTCTTCCTAACTAGTAATTTCGGGGATGAAATTCTTTTAAGGGAGGAGGAATGTGACGACCCAGAATTTTTGAGCATTAAAAATCGAAATATTTAATTGATTTTAAATTGTTTAATGGTTAACTATCAACTTAAATTACGAATATCATGATTTATTTGACAATTAAATTGTAGAATTAAATAATTTGAATTGAATAAAATATGAAACCTGAGATTTTAAGCCTGTTAAATATAATTTGAAGGCTTGTAAAATTTATATTGATAACACTGAAGATAATAGAAGTTGTAAAATTGAATTTAACAGTGGTTGGTTCAGTTTTAAAATTCTATCGTTTTAAATTGAATTTAAAAATAGCCTTCCGAGGCACAGTGTCGGAATTTGACGAAACCAGTTCCATTGGATCCGTAATATTGAATTATTATCGGATTTTAAATTTGGTAGTGTTTGGAGTTGTCGTGTGATCATTCGATAGATGAACGCGTTGGAAATTTAATTGATAATAGCCGATTCGGAATTTAAATACAATACTTCAACTAGTCAAATACATCTCACATCAGAACTTTTGGAGTCCATTTTTGAATCACTGTACCAGTCTCAGCCGACATGTAATATTCATTTCCATTTTTCAATCAGTTCAAAGTATTGTTTTAAGAAATAATAAAATAAAAGGAGAAGCTTTCTTTTTATATTATTTGCCAAGCCTTGTCTTGGAAACTAAAGGAAAAATAATATAAACCTAACAGCCGAAGAAAAATCTCGAAAATCATTTTCTCGTTCGTTCAATATTTCGAAAACATGGCCGAATCTTGTCATCTTTTCCCACAACTCCAATTTCAGTTCGAAGAAAAAAAAATCCTAAATGGATCAAAACTCAAGCCGAAGTCGTATAAATCAATCCATGGTCGTCTCTGTAGAAGCTCGCGAGGTCGTGTAGTGGGGCGACTCAACAGTGGCGATCGAGGCTAGGCGGCAGTGCTGGGGGGAACTCACGTACTCGCGCGCGTGGAGGCAGTAGTGATTGGTGATTTTTGTGGAGGAGCATCGCGTCTAGGCTGCGAGCTAGGGTTGGAGCGCCGCGATTTGGGGTTTGTTCGTGTGGTCGTTGGGGTTCGTGTCGTGAAGATGTTGCGATCTCGATCTGTTGCGAAGGGCTTGGGCTTCTCGAGTTCACCTGAGTCAGTGAGGTGAGCAAGTTTTAGTTTCAATTACATACATATAGATATGTATACGTATGTTATAAAAGAAACTTTGCTGTAAGATTTGAGAAGCAGGAATTTGTTTTAGGTATATAGCAGTTTACATGTATATAGTTACACTCCCTATTTTAATAACTTATAATAAAGTCGAGCTTATATATATATTTATAGAAACCAAAAATATATATACATATAAGAATTTCAAAACTGTTGTAGAGCTTATATAAAAACTGAAGAAAAAAATGTGTATATAGGTCATTTTGTATAAGTAGTTTCAAGAAGTAAATAAATATATATATATTGGATTTGGGAAATTAACCGTTTAATTAACCTATGAAATTTATTTTGGTAACTAAAATTGTTTAAGGAAAAAATAGTTTAAATTGCACTATTAAATGTTAATAGAATGTTTGGTTGGTTCAAATTTTAATAGATTAATAAACCATAAATTGTTTATACAAGGTTAATATCATGAAGGAATCGAGCCGGGTTAGAGTGAATTGCAATACCAAAAGCAAAGGTGAGTTAATCTCACTCAGTTTAAAATTTAAATTTAAAATGATTAAATTTAAATAATTGTTTGAATGGTTGAATGAATTGTTGTGATAGAGTATGATATTGGGACTTGCTATATTATATTGTGCTGACGTTTGTGGATGCAGGGAAAACAGGTTGGAGGGATCCAACTGGATCCCTCAACAGTTATTTAAATTATTTAAATTCCCCTATTATGATGATTGGATATTTTATGATGGATTATGTTGAATATTGAATGTTATGTTTCGATTGGATACTTGGGTATAATGAATTTCCAGAAAATATATTACTTGGATGTTGGAAAGAAAGAAAGGAAGTGAATTTATAAGTAAAATAATTATGAACATCTGAATAAATTTAAGAATGAAATAAAAATAAACTAAAGTGATATAAGAATTCTAATTAATAAATCTTGAGTATAGAAAGGAGATTTTTGAATAAGTAGAAAGTTAATTAATTGGAAACTCCAACGTTAATACCTAAAAGAACAAAACATTTATTTTAAATTTAGGATTCTATATTTTGAAAGAGTCAAAGAAGAAAATGGGAAAAGCTTGAAATTTGTATATTTCAGTTAAAAAAAAATTTAAAATCAAACAGAAAATAATAATAATAAAATAAAGTCCATAAGTAATGAATTTTGAAATGAACCGAGCAAGTAAAGAAATTTATTTTAAATAGAATGAATTGGAAATCAATTCGGGAAATTGATTTAAGTGCATAAAGTTGGAATCCTCTCTGGATGGCCAAGTACACGTTTTTAAAAGTAAATTTGTAAATATAAATTAAATGCTTTAAAGTTGTTTATTTTAGAAAGCAAGTTTTGTAAAATTTATTATTTTTAATATTTAAATTCTATAGTAAGTATTTTCTCAAATCTATTATAGTAGTAATTATTTAAACCAGTGAATTAGTATTTTGTTTCGAAAGTGAAAATTTAGTTTATATTTTATTAAGTAACTTTATTTTCAAAAATTTATATAAGAATGTATTTTAACAAAGTATTAAAGTAGTTTTAACTTAAATGTTTTAAAAGTATATATATATTTCAAAGTAAAGTGTTTAAAATTATTTTAAAATTTTATTTTTGTGCTTGGTGATTTCAGAGATGGATAGAAAATATTTGGGGAAAGTTGATTCTGAAAAGAAAGATGATTTTGAAACTGTTTTCAAAGGATTGAAAATAGAAATATATCTTGTGAAGATATTTTGAAGTTAATAAATAGTGTGATGGATGTTGTAAATATTAATTGATAGTTAAATAACCGACTATCAATATTGGACAATGCGTTAATCGTTTCGAAGAGACCGGGATCGAGATTAATTTCTCGAAAACCACTTTGATTCGGTTTGTACGTTTCGCGTAAACGATTTTGGATTCGAAGATGGAGCAGTGAAGTGCAAGGGCTAGTCGCTACTAATCCTGAGGATATTTCCAAAATGGATGTAGTAGGGGTAGTGCCTTCGGTTCCGTTCGAATCCGGGACGGACTTGTATGGACGAATGCTTGCGAAACATCGTCAGGTGGGCGATGGGCATTCTAAGTGAAACGTTCTAAAGGTAACGCTTAGCCTCAAGCCTCATCAAATAGGAATGACTGAAAATCAGGGGATATGCAGCAAGGTTAGGTGGGTCATTCCCAAGCAGGACAAGATAATTCCCCTATCTAGATGTCCCTTATATATATTTCGGCTTAGTGGGTGGTTGGTCGCGCCAACCACGGGGTTTATCTTGTTCGGGACTGTTCAGTAAGGAATGGTTCCGGCCTTGTGTTGCAGGGGATGAAGGGAGTAGTCCTCGGTACGGTGATCTAGGCCCCGTACTGTGACAGGTGGTACCCTAGTGCCTAGTCATTGTTGGAAATCCATTCTCCCTACGAGCCTTGTACGAGTTTTGTTTGTATTACCCACTCTGTGGCTAGTAGCTGGAATTTAATCATGTAACAATTTCGGCTATTTTATAAGTATTTGTTTATAGACCCTATTATAATATCAGAGGATTTCTATAAAAAATGGTTTTAGCTATCGTAAGGTAAAAACCCGACATGTTTATTTGCGGGTCGTTTCAAAAACAGAGAAGCCGATTCGTTGGCTAAATTTGCAAGCACTGGTGATGCACATCAAATGGGGTTGTTCCCCGTTGAGACCCTCCAGGCTCCAAGTATAGATATGATGGAGATAGATTTCGTGTTGGAAACCGAACTGGAGAAGAAATCATGGTTGACCCCAATCAAACAGTACTTGGTACAAGGGGATTTGCCTGAAAAGAGGAGCGAAAGACGCCAAGTCCTTCGTAAAGCTTCGCGTTATGTAATACATGAATAATAATGTATCGGAGGGGTTTCTCGACCCCCTTACTCATGTGCGTGGCCCATGATGAGATAAAACGGGTATTAAAAGAAATCCATGAGGGAGAGTGCGGTGACCATACTGGGGGCAGACATTAGCAAAGAAAATCCTCCATTATGGATACTACTGGCCAACGGTGAATCAGGATGCTGCAGACTACGTGAGAAGATGTGACAAATGCCAAATATATGCAAAAATACCAAGAGCTCCGCCGACGGAACTCACACAGATGGTTAGACCCTGGCCATTTGCAATGTGGGGGATCGACCTAATTGGTTCTTTACCCATAGCCAAAGGAGGTGCGAAATATGCAATAGTCGCGGTCGATTACTTTACCAAGTGGGCAGAAGCAGAGCCTTTGGCCACGATCACCACCAAGAAAGTTATTAACTTCGTTGTACGAAATATCATATGCCGCTTTGGCCTTCCACGGATCATCATAACGGATAATGGAACTCAATTCGAAAGCAAGGAGTTTAAAGAATTTTGTCAGAAACATCGCATTGAGAAAAAGTTTACAGCGGTTGCTCATCCGAAAGCCAACGAACAAGTGGAAGCTATAAACAAGATAATCAAGTCCATATTGAAGAAGCGTTTGGAAAAGGCTAGAGGCACGTGGGTGGATGAACTTCCAACGACACTTTGGGCCTATAGGACCACCCGGAAGACCGCGACTGGCCACACTCCATTCGCATTGGCATGTGGCACGGAAGCTGTCATACTCATAGAACTTAAAGTCCCATCACATCGGGTAACTCATTACGACCCCATGTCAAACTAGGATCTTTTACTAGAATCATTGGATTTCATCGACAAGAAACGTAAAGAAGCTGATTTGAGAGCGGCCGCATACAGACATCGAGTCCCTAAATACTATAACGAAAAGGTCCGACCGAGAGTTTTTGATGTGGGAGACCTCGTTTTGAAACGAGTTTTTCCGGTCCCATCTCATATGAATCCCGCATGGGAAGGTCCATACGTCATCGAACGGAAGCTTGGAGAAGGAACTTTCAAGCTAGCGACCGTTGATGGTGCGACACTCCCCCGAGCATGGAATAGCGAGCACTTGCGGCATTATTATACTTAGTTTATTTCTTTCATGTGGTAGTTGCATTTATTTCCAGTACTTTTTTATTTCTAGTTCCTGGCATGTAATACGACAATTTAGCTTGCTTTCATTAATAAAGGCTTGAAGCTATCTTTTCCATGAATTATTAATGTTTCTGTGTATGATAGACCTGTAGTAGGCAATTAAAATTATATTACTCTGGCTGACGTACGAACGCGCATAAACGACTCTGAATCTCCAAGTCCCCAGTGTGCGGACTGGAGTACTCCAAGTCCCAAGAGTGCGGACTCGAGTATAAACGACTCCAAACCTCCAAGTCCCCAAAGTGTGAACTGGAGTACACTGAGTCCCCAGATTGCAGACTCGATTATAAACGACTCAAATCTCCACGTCCCCAAAGTGTGGACTGGAGTACTCTAAGTCCCCGGAGTGCGGACTCGAGTATAAACGATTCGAACTCCAAGTTCCCAGAGTGCGGACTGGAGTACTCTAAGTCCTCAGAGAGTGGACTCGAGTATAAACGATTCAAATCTCCACGTCCCCGGAGTGCGAACTAGAGTACTCTAACTCCCCAGAGTGCGAACTCGAGTATAAACGATTCAAATCTCCAAGTCCCCGGAGTGCGGACTGGAGTACTCTAAGTCCCCGGAGTGCGGACTCGAGTATAAACAATTCAAAACTCCAAGTCCCCGGAGTGCGGACAGGAGTACTCTAAGTCCCCGGAGTGCGGACTCGAGTACAAACGATTCAAAGCTCCAAGTCCCCAGAGTGCAGACCAGAGTACTCTAAGTCCCCGAAGTGCGGACTCGAGTTTAAATGACTCAAAGCTCCAAATCCCCAGAGTGCGGACTGGAGTACTCTAAGTCCTCGGAGTGCGGACTCGAGTATAAATGATTCAAATCTCCAAGTCCCCAGAGTGCGGACTAGAGTACTATAAGTCCCCGGAGTGCGGACTCAAGTATAAACGATTCGAAACTCCAAATCCCTAGAGTGCCGACTGGAGCACTCCAAGTCCCCGGAGTGCGGACTCGAGAATAAACGATTCAAAACTCTAAGTCCCTAGAGTGTGGCTTCGAATATAAGTAATTTAAATCCCTAAGTTCTACGAGGGTGAGCTAGGGCACTAATGCCTTGAATTTATCAAGTCCCCGATGTACAGAATAGAAAATATTCTAAGTGCTCGAAGCCCGGGGTGAAAAATGAACAACTTCCAAAGAATTTCCGAGCTATATGAAGATAAACCAAGAAGTCTATGTTACTCACAACAGCTTGGATTTAAATCACAATCACAAAGAAAACTAAACAATAAGAGTTCTTTGTAAGATAGAAAAAGGAACTAAACTTTATTCAGAAATGAGTTTCTACTACAATCACTCCAAAGTTCGGAGTCAACAGTCTATTTACAGGGATTACAAAAAAGGAGATTCCATGACTTAAACTAACTCTCGTTGAACGAGAGTATTAGTCACTTCTTGTGCTTCTTCGACTTCCTCGCCTCCATTGTCTTCTCAGACTGCTCCTCTCCTGTGCGTTTGCCCTTAGTACCCTTCTTTGATGGAGGGGTAACAACTGAAGAAGTACGGGGAAGATCCATGGGCTTGGACCCTCTAGGAAGGATGACCTTCAACGGCTTATTCAAAGGATCGTCCAGGCCCACAACTCGAGGCTCAACTTTGATCTTGGTTGTCTCTTTCTCCTCTTTCTCAAGCTGCTCCTTTATACTTAGTTTGGATGTGTGCTCAGAAGCGCCTATAATTTCTACTTTGTAACTCCAATCGATTGGAGAAGAAGTCTCAGATTTGTCCTCATCAAGCGCTCCAATCACCTGAGCATCAGGCCTGGGAGCCTCACCTGCGTGAATGGCCTCACTTGTCTTTTCCTCCACCTCCTTGGCTTTTCCTCCACCTCCTTGGTGACTTCGCTCCTCGGAGTGGGCTCGGGATCAGAACGGCCTGCACAAAATCATAGGAAACAAGCATTAGAAGGCAATAGTCCTTCATAAGGAATGACGATTTTTTGAACCTTAAAGTGAAAGGTTATTTACTAGGTTCTGGCAAGCTCTCAGCCGTACGAGGGGTCTCACCCTCTGGAATGGGAGAAAGAATGTGGACGCCAAGGCCAGGATCCTCCGGATTGTAACCAATATGCTTCTCAAATGGATCGAGTATCGACCGATTGGCCGATTGAGTAGGCACATGAGCTGGAGGCACGACCCCGGATGGACCAGTAATAGCTTCTTTCCCTTTCGTTAAGGGGGAGCCTTTGTAGCAAAGGACTTTTGCCGCTGACAGATCCGAAGGCTCGTTTCCCTTAAGGAATTCTTTTATCAAAGCCCCCTCATCAACCCCCTCGATACCGTGTTCGGCCTTCTTGATTTCAATCAAGGTCTCCCACGCCTCGGCCAAAGACTCAAGGTAACCCTTGCCCAAAAAGTTAAGTCCCGATGCATGAGCACGCGGGAGTTGTATTCAGCAATGAGAGAGTCGAACGCGGTTTTGATTTCTTCTCTACCTTCTTCCTTGGCCGCCTCAAGACGAGAGTCGATTTCCGCAGATGCTATCTTTTTGCCCTCTTCGCGGGCTTCATTCTTCAACACCTCAACTTTGGAAAGTTCGTCTTCAAGTTTCTCCTTTTGGAGCCGGGTAGCGACGATCTCGTCACAATAGTGTTGTGCCTCTTCCTGGGTGGCCGTTTTCTCTTCTCTCTCTTTACGAAGCTGCTCCTCAAGTTCCTTGACTCGAAGGCTGAACGCATCTCTATCCTTTTGGACTGAGTCCTTCTCTAGAGCCAGGGCGCCGCAGCGTTGCACCGCCTCGTCGATTTCTTTTTTATGGGTCAATTCCAAATGAGATACGACTTGGTAGTGTCTCGGGCGCTCTGCTGAGCAGCCTCAAGCTGAGATCTATAAGATGCAAGCTCTTCGTCCTGAGCTTTAATGATATCTTTGTCGTGGATAGTCTCAAGCTTCAGGCGATCGATCTCATGTTGGCGCTCTATGGAGACTTCTGAAAGTTTTTCAGCCAAATGAACAAACGAGTCATGTTGAACATAAATGTTGTTAGTGTAGGCGATGGCGCTCTGGTTAACATCTCCAGGTATAGGGTGGATAGCCGGAAGGAACTTTAGACCATCGAAGCAGATCATTGGAAATTTAGCTCTAAGCTCAGCCAGTCTCTCCGACACCGTTGGATCTGTTGCAGAAACAGGGGGAGATGGCTTTGAAGGTTCAGCTCTCCTTTGAGGATCCCAGGATTGTCGTGTGGAAGACGAATCGGAGTGTTAATCCCGGGGGACATCAGATTGCGACCCCTTATGGCTGCGCTTATCATTGCTTTGCTTCGGGTGAGAAGATGTATCCTTGTGATACTTGGGCTGATAATACGTTTTCTTCCGAGATGATGAATCCGGGGAATGATAATCCCTGTTGTCGTCGTCATCCCTATCACGGCGTCTCCCAGACCCTGAGTACGGTCCTGGCTGATAGAAAATAGATGAGCCGCGAAGGCGGTCAAATCCATGTGAACGCCGCATGTCACCTGTATGAAATTTGAGAAACGATGAGTCAGCGATAAAAAGAGTGATAATGAGAATTTAAGTGAAAAGTGAAGTGCAAGTGTTTGTGTGTGTCCTAATGTTTCCCCCCGACGGACCAGTTGCTTTACTAATGGTAGTTTTTTCTCCCTGACTTTAGGCCAGAGCACCCGCATCGCCCCTGACGGGCGAGTGAAATTTAAATGCCTAGCAGATCATCGGGAATGGAGAGGTTTGATAGGCCCTTTAAAGAACATTCTACGTGTTGTGAAGAAGCCTCTTTCTCTGTCGGAATGAGCGTAACTTTGGAAGTTCCGCCAACCTTCTCCTTCCTTATCTTGTACGTCAATTTCCTCTTCCTCTTCGAAGGGGAAGATGACGTTTCGATGTCATGCACTTCGACTATCGGATCCTGAGTGGGACCCATGTTCTCACCATGTGCTTTGGGTTTTTTTCTTTTTAATTTCCCCCTCTTCCGGAGCATCAGAGGAGTGACGTGTTGATGGCTCAGTTAATTTTTTCCCTCTCCCAAAGGTGGGCCTGAGTACGGTGACGCCTTGAGGAATGCTTATCCGACGGCCTTCTGCTAACAGTCCAAACCTCGAAAGTGACTCATTTGAAATTAGAGTTCGGATGTCCCGTTCGTCGGCAGGAAGGGCTCTAATGGCTTTGACGGCTTCAGAATACCCGCGGCCGTCGGGACGTGGATTGATACCTGAAAAGATGGAAAAAAGAGTTAGAAAAGGCACGGTTTGACCAAGCATGAAAATCGATCCAGAGAAAAGACTTACTTCCTTCCACCCATCTCCTTGTGAAACCAGGAGGGCAACACACATAGAACCATTCCTGTTTGTACAGGGAAAATTTGCTCCACGCCTTGGTTAAAATCTAGCATTTATGGTGCGGCTCGAGGAACACAAAGAAGGGGCTATCTCTCCGCTTCTTGAGCATATATATATATATATATATATATATATATATATATATATATATATATATCTGATGTCACCCGGGGTTGGAGACCTAGAGAAGACAGTCATGAAAAGGATACAGGTACCGTAGATGAAGGCGTGACCGTTCAGGTGCACCTGCGACGAGGCAATGTCGATGTATTGCAGCACGTCCCGAAGAAATAAGTTAAACGGTGGCACACTACCGACCCAGCACATAAACTTATTACAAGCTGTATATCTAACTAGAGGCAGGTGTGGGCAATCGTGTCCGGATGGAACTAGCACGTCGTCGAAAGGGATTCCATGGATAGAGCATATTCGACGGAGCGCATCTTCATTGATCTTCGAAGCTTGTGAATCGATGGGGTTGTCCAAGAAAATTGATGCCTCTAGGACGTCGGGAGCTAAGTTATGAGCAGGGGAAGTCGACGGGTTTGAAGTATCCGTGATTCCTTGTTTGGAAGATGGCCCAGGTCTAGTTGAGATCGTGGCGGAGCTGGATTTCTTAGACATCTTTGATAGAAATTGAATCTAGTAGAGTACCTGTTTGAACTATACTCGAAAAATATTCAACGTTAGACTTAACAACACGAGCATTCCCCCTGTATGGTGTGTGAACTAGTGCGATCATTCGTGTGCAAGCGCTGAAAAATTGGAAGTCACGGAGTTAATAATATAAAGTTGAGCTTCGAACTGTCGCCTTCAAAGACCGTCATCGCTGACCGTCTCCAAAGGCTTGTCTTATGGTGTTTACAATTTCGGACTCAAAAGTCGGCGCCAAATGTTAGAAGAAAGTTATCCGTTTTTGTCGAGTTAAGTTCGGGCTCGTGACTACTGAAACTAGGAAGTTATTAGTCCACATCAGTTCGATATGCTAGTATGCTGGGGTCCTTGTCCTTGTTTTGTTATACGATTAGGCAAGGTGGATAAGTGTTCGGCCTAAGTACTGTTTGGGTAAAATATGGTTCGGCATTCATGTTTGTTCGGCTAAAATATGGTCCGGCATTCATGTTTGTTCGGCACAAGTATGGTTCGGCATTCATGTTTGTTCGGCACTAGTATGGTTCGGCTAAAATATGGTTCGGCATTCATGTTTGGTCGGCCTAAGTACCGTTCAGCTAAAATGTGGTTTGGCATTCGTGAGTGATCAGCCTAAGTACTGTTCTGCTAAAATACGGTTCGGCATTCATACCGTTCAGCCTAAGTATTGTTCGGCCTAAGTATGGTTCGGCGTTCGAGTCGTTCAGCAAGTCATGCCGGACAATGATGTTCGGCATTATAGCCAATTCGTGCCCCTCCTCTATTTTTCCCTCCAATCTCGTTCGGCACGAGAGATTGCCAAACCACAGAACATCCTACAACAACTCCCTCGTGTGTTCGCCTCTGGCCACTTCTCTCCTTCACATCATCCAACCCTAAAAAATACAATTCGGTTCTTTCACCCATGCGACACCTATTGGCCACGGTTTTAATTTACGAACCTGAGCCCCGTATTAAGTCAAGGAAAGCGTTTAAATAAAGGGGTCGATACCTAGTAAACGGTGTGAAACTTGGTAGAAATCTAGAGTTAAAGGCGCGGTTTTGATTAATCCCGAATGATTTGGGAAAAGAAGTGATATTAGAGGAGGGAAGAGTAAATAAATTCTTGGAGTTTGTTAAGAGACGAGGTTTGTGAGTACAAGATCGCAGAAGTAAAAGTGAAAAAGAGGGGAAGAAGGAGGACGCCAAGTTTTATAGGGAGGAGGAAGAAGTTAAAGAGGCAATGACCGGTAGAACCGATCAAAAAGATATCGTTCGGCTTCGGTTGTATCGTTCGGCACCTACATATCGTTCGGCATACACCACCTCAACTAGAGATAAAGAGAAGTCACCACCGAGAAAACTGAACCTCATCTCGAAGTAAAGGCAGTGGACTCATGGTTCAAAGAACATCACGTCCGACCACGTGATGCACTTTGGGGGCAAGTGTTACCGGGAGGTTTGGCCAGGCAACTAAGGATTCAGCAATCTCGTTCGGCACCTGTGATCGATCAGCATTATAGACCGTTCGGCATGACAAAATGGTTCGGTAATCAAGAGCGTTAGGCATTAGAAGAACACTCGGCATGAAGGAACGCTCGGCATCTAGGAGCTCTCGGCATAAAGGAATGCTTGGCATAAAGGGGTGCTCGACATTTAGAAGCGTTCGGCGTTCAGAGACGTTCGGTATTGTATATCGATCGGCATCTATAGATGTTCGGCACGGCAGAGTCACTTGGCACTCCATACTGTTCGGCTTCACATCGTTCGGCACAAATGCCCCGTTAGGCATCCAGGTTGTTCGGCTTCACATCGTTCGGCACAAATGCCTCATTCGTCATCCTGGTTGTTCGGCTTCACGTCGTTCGGCACAAATGCCTCGTTCGGCATTCAGGTTGTTCGGCTTCACATCGTTCGGCACAAATGCCACGTTTGGCATCCAGGTTGTTCGGCATCACTACGTTTGGCACAAATGCCTCTTTCGGCATGAGAACATCGTTTGTCATTTATGATTTGCTTGGCATTCTGCCGTCCAGCTTTTATGGGTCGGCACACAGGGCTTATTCTATTTGGGCCGAGGTATTCAGCTGCTAGGCCTACCAGGGACGTCCAACCCATCTTTGTCTATAAATAGAGGGGCAGGGGCACAGTGAAAGGGACCTTTTTTCAAGAACCCTGGGGAGACTCTGCCGCATTCAATCCTCATTCAAGACTTAAGCTTTTTTTTAGCAACTGTATTCAAGTAATTGGAAACGGATTGTATCTGCAATCAAGTATCAAGAAAAGGAATATAAAGATCAACTTGAAGTGGACGTAGGCTATTACGCCGAAGCACTATAAATTTGGTGTTCTTACTTTCTGCGTTTAAATTTACATTCTGTTCTCTGTTTAGTTTAATTTCTTCATTAATCTCTCTACACAATCTTTCTAAGGGTGTTAGTGACCAATTTTGGTGCTAACAGGTTGAAAATATCGAGTTGTTACATTTGGTATCAGAGCTTTGGTTTTAGGCAAAACTCAACATATAGTGTAAATTTAGTTACAAAATTGCTTTCGTTCGAGCTTGAATTCATCCTCTTGATTCGGTTTCCTTTGAATTTTGGAGCGTTCCCCTCGGTTTCAAAATCCATCCTTATCTCTCCCTATTTGTATTCTAGAGTATCCCATAACTCCACTTCAAATAATATCTATAATAAATCGGCGGTCTCGCCAATCTTTGAATGATTATAAAGGGGTGAACTCCTTTATAATAAGCATTGATTCACCGAAGATTCCTGTATCCTCGTTTTACGATGCTGTTATCTTTTGCTATCCCCGAATTCTATCTCTTGTGATTTGATACCGATTTGCCTCGGAATTCTGCATCGATCTTATTATTGAAGTCACGGTTGACCCGGTTGAAGTTTTCCACGATTTATATAAGCTTATCGATCTTCCTATTTTGTTATCTAAACATTTTATCTTTGTTTCGAGTCTATCTTTGAATCAAAATTCTCTTTGATTTGAGTCCATCAAATTTGAATATCTATATTTGTTTTGAAATTCATTCTTGTATCGTCGAGCGAGGAAGTGTATTTGTAAATTAATATTAAAAATATTTTATATATATTGTGTTGTTTGAGTTGTTGATGTGGATTTGGGTTTTTGGTCGATTCATTTGATCAATGCTATCGATTGGATTTTCAAAACACTTGAACAGAGCAAATTGACACAATACTGTTTTCAAATTTGGTAAATGAAATAAGTTTGTATGATTATATTATAAATATATAAGTAAAAAATTACTGGAATTTAATAGTTAATTAAATTGGTTGTTTGAATGATAATATTTGATTATTATTTATTGTTCTAAATGAATTCATAGACATGGTTTATAAATTGATTTGGAATAGAAATGAATTTAAAATCAGGAATTTAAGAATTTTAAATTTCCGATGATTTCAAACTCCGGTTTAAAGTTTTAAAATGCATATTATCTAAAGAATTTTGGAAAAAATGGTTTTCAAAGAATTTTAAAATGTTAAATTTGTGCTCTTCTCTTTTGTCGCTGCAAAATAATTTGGGTGATGGCAACCGCATCATTGACATTCATTTTCGAGTTTCAAAGTGGAGAGACCACTCTGTAGCTCTGCTACACTTTTGCTTGGAAGTTAAATTTGATTTGAATTTCGTAAAGTGTGATTTGAATTACAATATATATATATAATTATAAATTTTATTTGATATAATATATATTTATATATATATGTTTATCTCTAAATTGTTTGTAGATTAATCAGAAATTTAATCTTAAATTTATGTTAGAGGATGTTCTCAATTATAAATAAAGCCAAAATTTTGAATAAATATCTAAACTTGAAACAAATTGAATAATAAAATTTTACTCGTACTTTACTCAATTGAATTTCATATATAACTTACCTAAATTATTCAGAAGTTAACTATGCAATTGGATAATATACAATGTAAAATGATGATAAAAGAATTTATAAATAAATTTGAGTAGTTATAATAAGTGTAAATATACTTAATATATGTGATAAGATATATTAAGTGGAATAAATTTAATAATAATTTGGAATAAAGAAGAATTAAATTTGTTGAATAAAATATGATTATAATAAATGACTATTCAAATTTATGATTTTAGAAAATATTAATAGAGGATAATTGGATAATAAGATAATGAATAAATGAGATAAATTAAATAAATTTTGCTTTGAAGGAATTAATAAATTAACAATTGAATCGACTTAATGAAATACCCTGAATCAAAAATCAATTATTGAATATTTATTGATTTAAATTGAAATTTATATGATTAGAATTAATAGTTTGAACTAACAAATTTAAATTAAATGACTATTTATTGATTTACTATAAATGGATTTAACCAAATTGTTAAATATTAATTAATTTAAATTGAAATTAATATGGTTTAAATTAATTTTTTTATTTTGTATTTCAAATCTATTTTCTTTCTGGTTGTTTCTATTCTCCTACTCGTTCCTTTTCGGGGACGAAAAGTTTTGAGTGAGGGAGAGTGTAACGACCCGTAAATTTTGAATAATATTCATTTGTTTTATTTATATATTTAATTGGAATTTTGTGAAATTCTAAATAATAAAATTTTGAAACAAAAATTTGATATTTGAAATGCGTCTAATTAAACATAGTAAATGGTAAATTTTTGTCAGATAATATGAAAGTTTATTTTTGTGTGTAATTCTATTTTAATTCCAATCAGTTAAAAATCGATGGTAATAAAATATTTTCCAAAACTAAATATTTTTACATAGAAAATTCTTAAATCATTTTCTGAGCAAGACGACATATTTCGTTTCTTCAAATTTGGATTTCCATTGCTCCTTTTAACTTATTTCTAGCAAATTTGCAGCATTTTTGGTACCAATTATGAATTTTGATACGGTGATCATACCACTAATATCTGTATACCATTTTGATCGTCATGTTGTGCTGATCACTACGGTACATTCAATTGTCAATTTCGGAGTCTACTGAGCGGTATAATCTGTAAAACGATTTTCCGTATCGGTACCCGTTTTGAAACTTTTTGTTTTCCTTCTGTCCTTTCATTGTCTGTCGTGTAAACCAAAGAGCCATTTGCATTTATAATTCTTGAAATTCAATTCTACCTTTCATTATTCCTCGGTTTCAATGTGCATATGGGACTCATCCTTTCAATTTCCCTTTTGTTCGGCTCTGACACATTGCTTTTGAAAGAAACACTACTGTTTTTTTATAAAGTTATAATTTCATACCTGATGACATTCTCATATTTTCTCACTTTCCTTTCCTCTTGGTTCTCTCTGTCTCTTGAAGAAAAAAATGGATGTTGCATTTCTATTCAAAGCCGTCCATCTCCTTGCTTTGTCAACTTGTCTGTGTCTCCACTTTTTGATCTGAAGCCTCCATCACCTCTCCGCCTTCTTCCCCTGGCCGCTGACGCCCTCGTCCATAAGCAGACTCACCACCTTTCACCAATCATCGGTCTATGCCTTCACGTGTAGAGTACAGCCTGCGCATCCCTCTCCTCTTCCACCTTGCCGTCACCCCCGAACTTCGGCCTCTCCCTCCCCTCCGCGTAGCCACCAATCCCTTCGCGCCGCTTCCGTTGTCGAACCCAATGCATACGTGTAGCCTCTCATTTGTTATTAATGTATATTATATATATATATATATTTGTGTTTTGGTTTTATTATCTTCTGAAATATATGGCTTTAAGGATAAACTAGCTGTTACCAGTACTTCTGCAAACTTTGGTCTAATATTGTTCCTTCGGTTACTTTCCTTTTTTTGCTGTGTCAAGTGTATATATATATCTATGAGTTTGTATACAAATGGTTTTATATATATGTATTTTATTTATGGCATATAGATCTATGTCAGTCCTCACACATATGTTTACAGTATGAGTTGTATATATATAAAGTCTATATATTTAAGATATGAATTAGTACGCTATGCTTTAATGCAAAGGTTTACAACAGTTTATTTATTTTTGGGCTGCAATATATAATATATAAGTTATATACTCTATATAAGCTATATAGTTATATATATGTTATATATATTTTGCATGACTTGATTTTTCACATACATATGTTTTACTATTAGATAGTATATAGTCAATTCTACATTTGTATATTGTTAATATGGTCTGTATATATACTATATAAGTTTATATAAAATTTTATTTTAAATATTAATGTTAAAGATATAGCATGAATGTAAGTATGTGGTATTTTAATAAAAATTAATAAAGGAGTATGGAGCTTTACTGGTCTTTGAATATGACATGTATATATCGACTTTATCATGTATTTGTCTTAAGAAATAATGATATACATATATATAGTTCACGTATTTATTGGCCTGAGATCTGACTTGCTTTGGTGTAGTTGTTCAAAATGCTTATATTAAATGTTATGGTGGATATTTGAAATGTATAAAGCATACTGCAGCATGCTTATAGGCATTTCACATATATATATGAAACATTTATTTTAAGTTTATATATATATCCATAAAATCAGTTTATAATATAGTTCTATATGCAGAGTTTATATATGATATGTCCTACTCTACAAATTTCTTATACATGCTATGTGTTTTGTCTATGCATGGCCGTGTATATATATGATCAGCTGAAGTAATATATTCGTTATTAAATATTTATTTTGAAATTATATATATATATATTTATATATATATATATATATATATATATATATATGCCTGCACATATATGAGTACGTATCTTTTAAGTTTACATATTCTAAAGTATCTGAAGTCATATTGACTTACAAAATTTGGTTTTGAATATAGTTGGAACTATATACCAGTCTATATATCTATCTGCTTGTATAAGTATTGAATATAAATATGTATAATGTATATAAATGTTTGATTTTTCTATGCGTGCTTTAATTTGAAACAGTGTATTTTGAAATAAATATATATATTTATCTATTTTACGAAATAATAATTTTAAATATATCTATGATGATATTTTGTTTTGTATGTGTTGAAAATAAAAACATTGATATGTATAAGTTTGAATATGTTTAGGTATAATTTTTGGATATAAATTATATATATACTTTGATTGTATATTTGAGTTTTAAAATAGTGACTTTGAATTTTATTGCCTTAAATTAAAATATTGATTTAGGAAAATTTATAATATATATATATATATATATATTAATTCAGTTATATCAGGATGGTTCTGATTCGTTTTCATTAATTCTTATCTATCGGCTTTGTTCGTTGAAGTCGTACCCATCTTGTGTCGCTTTGGAATTCGTGTTTGGATCCACATTTCACTTCCATTCCCGTTCACCTCTCTTGCCTCGAAAGATGAACAATCACTCAAGATTAACGTTCTTATATTTATGAAATTTGATTTCAATTGAAACGACAATTGAAATATGTTGTTGTTAGTTATTTACATTGCTACATATATGCTGTTATCTGTATCTGTTCACCTGTGACATCTGACACCATTATCCGTTATTTATATTGATGATATATGCCTGATATATTATTATCATATCTGTTATCACTCTGCAAGTTCCCTATAGTATAGAATTCACTATGGGTTGAAATGATACATACCCGAATGGACTTTAGAATAGGAGAAAATCGTTATTGGTTGAAATGATAGACCCAAGAGATTTTCATTTGAATTGAATTTGGGATTGCAGGTTGAAATGATAAATTTCCGTATCACTTGACCATAGGATAGAAAATTATATACAGACACCGCTGTTCTGTATATAAATATTTTGAAAAGGGTTTCTATGGTTTTGGAAAGAAATATATGGTTTAATAAATATTTATTTTTGATATTTTATAAATATTATTAAATTCTTAAATTTAAGCTATGGATAAATTTGTTTAATATAAAATAAGTTTAATAATAAAGTTTGATTTTATTAAAATATAATATGGTTAAGAATTTATTTAAATTATATTTTAATATAGAGTTTATAACGATTTTAATAAATTAATGTGGAGAAGAGAGATTCGAAATTGATTTGAAATTGTATTTAATTAAGAAATATATTTAATTAAAATCAATTTGGAACTTATTGAATTTGAGATTTTGAAGGATATGATTTTATAACTTGATGTTGGTTTAAAGTGATTAATAAATATATCAAGTTTGAGTTTTATTTAATGATATTAAATTTATTAAGTAAATATTTCAAAACTAAATAATAGAAAATTGAATTTGATATATGTATGTATGTATGTATATATATATGAAATTATCAAATTTAGTTTTGAAATTATAGAATATTTAAAGCTTTGAAATATATATTTTGAAATGGTTTATTTGTGGTTCAAATCTATATTTGAAATCAATATAATTTTTAATGGTTTGTTTAGAAGCTAAATCGGAATTAATGATTTGAGATCTGATTAAATTTGAATTTTGGAATTCGAGTTGATTTGGAAGTAATTTGTGAAATTTAAGGAAAACAATTTTATTATATATATACTATTCTAATATTTAAATCGGTTAAGTGGGAAGTATTATGATTTCAAAGTATTATGTTTCAAAAGTGTTTTAATTTCAAGGTTTAGTTTCGAAAGTGTTATAACTTTAAAGAAAATGCTATGATTTTGGGAATGGATATATTTGAAATTGAAATGATATCGTATCGGTTTTAAAATGGAAATGATATCATATTGATATGGTTTTTGAAATGGTAATGATATTTATGGTTTTGAAGTATATACTATTTTGAAATGCCCACGGTGTTATAATAAAGTTTGGTTGTTAAAGAGACCGGCATCGAAAGTTGTCATACTCTCTGCCAACTCCAAAAACCACTTTAACAACCGTGTACGCGGTGGAGATTGTTGAATGAAGTAGGATGGTGGCGACGTCCTATTAAGGTATATATGTGGACCCGAATCCCGTAAGTTGGCATAAGGTGGCTAAAACAGGAGCAATTGACGGGCTAATGAGGTAGCTCCTTTGATCGGACACACTCCTTCGATACCATTCTATTACTTTGTGATTGATTGGGTGCACCTTTGATTTTGGGGGGTGTGGCTCGAGGTGGGCGGTAGCTGCGGCTATGCGTTACCACTGGTCCGAAAGTGCAATTGGTATATCTACCCTGGCATTGCCTAGTTGTGTCGTGTCACCCACCCTAGCGTGCTTATACGATTTTGTTTGTACCATACCTATGGAGTGCCATCTGACGACGCCTAGTACGTGGGAGATTACGGTACTGTATAGACTACGGGAATATATAAAATGTGTTAAGGGGGATATGGATAACGCCTTAAATCTATTTTTAAAATACATTATACTTTAGACATTATTATAATAGCCTATATTACTACATAGTAGATAGTTTAACAGATCCTTAGAGGATGGTTATCCCAAACATCCTTTGAGTTACTTGTATTTCAGTTGTTATTTCACTTGAGTTGGATTTATTGATATAAGAATGTTAATCCTGACTCGAGTGTTTTGTGTTTTGCTTTACGCTCGGGTCATACTGAGTGATACATCTTTGAGACTCACCTTTGGAGTTGAAGCTTCACTTGGAGATCCAACTATCTATCCAACTTTCAGATATTCAGTTGACTCTAGTGATGTATTCTGATCGTGTATTTGACTATTGTATTCGAGACTTCTGTTATATCTTATTTAACTCTGTTATATATATAGCAGCTTCATGAACTACTATTCTCTTATTTCCGCTGCATTATTGTTATATTACTCTGTGTCTGTGATTCTGTGATTATTTTATTTACTGTATATGATGAGTTTGCCAAATATAAATTAACAACTTGATATTTTAAGCAATTCAATTTCGGCATGTTTGGATGCGAATGGTTGAAAATATCGGGCTGTTACATTAATAATCATTGGTTGTAAATTATGAATAGTTTCCTATCAAAGTTTTCATTTATAAATTATCAAGTATAAAATACCATTTATAAATTATTTAATTAAGTATTAAATATTTGATATTAATTTATAAATTATTAGTTATTATAATATTTCAAGCAATACTAAATAAATTTAGAAAATTTAGCATAACTCTACAAGTAGAACTACTTTTTCAAAAAGCTGTAGTAAACCAATATATAGTTGTAAAGAACAACGTTCTTACAACATTTTATAACTGTTGTAAAAAGGGTATTTTTGCAACCTTTTCAAAAATCGTTGTAAAATAGTTGTTTATTACAATGTTTTTTTAGAAATGCTGTAAGAAGTCATCTTTTACAACGTTCTTACATCGTTTTCTACAAAACCATTGTAAAAGGATATATTTTACAACATTTCTTCAGAAAACGTTGTAAAGTGTGTTTTTTTACAACGTTTTAATTGCAAACGTTGTAAAAACATATATTTGTTGTGGTGATTACAAGTTAAAATCTATGCAAAAATCCGATTACTGTAAACATATCTGTTCGTTTTTAGTTTACAGTCAGTACTGCTTTTGAGCTGCTACTTTGAGTGATAATATCTTCTTGCTCTCTTGATGAAATGCTGTCGGAATTTATCCGGATTGTAGTTTAGGTGTTGTAGTTTCTGAATGTAAATTTTCATATGGAAATTCTTCTTGAAAGTTATCAAACTTGTGCTCAAAAATCAGTTCAAAGCGGGAAAACACCCTGTATAAAATCACGTACAAAAGGTCGACCCAGTAAATATACAAGTCGACCCTAGGGTCGACCTGGAGCTATCATAGGTTGACTGTAGATTGACCTATGAAGCATTTTGTTCGACTATAGGTCAACCTATAGTGCTGAATTTTCTTTTGTGCGTTCCATTGTTCTGCGACTCATTCTTCTTACCTTTTCTACTTGATTTTGTTATGTTTTTGGATGTGTTTGATGGCCATGAAGCCTATCAATTGGCGAGCAAAAATTTTGGTGAATTTGTGATTTGAATTCAATCTTGTTTGGAGAGGATTTCAAATGTTGGTTTTTGGTATTTTTAATGATTATCCTTGTTTTCGAGCGCGGATATTCCAAAAATATTTCAAAATGATTTTTAAAATAGAATGGCTTTTGAAATAAATATTATTTAATAATTATAACTTTTTTAAGCTACAAAAAATTATATATTCTATATAATAAGAGAATTTCAAAGATTTATTTTCCAAGACAATTTGCAAATTTTTTTAAAAGCTAGTTTTCTCAAATAAATTATTTTCTATATAAAATACATGTTTTTGTACTCTTCGAGCATATGAGGAGGAGAATTAAACGGTTTAGTAAAAGATGTGGTATGGGACACATGCGTTTACTTTCTCTGTTAATTCCTTACTTGTCCGTTTGAAGTTTTTGACCATTAGGTCGTATTTGCCGATGATATGAGGCAAATATTTGTGATTGAATGATTTTGTTTTCTAGTGTGGCTTTGGCTAGCGGTTAGTAAACCGATAAGTGAGAACGTGTGGTATGGGATGCACTGTTACCACTTTCGGGTTCCTATCTGAGAGTTTGTGACACGTTCTCGAGTTATTGTCAGTACTGGACATTCGGGTCATTTGTCCTTAGGAATGCTATCGTTCGGGATGTTTGTCCATTGAGACGTATTTGTCCTTTGGAATTTTGTCTGTAACAACCCGCATATTTATCGAGTTTATATTTAAATATTTTATTTAAATATTAAATCGTTAATCGAATTTTGGTCCGAAAAGCTACTTTTTGCAAACGGTCAAATTAGGACTCGAGACCACTTCCATTGAGTTCGAAATGCCGTTTACAACTTTTTTAAGTATAAACTTCGATAGGTTTGGAGTTAGTGAAATTTCATTAACTTTTCCCGCTTTGGACTTTGGGTTAGTTTAGCCTATTAAGCCCAAGTTCCAACCCTCTTCTCCTCACTCTTCATAAATTTCCTAACTAACCCAAGCTTTGGCATTAATGGTGAAGAGAATGGGAAATTAAAACTCCAAGCTCAAATTCAATTGCAACTCCAACATTCAACTCCAAATTCAAGTAGAAGATATTGGATTCAAGCTTTGGATTGCTTCTCCTTGCTTTCAAGCTTCATCTTCATAAATTTTAGTGCAAAGGTGAGATTTTTATCTCACAAATCTAGTCTATAACTATATTGGACTGTTGGGAATGATTCCCTATCACTTTTGCATGCACATTTGCATTTGGTTTGGATTGGATTGGCCAAAAACTCCAATTTTTAGCGTTTTGGTGAATTTTCTGCACTTAGGTCGTTCTGGCCATTTTCGTGTGTTCGGAGTTAGGTCGCTCACGACCTAACCCTTAGGTCGTAGGTCGTTTCTGGCCTTAAATTCCCCCTGCAGCGTTAGGTCGTTAGCCTCGGAATTAGGTCGTTGAGCCTTAGGTCGTAGGTCGTATGGACCTTAGGTCGTAGGTCGTCCTGGCCATTTCTAACGTCTTCGGAGTTAGGTCGTATGGACCTTAGGTCGTAGGTCATCCTGGCCATTTCTAACGTCTTCGGAGTTAGGTCGTATGGACCTTAGGTCGTAGGTCGTATGGACCTTAGGTCGGTAGGTCGTATGGCTTTAGGTCGCTAGGTCGTATGACCTTAGGTCGTTAGGTCGTATGGCTTTTAGGTCACTAGGTCGTATGACCTTAGGTCGTTAGGTCGTTTGGCTTTTAGGCCGCTTCCACGCTAGGTCGTTCGACTCTTAGGTCGTAACACTTAGGTCGCTCGCCTCTTAAGTCGCTAGGTC
Source organism: Allium cepa (assembly GCA_030765085.1). Taxonomy (NCBI): domain Eukaryota; kingdom Viridiplantae; phylum Streptophyta; class Magnoliopsida; order Asparagales; family Amaryllidaceae; genus Allium; species Allium cepa. The sequence goes on from CM060934.1 coordinate 112,862,964, forward strand.
GCATGCCTTTAGGTCGCGTTTCTTTATTAGGTCGCGTGTCTTTGTTAGGTCGCTGACCTTCTTAACTCGCATGACCTAACCCCTAGGTCGTTGGGCCTCGTTTCTACTTAGGTCGCTGCTTCTTATAGGTCGCTCGGCTCCTTAATTTCTTTAGGTCGTTTGAGTGTTAGGTCGCGAACCCATTTTAGGTCGCATGACCTTTACCCTTTAGGTCGCTGTACCACTAGGTCGTGCCCCTTAGACCCCTAGGTCGCAACCATTAGGTCGCTCTACCCTATCCCCTTTAGGTCGTTAGACCTCATTTTGTCTTCACTAGGGCGTACCGTTTTGGACGGGGCGCTGCCCCTTGGACCCCCGCGACCTGACCGGGCAGGTCGAACACCGTAAGCGGTGGCGTTGCCCCCGCACCCCCACCTAGGGGGGTTGCCACCCCCCCGGACCCCCCCCTCCGTAGGGGCTCTTAGATGAAAGATGCATTTTGAGTTGATTTCCTTGGATTTCATTCACGTCTTTGAACGCGAAGTTTTTGTGATTTGTCACTTTAATAAAATAAAGGTTTCAATACTAGTAGTAAGTATCAAAACTCTTTTATCAAAACGATTTTAACTCTATTTTCAATAACAAAGCTCTTTTCTTAAACCGTTTTCCAATCTATTAGTATATACAAACCTCTACCTCACTCGGATGAAAAATCTAATTAAACGGCTTAGTGAAACAAGTGGTATGAAACGCTTGCGTTCACTGCGTCGGTTAATTCTTGGACTTGTTCGATTGAACCTTTTGTGACAATTTTATTAGTGAAGGTTTACAGTTTGTTCGTAAACATTTATGTTAAGCAAGTGGTTATGGGACATGAAGCTAAACTTCTATATTTACTAGCTTGGTGTAATTGACACTTCTCGTTGATCATGACGATCATTCTGATGATTTAGACTAGCAACTGTGCGATGTCTCTTGTTGCGAGGTTAGACTAGACACCACTTGTGTGATTCCACTCACACATACCTTTTTGCTTTTTGGTTAGTCTGGACCTCAATCTGTGTGATTCCATTCACACATGTGGGGTAGCTCCCCTTGGTCTTCGGACCGTCATGTGATAGGCCTCTTTCTCTTTTCTATGATTTCTGGACTTCTTGCATTGATTTCTAGAATTTATGTCATTGACTTGTCATGAGTACAAGTTTGGGGTATGATGCCCTTTCCGAATCTTTGAGAAGATTCTTGTGATATTGATTATCTCTTATTGACTGATCTTCTGTTGATCATTATTTACATACTTATAGTGGTATGTCATTATGGATATTTTATGTTTATGCCATATCTTTTATGTTATACCATGTCATCTGATATTTATAGCTAGACTGATCCGTTTATTATTTTCTTAAATAATACTCGGGTCAGACCGAGATGTTACAGGTGCTTCTGCTTGACTTCTTCCCTGGGATTCATCACTCTGACTTTTGGCTGACTATTTAGATTAGCAGTTTTTGTTGTATACACTTGAGACATAGACTCATAGTTGTATTCTTTTGTATAGCACGTGTTGCTATTCTTTTGTATTATTGTGGATCTTTTGACCACTAATCTGATGTACACTTTCATGTGTTAGTTTTATATTCATACCTTCTTCCGCCTTTGTGATATGGATGTCTGTGACTGATTTGCGTTATGCTTGTTTCTATGTTTGTTTCCGAAGATTATTTATAGCCACCGTGTGATAAGCAATTACATGGATGGTCGCTCCTCAACAGCCTTATTCTTCGTGCTAGTTGACAGCACTACTCCGTAGTGTTCTTGGCTAGCGTGGGTATAGAGGTGGGGCGTCACATTGTCCTTCAGGATGTTCCTTGAGGATGTTGTCATTCGGGACGTTTGTCCGTTTGAGACGTGGCGCCTTATTTTGAGAGATAGTACTTGGCAGGCTTTGGCCATTTTTATGAGCATGTGCTATCTTTTGTGATGATTTCATTAGTTTATTTGTGATTTTCCAAATGTATCCCCTTTCGAGATTATTTGACCATTTGAGCCGTTGAGACTCTACTATGCGGCGATTACATATCTGGAATTCGAACTACTTATTGAGTTCTATATTTTGAGATTTGGTTTTGCCATCTTTGGCGTATATTTAAGATTTCTAATCTCCTTTTTAGGATTTATATGTAATTTCCATTATTTTGCGTATTTTGAGATTTGTGATTTCTCCATTTTGGGAATATTTGTGATGCCATTTTTGGTGATTTTGGAGTTTTGTGACCTCCTATTTAGGAGTTATGGTTTATAGAAAAACCATTATATTGATTTTTATTTATGCCGATGATATGAGGCGATAAATTGAGTTTAACTGATAGTGTTGATTTTTCCTCTTTCGAGATATCCTTTTAGGATACTTAGCAGTTGATACTTTGTGATATTACCTTCCTTGAAGTAATGGCATATCGTTAGTATGCTTCTTCTCATTTGAGAAGATTCATTTCCATTTTCCCTTTATTATTCCTATCTTGTACTAATCAGTTGTTTAAGCTAGACTGAGCCGTATATTTTTATATACTTGGGTCAGATCGAGTTGTTTCGGGTTTGACCCTGATGTTGATTACTTTGTTATGCTGCTATCGCCTTGGATATCGCTTATCACCTTTTCGTGTAATTATTGTAGTTGATTTGTTTGACTTTGATATGTATCTATTATTTTGACTTATGGTATATATTGTGGTTCTAGTACCACTTCTGTTGTATTATTTTGTATTGTACTGGGATGCATCCGTGTATATGTATATATATGTTTGGTTGTTGTTCTGTGATATGATGTACATATTATTGTTGTTTTGATAGATCCATTAGCCACTGTAGCTTTGTATTAAGCATTTATTGAATATGTTGACCCACTTGAGAAAGGCAAAAAAATTAGAGCACTAAATCGACGTATTCAGTAGATGTTTAAGACAAAGCTATTGTAACGACCCGGATTTTTCATCGTTCGATTTTGAATATTTAATGGCTTAAATATTGGATTTGGGATTGGATTTGCTTCATTACAACATGATAGGGGGTTCTCGCTTCGTGTTTGGTGGAGAGCGGGAGATTCTTACCCCTACATGTCTCGAAGTGGTTGGTTGCAGTAGAGAGGCTGGCCGAAAATGCAAATTCGAGGTACCAGCGTATGCCACGGCGGAGAGTGGCCGCTGTCGATGGTTGAAAAGCCTCGACCACTTATAATTCGTTTACAAGCCAAAGCAAATCGCCATGAGCAAGGTGGGATCAGCGTTGTTGAGACTTGAGCAGTTGTGGTATGCTGCTGTTGATGTTGTTCTGTCTTTCAAAATAGGAAGGAAGTTATTTGCAATGCGTTGTCCAACAGCCGTTTCTCTTGCTGCTCCTTGATTATTTCTTTCCTTTTGTTCCAAGTGTCATCTGTATTGCTAGGGTTAGTGAAGTAAACAGTATTAAGGTAAATTTAATCTAACTTTTTTATAATTATTAAATAAATTTATATTATCTCGTTATAGTAATTAATAAATAATCTATACACACAAGGTCCAAAACGAACGGAATCGGCCGTTAGGATTCGTAGCTGTGAAATAGACGCAATGGAGTCAAAATTGGGATAGATTGCAATTAAAAATAAAAGTGAGAATTTCTCACTCATTTGGATTGCCAAATTTAAATTTAAATTTTTAATTTTAATTATTGGATGCATGATTGGATTGATAAATTTTAATTATCTGTTAGATGATTATATAATATATAGTAGTATATATATTAGTAATTGGAGTGATATCTCGTATATTTTAGCGGATGAGACCCCGCATAATAACGGATTACCCTATATACCGCGATATTCCCCTTGTGGAATTGGTATTTTTATGTTGTATTAACATCTGTAGATGCAGGGAAACAGGTTGGAGAGATCCAACTGGATTCCTCAAATATATTGTTTATTTTTCATATATAGTGATATATGATGTGTGTAAATAATCTGTTATCGATAAATGTTGAAATTTGGATTATTGGAAACTATGGTAGCACTGGCCTTAAATTTTGGTATTTTAAATACCATAAATTATTTTTTAGTTTAAAGGAATTTAAAAGAGGATTTTTGATATAAAAATATTTATATTGGAAATTGGATTATTTTCAAGAAAATTGAACTAGGAATAATATATACTGATTTTGGATTGTACGTAACTATCCGTAAAGGGTTTTAAATAGAGATTTTTTAATTATTAATTATATAAACGAGTTTGTAAATGGTATTCTGAAATATGAAAGTGTCACAACCCACTTTTCCGTACAGTTCGAACGGACACTTTACCATATTTGTCCAGTCCAAATTGAACAGGAAGGCGATAGTAAGAGAAGAAAGTAGGAGAAGATAGAAAGAAAATAGAAAGAAAATAGAACAACATAGAATCTCACAGCGGAAATGGATAATCTATAATATAGAATAAATCTATATATAAAACAAACTGTAATTAATAAATATACCGACATCAATCAGAGTATACTAACCTGTTCAGCATAGTCAGTTATAACATCTGTCCTTACAATTGCTGAAAAACATAACTGAAATGCAACGAAAATAATAATCATCTATGTGAATACATCTCTGCGCTCCAGCTCCTTTCCTTGAAGTTCCAATCTCTCAGCTAATCGTGGAAGTATGTTCAGTCTGACCTGAGCATATAGGAAAAACCACGTCCGGATCAGTCTGGTTACACCAGCATGAGAAAACACATTCAATTTGAATTATTAAAGTTATCAAAATACTTTGAAAATCAAAGATATGTCGTAAGACGATGCCATACATAAACATGACGGGTTTTTACCGTACGATAACAAAAAACATTTCATATCAAATCATCTGATATTATAATAATGTCTAAGTGCGAATACTTATTCAAATAGCTGAAATTATTACATTAATTAAATTTCATCATACTAGGATCTACAACAAAAACCGTAAAGAAAAATATTAGAGAATGGATTCTATACAAATGACTAGGTATTGGGGTACTACCTGCCACAGTACACGTCTAGAAATAGCGTACCGAGGACCAAGCTGGGATCCCCTGCAACAAAAGATCGGACTATCCCTAACCTGGATAGACCGAATATGCTATCATCCCAGCTGTTCCAACCTATTTCGAGCTCTTACCGTAAATCGCAGTAATAATATCTGACGGTATCTAGAAAAGTGATAAACATACCCTAATTGGGTGCAACCCACTTAGCCTTGTTGCATTTCCCCTGCTTTTCAGTCATTCCCGGTTGATGAGGCTAGAGGCAACAATTACCATTTTAAAAAAATTCACTCAGAATGCTCATTTTCCTCCGATGACAATGTACTGATAGGATTCATCCATACAAGTCTGTTTTGGGTCCGAACGGAATCGAAGGCACAATTCCTACTACATCTATTTTTGAATCAGCCTCAGGAATATTAGAGATTAGCCCTTGCACTTCACTGCTCCATCTTCGACTTCATGCTCTTGTTTTCACATCGAAAATATACTCGTTGGAGTGAAGTGGTTTTCGGATAACTTATCTGATCCCGGTCTCCTCGGAACAACGTTCGATATTTTTTCGGTAAACTCAACCTCGGTTCTTTAAGAAATAAGTAGACGAAAATAAGATCGGAGATCACCTCCTAATCGTTAGTGGACGGATTTCCTTATCATCATCCTAGAAGAAAGAAATGAGTTTATACGTACAGTGTAGCACCTCGAACGGTAACTGTACCATATAACTCCCGTATTTCTTCTATATATTACCAAAATTATATTTTTGGTCCAGATTTGATAGTCGGTTATTTGACTATCAATTAAACAATCATACAACCAAATATTTCATTTTCCACTGAATAACTCCAAATCTATTTTTAATTTAATTTTAATAATTTAAATCTCTTTATCCAATATACATACTTGTCTTATCGAAATTAGAAAATTTACAAACCATCTTTTCAAAATATTTGAAAACCCTTTTAAATTAATGTGGAAAGTACCACTACGGTATCAGACCATGGATTCACAGCTCAATGATTACATCTCTACCCCAGAGAAATTCAAGACTTAACTGCAAGCACTCTCTGCCTCCGATCACGCCATGAAAGTATACCATTCCTTTTTGAAAACTTTATTTGCCGTTTATCTCAAAATAATATTTATAAGGTTTCCTACAATAATTTCCAAGTTAAATTTAGGAAAAAATTTCTTTTATAAAAGTTACTATATAATATAGTATTTTCAAAACATTATTAATATTTATAAATTTACCCTTGGAATAATATGTACATCAATACTAATTAACTCTCAAGTAATAATTAACTTTAAACAGTCACTAAAAAAATAGCTTTTTAATTAATAATTAATATACTATAAACAATTTAGATAATTAATAACTTTTAAACAAAAAATTAATACTTTTTATATAATTTTTAAGAATAATAAAATAAGTTACTTTACGCTATTATCAAAATATTTATCCATTAACTTTAAAAATATCATTAATAAATAAAAATCATCTTTAAACAATTTTGGTTCAAAATCAACCCCAAATTGGAAAAAAGGCTTAATAATTTCAATGGTACTTAATCAGGTCACCGTTCCTTCTATAACAGTCCAGAATAACAGATACAGATATTCACAACAATCTATTTTTAACAATCAATTCAACACCATACTACCAATATAATTTATTAGCAAAATAAATAGATGTCTATACGAATATAATAGGAGAACAGGGTTTTATTTCTGCTAGTCAATGTCCAAAAGCACATATTTCAGTAATAGTGGCAGAGCGGTGGTTTATCCTGCCCATAAGGGTCCAATTAATTTTAATTAGCGAAACGGTTTATTTCCGCTAAACAAATGTCCAGATCCGTAGGATAGCAGAAGAGGGTTTATTTCTGCTAATTTATTTACCAAATTAATTTATTAACCGGAATGGTATTTTATTTCGCTAAACCAATGGCCAGTTAGCATATTCGATCCAATTTAACCAAAAAGTAATTTATTTGGCCAAATAAACATTAATAATTAAAGTATATATATTTAAACTACGTTGTGTATTAACATAACGAAATTAAATTGAGTCCATTTACAGATTTTCTAATTTTTTTAAACATCCCAAACCTATAAACAAAATATACTACGACGTTATGCTCATCCATATTGCTTCACACACAAACCCATGTATAAATCGAGTTAAACATGTCATATGATAGTTTAAACATAACACCCTTTTATATATATATGCAGATAACAACTTAAAACAAAAGTTCTCACCATCTAACCCATGTGGGCCGAAGCCCAAACATGCACCAAAGACCGCACCACAAGCTACAGCTCCTTCTTCCACAACATCTTTCTTTACCTGTAGCCGAACTGTGCATCTACCCAATGTGCACGTGCACAAGCGAAATAAGCCCCTCAACCCACAAACCAAGGCTGCACGCAAGGCTCAATACTCGACTTCGACTCGATGGCTCGACCACCTCACCTTCCAGCCCCCAGCATCAACCGCGATCGTTCCAGTCGAACCAAAAATTGAGCGACACTTATTAGCGTCGAATCCCGCCAAAGTACACCACGATGAAGTACTCCCAGCGTGATAACACGTCACCCTCCAAATCACGAATCGCTCTTCGAATCAGAAGCAAATCCCAACACTAGTTTTTGATGACTATCCATCGACATAGAGTCGTGCCGAAACTTCACCAAAAATTCCCCTCCTCCATACGAACACAACAGCGCTTACGATGTTGAGCGGTTTGGAGTATATTGAGTGATATAAATTTTTTAAAGCTAAGAACACAATTTTCCCCTTACTGATTTTCTGCAATTCCTCCTTCTATACTCGATGAAATTCAGGGAGATAAATTTTAAAAAGGACCTTACTCCAAAGTAAACAACTTTCATTTTGAAACCAAGATTTAAAACTGACAGAACGTTGAGGTATAGCTTTTTAAATGGAAAAGTTTTACTGTTTTTATCTTTTGAAAAAAGTACAGAGGAGTTTTGTGAAGAAGCAGTGTTTTTGGGTTTACTGATCATGTCAAATATACATATACACACACATATCCATAGACAACTCACCCACACTTGATATCAAATCAAAGATTCATTCCAAAATCATTAGTTATGAAGTATAAGCAATATTCAGTAAAAAACGAAGTTGTTTTACTCGCTGTTCCAAAAACAAGTGAACACCCTGCTTTGTTTATCTTCTCCAAGCATTAAAGGACTTGGTCTATTTGGTTTTAGTGGCAGATCTTTGTTTGGTTCTTTTTTTATATACGTGAATGAACAAGTAAACAAGACTGGCTAGATATATATAAGAGATTAGAAGGAGACAGGAAAGCAATAAGGTGGCTGCTATGCTTGTATACACTAAATCTTCTTTCTTTGTTTTTTTTCCTTTCTTTTCTTTATTTATTTTCTCCTTTCACATTTGTGTGCTGATTTGATTCCATGTTTTAGGCTGATTTGATTTTACATGTACTGATTTGATTTTATAAGTTGATTTAATGTTTTGCATACTTGAATTGATGGGTTGCAATCATGATGCTTACATATATATATATATATATGTATACACATATATACATAAAGATACATATCTTCTTATATACATATTTTCATAGACACTTTTTTTTCATATACATTAATTACATACTTACATTTAGACATATACATGTTTGCCTATACATACATACATTTATAGATTTACATGTATACTAATTTGTTCATATATGTATTTACATACACATATATATACCATCAAATTTTATACATGTATATATACTTAAATATAATCTATTCCTATAACATATACACCATATATTCATACTTATATATATTTTTAAACATCACAAAGCTTTGTGTATATATACATATAGATATGTTTATCATAAATTTTAAAATAGTGAAGTTTACACACACATATATCTATATATTATTTTCAAAAATTAGAATTTGAATTTTAAATATAGTCTTCAGAATTAATAAATTCAGATATTACCTATATCAGAAATTCAATTTATTTGACTGATATAAATTAATATTTCAATATTTAAAATTTGTTAATTATCCCAATACAGATGGCAAAAATCCGGGTCGTTACATTCCTTCCCTCTTAAAAGAATTTCATCCCCGAAATTTCCAGTATAAAACACTAATTATTATTCATAAGCTCGCATGATGTCCATAAATCATACATCTATAGAATCTAATTCGATCACTGCTCGAATACACGACTTCACTTCCAAACCAGTATCGTTCACCCGATTTCCTAGTGCGGACCTTGACCATGCTCCTTGATTAGGAACCTCTGCTCTCCTTGCATAACTGTAGCTATGACAGAAAACCTTGGTTCCATATCAAGAACCCTCATCAAATGCTCGCCGTTAAAAATCGAGTAATAGATCCTTATTCCAAACGGTGTGAAACACCTCAAAGCCCTATACTCGAATATTAGATCAAACTATATGGAAAGAAGAAACGATCTATGTCCACCTCACATTCTTATTCAGTTGGTTATCCTAATACCAATTTTGTTCCCATTAGAATATTTGTGAAAAACATTTCATATAACTCTCTTTGATTTATAAAAGTTATAAAAACACCCTACCACATTACAAGGATATACCCAACTATTTAAATTCAAACCTTTCATTTTTAACTCAGTCTTTAAACACCCGAGGCTCCATTCAAAACACTCCTTGAAAAGATACTAAATACTTGGGGACTTAAGGATCAAACACTCGGTTATTTATTGTAACAACTTTTTGGAATGATATTATTTTTATTTTTTTGTAACAAATAAATAAATAAATAAATAAATAAATATAGCCCGAGTAACCCCAAAATTATACTGAACAAACAACACAACACAAAACATTTTTATATTACTAACAAATACGCACTCTCGTGTGTGTGTGTGTGTCTATATATATATAACGCACTCAAACTCATTCCAGGGTGCTACTGATCTATCTCTAATGAGTAATTCCCACCAGAGCCAAAGTTCTTGCTTAACCTTCAGCTCCGATACCACGATGTCAGACCCACTTTTCCGTACAGTTTGAACGGAGACTTTACCACACTTGTCCATTCCAAATTGAATAAGAAAGCAGATAGTAAGAGCAGAAAGTAGGAAAAAGATAAAAAATATATATATAAAGAAAATAGAACAAAACAGAATCTCACAGCGGAAATGGATAATCTATAATATAGAATAAATCTTTATATAAAACAAACTATAATTAATATATATACAGACATTAATCAGAGTATACTAACCTATTAAGCACGGACGGTTATAACACATATCCTTACAATTGCTAAAAAACATAACTGAAATGCAACGGAAATAATGATCATCTACGTGAATAAGTCTCTGGGCTCCAGCTTCTTTCCTTGAAGTTCCAATCTCCAGGCTAAACCTGGAAATATGCTCGGTATGACCCGAGCATATATAAAAACCACACCCCGGTCAGTCTGGTTAAACCAACGTAAGAAAACACATTCAATTTGAATTATTAGAGTTATCAAAATCCTTTGAAAACCAAAGATATCTCGTAAGACCACGTCACACATAAACACGACGGATTTTTACCTTACGATAACCAAAAACATTTCATATCAAATCGTATGATATTACAATAGTGTCTAAGTGCAAATACTTATTCAAATAGCTGAAATTATTACATTAATTAAATTCCAGTATACTAGACTCTACAACCAAAATCGTAGAGGCACGTATTAGAGAATGGATTCCATACAAATGACTAGGAACTAGGGTGCCACCTGCCATAGTACACGTCTAGAAACAGTGCGCCAAGGACCACGTCGAGATCCCCTGTAACACAAGACTGGACTATCCCTAACATGGAAAGACCGAATATGCTATCACCATGGGTGTTCCCATCCTTTCCTAGCTCCTTCCATAAATCGTAGTAATAATATCTGAGAGCATTTAGAAAGGTAATAAACATATCCTAATTGGGTGTGACCCACTTAGCCTTGCTGCATTTCCCTTGCTTTCCAGTCATTCCCAGTTGATGAAGCTAGAGGCTATGATAACCTTTTAAGGAAATTTCACTTAGAATGCTCATTGTCTTCCAATGATAATGTACTGATAGCATTCATCCATACAAGTTCGTTCTAGGTCCGAATAGAACCAAAGGCACCATTTCTACTTCATCCATTTTGGAATCACCCTCGGGATTAGTAGCGATTAGCCCTTGCACTTCACTGCTCCATCTTCGACTCCATGCTCTTGTTTTCACATCGAAAACATACACATTGGATCGAAGTGGTTTTCGGATAACTTATCCAATCCCGGCCTCCTCAAAACAATGTTCGTTATTTTTCTGGTAAACTCAACCTCGGTTGTTTAGGAAATTAAAAGACAAAAATAAGTTCGGAGATCACCTCATAACCATTAGTGGACGGATTTCCAAATCATCATCCTAGAAGAACGAAACTAGTTAATACGCACAGTACAACACCTCGAATGGTAACTGTACCATATACTCCCGTATTTCTTCTAGATATTCCCAAAGTTATATTTTGGGTCCAGATTTGATTGTCGGTTATTTAATTATCAATTAAACAATCACACAACCAAATATTTCATTTTCCACTGAATAACTCCAAATCTCTTTTTAATTTAATGTTAATAATTTAAATGTCTTTATCCAATATACATACTTATCTTATCGTATTTAGTAAATTTACAAACCATCTTTTCAAAATATTTGACAACCCTTTTAAATTAATGTGGAAAGTACCACTGCGGTATAAAACCATGGATTCACAACTCAATGTTTACGTCTCTATCTCAGAGAAATCCAAGACTTAACTGCACGCACTCTCTGCCTTCGATGACGCCATGAAAGTATACCATTCCTTTCTGAAAACTTTATTTGCTGTTTATGTAACAACCCGAAATTTTCGACCCCGAAAATTCGACACTAATACGTTCACTGTAGAAGTGCCGTGCAATCGAACGTCGAAAATTCCAAATTGTTAGGGTTAAAGAGGTAGAAGATGAACGGAAAACAAAAACACAGAATCTCACATTCGCAGTGGATCAAAAAATACAATATCAAATAGTATCATTTATACAAAGAAAAGTTGAAATCGTCAGTTTACATTCAATATATCAGAGTACAACCGTTCATACATAAACTTGACAGTTATAATTAACTTATCCCAGAATATAAACAATACAACTCCAATACACAGTGGAATATACTCTATACATTCTTGCCATCTAGCTCGCCACCTGAGCTCCAGATCGTCCTAACTTGAAAATCTTTAATTCTCAGTCTGACCCGAGCATTACAATCAAGTAACACCCGAGTTAGGCTGGAAACCAGCGTGAGTAAATCCAAGTAACAATGAAATACTAAGGTATAAAACTTATTTGGAAACCCGGGGTAACTCGTACCTCACTACGAGTTCTTTATCACTTATTACAAATCAATATCTAAGAATCTATTACTCGGTTAAAATGTCCATGTTACTTAATTCATTCCATCCAGCCTATTTGATTTTAAACCCAAATTTATAAAGAATTTGTAGATTACTAATCGAAGTGGTTTCGGGTATTTACTGGTACCCGACCCCGGTCTCTTCGAATCCAATGTCATCTATAATCTAAGTTGTTTAGAGTGAATACAATTCAATTTTTATATATAGGAGGTCACATTCACACAGCAATTTATCATCGATGGATAACCCACATCATTACAGCTCAACCCAAACATATCATATCACAGTACATCACAAATTATCAGACTAGCTATCAATCCAATCATTCAATACAATTCAATCATCCATAAGCAAGACCAATTTATCACCATTTTAAATTTAATCACCAAATCAATTGAATTAATTACTTGTAGATCCTGCTTGATTAAAATTAATTAATTATAACCCATTCATTATTATCTTAATTAGTTAATGAAATTTATCAATCATTCTTTAGTTATTAATTAATTATTCTTAATTACTTACATTAATTGCCCTCAAATTACTTAAGTTAATTAATAACCTTCAATTTCTTAAGACCTTATTTAATTGCAGATAAACTATTTATATCAATTAATTACTTAATTATCATTTAAATCTCATTCAAATGATATGCTTGAAATTGATTTATACAAAATCACTTGAGTCCCTTTTATTAATTAAGTTCAATACATTTATCTGAAGCAACTTCTTAATTACATTTGAAAACATTTAGGGATTTATTTAATTAATTAATGTAATAATTAATCAACACCAAAAAAATTTAAATTCAAAGACATTTGACTGTATAATTAAATTTTGAAACTTGCTTATAACTTGATCAACACTTTTATTTGAAAATTTGTTAAATTTTCTCTTTGAAAAATGTTAGCTTTGAAAACTTGTTTTAGAATTTGCTTTGCCTTGCCTTTAAAACTTGATAACTACCAGAAGAAAAACCCGAGCCAACAAAAGAAAATTTCCGAGCTAATCCTGATCCTCACCCGAGCCCTCTCTCTCTCACATCAGCTTGCGTACAAACCTGATAGCAACTCGAGTTCCCACCCAAGTCTATCCTGATGCATCTTCTTCTTCGATCCCCTAAGCAATAAAGCAACCATCAGACACAAATGGTCACATGTGCACGTGCACACAAATACTGGCCAACTCTGATCCATGCTCCGGCCACCAACAAGTCGACGTCGACCTCACCATCGATCCAATCTATCCAGAACAATCGATTGGGCCGAAAAACTAAATCGAGCAAGTTGACACCTCCAGGAACTCAAGCCAATCGATGAAAACCACCCCGCGCCTCCTCCTATGATGACCTTAGACCCTGCGATCACGTCCAAAGCTCCGCATATAACCCACGCTACGATCCCACATACCCCGATCAACTCCGATTCACCCTCGATGGAGAAATCACCTTGCATACAACATCGACCAAACCGGCTCCTAAAACCTTACTCCCTCCTCGCCGCGCCACCACGACACACAATAAATTTCCTGACCAATTTTCCCGAATACCTCAACCAATGAGCTTGCTCTAGCAACGAACTCGACATCCCCAGAACCTTTGATCGCTGGAAATTGATAAGTACCTAATTTCCGTTCAACTAGCAATTCCCACCCAAAAAATCACTTAAAAATATGGATATTATTACTAAAAATCATAGTTTGAAAAGACGGATTAGAATGTATAGTTGAAATTTGAAATAGAAACAATCGGTTTATCTGATATATTTCCTTTTTACTATAATATTTTCTTTACCAGATAATTACCCGATAATTCTATTTGCTAACATTTTTTAAAAATTTGTATTACACCATCACAAACAAATTTCTTTTAAACATCATGTGCTAAAAGTGATTAGGGAAAGAGATTTCAATTTTTCTTTGAACATATTTGTAACAACCCACATATTTTATGATTGTGTATTTAAATATTTTATTTAAATATAGCATCGTTAGTCGGGTTATTGTCCGAATTGCTACTTTTTGCAAATGATCGAATTAGGACTCTAGCTCCACCCCCACTTCTCTTCATTCACTTTCATTTCCTAATACCTTAAAGCTTTAGATAAAAATGGGGGAAGAGAAAAAGAATTAGAATTCCTAAGCCCTAATTCCATTACAAATCCAAATTCTAGCTCCAAATCCAAAGAGAAGCCATTGATAAGCATCATATTCTTCTTCTCCAACTCATTCTCCCTTCAATTTCAGAAATTCCTAAAGCCTAATTTAGGAAATGTTTTTCTTTTAAGCTTAGATTCAAGCTTCTTTGTTTGGAATTGAGGAGTGATTGTTCTTGCCTTGCTCAATAGCTTCTTCTTCCTTGTTTTTGTGCAAAAGGTGAGATTTTTATCTCACATCTAAGTCTATAATTATCTTTGATTGTTAGGTATGAATTCCTAACGTCTTTACGTGTTCATTTGATTTGGATTGATTTGGTGAATATTCCAATTTTTGGTGTTTTGAAAACAAAATCTATGAAAATCCTTATATGGATGATGGACATGCTGATCGGAGTGTATTGGTGAGTCTTTGAGGTTGGGTAGTCGTTTGGCGTAAACCCCTCGTAATCGTCACTCATCTGGTCGCTTCCGATACGATTTGGCCATCATTGGCCAAGGCAAGAAAATGCCGAAAGCTTCAGTTTCAGACGTCTGAAATTAATAATTCAGACGTCTGAATACTTTTCTGGGGAAAATTTATTTCCTAGATTCAGACGTCTGAGTTAGAAATTTTAGACGTCTGAAATTGCTCTAGTTCAACTCGAGAGCAAATAGGCTAAAATTAGCCATTTCCAGACGTCTAAATTTAATGATTCAGGCGTCTGAATAGTGTTCTGAAAAACGTATATTTTCCAGATTCAAACGTCTGAATCATTAATTTCGGACGTCTGAATCTGCATGTCTCTGCTTAATTTGCCAAAGTTGTTTGGGTTTCCAATTTTAATCGATTTGGGTTGATCCGACTTATTGTTATCATTTATCGACTATTATGACTTCTTTTTTTGGAAATTTTGGGAATATCCATTTTGATGAATTCGCTATCGATCTATATGGATTTGATTCACGGCTTCGAATGTGAATTTTGATGATTGATTATTTCTACAATCATTTCTGTGACTTGTCACTTTAAAAATAAATATAAAGGTTT
Organism: Allium cepa; assembly: GCA_030765085.1. NCBI lineage: Eukaryota > Viridiplantae > Streptophyta > Magnoliopsida > Asparagales > Amaryllidaceae > Allium > Allium cepa. The sequence goes on from CM060934.1 coordinate 112,878,644, forward strand.
TCTATACTAGTAGTAAATATCAAAACTCTTTTATCAAAACGATTTCGATACTATTTCATTACAAAGCTCGTTATTTGAAACTGTTTTCCTACCTATTAGTATATACAAACCTTTGCCTCACTCGTATGAGAAATCTAATTAAACGGCTTAGTAAAACAAGTGGTATGAAATGATTGCGTTTACTTCGTCGGTTAATTCTTGGACTTGTTCGACTAAAACTCTTGTGACAACTTTCGAGTGGATATCTACAATTTGTTCGTAAATATTTAAATTAAGCCAGTGTTATGGGACATGAAGCTAAACTCATCTATTTACTAGCTTAGTGTAATTGACACTTCTTGATGATTGATGCTGATCATTTTGTGATTTAGACTAGCAATGTGCGATGTCTCTTTGTCTGTGAGGGAGACTAAACCCCGTTTCTGTGGAGCTTCGGCTCAAAAATTGGTGGGGTAGCGACCCATGGTCTTCGGACCATTTTGTGGAGCTTCGGCTCAAAATTAATGGTTAGCAACCATGGAATAGCGTTCCATTTTGTGACACACGTGTTGGTTTTTATGCTCTCGTTTAGTGATAGGCCTCCCCCTTTTGTGATTTTTGGATTTCTATTGATGATTTCTTGAATTTGTGTTTCACCAATTTTTGTGATTTACATTGATAAGTTTTATCAATATTTATGCATTGGTGAATTTGTGTTTCACTAACTTTTCCGATTGGCATTGATATATTTATCAATATTTATGGTTTGGTGAATATGATGAAGAATATGTCTTTCTTTTTGGTGCTTTTGAGATAATTGAGGTATTGTATGATTTTATTGATGTTAAATGTATACTTTTCATAGTATGGCATTATTGTTATCATACGTTTTGTCATATCTCTTATTCCATCTCATTTTGTCTGATATTTATAACTATATTGATCCGTTTATTATTTTCTTATTAAATAATACTCGGGTCAGACCAAGATGTTACAGGTGCTTCTGTTGACTCCTCATTTGGGAGTATTATTTGACTTTTGGCTTACTACATTAGATTGGTAGTTTTTGTTGTTATACACTCGAGATATAGACTCATTGATTTATACTTATTCTTTTGTCTAGCACTTGTATCTATTCTTTTGTGATATTGTGGATCTTGTTTGACCATTACTCTAATGTACACTTTTAAGTGTTATGTTCATATCTATTTCCGCTTTTGTGATATGGATATCTGTGAATGATTTGTGTTATGTTTATTTCTATATTTGTTTCCGAAGATATTATAGCCACTGTGTAGTAGCTTTTAGTTTGTATCGGTATGTCGGATATCCTCTTGAAATGAAATGTATGTTATACTATCTAACATATCGGTGCTCGCACAAAGCAAGTACATGGATGGTCGCTCCTCAACAGCCTTATTCTTCGTGCTAGTTGACGGCATTATTCCGTAGTGTCCTTGGCTAGCGTGAGTATAGAGGTGGGGCGTCACATCCTGGTATCAAAGCCAAACTTCGGAACAATGTAGAATAATCAAGCAAGAATCATTGTCCTAAGTCCACTTTAGGAGTCGTGCCTTAGGATTTTATTCGAGTCATTGGACCCGTTCTATCCTATTTTCTTTGTGATTCCTTGTTTTATCAATCATTGTTGTTTGATATTCATTCTGAGAATAACTTTTTCTACTTCTTTCTTTCTTTCTTAAAGAAGAGAAATGGTTAGACCAAGCCGTCCCAGCGCCGGTCAATCTAGTGCTACTCCCCAAGATGGAGTATTTATGTATGCATAACAATTTCTTGATCTTGTAAAGAATGCTCAAGCTGCCGGACCCATTCCAGAGCCTACTCACCCCAAATCCGGATTTGCACGCCTGTGCAGTGATTATACCAACTTGGTTGGGAAGCCATTCAAGTGTTCCGAAAGCGTCATTCAAGTCCAAGCTTGGCTTAGAACATGCGATCGCATCTTTTCTCGCATGAATCTTTTTGATCTTCGTCGAGTCCAAGTGGCTTCTAGTATGCTCCAAGAAAGAGCATTAGATTGGTATGAGCTTCTTATTTCTGAAATTATTGTAGCGGATCTTACTTGGGAGCAATTTCGAGAAAGATTCGAATCAAAGTTTGTGCCGGAAGCTGAAAAAGTGACCTTGGCCCATCGATTTATTGACCTTGTTCAAGGTGAATCTTCTGTGACAGAATACGTCACATCTTTTGAATCTCTTTCTAAATACGGGGTTGAATACATTAATACCCCATTGAAGAAGAATCAGAGATTTGTCTATGGCTTGAATAAAAATCTCAAGAAGCCATTACTTCTGAAATTGGAAGCTTCTTTTGATCAACTTGTTGATATCGCTCTTCGACTTGAAGAGGAGGATAAGGAAAGTGATGTTGAAGTTGTGGGTGCCAAACCAAACTTCAACAACAACAAGAAAAGACCTAATAAGTTCAAAGGCCCTTATCCGAATAAGAAAGGGAAGCAAGCAACTCCTGTAGCAAAGACTTTTACCTCTAGTGGTGGGCAATGCTACAATTGTGGTTCTATTATGCAAATAAGTGTTCAAAGCCCCTTGCTTGTCGCTATTGCAAAAGTTTGGGTCATTATATATCCGCATGTCCCAAACTTCAAGGCAAGAAGGGGGGAAATCTAAATGTGGTGCAAACTCCTAGCAACACTTCTCGTGGTAAGGTATTTCTCATTCTATCCTTGATGGCATTATTATGTTTCATGATCAACCTATTCGAGTTCTTTTTGATACGGGTGCGTCCCATTCTTTTATATCAAAAGAACTTGTTGATACTTTTTCTTTAAATGTTGTTTCTTTAATGACTTCTTTGAGAATTGCGAATCCGGTCGGTGGATCCGCAACACTTAGTTTCCTTTGTAGTGATGTCGAGATTATTTTATGTGATTTTTCTTTCCGAACCTATTTGCATGTCATGCGTCACTTAGGCTTCGGAACGATTTTGGGAATGGATTGGCTTAACCGTTATGAAGCTCAAATCCTATGACCTGAGCGGACTATTCATCTTCGACGTCCTCAATCTGTTACGTAGATTTCTATTGTTCTTAAAGGTTCAGATTCCAACTTGGTAGTATATTCGTTAAATCCTCATGATGACGATAATGATGATGAGGAAGATGTCATTTCTCTTATTCACGTTGTTCGTGAATTTTTCGACATATTTGAGTTCGTTTTAGGATTACCACCTAAGCGTGCAATTGAGTTCAGAATCAACCTTATCCCTAAAGCTCTACCTATCACTCGTCCTCCTTATCGTATGTCCAATAAGAAAAATGAGGAGATGCATACGCAATTATCAGAATTAGAGACGAAGCAATTTATTCGCTCTAATTCCTCTCCTTGGAGAGCTTCGGCTATTTTTGTGAAGAAATCCGATGGTACACAGGCTTTGCGTTGACTGCTGCAAGCTTAACGATCTTACTATCAAGAATAAATATCCTTTACCTAGGATTGATGATTTATTTGATCAGCTTAGTGGTACTAGAGTATTTTCACAATTATACTTAGCAACCGGTTTCCATCAGCTTCGTATTGCAGAGGATAGCATTCCTTTGACATTGTTCCGTACTCGTTATGGATCTTATGAATGGCTTGTTATGCCATTTGGTTTAACGAATGCTCCAGCTTATTTTGTTGACCTTATGAACCGAGTTTTCAAAGACTTCCTCGATCGATTTTTTCTCATCTTTATAGATGATATTCTTGTGTATTATAAAACCTAGGAGGAGCATGAAACGCATCTTCAGATTGTGTTGGAAACTCTTAGGAGCAATCAATTAAAAGCAAAAATTTCAAAATGTCACTTTTGGCAATCTCATATTAAATTTCTCGGTCATATCATTTCTGAATCCGAAATTTCCATGGATCCTTCAAAGATTGAAGCGATTCAAAATTGGAAGAGACCGGAGAGTGTGACGGAAATCCATAGCATTCTCGGATTGGTGGGTTATTACCGCCGGTTCATAAAAGACTTTTCTAAAATTTCCATGCCTCTTACTAGCTTGACAAAGAAGGAAGTTAAATACGTTTGGTCGGACAAATGTGAAGCTTCTTTTCAGAAATTAAAAGAACTCCTTTCCGATGCTCCTATTCTTGTGATTCCTGAAGGAAACCAAGATTTTGTTGTTTATACCGACGCTAGTCGTGTTGGTTTGGGAGCCGTTCTTATGCAAAGAGAACGTGTGATTGCTTATGCTTCTAGGCAATTGAAGGCAGCCGAGACTAGATATGTCACTCATGATTTAGAGCTCGCGGCTATTGTTTTCGTCCTTCGAATTTGGCGTCATTATCTCTTGGGAGAGAAATTCGTTCTCTATACCGATCATAAATCTTTGAAGTATTTATTTTCTCAAAAGGAACTTAATTTGCGTCAACAACGTTGGCTCAAATTTCTTACATCTTATGATCTTGATATTCTTTATACCCCGGAAAGGGAAATCGTGTTGCCGATGCACTTAGTCGTACGCAACAAGCGGTTGTTTCTATGATGATATCCGAATGGAATGATCTCGAGACTTTAGCCACTTATGAGATTCGAGATCGTGAATCCAATTTATGTGCATCTCTTGTTTTATGTAGCCTTGAGACTCATCCTTCCCTTTTAGACCGCATCCTTGAAGCTCAAAAGTTAGATCCCTAATTGGCTCTTCTTAGCCAAAATTGTAGGGATAAAATTGATGTTGAAGGTTTGAAAGAGTTTGATATTGATTTTCGTGGCGGTATTCGAAAATTTGGTAGAATTATCATGCCAAATATTTGTAATCTTCGTAAAGATATTTTGGAAGATTCTCATCGTTCTAAATTTACCATTCATCCCGATAGTAGCAAAATGTACGCGGATATGAAGCGACTCTATTATTGGGATGGGATGAAATCTGATATTACTAGCTTTGTTAAGTGTTGCATGACTTGCCAACTCGTTAAGGCCAAGCATCAAAGGCCCGGAGGGTTATTGCAACCTTTAGACATTCTAATTTGGAAGTAGGATCAAATTTCCATGGACTTTATTGACGGCCTTCCCCGTTCTCGTTCGGGTCATGATAGCTTATGGGTGATAGTTGATAGACTTACTAAATCCGTCTATATTATTCCCGTTCGGTCTAATCAGACAGTTCCTCTTTTGCCAAAACTCTTTATTAAAGAAATTGTTAAATTGCATGGAGTTCCTACTTCTATTGTTAGCGATCGTGATCCATTGTTTACTAGTGGATTTTGAAAGAGTCTTCAAAAAGCTTTGGGAACGAAGCTTAATTTTAGCATCGCTCATCATCCTCAGTCCGATGGACAAACCGAGCGTGTGAATCAAACTCTTAAAGATCTTCTTCGCGCATGTGTTCTTGATTTTGGTGGAAGTTGGGAAGATCATATTTCTCTTGTTGAGTTTTCCTATAATAATAGCTTCCAATCTAGTATTGGTATGGCACCTTTTGAGGCACTTTATGGAAGGCCATGCCGATCTCCTTCTTATTGGCTTGAGGCCAGTGAGAAGCTGGTTTTAGGTCTAGACTTTATTTGTGATTCCACAGAAAAGATTGACCTTATCCGCCATAGGATGAAAGAAGCTCAAAGTAGGCAAAAATCCTATGCCGATAACCTAAAAAGGAAATTAGAATTTTCTGTGGGAGATTTTGTGTTTATTCGTGTTTCACCTATGAAGGGTGTAGTGCTTTTTAGTCTATCGGAAAAATTAGCACCTCGATATGTTGGTCCATTTCCCATCACCGAACGTATTGGTTCCATGGCTTATCACCTTTTATTACCGGCTCAATTTTCTGCTATTCATGACGTGTTTCATGTTCAACTACGGAAATGCCTTCGAGATTCCGATTCTATTCTAGAGCCCGGTATTGTTGAAGAAAGTGAAGTTTCACCTATTTTGACTTATGAGCAACATCCTATTCGAATCATTGCTTCGGAGGTTAAACGCCTTTGAAATAAAGATGTTCCTCTTATGGAAGTTCAGTGGTCCTCAAATCCTAAGGATTGCTCTTGGGAATCTAGAGAATTCATCGAGCGAACACATCCGGACTTACTCTCTCGTGCTATGTGAGGTGAACTTCTTATTTCAAATTTCTTTTGTGTTGATATGCTTTTATGGTTGTTACTTTTTATTTTCTTCTTAAATATTGCGAGGACGCAATTTCTTTAAGGAGGGGAGTCTGTAACAACCCGCATATTTTACGATTGTGTACTTAAATATTTTATTTAAATATAGCATCGTTAGTCGGGTTATTGTCCGAAACACTACTTTTTGCAAACGGTCGAATTAGGACTCGGGACCACTTCCATTGAGACCAAAATGCCATTTGCAACCTTTTTGAGTATAAATTTCGATATGTTTGGAGCTAGCTAAAATTTGACCTTTTCACTTTGAACTTTGGGTTTGGGTTCCAACCTATTAGCCTAAACTACTAACTCTAGCTCCACCCCCACTTTTCTTCATTCACTTTCATTTCCTAATACCCTCAAGCTTTAGATAAAAATGGGGGAAGAGAAAAAGAATTAGAATTCCTAAGCCCTAGTTCCATTGCAAATCCAAATTCTAGCTCCAAATCCAAAGAGAAGTCATTGGTAATCATCCTCTTCTTCTTCTCCAACTCATTCTCCATTCAATATCAGAAATTCCTAAAGCCTAATTTAGGAAATATTTTTCTTTTAATCTTAGATTCAAGCTTCTTGGGTTGGAATTGAGGAGTCATTGTTCTTGCCTTGCTCTATAGCTTCTTCTTCCTTGTTTTTGTGCAAAAGGTGAGATTTTTATCTCACATCTAAGTCTATAATTATCTTTGATTGTTAGGTATGAATTCCTAACATCTTTACGTGTTCATTTGATTTGGATTGATTTGGTGAATATTCCAATTTTGAGTGTATTGGTGAGTCTTTGAGGTTGGGTAGTCGTTTGGCGTAAACCCCTCGTAATCGTCACTCATCCGATAGCTTCCGATACGATTTGGCCATCATTGGCCAAGGCAAGAAAATGCCCAAAGCTTCAGTTTCAAACGTCTGAAATTAATAATTCAGATGTCTGAATACTGTTCTGGGGAAAATTTATTTCCCAGATTCAGACGTCTGAGTTAGAAATTTCAGACGTGTGAAATTGCTCGAGTTCAACCCGAGAGCAAATAGGCTAAAATTAGCCACTTCCAGACGTATGAATAGTGTTCTGGAAAACATTTATTCTCCAGATTCAGATGTCTAAATCATTAATTTCAGACATCTGAATCTGCTTGTCTCTGTCTAATTTGCCTAAGTTGTTTGGGTGTCCAATTTTAATCGATTCGGGTTGATCCGACTTCTTGTTATCATTAATCGACTATGATGACTTCTTTTTTTGGAAATTTTGGGAATATCCAGTTTGATGGATTCGCTATCGATTTATATGGATTTGATTCACGGCTTCGAATGTCATTTTTGGTGATTGATTGTTTCTACAATCATTTCTGTGACTTATCACTTTAAAAAGAAATATAAATGTTTTCTATACTAGTAGTAAATATCAAATATCTTTCATCAAAACGATTTCGACACTATTTCATTACAAAGCTCATTATTAAAACCGCTTTCCTACCTATTAGTATATACAAACCTTTACCTCACTCGTATGAGAAATCTAATTAAACGGCTTAGTAAAACAAGTGGTATGAAACCGTTGCGTTTACTTCGTCGGTTAATTCTTGGACTTGTTCGATTGAAACTCTTATGACAACTTTCGAGTGGAGATCTACCATTTGTTCGTAAATATTTAAGTTAAGCCAGTGGTTATGGGACATGAAGCTAAACTCATCTATTTACTATCATAGTGTAATTGACACTTCTTGATGATCGATGTTGATCATTTTGTGATTTAGACTAGCAATGTGTGATGCCTCTTTGTTTGCGAGGGAGACTAAACCCCGTTTCTGTGGAGCTTCGGCTTAAAAATTGGTGGGGTAGCGACCCATGGTCTTCGAGCCGTTTTGTGGAGCTTCGGCTCAAAATTAATGGTTAGCAACCATGGAATAGCATTCCATTTTGTGATACACATGCTGGTGAGTTTTCATGCTCCCGTTTTGTGATAGGCCTCCCCCTTTTGTGATTTCTGGATTTCTATTGATGATTTCTAGAATTTATGTTTCACCAATTTTCGTGATTTATATTGATAAGTTTTATCAATATTTCTGCATTGGTGAATTTGTGTTTCACTAACTTTTCCGATTGGCATTGATATATTTATCAATATTTGTGGTTTGGTGAATATGGTGAAGAATATGACTTTCTTTTTGGTGCTTTTGAGATAATTGAGGTATTGTATGATTTTGTTGACGTTAAATATATACTTTTCATAGTATGGCATTATTGTTATCATACGTTTTGTCATATCTCTTATTCCATCTCATTTTATCTGATATTTATATCTAGACTGATCAGTTTATTATTTTCTTATTAAATAATACTCGGGTCAGACCGAGATGTTACAGGTGCTTCTGCTTGACTCCTCATTTGGGAGTACTATCTGACTTTTGGCTAGCTACATTAGATTGGTAGTTTTTGTTGTTATACATTCGAGATATAGACTCATTGATGTATACTTATTCTTTTGTCTAGCACTTGTATCTATTCTTTTGTGATATTGTGGATCTTGTTTGACCACTACTTTGATGTACACTTTTAAGTGTTATGTTAATATCTATTTCCGCCTTTGTGATATGGATATCTGTGACTGATTTGTGTTATGTTTATTTCTATATTTGTTTCCGAAGATATTATAGCCGCTGTGTAGTATCTTTGAGTTTGTATCGGTATGTCGGATTTCCTCTTGAAATGAAATGCATGTTATACTATCTGACATTGCTCGCACAAAGCAATTACATGGATGGTTGCTCCTCAACAGCCTTATTCTTCGGGCTAGTTGACGGCATTATTCCGTAGTGTCCTTGGCTAGCGTGAGTATAGAGGTGGGGCGTCACAATATTTTATCCAATTTCATCAAAAATAGATATGCATATGTGCACACAGGCATGCAATAGAAATTACATCTATATACCCGGACAACATTTATTTCATCCATGCAAATCATATTTAAGTTATTGTTATCATCAATTGTGGCATGCATAAACTATACAGATGATTTAACTTAAAAGAATTAAAGTTTACTCACTTATTGGATAACAGAGAACAGATCTTTCAACTGGAACTACACTTGATGATCTAATCTGCAACTTGATTGATGGTTATGAACTGAAGCTTTTATTTTGAGATGATCTCTGAATCACTACTTACTAATGTTTGAGATGCATTTGAATTGCACTTTTCCTTTTTGTTTGATCTTCGAACCATTTTTCAACTTGAATTTGAATTTGCTTTAGGCTTTGTTTTTGTTTTTTGGTTTTTTATTTGAACAAATTTTTATTTTTTTCTTTCCTGGTTTGTATTTTCAGGTTTAAATATCAAAGAAAATGAGAAAGGAAGGAGTAGATATGTATTTATAATCTCTTCTTAACTTTATTTATCATTTTGAAAATAAAAGGACATAAATGACACTTGTTAATTGCAAATTATCATTATCTCACAAATGTCCAAAGCATGTTACTTAGCTTACAAATGTTTAAACCTTTATTTTATTCATTACTGATGTATTTATATTAATATGTATTATGTTTTTAGATGTTTACAAATTGTACTTAGTTATGTATAATTTAAAAAGAAAGAAGATTAAACCTTTTATTAATCTTGTTTAAATTTTAAACTTCAGTTATTATACTCTCTTTTTATATATAGAATTAACTTAAAATAGCTTTTGGTAATTATTATATTGAATTCAAAACAATAGCTTCCTAATCTCAATACACACACACACACACATATATATATTATAATTAGAAATATCTTATGTGAATTTTTGATAAATATAAATGTATCCACATTTTTACAAATTCCAAATATTCTACTTCTCATAGCATATATATACATATATATCTTTATATATATATTGTCTTGAATTAAATAGTGAAATATATTATTTATTTATCTAGAGATTTATTTTTCAATATTTATTGTAGTTTCCAATCTCTATATATATATCCAGATATTTATCATAATTTTATTTGTTTAACTACAAATCAGTATTTTAATAAATTTAATCCTGTTAATTACCAATTAACAGATGCCCAAAAATCCGGGTTATCACCTTCCTCCCCCTTTGAATCTTTTTGTCCTAAAAAGGAACGAAACCATAATTTTATTAAAATGACTATTATCAGTTAAATTACTCTTAGAACATTTTTAACTAAAAACTCTTTTTATTTAAAAAATTTAAAATACTTTAAAATCTACATAATATTAAGTAGCTTTATAAAAATACTTTTTATAACTCGATGTCTCAACAAGTCCATTCTTGTTCTCATAGAAATTCGGTCATACGTTAATCAGGCGTAGGACTGAAAATCTATAAGTATTGGTAAACCCGTTTTCAACACCCAGTGAAAATACTTGAAAAATATTTTGGTGAAAATATAGAAAACATGTTTGAAAATATAGAAACATTTTTGGTGAGAATGCTCTAGAAATCATCACCCCGTCCATGGTCGTAGTTAACTAGATGGTTACATTGCCATCCCGGCAAAATCCATTGAAAACTGTAGGCACTCCACGCCCCTCGATTACGCCATGGAACCCGCCACAGATCGCAACTACACCTAGGTTTTACGTCGCCATCACGGCAAAAACCCATGTAACTGTAGGCATCAGCACCCTCGAATTTCGCCGCTAAATGAAACTTCACCACTCCTACATAGATCGCAGACTACATCAGTCGAGTCCCAATGTAGCCTGTATGCACTCACTGCCACACGACTTTCGCTATGTCTTCATAGATCGCAGTCTACCGATGTTACGTCACTCCCCCGGTGAAATCAGACGTAGACCGTTGGCTCTCATTGCCACACGACTTCCGCTATGGTCCACAGTAGATCGCAGTGACATCGAGTTACACTATCGTCACAGCATAACCCAAATGTCTCTGTAGGCATCAGCGCCCTCTACTTTCGCTGCCCGCACACACAATCCTCAGGAACTTCAGTTTGGCCGGACTTCCTCCCAGGATCCAATTTAGGCCCCCCTTAGGGCTCAAGGTAGAACCACCCCATGGATCTTCTATGAAGTTCATTTCATGGGAGCGCCTTTTTCCCCCCAGAGCCAATTGCAAAACATTTTATACTATACACATATAGTATCTTTCAAATCATATTCTTTTTGATTCACATAAAAATCTTCTTTACACAAAATCGATATCTCAAATCGATAATTCAAATTTGGCTTTCCAAGTTCCCAAAAATCAAAAGCCTTTCCAAAATCCATAGGTTCCAAAACCTTTTTCAAAAATCATTCTCATAAAATCATTTATATATATATATATATATGTAAAATCTTAAAAAATCTTGGACCACTTCATACTTATATAAATTCTCTTTTTATACTTCAAATCTTTTCAAAAATCTTTTCTTCTAGCTATAGATCCAACAAGGGGAAATCTATCATATATAACAAATATATGTATATATACTTTTTCTATGCCCAATCAAATATTCAAGTTTGATTTCTTTTATAATGTTATTGGCTCCATTACTTGCTTTTTATAAAATGAGTTTCAGCTATATTGATATCCAGCTTCCACTTTTATTCCTCATATATTTTTCAAAATATACTTTTCCATTTCAAAAATCATTTTTACATTTCCTTTCATATTTCCAATATCAATTTTATTTAAGCACGTAGATGTACATATATCATCCGTACGCAATATCAAAGCTGATCGCTCACTCGATCACACAATTCCACTTCGAACTAGAATCGTCCACCCAACTTCCTAGTGCGGACTCAGATCTGGTTCCTTGATCAGAAACTGTCATTCTCCTTACATATCCCTAATTATGATAAAGAATTTTCAAAACCAATCGAAAATCGATATCCAGGGTTCGCCGTCGAAAATCGAGTGAAAAATCCTAACTCGGATCAATATACTATCTCAAAATTCTGTGCTCGAACCTGGATCAAATCATTATGTGAATAGAATAACATAGGTACATCCTACGTATTATCTTCTTTGATTATTAGCTAAATCAATTTTCTTTTTATTCATCTTCATTGTGATTCTATTCACTTATTCACAATTGCTTCAATTTCTATTTGGGTTATTACTTCTATTTATATCTCACTTTGGAGTTTAATTATAATTATTTTGCACTCTGACCAGTTTGCATTTAGAAAATAGCTTGAAAAAAAATAGATAGTAGTTGTAAAATAGTTATTAGTTGTAAAATAGCTGTAAAATAGCTAAGTAATTATAAAGTAGTTGTAAAATAGTTAAATAGTTGTAGAATAGTTAGATAGTTGGAAAATAGTTGTAAAATAATAATTTGTTTATAAAACAGATGTAAAATAATAAGTGTAAGATAGTTTAGGTTTTATAAAGAAAGGTTGTATAGTAAATAGCTACGAAAAATAGTTTTAAAACAGTTTATATTTATTTGAAAATAGTTTCAAAGTCAAACTGGTTCAATTCCCCGATCTCCACTTCCAATCAATTTCCCAACCCATTAAATTGATTCAATTCCAATTCAATTTGAATTAACTTCAATTTCTATCCCAAATTCAAATCAATTCCCTATTTGAATATAAACTCATTCAACTTTAATTCACTTCCAATTAATTTAATTCAAATTTTCCATTTGAATTTATCTCAATTCCAATCTCAATCTTTAAATCATCTCGAATTATATAAATTCGAGTTAAATTTTTAAATGTTGATTTAATCTCCTTAAATCAAATTAACCTTTACTTTTAATTTAACAGCCTAAGTCTTTAAACAATTTAATTTATCACTCTATTTTGATTTCTAACTTTGAAACCGATTCTTAAACAATTTCAGTTTACAAGTTTCCTTTTATCATTTAAATCTTAAATTCAAAGAGATTTCATTTCCTAAATTTCAAATTTTATTTCTAAAAATCAAAATCATTTAAATAATTTCAATTAAAGTTTTACTACCATTTAATTTCAGTAATGGATGTATTACTCCAATCCATTCCTTAATTCATTTAAAACAATCCAATTCATAGTTTCGTAGATTATTAATAACAATAGGATAATATCAGGTTAAGTCAAAGTAAATAAACATAAAAAAAAAATTAAAAAAAACTTCCATCAATAGCATCCATCTCACATTTCCAGATCTCAAACCCATTTGAGATCACACATAACTCCTATTCAAACCAACCATTTAACTTCCCTAAGTTAAATCTCAATTTCATCTTGAAATTTCCAATTCAAGTTGCTTGTTCTAAACATATTTAACTTCCCCCAAGTTAAATTCAATTCATTTAATCCAGTCCACCTTACTAAATTGAATTCTCCATTTCAAATTTTAAACTTCTTATCAATATCCTTTCCCACTAATAAGTTCAAAAACTTATCACATTTCAAGGAAAATTCAAAACTCAACACTTAGTGTATACTTCAATCCACTTGTTTTATGTATATCCCACATGTATACATATTCATTTTTTTAAAATTTAAAACAATTCTTTTTTTAAGATAAGATTCCTACATTTAAAAATATTATTTATTATATCTTTTAACACTTTAAAACAATTTAAATTTTCTAGACTTAGATTTTAAAACCTCACAATTTAAATCCTTTTAAATTTACAAGTCATACTTATTTAAATGTTACTTTCTTAAAACATTTCATTTTGCTTTATCACTAGTTATCATTAGAAAACAAACTTCCCATTATTAGATACCATGCCCAATTTATAACAGTTATAATATCTAGACCTTATATTCCATAATCATTTGCTGGAAAATCATATCAAGGTAACTTATTTCAATGCTTCGAAAAAAATTTCTAGGATTTTAAATTCAGTTTGAATCCATTTCTAGCTTATCTTATTTGTATAGTTCATATTATACAATTCTTATTTGGTTGTATTTCTACTACCACTTAATTCTTATTATTACTTTTAATTCAAATAATACAACAACCAATCACCTTAATATATTAGAAAAACTATTGCTTTATATATCAAAATATAAACTTGTATAAAGACTAATTTTAAAACCGTTTTAAAGTCTTTATATAAGAAAATAACAAATACGCCCTCATATATAATACACTCAACTCATTCTATGGCACCACTGACCTTATCCTTAATGAGTACCCACCAGAGCCAAGGATCTCGCTTAACCTTCAGCTCTGATACCAACTGTAATGACCCGAAATTTTCGACCCCGAAAATTCGACACTAATACGTCTAATTTAAAAGCGCCGAGCAATCGAACGCCGGAAATTCCAAATTGTTAGGGTTAAGAAGAAAAGAGGTAGAAGAAGAACAGAAAACAAAAACACAGAATCTCACAATCGCAGCGGACCAACAAAATATAATATCAACTAATAGCATTTATACAAAGAAAAGTTGAAATTGTCAGTTTACATTCAATATATCAGAGTACAACCATTCATACATAAACTGGACAGTTATAATTAACTTGTCCCAGAATACAAACAATACAACTCCAATACACAGCGGAATATACTCCATACGTTCCTGCCATCCAGCTCGCCACATGAGCTTCAGATCGTCCTAACCTGAAAATCTGTAATACTTGGTCTAACCCGAGCATTACAATCAAGTAACACGCGGGTCAGGCTGGAAACCAACGTCGGTAAACCAAAGTAACAACGAAATACTAAGGTACAAAACTTATTTGAAAACCCGGGGTAACTCGTACCTCACTACGAGTTCTTAATCACTTATGTTAACGCTAAAATGTGAACGCTAACACCCCGGTGCGTAAAGTGTAGTTGTGAAAGCACCACCCGATAGATCGGGAAAGAATTACAAGCAAGTAATAGCAGAAAAGCAGTAAACAACAACGATTTTATAGTGGTTCGGCTTAAGGGTATAGCCTACATCCACTTTAAGTACTTTTATTAATAATCCCGTTACAAACTGATACAATTCTTCTCAAGTTCAATACACTTCAAGTTACAAGTGATTTGAAACGAGTCTTGAGCTTCAATGTCGATTAAAGTTCTTAGATTCATATTGAAGATGTGCGGTTTCTTCATGAATTTCTTTGATGGATTCCTCTAATCTTGGAAGCTCTAAGTGTCGATGAAGTTCTCAATGCAGCAAGGTAACGGTGTGTGAAGAGAATGCGCAAAAAGTCCCTTGAATGTTGGAGATGGGTGCCTATTTATAGAGAGTTTTGATTCTGAAATTTGCCAAGTCCTAAACCGCGGCCGATCTAAGTTAAGTCGTAGCCGACTTAATATGAGTCGTGGCCGGTCCATCTGGCCCCCTTCTGGCTTCACAGGAGTTCACTTGCACAAGTCCTAGGTCGCCTCCGAGTCAACACCACCTCTTCTCAGTAACATGGCATCGGGCTTATATTAGGTCGTGGACGAGATAACTGGGGAGCTGGATCGGTTGTGACTTGGGTCGTTGCTGAGTTAACATGCGCGTGTCAAGTGGCTGTATAGGATTTGCCTTCATTTGCCTAGGTCGTGAACGGCTTGGCATAAGTCTTAAGTCGGTTGCGACTTAAGTATAGGTCGTGCACTTTTCCATGTCCTGATCAGTTAGGTCGGCAACTCCTTTAGGTAATTAGATCGGTACTTAAGTTAGGTCAGTAGACTTCCTAAGTCGGCATCCTTTAAGGCATTAGGTCGTTATCCATTTAGGGCCTTAGGTTGGGAACTTTGTAAGGGCATTGAGTCGCTGTCCCTTCTGAGTCATTAAGTCGGTAACTATTGAGTCGTCATTCATTTTAGGTCGGCAATGAGCTAAGGCTGTTGGGTCGGTATCTATGTTGGGTCAGTAGCCTCATTGAAGTGTTAGGTCGGCAACCCTTTGAATCTTAGGTCGGCGTCTCTGTTGAGCCTTAGGTCGGCATTCTTGTTGAGCCTTAGGTCGACATCTCCTTGAGTCGCAGGGTCTAAACCGAGGCGGAGTTAACAATTGCCCCTCGAAGTATACGCCTACTGGTTAGGTCGTGTGCTTCGATAGTCCTTAACTCGTCTCCTCTTAGGTCAGTAGGTCGTACGCGACCCAACAGTTAGACCGCATCTGCCGCTTCAGTTCTCCCTACTGTAAGGTATAAAACATCCATCTTCTTCTTCCTTTTCATTACTTATTCCCTTGCTTAATTCTGCCATTAAAATTTCCCAGAGCTCCCAAAGGCGATTTCGCTCTAGTCAATCACTGATAACCTTTGCCATCCATCGCGTAAGTAAACTTGCTTCCCCCTTAATTCAAGACCCCGTTGATTCATGAATTTTACCAATCAAATTTAAACCGCATCTTTGTACGGTGCTTTATCACGAATCCCGTTATATCTACAGTTGATGATCCTTAGTTAGTTTGATCTGGCTTTAGGCTATTGATGGAATGATGCCGATGGGTTACTGCTTTGGGCGTAGCCAATTAGGATTGTAAGGCGTTGGATTTGTGGTGGTTTTGAACCAGTTTATGGGATGATTCGGTAGTATGAACGAGATGAAGGTTTTTGGTTGAGGGAGTGGCTAACGGGTTAACGGGTTGAGTGGGGCGAGGTATTAATTTAGATGCGACCTGGTGATTTGAAGTGACTTAGCTTCTGGCCGACCCAATCCTTAAATCGTGGCTGTGTTAGCACTTGGAGGAAATCTGCCAACCTATTCTTCTGCCGATCTAAGCCTTATACTGATTTAACCTTGAACCGCAGCCAAGTTAACCTCTAAGTCGTGACCGAACTAATCCCTTAAACCGTGACTGACTTGGCTCTTTAAACCGCTGCCGAGTTAACACTTAGGCTTTGGGCATGCTGACTTTTTGAGAGCATAGATCCACTTTGAGTTTCTAACTTGAACTGCCAAACTAAGTTGCCTAAATTTTGAACTGCCCCAACTTTAAATTTGCTTGAATCTCAATGTATTATTTCACAGATCGCATTAACTTATAAGCTGCTAACCTGCTGAAAATAACAAACAGAGAAAACCAAGGCGAAAATACTGCCATCGACTGCCCATGTCAGATGACAGATTAGTCAAGACAAGACAAGCAACTTAATTATATTGCATGAAATGTTTGTGAATCAATCAGTTAAAGTTAAACATTAATGCAAAGTATCAATAATCTGAACTGATTTATCTGCATCAACATCTTACTTGCATACTTAGGCTTAAAACAATAGTCCCTGAATTTCATAACTAACAAAGGCTTGCTAGTTTTTATTTCAGTTATATTTGTTCACCGCTTGATTGATTTTACACAACACTTCACACACTTTAGGAAACGTGCACCTTCATGTTTGAATACCCAGTTGTTTATGTAGAATGACTTCCCACCGAGAAGAAGAAGTGGTAACTCCAGAGGAAGAAACTTTTCCGATAGCTGTTCCCATAGAGAATCCTCCGGAGAGAACCCCGACTATTCTAACTTCGAGAGCGTTTGCCCAGCTGCGCACTCAATTTGGCTTTGCTGAAAGTGATGTTCTTCTCCCTGGGCCAAGTGATACTGCTGACAATCCTCCCTATGGCTTTGTTGCAGTCAATCGCCAAATGTGCTTAAGTGGGGCGATTCCTCCTTTTAACGACTTCCTTCGAACTCTTCTCCTTCGGTTGACAATCTCTCCGTTTCAACTTCATCCCAATGGCTATGCCATCTTGACGGGGTTATGTGTTTTGTTTAGAAGAACCCTTGATCGCCTACCGAGTTTTGAAGAAATTCGTTATCTGTGCTCGTTTGCAAAGAGTAAAGATCATCCTTCCCTTATTATTGTGAGAAGTGCCAGGAACCGCAAGCTCATTTCCGATCTTACTGAAAGCGTTCATGGATTCTTGAACCAGTTTTTCTTTGCCCGCTGTCCCTCAGGCTTTTATGCCATCTGGAGAGTAGGAAGTAAGATTAGTGTTTCTATTTTCTCCGTTTTGAAACTTTTTCGAGATCCGAACTTTTAGTTGCTAATTTCATTCTTTATTCTTTTCAGCACTTCCTCTCCCCTCTAGAGACCCAATTCACAAGCAAGTTTTTGAGAGGTTGAGTGTCGTGGCCTCAGAAGAGAGGAGCAAAAAATTTCTGTTGAGGGATGAATTTTTACATCAACATGGGCTTCTACACACTTCTCGCTCTATGCATGCTCATGAAGTTCCAACGGAAGTTCCCGATTCTCCGATAAAGACTCCTGAATCTTCGCTGGTGAAGTGCTCCACTTCTATCGATGTTGCGGGGCCATCTGGTAAACTTGCCCCGGTTATCGAGGAAGAAGAGCCTCAGGGATCCTCTCACCATTCACAAGAATCTGGTGAAAAGGCTAAGAAATCCAGCCCTGTCAAGCAAAGCAGGGACGATACCTTCGAAGGATTGAGCGACCTCTTCGCTACTTCACAAGAGATCTTCAAAGATGACCCTACTACCACCGGGATTTCTACTTCAGTAGTTGAAGCTACTTCTACTCTGCAACAGTCGTCGTCGACTCAAGAGTTGACGTTAACTATTACACCCACAACCACTCCCCAAATAAAGAGTGGTTCGTAGATTAATGCGCGTAGTTTGCACAACACACACACTTAGAATTTCTCATCACTTCCATGCACTTATCTTCTTGTACTTTAAAGATTTCTAAAGCTTATTATTTTAATTCCAGATTCTCCTATGGGGCGCAGCGGCTCGTACTACGACGATTTCCAGCGCTACGGGAGGCGTAGCCAGTATGACTACAGGCGTTACCTTCCTTCCTACAGAGAGTCGGATGAAGAGAGGGCTGCCCGAAAGGCTCATGAAAGGAGGACCGAAGAAGAACATCGTGAAAGAAGGGAGAGAGAAGAGCGCCATGATTCTCGGCAAAAAGGCGATGACTCTCACAAGAGAAAATCTCATGACGATCGAGGAAAAGGTCACATGAGTGAAGACTTAAGCAAACGAGCTCGTCACAGTGAAAAGCAGGCCTCTACTACTCCTGAGAAAGTTACTATTCCTGCCTCACTCGACATCCCTTCTGATTCTCCCGCTCTTGGGAAATCAGATATCCAAACGATAATTAACAGGCCCAAATTTCAAGTTGGACCGGGTCCTGCCACTCTGCAGAGCCGATTTCCTCAATGGTGCCTTAAGGGGGTGAGGTTCGACCTAGACTTGGTCCCCATCGACAAGTCTGCTATGTTGCGCAATCTTGATGCAGTCAAGCTCGATATCGAGAGGATGTCAAACTGGCAGAAGCTTGTCGATGAGCTTCAAAGAGTTAACCGTGCCAACATAGAGGCCATGCTTACCATGGAAAACGATAAGGCCGAATGGCAAAAGGTCGTTGAGCAACACGTCACCGAGATGAGGAACATTGCTTCTTACAATGAGGAGCTTGAAGCAAAAGTCGAGGAATTGAAACATGAACTTGCTGCTTCCTCTACTTCCTATTCTCAAAAAGAAGAAGTGCTCCTGAAACAAGTGAGAGACGCTCACGCTAGCCAAAGGGATGCCGAAGACAGGCTAGAAGTACAAAAAAGAATCAGTGAAGGCTATGCTACTGATATTGCTGAGCTCCGAAAGAAAAACAACTCCCAGGAGGCGGAGATACAAATGCTTAAGCTTCAGCTTGCCAAAACTCAAAGGAAGCGTGATGAGGCTGTCGCCGGCAGAATCGCAGCTGAAGAATCTCATGAGGCGACCAAAAACAGCATCAGCTCAACATTATTCGACTTCTACTTGCACAGCGTCTTGGGGCGTGGAAGCCTTGCCTTTTTAGGCCCCAAGTATGAAATCACACTGGCTGAAGTTTGGGAGACAGCACTTGATATGCTCGGTGGTAAAGGTGCTGGATATGCTGAGTCAGCCCTTGAAGAGCATTATCTTGATGACGAAGCCCGTGCCGCTCTTGCCAAGGGTAAGGAGCAGCTTGCCAGAGCGCGGGCTGGGATGGCGGAAGAAGAGCGTTCTGAAAAAGAAGTACCGCCTACCATCTCCGAACGTCCTCTAGTTTCTCCCGAGGTGGACATTACAGGCCCTAGTGCTCATTTGTCGCCTCCTACAAGAACTGGGGTAATCACCCCTATAGATGAAGAGGCTTTGGAGGACATTGGGGCTCAGAATTATGAGATTGAGCTGACAAAGCCAATATCTTCAGGTAATTTCGACATTGGTCCGATTCAGGTGGATTGCCTGCTTATTCCTCAAAAATTTGATGAGCTTCTCGATTACCTCCTGAATCTCGATGAACCCATATCTCCCTTCTTTCGGGAAGATACTAACATTTTCAATTTTTCTTCTTCTGCAGTTGAAACAACAAGTGCCGTGCAGACTTCGCCTTCTCTGGTTATTCCTCCTCCATCTCTTCAAGTGACTCCTCCTTCTGCTTCACAACCTGGGTCACAAGAGGAGAAGATTGAGGCTCTTCATGGTTTGGATGACCCTGTTGCCTCGCAGGAGCAAAAAGATGAGGGACTCGAAGGAGGCGAGATCTCTCCGGAGCGGACTCCTTCTGACGACGTAGTTTTGTCCGCTCTCGTTACTCCGGGGAGTGAGTCTTCTTCGCAGAGAAGAAAGAAGCTTGGGACATCGAAGAAGAGGGGGAAGAAAATTATCACCACTGAAGAGGAACCGGAAATTGCGCCAGTTGTACCTCCCTCCCCTTCTTCCCTTATACCCACTGGCCGACCTGAAAAGCTGGTCATTCGGTCGGGTAAAGGGTCCAAAGGCAGTAAAAAGAAGTGAAGACTTTAGCTTTTTGTCTTTTGTATGAACTGGCCGAGAGTTGTGTGGGTACCGGCCCCCGCTTTTATTTTGAAACCTGTATCTGCATTATAGTTGAATAAAATGATTCTTCATTTGTACAAACTTCTGTTTGAATTTGAGAATGCATTTACTATTTATTTTTTGCACAAGTTTATTTACACGATATTGCAGCGAGCTTATGGCATGTTACTTGAGCGTTACCTTTTGCTGGTTTGGCTATACCATATTGTGTGTAATTATACTATATTGCCCCCATTCCATAAGTTTGCTGCAATATTCTATACTTCGAGGGGACTTGCACTCATATTTGCTAAAGAATAATTATTTTATTCTTTAAAGAAAATTTTTGTAGAGTACAACTCCCTTCGTATAAGTTTCTACGCTTTGTCGTTCGAAGAAATCACTTTTTTTCTTTTGCTTATGTGCATATTTTACCAAGTGAATTCCTCTATGTGGTAAAGCGGACCTCTGAAGGGTACTTTAACTTCTTTTCTTTTTTCTTTTTTCTTTTTAACGATCATTTTCCATAGTAGGTAAATTACTCTTCCTTTGAAAGTTAAAGTACGCTTTTGATGAGGATTTTTTTGTTTTTATATAAAGTTGTACCTCTGAGGAGGGATTTTTCACGTTTCAACACTTGAAAGTTTTATTTCAATCTCGGTGAAACGTGTACCCCCAAAGAGTTGTGCCTTTGAAGAAAGTCTTTTCACGTTTCAACACTTGGAAGTTTTATTTCAATCTTGGTGAAACGTGGGCTTCCGAAGAGGTCTTTCCTTTGAATTGTGTCCCTGGGAGGGGGTTGTACCTCTAAGGAGGGATTTTTCACGTTTCAACACTTGGAAGTTTTATTTCAATCTTGGTGAAACGTGTACCTCCAAAGAGTTGTACCTTCGAAGAAAGCCTTTTCGCATTTCAACACTTGGAAGTTTTATTTCAATCTCGGTGAAACGTGGGCTTTCAGGAAGGTCTTTATTTTGTTTTTGCATTTCAACTTTGGTGAAGTAAAATTCCGAAGAGCGGTTGCTACACTTCAACTCCTGGCGAAATGTGCCTCCGAAGAGGGCTTTTATTTTGTTTACATTTCAACTCTGGTGAAGTGAAATCCCGAAGAGCGGTCATAACACTTCAACTCCTGGTGAAATGGGCCTCCGAAGAGGGCTTTTATTTTGTTTACATTTCAACTCTGGTGAAGTGAAATCCCGAAGAGCGGTCATAACACTTCAACTCCTGGTGAAATGGGCCCCCGAAGAGGTCTTTATTTTGTTTGCATTTCAACTCTGGTGAAGTGTAATTCCGAAGAGCGGTCATAGCACTTCAACTCCTGGTGAAATGTGCCCCCGAAGAGGTCTTTATTTTGTTTGCATTTCAACTCTGGTGAAGTGTAATTCCGAAGAGCGGTCATAACACTTCAACTCCTGGTGAAATGTGCCCCAGAGATGGTTTACATTGCCTGGAAGTTACTCTCTCATGGTTGGTGGGTCATGACTCCTCCAATCTTTTTTGTTGAGTAGAGAACTTTCTTATTTGTGGCATATGTCCCATTAGAGGTCTTTCTCCTCCGAAGAGTTGTGCCTCCGAAGAGGAGCATTTTGCCTCTGAAGAGGGCTTTGGTCTCTGAGGAGAAGCATTTGGTCCCCGTAGAGAAGCATTTTGCTTTCGAAGAGGGCTTCGGTCTCTGAGGAGAAGCATTCGGTCTCCGTAGAGAAGCATTTTGCCTCCGAAGAGGGCTTCGGTCTCTGAGGAGAAGCATTCGGTCTCCGTAGAGAAGCATTTCGCCTCCGAAGAGGGCTTTAGTCTCTGAGGAGAAGCATTTTGGTCTCCGTAGAGAAGCATTTTGCCTCCGAAGAGGGCTTCGGTCTCTGAGGAGAAGCATTCGGTCTCCGTAGAGAAGCATTTTGCCTCCGAAGAGGGCTTCGGTCTCTGAGGAGAAGCATTCGGTCTCCGTAGAGAAGCATTTCGCCTCCGAAGAGGGCTTTGGTCTCTGAGGAGAAGCATTTGGTCTCCGTAGAGAAGCATTTTGCCTCCGAAGAGGGCTTCGGTCTCTGAGGAGAAGCATTCGGTCTCCGTAGAGAAGCATTTTGCCTCCGAAGAGGGCTTCGGTCTCTGAGGAGAAGCATTCGGTCTCCGTAGAGAAGCATTTCGCCTCCGAAGAGGGCTTTAGTCTCTGAGGAGAAGCATTTGGTCTCCGTAGAGAAGCATTTTGCCTCCGAAGAGGGCTTCGGTCTCTGAGGAGAAGCATTCGGTCTCCGTAGAGAAGCATTTCGCCTCCGAAGAGGGCTTTAGTCTCTTAGGAGAAGCATTTGGTCTCCGTAGAGAAGCATTTCTCCCCCGAGGAGAGCTTTTCACATTTCATCTCACGGGAGTATGTCGACCGGGTGTGGTGAAATGCGTGCCCCTAAGTAGGGTTATTGTCAGGAAGTTTGGAGTTTCCTTTTCTCGGTTGGATGGATTCTCGGGAGTGTGTCGACCGATAACTCCACGACTTTGTAACGAGAAAGACGCCTTTTTTCGGTGAAGCCCGCTTGAGGTTTTTATCCTTTGAGGAGTTATGCCTTCAAAGAGGGCTTGTGCTTCTGAAATATTCTTTTGTTGGCTGACGCTTGCTCTCGCATATCTCTTTGCCGTTGATTCATGTTGATAATCCCCATTGCTTCGCAAGTGTCACCACTTTCAGCTGCCAAGCCTCTCCCTTACCCAAAGCAGTATATTTTATAGTTAAGCAAATTGGTGGTGGCAGATATAGGTTCTTTAACTTGCTGTTTGTTTGTTCAAGCATTTGTAGTTAGCCATATATGATCTGCTTCTATCCACCTTGCTTACTTTCGTCTGAAGTTCTCCTTTTGTAGGATTTGAATATGGGAATTTTGAATGGCTCAATGCTTGATTTCTGGATGATGTCGCGGATCACTTGGTCTTGTGACTGGTAAGCTTTGCTTTTATGGCCTGCATTATTAAATCATCTTTTTTTGTAACACGATTAACGTATTTCATATGCCGAAATAAAACAAAGCAGTTTATGGTAGTAGGGAACACAAGAATTATAGCGGTTTAGCCGAAACTGGGCCTATATCCACTTTATAGCTTTTGTTATTCGCCTGCCTTGCAATTGCCCTTAACAAGAGAAACATATATTTGTAAATTCTTTGCAATATTTCAGCAAAGTTTTCATGCAAAATATGGATGTAAATGGTTGCTGTTCCAAGTTCTTGGAATTGGTTTTCTTTTGATAGTTGTGAATTTGATTGATTATATTAGCAATTCCTTAGTGCCGTCTTTAAGTGTGCATCATCTTCTTCTGTTGGCGGGTGGTTTTAACTGAAGAAACATACTCTAGCCAAATCTTATTTGTTTGCTTAGAGTACTTCTTATTCAGGATTTGACCCTGGAATTCTGTTGTTTAAGGCTTGCTTTTGAATGCATCTCTCTCAACAACAACAACGGAGGAGGAGGAAAAGAGAGAGATATCTCTCTCAACAACAACAACGGAGGAGGAGGAAAAGAGAGAGATTTCACATATCGAAATAAAATAAGCGACTTGTAATAATAGGGAAAGCAAGACTTATAGTTTTTATTATTTATTGGCGTTGTTTTTACAACAGATTTTGATACAAGAATCATTGGATCAGCACTTTTTTACAAATTTGAAACAAAGTGTTCAAGTAAGGTATGGAAGCAATTGCTGCCCCAGGCTTTAGGAATTGAATTTTTTGGCATAAGAGGACTGGATGGCAACATCTTTCAGAATCGAAACTTCCTTTCACTTTGAAGGTCTCCTTGGAGCGTGAGCACGTCTTCCCGCCTCATCCAATTTTTCCCTGCCGGGTGAGGGCTTGCTGTGATGATACTGATGATAGGACCTTCATCTCCTTGTGCCACGGTTCTTTTATTTGAGCTACATTGTTGAGCGGGAACCAGCTGCACTTTAAAGGATGAGGAGTAGCTAATTCCATCTTTTTTCACATACTGTTGCAGTTCATTCTGCTTGATCAATCCTTCAATCTCCTTCCTTAAATGGCGACATTGGTTAGTTTCATGGCCAGGTTGATTGTGAAATTGACAGAATTTCCCATTGTCTGTCGCGCTTCTCCTCATCAGAGACGGTTTGGGGTAAACAACAACATCCTTTGTTGCCAAGAAGATACTCTCCGGAGTGTCGGTCAAGGGAGTGAAGTTGGAGGGTATGAAGCGTCGAGCTTTTTTCAAGAGTTTCTGTTTTCTCCTTCCCCCATTCTTCTCTTTCTGTTCAATCATTTCCGGTATGTATTCTTCATCGTTACCAGGACTTAATGGGTAATCATCAACTATTCTTTCAAAAGTTCGCCTTGACAAACGTTCGTGGATAGTTGGTCGTGGCCATGAATTCTCTGTTTGGGGGAATGTTCTAATAGTAATGCCAGTTGCTCGTTGAGGAGCATTCCATTCTTCTGAAACCTGGGCCTCTTTGGCAATGGTTTTTATATCACTTTCTAGTCGATGGACTTCTTCCTGCAATGCGTTCATCTTATCCAGTATCCTATTGCTTTGAACTTCCATGTGTTGATATATTCCATATATCACGGCATTTAATTCAGCTCTTGTGACTTCAATACTTGAAGCTGTTTCACTTAGTGTGGGAAGAGCAATGGCATTGCTGCAAGTACCTTCAAACCTTAACAACTTTCGTTTCCTTTCTGAAGCCATGATTTCTGTTAGAATTTTGTTGAACAATGGTTGAAGTTTGCCCCTGAGTTCAATTCTCAGTGAAAGCACCAAAAATGTTAACGCTAAAATGTGAACGCTAACACCCCGGTGCGTAAAGTGTAGTTGTGAAAGCACCACCCGATAGATCGGGAAAGAATTACAAGCAAGTAATAGCAGAAAAGCAGTAAACAACAACGATTTTATAGTGGTTCGGCTTAAGGGTATAGCCTACATCCACTTTAAGTACTTTTATTAATAATCCCGTTACAAACTGATACAATTCTTCTCAAGTTCAATACACTTCAAGTTACAAGTGATTTGAAACAAGTCTTGAGCTTCAATGTCGATTAAAGTTCTTAGATTCATATTGAAGATGTGCGGTTTCTTCGTGAATTTCTTTGATGGATTCCTCTAATCTTGGAAGCTCTAAGTGTTGATGAAGTTCTCAATGCAGCAAGGTAACGGTGTGTGAAGAGAATGCGCAAAAAGTCCCTTGAATGTTGGAGATGGGTGCCTATTTATAGAGAGTTTTGATTCTGAAATTTGCCAAGTCCTAAACCGCGGCCGATCTAAGTTAAGTCGTAGCCGACTTAATATGAGTCGTGGCCGGTCCATCTGGCCCCCTTCTGGCTTCACAGGAGTTCACTTGCACAAGTCCTAGGTCGCCTCCGAGTCAACACCACCTCTTCTCAGTAACATGGCATCGGGCTTATATTAGGTCGTGGACGAGATAACTGGGGAGCTGGATCGGTTGTGACTTGGGTCGTTGCTGAGTTAACATGCGCGTGTCAAGTGGCTGTATAGGATTTGCCTTCATTTGCCTGGGTCGTGAACGGCTTGGCATAAGTCTTAAGTCGGTTGCGACTTAAGTATAGGTCGTGCACTTTTCCATGTCCTGATCAGTTAGGTCGGCAACTCCTTTAGGTAATTAGATCGGTACTTAAGTTAGGTCAGTAGACTTCCTAAGTCGGCATCCTTTAAGGCATTAGGTCGTTATCCATTTAGGGCCTTAGGTCGGGAACTTTGTAAGGGCATTGAGTCGCTGTCCCTTCTGAGTCATTAAGTCGGTAACTATTGAGTCGTCATTCATTTTAGGTCGGCAATGAGCTAAGGCTGTTGGGTCGGTATCTATGTTGGGTCAGTAGCCTCATTGAAGTGTTAGGTCGGCAACCCTTTGAATCTTAGGTCGGCGTCTCTGTTGAGCCTTAGGTCGGCATTCTTGTTGAGCCTTAGGTCGGCATCTCCTTGAGTCGCAGGGTCTAAACCGAGGCGGAGTTAACAACTTATTACAAATCAATATCTAAGAATCTGTTACTCAATTAAAATGGCCATATTGCTTAATTCATTCCATCCAACCTATTTGATTTTAAACCCAAATTTATAAAGAATTTGTAGATTACTAATCGAAGTGGTTTCGGGTATTTACTGATACCCGACCCTGGTCTCTTCGAATCCAATGTCATCTCTAGTCTAAGTTGTTTTAAGTGAATACAATTCAATTTTTATATACATGAGGTCACATTCACACAACAATTTATCATCGATGGATAACCCACATCATCGCAGCTCAACCCAAACATATCATATCACAGTACATCACAAATTATCAGACTAGCTATCAATCCAACCATTCAATACAATTCAATCATCCATAAGCAAGACCAATTTATCACCATCTTAAATTTAACCACCAAATCAATTGAATTAATTACTTTTAGATCATGCTTGATTAACATTAATTAATTATAACCCATTCATTATTATCTTAACTAATTAATGAAATTTATCATTCATTCTTTAATTATTCATCTTAATTAATTATTCTTAATTACTTACTTTAATTATCCTCAAATTACTTAAGTTAATTAATAACCTTCAATTTCTTAAGACCTTATTTAATTGTAGATAAACTATTTATCTCAATTAATTACTTAATTATCATTTAAATCTCATTCAAATGATATGCTTGGAATTGATTTATACGAAATCACTTGAGTCCCTTTTATTAATTAAGTTCAATACATTTATCTTAAGCACTTACTTAATTACATTTGAAAACATTTAGGGATTTATTTAATTAATTAACTTAATAATTATTCAATACCAAAACAATTTAAATTCAAAGACGTTTGACTCTACAATTAAATTTTGAAACTTGCTTATAACTTGATCAATACTTTTATTTGAAAACTTGTTAAACTTTTTTTTTTATGAAAAACGTTAGCTTTGAAAACTTGTTTTAGAATTTTCTTGTCCTTGCCTTTAAAACTTGATAACTACCAGAAGAAAAACCCGAGCCAACAAAAGAAAATTTCCGAGCTAATCCCGATCCTCACCCGAGTCCTCTCTCTCTCTCTCACACCTGCTTGCGTAAAAACCTTATAGCAACTCGAGTTCCCACCCAAGCCTATCCTGATGCATCTTCTTCTCTGATCCCCTAAGCAACAAAGCAACCATCAGACACCAATGGTCACACGTGCAGCGCACACAAATACTGGCCAACTCTGATCCACGCTCCAGCCACCACAAGTCGATGTCGACCTCACCGTCGATCCAAGCTACCCAGAAAAGAAGATTGCACCGGAAAATTAAATCTAGCAAGTCTACACCTTTAGGAACTCAAGCCGATCGATGAAAACCACCCCGCGCCTCCTCCTACGATGACCTGAGACCCTGCGATCACGTCCAAAGCTCCGCCGATAACCCACGCTACGATCCCCCATACCGCGATCAACTCTGGTTCACCCTCGATGGCGAAATCGCCTTGCATACCACGTCGACCAAACCGACTCCTGGAACCCTACTCCCTCCTCGTCGCACCACCACGACACACTATAAATCCCCAACCAATTTTCCCGAATACCTCGACCAACGAGCTTGCTCTAGCAACAAACTCGACATCCCCAAAACGCTCGATCGCCGAAAATTGATAAGTACCCAATTTCCGTTCAACTAGCAATTCCCACCCAAAAACTCACTTAAAAATCTAGATATTATTTGTAACGACCCGATTTTTCGACTTCCGAAAGTCGACATTAATACGTCCACTGTATCAACTGCCGAACCATCGATCACCGGAAAACCGAACCATTAGGGTTTTATAAGAAAAAGGTAGAAGAAGAAAACAGAAACAATAACAAAATCTCACATATCGCAGCGGAACAACATATAATAGATAAATGAATATCTTTAAAACAAAAAAAACTATATTGGTTATTACATTACATCACATTACATTATCAGAGTGTTACAACAACAAACAGCGGAAAAGAAATACTATATACTAGTTGATACGCCACGCCATCCAGCTTGCCTCCAGATCTCTACAGCAACTCCTGAATTCCAGAATGACCTGATAACCTGATTCTAGACTGCCCGCGTGGAAATTGGTGGGCACCCAGAGTTTAGAAAGGGAACAATAAACTCCAGGTCAGTCATGGGACTGGTGTGAGATCTTAAAACAGTTATTTTCACAAAGAAAATAAAAAGAATTTCGCTATGCTTTTGGAAAATGAAACTACCATAAGGCCTCCCGCCACACACACAATGCAAACGCAGAATTGGAGGAGATTTCTCCTTATGATAGTCAAATATGCTTACTACGAGAAAATTCTTTTGATATTATTATTATTAGTGCATAGTGTGAAAAACATTTTCGAAAATATAATATTAATCTTAGCCAACATACGTACCATTATAGTATGCCTACTATTGCTACCATATTAAATGGCAGGTTCTACAACTAAAACCGTACAAGGAGCGTATTGGTGATTGGATTTCCAACAAATGGTCAGGCTAACGAACTTCCTGGCCCACATGGGTACGCCTCTGGAGGGACGCCCCGAGAACCTAACCGGATCTCTGCCAACACAAGGCCGGTTTATGTCTACAAAAATAGGTAACTACTGACACGAGTATGTCATCCTCCGGTTGTAAACAACCTTTATCCGAGGATCCTCAATACCAACAACCACAAAGTAATAAATTTGCAGCAACCACATAGGTCAAGTATCTGGGCTCCATACCATGATACCACCTCTATCCAGAAGGAAATGAACATACCCTAAGGGGCGCTACCCCCTAAAACCTTGCTGCATTCTTCCTGTTTCGACCATTTTCGGGTTGTGAGGCTCGACAAAGTCTCGTCCATAAAGCTACGCTTTCTCACAAAGCCATGCTTCGATCAAAAAATGATCAGCAACACTTCGTATGCCACATTACCAAATTGGGAATGTATCACTAGTAACCATCAACTACATAACCTCTGAGCTCGTACGTCTCAGAGAAGGGTGTTAAGCTAAGAGAATAAATTCTCTGCCACCAACAGAAATGTATTTGATAGAAACCAGCTTTACATCCCAAATTTTAACGTCAGACACACATCCATACAAGTCCGTTCCGGGATCGAACGGAACCGAATGCACTTCCAAAGAAGCCCTTGCAATCTGGATATTCACTAATCATGACCGGAATCCCCATCACAAAGGGTGATAGAATCTCTATACCGGAGCAACCCGGTGCAGAGACATTCGACAGGTAATCCTTTCGCTTTCGAAAATACCCGGTCTTCAACACTATCTTTAAATGCAATCCCATTTCGTCGTATTGTTATTTGAAATGAGTTTTATGACACAAGGTCCTCTCCCGGCTAATCCAAATAACGAGCGCTTATTTAAAAAAAAATAAGTGTTACATTCAGATTCAACACAAATCACAACAAATGCCACTTTGATCTTTTTAAATAAAAGATCCATCACAATCATAAAGGTTCGATGTAGGTTTCTAATATGCATTTGAAATTCGACTCCGGGTCGCATCGAAATTCAAATGCCATTTAAAAAGGCCAATATTGATAGTCGGTTATTTAACTATCAATCATTATTCACAACAATTACTGGATTTCAAATAATTTTCCAAATTATTTAATTTCAACATATCTTCGCAAGATATAATTTCACACTTCATACATTTGAAAAACAATTTCAAATCAATTTTTCCCTACGCGGAAAACATTTCCAAATATGTCTTCATTTCTACTGAAAAATTACCGATTTCAAATATTTTAAAATAATATAAAATACTTATTCAAAATATACTTGGAAAAATTTAAAATAAATTATTTTAGAATATTTGCTTAAATATTAGTTATGAAAAATATTATGATAATATCTCATATAAAAACTCAGGTCCAAAACTAATTTTAAAATAAAATTAGTAGATAGAGTATAGATATTTAAATAACTATTTTCTAAATCAAATATCAATTTAAATCTTCAAAATAATCCCTTATACAATTAATTTAATAAATTTTTACCTTAAACAATTTCCAAAACTAATTTCTCCAACAATATTATTGTAAAACCAAATCTAGAACTTTTAAATTTTATTCAAAAGCTATTTTAAAAATAAACTCGGCTTTCTAGGGAAGAATTCTTTTTCCATTAAAAAATGGTACATTCAAATAAATTAGTAAATCTTCTTGATTTATTTTAATTTACATTTCAAATCTGTAAATTCCTTTCCACACTTTAAAAATAAACAAATATTTATTTTTAAACAATTTCCCTTATCTTTACAAATTCCCGTTGTGAATTTACATTTTCCAAATATCAACGGATATACGAATTTTAAATCGATTCCCAAATATCATCTTCAAACCAAATCATATCCCAATTTTGATTTCCAATTTATTTCAAACACAAAATCAAATTCCAATTTGATTTCCCAAATTATTTTTCCAATATCAAAATCAATTTCAAATTTATTTCCCAAATTATTTCCAAAACACCAAACCAAATTTCCAAATCGATTCCTAAGATTAATTTCAACTCCAAATTAAATTCCAAATTTATTTCCTTTTTGAACTAAATTCTTTTACCTCTTTCAAATACTTAAACTCCGTATCTTAAATAAATTCTTCAACTATTAAACAAAATTACTCGAAAATTAAAATATTTTCCCCATATTTTTGGAATTTATTCAATTGGATTATAAAAATCAACTTTAATACTTTAATTGTAACGTCTTAGGCTTTTCTACTTTAATTTCCAAAAAATCCAATTTCATATTTCTGGTATCCTACGATACTAAAAATATATTCGGCTAAATTACAGCCTTCAACGGTTTCAATCACAAATAATCACACACAGATTATAAATAATCATTACACAACATATGAAACAAATTAAATATTTGAGGAATCCAGTTGGATCCCTCCAACCTCTTTCCCTGCATCCAAAGATATTAGCACAACAAATTAAATACAAATTCCACTTCGAGGTGGAATATCGCGGTATATGGGATTTATAAAATATTATCCGCTATTATGCGGAGCAATAGGGTCTCATCCGCTATATAATGCGGGAAATCAACTCCAAATACATATATTATACCAATTCCACTTCAAGGTGGAATATCGCGGTATATGGGTTTAATATAATAACCTCCACTATTATGCGGCGCATATGGTCTATTTCAAAACAAATAACAACAACCATCATCCGAACACACCATCAACAATTTTAAATTTAACTATTTAAAATTAAACAAAACCCTTTGTTTGAGTGAGAAGATCTCACCTTTGCTTTTATTAGCAATCTGTTTCCATCTTGACTCGATTTTCTCGATTTATGACCTCGCATAACAATTATATGATTTATAAATATTCGAATAAATCGAACAAGTAAATTTTCATTTTCTAATTTTACTTAACTAAGAATTTTGTTTTAAACTCATTCCCCTTTAATAAATTTAATTAACTAACAAAAATTTTATTTTTAAACCAATACTTTTAATTTTAAACAAATCCCTTTTCAAAATCTTATTCCATAAAAATATTTGCATGTATCTATTATCAAATTCAAATTTAAATAAATAGCCTGTACCTTACTGCTTAAACACGATCTGCCGAAATGCAGAGATGCCACTCAACTTCCTTCTACTGGACCACGGAAACCACCACCTGCTGCCTAGGTCACGTCGACCACACCTAAACATCAGAACCATCACGAAACGTTCATCTTGATCGAACCCACTCCTGCTGCCTTCACGATTTGACGAAGATGAGGAAACTCGTGGATCCTAATTCGATTCGATCCAAGTCAGATGATCGATTAGCACGCCACTATCGCGACGAGCCTCCTATGACGAATCGAACGAACTCACGCGCGAACCCACGAGGCCGCTCAACTCAAAAACATATCACCAAGTTCTCTAGTTCGCCAATGACGATCCATCACCTAAAGAACAACGTCGGTCTCGCGAGAGCTTCCTCCTTCGTCGAGGCTTCACTGACATGAATTCGATTGAAACAGAGGACGAGGAAAACACGGCCTCGTCTTCGAATCGAATTTGATGATCGGTTTGAATCGTTTATTATTTAAGAGAGGTGCTTCGATTTTTAATTCGTGAAATATATTGAATGAATTAGGGGAGAAAGGCTTGCGTCCCATTTGAATTAATTCGCCTATTTTTCTCTGCATGATTTAACAAAAAGGGAACAGGGAATAAGACTTGACGTTAGCGTGAAAGAGGAAGGCTACGGCGTTCTAAAGAGGGGACAAAACTCTGATGTAAAGGAAAAAGGTTTGACGTGATAGAAAGTAGGCTGATGGTTTAGATTGGTCAACAACTTACATATTATATTTAAATTTCAAATTTAAATCATCTCGGAAACGCAACTTAAAATTTCGACATCCTACGATGACGTGCCGCTAGGCATTTATAATGTTAAACCCCTATGTCGAACACAATGGAAAAACTTCCGAGTCCTAATTCTATCGTATGAAGAAGATAGCATTTTGGATCCAGTTATTAAATTAAATTTCGATATAAATTTCAGCGCGTTTTCTTATCATACGACCACGCGACAACTCTGAATGCTACGAAAATTGAAATCCGTTAATAATACAATATTACTGATCCATTGGAACTAGTTTCGTCGAATTCTGAGACTGTACCTCGAAAGGGTATTTTTAAATATCGATTTAAACGATAAAATTTCAAAACCGAACAAATTACTTTCAAATTCAATTCTGAAGCTTCCATTATCTTGAGTATCATTAATATAAATTTCCTAAGCCTTTGAAATATTTTTAATCAGATTATAATGAAGATTCAAATTTTTATCCAACTTCAATAAATTAAATTCAATAATTAAATTGCCAATTTCATTCTGATATCTGAAATTCAAGTTTGAATCAACCCCAAACATTTAAAATCAATTAAATATTTCGATTTCAAACGTACAGAATTCTGGGTCGTCACATCATTACTAAAAACCATAGTTTTAAAAGACAGATTAAAATATATAGGTGAAACTTGAAATTGAAACAATCAATTTATCTGATATATATTTCCTTTTTACTGTAATATTTTCTTTACCAGATAATTACCCGATAATTCTACTTGCTGACATTTTTTTAAAATTTGTATTACACCATCACAACCAAATTTCTTTTAAACATCATGTGCTAAAAGTGATCAGGGAAAGAAATTTTAATTTTTCTTTGAACATATTTTAGTTTGTTGTAATTAAAAAGAGATATACATATGTGCACACAGGCATGCAACAAAAATTACATCTATATACCCAGACAACTTTTATTTCATTCATGCAAATCATATTTAAGTTATTGTTATCATCAATTGTCGCATGCATAAACTATACAGATGATTTAACTTAAAAAGAATTAAAATTTACTCACTTATTGGGTAACAGAGAACAAATCTTTCAACTGGAACTATACTTGATGATCTGATCTGCAACTTGATTGATGGTTATGAACTGAAGCTTTTGTTTTGAGATGATCTCGCATTTGAATTTGCACTTTGCCTTTTCGTTTGATCTTTGAACTGTTTTTCAACTTGAATTTGAATTTGCTTTAAGCTTTGTTTTTATGTTCTGGTTTTTGATTTGAACGGGTTTTGATTTTTTTTCTTTCCTGGTTTGTATTTTCTGGTTTGAATATCAAAGAAAATGAGTAAGGAAGGAGTAGATATTTAGATATGTATTTATAATCTCTTCTTAACTTTATTTATCATTTTGAAAATAAAAAGACATAAATGACACTTGTTAATTGCAAATTATCATTATCTCACAAATGTCCAAAGCATGTTACTTAGCTTACAAATGTTTGAACCTTTATTTTATTCATTACTTATGTATTTATATTAATATGTATTATGTTTTTAGATGTTTACAAATTATACTTAGTTATGTATAATTTAAAAAGAAAGAAGAATAAACCTTTTATTAATCTTGTTTAAATTTTAAACTTAAGTTATTATACTTTTTTTTATACATAGAATTAACTTAAAATAGCTTTTGGAAATTATTATACTAAATTCGAAACAATAGCTTCCTAATCACAGTGTATATATATATATATATATATATATATATATATATATATATTACAATTAGAAATATCTAATGTGAATTTTTGATAAATATAAATGTATCCACATTTTTACAACTTCCAAATATTCTACTTCTCATGGCATATATATATATATACATATATAACTTTATATATATATATATATATATATATATATATATATATATATATATTATCTTGATTTAAATAGTGAAATATATTATTCATTTATCCAGAGATTTATTTTTTAATATTTATTATAGTTTCCAATATATATATATCCAGATATTTATCAGAATTTTATTTTTTTAACATACAAATCATTATTTTAGTAAATTTAATCCTGTTAATTACCAATTAAAAAATGCCCAAAAATCCGGGTTATCACAGTTTATCTCAAATAACATTTATAAGGTTTCCTATAATAATTTCCAAGTTAAATTTAGGAAAAAATTTCTTTTATAAAACTTACTATATAATATATTATTTATAAAACATTATTAATATTCATAAATTTACCCTTGGAATAATATGTAATTCGATACTAATTAACTCCCAAGTAATAATTAACTCTAAACAGTCACTAAAAAAATAACTTTTTAAGTAATAATTGATATACTTTAAACAATTTAGATAATTAATAACTTTAAACAAAAATTAATACTTTTTGTATAATTTTTAAGAATAATAAAATTATTTACTTTATGTCATTATCAAAATATTTATCCATTAACTTTAAAAATATCATTAATAATTAAAAATCATCTTTAAACAATTTTATTTCTAAATCAACCTCAAATTGAAAAAAATGCTTAATAATTTCAATGGTACTTAATTAGGTAACCATTCATTCCATAACAGTCCAAAATAACAGATATAGATATTCACAACAATTTATTTTTAACAATCAATTAAATATCATACTACCAATATAATTTATCGTAAACATAAATAGATGTCCATACGAATATAATAGCAGAAGGGGTTTTATTTCTACTAGTAAATGTCCAAAAGCACATATTTCAGTAATAATGGTAGAACGGTGGTTTATCCTGCCCATAGTGGTCCCATTAATTTTAATTAGCGAAAAAGTGATTTATTTCCGCTAAACAAATGTCCAAATCCGTAAGATAACAGAACGGGGTTTATTTCTGCTAATTGATTTACCAAATTAATTTAATAAGCGTAACGGTATTTTATTTCGCTAAACCAATGGCCAGTTAGCATATTCGATCCAATTTAACCCAACAGTAATATATTTGGTCAAATAAACATCACTAATTAAAGTATATAAATTTAAACTACGTTATTTATTAACATAACGTAATTAAATTGAGTCCCTTTTCAGATGTTCTAATTTTTTAAAACATCCCAAACCTATAAACAAAATATACTACGATGTTATTATTAACTTACGGTGCTGAGCGATTTGGAGTATGTTGAGAGATATAAATTTTTGAAATCTAAGAACATAATTTTCCCCTTACTGATTTTCTGCAATTCCTCCTTCTATACTCGATGAAATTCAGTGAGATAAATTTTAAAAGGACCTTACTCGAAAGTAAACAACTTTCATTTTGAAACCAAGATTTAAAACTGACAGAACGTTGAGGTATAGCTTTTTAAATGGAAAAGTTTTACTGTTTTTATCTTTTGAAAAAAGTACAGAGGAGTTTTGTGAAGAAGCAGTGTTTTTGGGTTTACTGATCATGTCAAATATACATATACACACACATATCCATAGACAACTCACCCACATTTGATATCAAATCAAAGATTCATTCCAAAATCATTAGTTATGAAGTATAAGCAATATTCAGTAAAAAACGAAGTTGTTTTACTAACTGTTCCAAAAACAGGTGAACACCCTGCTCTATTTATCTTCTCCAAGTATTAAATGACTTGGTCTATTTGGTTTTAATGGCAGATCTTTGTTTGGTTCTTTTTTTTTATATATATACATGAATGAACAAGTAAACAAGACTGGCTAGATATATATAAGAGAATGGAAGGAGACCGGAAAGCAATAAGGTGGCTGCTATGCTTGTACAGGCTACATCTTCTTTCTTTCTTTATTTTTATTTCTTTTCTTTACTTATTTTCTCCTTTCACATTTATGTGCTGATTTGATTCCATGTTTTAGGCTGATTTGATTTTACGTGCATTGATTTGATTTTATAAGTTGATTTAATGTTTTGCATGCTTGAATTGATGTTTTGCCATCATGATGCTTACATGTATGTGTATTACATATAGATACATATCTTCTTTTATACCTATTTCCATAAACACTTTTTCTTGCATATACATTAATTACATACTTACACTTAGACATATACATGTTTGCCTATACATATATACATTTATAGATTTACATGTATATTAATTTGTTCATATATGCATTTACATACACATATACATACCATCAAATTTTATACATGTATATATACTTACATATACTCTATTCCTATAACATATACACCTATATATATACATACTTATATATATTTTTAAACATCATAAAGCTTTGTATATATAAACATATAGATATTTTTATCATAAATTTTAAAATAGTGAAGTTTATATAAATACATACATACACACACACACAGACACACAGATATATATATATATATACATATATATATATATATATTATTAGAAATTAGAATTTAAATTTTAAATATAGTTTTCAGAATTTATAAATTCAGATATTACCTATATCAGATATTCAATTTATTCGACTGGTAAAAATTAATATTTCAATGTTTAAAATTTGTTAATTATCCCAATACAGAAGGCTAAAATCCAGGTCGTTGCAGAAAGGAGTTAAAATCAATATTAAAAATAGATTGGAGGTATTATTGGAATTTATAAGAAATGAATTCATATAATGAAATTTTTTATAAATAAGATTGTTTTTATAATCAAGTAAAACTCAAAGGAGTTGTAAAATTTTTATAAATGATGTTTATAAATAAGCCAAGCGATATCAGTTGCTAGATTGGGAATATAAAATTCATAGGTGAATTTATATTAGAGTATGGAAAATAGGATGAGAAAAATAGTGGATACTATTTTTGAAAAGTGAAAATGGTTAAGGAAATCGAAATGGAAGTAATGTGATGGAAATCGAGAGGAATTTATAAGTTGAATTGGTTATTGGGGTTATAAAATATATTTTTATCCTAAGAAGTTCAGTTTGTTTTTAAAATGAAATTTTTATTATTTAAAACTATAAAATTTTAGACTAGTTGAGATTGAAAAATACTTGGTAAGTAGATTTTCAAATATTTTGTATTTATTTAATAAATTCTAACTTTTAAATTCAGCTTTGGAAATTTATTCGTTTATCTAAAAATGAGTTATTGATGTTTATAAAAGTGTTTTTAATATTATAAATAAACATATTTTAAAAATAAATTACTATTCTTTAAAAATACTTGTTATATATATATATATATATATATATATAGTTTTGAAATGATTGAAAATTTATTTATAAATTCTCTCGAGATGTGTAGACGGGGTTTACTAAAGGATGAGATTTTATAAGAGAAACCCTATAAATGGAATGCTAGAGACTTAAGAAACTTTCCAAAGTTTAACTTCAAAAAGAATTTGAATTATTAAAGTAGTATAAATGGTTAGATGAGATCATAAATAAGTATAATCGGTTTAGGAACTGTAAGAAGAAATTTATTAAAATTCCGGAGACTTGTGAGATAAGTTATGAAATATTTCCAAGTTAATTTTAAAATTATTTTGCATATTATACGTATAAATATTTTCCTAAGTAGTGAAAGGAAGGTTTTGGAAATATTTTTAGTGGGAAATGATTTGGAATAGAAATATTTCTAAGTGTTGTAAAAATGGAAGTTGGAAATATTTCTAAATATTGAAAATGGTGAAATATCCTGTTACGGATCCAAATGTTGAAATTGTTTTCAAATATATAATATTGAAGAGGTTGAATATATATTTTGGTGAAGAGGTTTGAAATAAATATTTTGGAGATTTTTAAAATAAGGCCTAGTGTTTTCTTTTGGATGTTATTATTTAGTTAAATAACCGAATATCAATACTGGCCAATTTGTTAATCGTTTTGAAGAGATAGGGTTCGAGATGCTGTAAGGCTAAGTGGGTCGCACCCAATTAGGGTATGTTATCACTTTTCCAGATATCATAAAAAACCTATTTATTATGGATATGGTTGTGCATGGAAGAAGGAGCGCTCAATTGTAAGGGTGGGAACACCCAGGGTGATAACATATTCAGTTTATCCAGGTTAGGGGTAGGCTGGTGTGGTGTAGCAAGGGATCTCGACGTGGTCTCAGTACATTGTTCTAGAGGCGTACTGTGGTGGACGGTACCCCAGTGGCCCAGTCAATCGTATGGAATCCATTCTCCATACAAGCTTACGGTTTTGCTTATAGAGCCTAGTATGCTGGAATTTAATTAATGTAACAATTTCGGCTATTTGAATAAATATTTGTACTTAGACTGTAGCGACCAGATATTTTCAACCATTCGCATTCACACATGTCGGATTTGAATTGCTCAAAATACCAGATTGTTAATTTATATTTGGCAAAACTCAGCATATACGGTAAATAAATAAATCACAGAATCACAAAACACAGAGTATATATATATCAGAGTTAACTAAGATACAATGGAGGTTTCAAATACAATAGTCAAATACAAAATCAGAATACATCACTGGAATCAGCTGAATATATGAAAGTTGGATAGATAGCTGGATCTCCAAGCGAAGCTCCAACTCCAAAGGTGAGTCTCGAACAGTGAGCCACTCAGTCTGACCCGAGCATAAAGCAAAACACAAAACACTCGAGTCAGGATTAACATTCTTATATCAATAAATCCAACTCAAGTGAAATAACAACTAAAATACAAGTAACTCAAAGGATGTTTGGGATAACCATCCTCTAAGGATCCGTTAAACTATCTACTATGTAGTAATATACGCTATTATAATTATTTCTAGAAGTAAAGTATAATATATTTTAAAAATAGCGTTAAGGCGTTACCCATATACCCCTTAACACATTTTATATATTCCCATAGTTTATATAGTACCATAATCTCCCCCGTATTGGGCGTCGTCAGAGGGCACTCCATAGGTATGGTACAAAACAAAATCGTATAAGGCGCGCTAGGGTACGTGACATGGCACAACAAGGCAATGCCAGGATAGATATACCAATTACGCATCTGGACTGGTGGTAACGCATAGCAGCCACTACCGACCACCTCGAGCCACACTCCCAAAAATCAAAAGGTGCACCCAATCAATCACAAAGTAATAGATTGGTATCGAAGAAGTGTGTCCAATAAGAGAAGCTACCTCATTGGCCCGGAATCGCTCCTATTTTAGCCACCTTATGCCAATTCACGGGAGTCGGGTCCACGTACATACCTCAGTAGGACGTCGCCACCATCCTACTTCATCATGGAATCTCCACTACATACATAGTTGTTAAAGTGGTTTTTGGAGTTTGCAGAGAGTATGACACCTTATGATCCCGGTCTCTTTAACAACCAAACGTTATTATTACACTGCGATCATTTCAAAATAGTTTATTCTTCAAAACCAAAATATCATTGCCATTTCAAAACCATATCAATACGATATCATTTCCATTTCAGAACAGAAGTAATATGATATCATTTCCATTTCAAAACCAAATCAATATGATATCATTTCCATTTCAAATATATTCATTTCCAAAATCATAGCATTTTCAAAGTTAAACATTTCGAAACCAAACACTAGAAATTATAAACTTTAAAAATCATAATTTGAAATCATAACTTTGAAACATAACTTCCACCACTTAAACAGTTTAAGTATTAAAATAGTTTCAAATATAATTCAAAATATTTATATACTAAAATAGCCTCCTCAAATTTCATAAACCAATTCGAAATCAACTCGAATTCCAAAATTCAAATTTAATCAGCTCTCAAATCATTAATTCCAATTTAGCTTCTAAATAAACTATTCAAAATTATATCGATTTCAAATACAGATTTGAACCCCAAATAACCATTTCAAAATATATAGTTCAAAGCTTTAAATATTCAATACTTTCAAAACTAAATGTGATAATTATATATATATATATATATATATATATATATATATCTTAATTCAATTTACTATTATTTAGTTCTGAAATATTTACTTAATAAATTCATTATCATTTAAATAAAACTCCAACTTGAAATATTTATTAATCACTTTAAACCAACATCAAGTTATAAAATAATACCCTTTAAAATATCAAATTCAATAAGTTCCAAATCGATTTTTAATTAAATAAATTCTTAATTAAATACCATTTCAAATCAATTTCATATCTATCTTCCCAACCTTAATTTTATTAAAATCATTATAAACTCTATATTAAAATATAATTTAAATAAATACTTAACCATATTATATTATGACAAAAATCAAACTATATATTTAAACAAGATTATA
Source organism: Allium cepa (assembly GCA_030765085.1). Lineage (NCBI taxonomy): Eukaryota > Viridiplantae > Streptophyta > Magnoliopsida > Asparagales > Amaryllidaceae > Allium > Allium cepa. The sequence continues at coordinate 112,919,958 of CM060934.1, forward strand.
CATAGCTTAAATTTAAGAACTTAACTATATATAAAATAATATTTATATAATATCAAAATCAATATTCATATAAAACCATATATTTCTTTCCAAACCATAGAAAACAATTCCAAAATATTTTTGTATATAGACCACGGTGTCTGTATATAATTTTCTACCCTATGGTCAAGTGATATGGATATTTATCATTTTAATCCGCAATTTAAATATATACGGGTACATATCATTTCAACCCGCAATCCCAAATTCAATTCAAATGAAAATCGCTTGGGTCTATCATTTCAACCCAAAATGATTTTCTCCTATTCTAAAGTCCGTTCGGGTATGTATTATTTCAACCCATAGTGAATTCTATACTAACCGGAAACTTGCAGAGTGATAACAGATATGATAATAACATAACTTGCATATATCATCATTATAAATAACAGATAATGGTGTCAGATGTCATAGGTGAACAGATACAGATAACAACATATATATAACAGTGTAAAATAACTAACAACAACATATTTCAATTGTCGTTTCAATTGAAATAAAATCTAATAAATATAAGAACATTAATCGTGAGTGATTTCTCACCTTTCAAGACTAGAGAGGTTTGACAAATGAAAGGGGTTATGAATCCCAGCATGAATTCCAAAGCAAAGCTAGATTTGGCACGAATTGTCTAACAAAGCTGATTAATAGGAATAGAATCAGAACTGGATCGATGAATAAAATTAGTATAAGTGAACTTACATATAGCTATAAATATAACTATATATATAAACCATATTTTAAGTTCAAACACATTTATATTGAATATATATATGTATTCCAAATTCTATTATTCAAATTAAAACACAAATTATATCATATATATATATATTTCAAAACATTGTTTTTAAATAAAAAACATAAAAAAACATATCAACATAATAAAATTTGAAATAAATATATATATACACATCCCAATAAAACATATAAACAAAATATATATACATATATATACTACGATGAAAATATTACATACAACAAGATGACGTACACTTATATACATATATATAAGCTTAAATATATAAACTTAAATGGATAATATACAACTTCTGTAAACATATATAGTGTAGATAAATTTATATATAAAAACTGGGAGTCAAACCTTTATATATATATATATTGATATAAATATATATCTTACTATAAACAACTTATATCATATATTATAAACACTAATATACATTGTGTCATAACATATATACACTTTAAGCTTATAACTCTTATATATATAAACTCTTATATAACTGTAAAGAAGATTTCTAAAATTACAAATGTGGTTTGGTCAGCTGGGAAAAGGACGAGAGAGAAAAATGATAATAAAAATATATGTATGCAGCTTATACACTTTTATATACAATATGTATATATTAGCTTGAACATAACTTGAATATATATCTTTTTATATAAATAGAACTTTGCAAACCGACCCTATATAACACTGCAGGAAATTGAGTACTAACACAACTTTATTGAAATCAATATATAAGTAAATTATATATAATAAAGTTAAATAAACTACTATCAACATATATTAAATATGCAGACCCTATAAGTACCAATGCATACAGACTTATATTATATTACACAACTTCTGTAAATCAATATATCTGTATATATACCTTTTATATAAATGCAGATTTGAAAAGTTATATAAGAACTTACGTGTGTGTGTGTGTGTGTACTCAAAACATAACACGTGCAACTGTGTACTACTAAAATTCCATATATTTCTTACATATTATATAATATATATAAACTGCAGAAATTATATATAAAATATTTCACATTAAACGCTCTTATGTACGATATGCACAGACCTAACAAATAATAGGATATACAACTTAAACGAATACAAACTTAATATATATACTCGCTATCGAACGTATATATACAACTAACATACTAATATAAAATACATATATTTATGATACCTTAACAAGAGGAGGAAGTGGAGAACAGTTGACGTAGGCGGAGGTTGATAGTCGAAGTCAGGGCAGCTTGGTGTTGCATAGGTGGCTCACGGCACAGGCAGCAAGAGGAGAAGCTTGGCTATAGGCTGCCTTGGATGGATCTGAGCTTGCATGCTGCTGTGACTAGGGTAGGCGGAGGCGAGTGAGAGGAGGGAAGTGATGGGGTTTGTCGAATTGCTCGGCAGGTAGAAGGGAAGAATGGAAAGGAGTGATAGAAATATGAGCAGCCTCGTGCAAAAAACGGGTGGAAAGAAAATTTAAAATGAACTAGTTATTTTATAAATTAAAGCTAGAGGAAGATGATGAGTTTCAAAAGGTGACCAGCTGGCTATAGATAGAATGTACAGGGTAAGTAATATATGTTATACATATATTTATTTTTATTTCTTCATAGAGGTACTAACCGAAAGCAAAGTGAAACGTTACAATAATAAATATAAAATTAAATGAAATGTCAAAGGACAACTATCGCTTCAAAATTTAATAAATTCAACGGGATAAAATGTTGGGCAATTGAAGAGACAAGAGAAAGCAAAAGATACAAGATACGGTACCGATATAACAAGCTACTTTATCATTTCCGTCGAGTACCATACACCAAAACACAGAGTTGAATATACCGTAGAGATCAGCAAGATGGGACGATCAAAACGATATATAAATATTAGTGGCACGACCGTCCAACCAGAAGTCGGTAATCGATACCGATATACATTGCTATTCCGTATGGAAAAATCCAAACGGAGCTAGAAACGTCCGAAATTTGCGAAACGAATTACGCAGTCCTATTCAAAGTATACTAAATTAATTTTCTCATGTTTACATATTTATGTTTCGAAATACTTTAAATTCAACTGTTATTAACTGATTTAAACTGAATTTCTAGCGACTGATGGAACATCTATATTATTCGACGAAAATTTGCCATTTGCTATGTCTAGATGGACGCATAACAAATATCAAATTCTCGTCATAAAATTCTATTGTTGTTTAAATGGTAGATTTCAGTTTATTATATTCAAAAGAAATTCACCCTTATTTAATTCCAAAATAAACTATATTTCAAATTACACAAGAAAATAAACTTCAGTATCATCATATGAAAATTTACCAGTTGCTATGCTTAAATAGTCGTATTCCAAATAATAAATTTTTATTTTCAAATTTTATTGTTGAAAATTTCACAAATTTTCAATAAATTTAATAAATAAAACCAATAAAATTTACGGGTCGTTACACTCTCCCCCACTCAAAACTTTTTATCCCCGAAAAAGAAGGAGGTAGGAGAACAGAAACAACTAGAAAGAAAATAGATTTAAATACAAAATAAACAATTTATTTAATCCATATAAATTTCAATTTAGTTAATTACTATTCAATAATTGATTTAAATTCAAGGTATTTCATTTCAGTTGTTTTAATCTCAATCTATTAATATTTGATACAAAAGGTTTCCTTCAAAACAAAATTTTATTTAATTTATCTCATTTACTATTCAGTCAACTTATTATCTTACCTATCTCTATTAACATTTTTATAATTAAAATTTAAGTGTATGACATTTATTATAACCACTCACATTTTATTTATAAAATCATTTTATATTGTATATTATCTAATTACATATTCAACTTCTGAATAATCTAGGTAAGTTATATTGGAATGTAATTGAGTATTATACAAGTAAAATTTTCCAATTCAATTATTTCAAGTTAAATATTTATTCCAAATTTTGGTTTCATTTTATAATTGAAATCATCCTTTAATCATAACTTCAAAAAATTTAGAGATAAATATATATTTATATATATACATTCAATATATCACATCAAATCCATCATCACATACTAATATATAATATATCTGTTATAAATCATACTTAAGAAATTTAAATCAAATTCATTTTCCAAAATAAAGAGTAGCAAAGCTACAAAATGGTCTCTCTACTTCGAAACTCAAAAATGAATGTCGATGATGCGGCCGTCATCACCGAAATTATTTCCCAACGACAAAAGAGAAGAGCATAAATTTAACATTTTAAAATTCTTTGAAAAGCATTTTTTTCGAAAATACTTTAAATAATATACATTTTAAGACTTTAAAACCAGAGTTTGAAATCATCGGAAATTTAAATTCTCAAATTCCTGATTTTAAATTCATTTCTATTCCAAATCAATTTATAAACCATGTTTATAAATTCATTTAGAACAATAAATGATAATCAAATATTATCATTCAAACAACCAATTTAGTTAACCATTAAATTCCAAAAATATTTTACTTATATATTTATAATATAATCATACAAATTTATTTCATTTACCAAATATGAAACAATATTGTGTCAATTTGCTCTATTCAAGTGTTTTGGAATTCCTGTCGATGGCGTTGATCAGACGAATCGATCGAAAACCCAAATCAGCATCAACAACTCAAACAACACAATATATATTAAAACATTTTAAATATTTATTTACAATTACACTTCTTCATTCGACGATACAACAATGGATTTTCAAAGCAAGTTTAGAGATTCAAATTTGATTGACTTAAATCGAATAGAATTTTGATTCGAAGATAGGTTCGAAACAAAGATAAGATGATTAAAAAAAAGTAGAAAGATGAATGATTTTATATAAATCTCGGGCAACCTTAGCTGGGTCAACCGAGACTTCAAGAATAAGATTGATGCAGAATTCCGATGTAAATCGACATTCGATCTTAAGAGATAGAATGCAGCTATAGTAGAAGATAACGGCATCGTAAACCGATGATATAGAAATCTCCAGTAAATCAATGCCGTTGTAAAGGAGTTTCACCCCTTCACAAATTATTCAAAGATTGGTGATAGCGTCAAGTTATTATAGAGATTATTCGAAGTGGAGTTATGGGATACTTCAGAATACGAATAGAGAGAGATAAGGATGGATTTTGGAACCGAAGGGAACATTCCAAAATTCAAAGAAAATCGAGTCAAACAGGAAGGGATTCAAGCTCGAACGAAAGTGATTCCGTGATTAAATTTACCCTATATGTTGAGTTCACCTAAAACCAAAGCTCTGATACCAACTGTAACGACCAGATATTTTCAACCATTCGTCCACACATGTCGGATTTGAATTGCTCAAAATACCAGATTGTTAATTTATATTTGGTAAAACTCAGCATATACAGTAAATAAATTAATCACAGAATCATAGACACAGAGTAATATACAATATGCAGTGGAAACAAAGAATAGTAGTTCATGAAGCTACTACATATATCAGAGTTAAATAAGATACAATGGAGGTTTCAAATACAACAGTCATATACAAAATCAGAATACATCACTGGAATCAGCTGAATATCTGAAAGCTGGATAGATAGCTGGATCTCCAAGCGAAGCTCCAATTCCAAAGACGAGTCTCGAACACTGAGCCACTCAGTCTGACCCGAGCGTAAAGCAAAACACAAAACACTCGAGTCGGGATTAACATTCTTATATCAGTAAATCCAACTCAAGTGAAATAACAACTGAAATATATGCAACTCAAAGGATGTTTGGGATAACCATCCTCTAAGGATCCTCTAAACTATCTACTATGTAGTAATATACGCTATTATAATAATGTCTAGAAGTAAAGTATAATATATTTTAAAAATAGCATTAAGGCGTTACCATATCCCCCTTAACACATTTTATATATTCCCATAGTCTATACAGTACCATAATCTCCCCCCGTACTGGGCGTCGTCAGAGGGCACTCCATAGGTATGGTACAAAACAATATTGTATAAGGCGTGTTAGGGTAGGTGACACAGCAAAACAAGGAAATGCCAGGGTAGATATACCAATTACGCATCTGGACTGGTGGTAACGCATAGCAGCCACTACCGCCCACCTCGAGCCATACTCCTAAAAATCAAAAGGTACACCCAATCAATCACAAAGTAATAGAATGGTATCGAAGAAGTGTGTCCGATAAGAGAAGGTACCTCATTGGCCCGAAATTGCTCCTGTTTTAGCCATCTTATGCCAACTCACGGGAGTCTGGTCCATGTACATACCTCAATAGGACGTCGCCACCATCCTACTTCATTCTGGAATCTCCACCGCGTACATAGTTATTAACGAAGTTTTCGGAGTTGGCAGAGAGTATGACATCTTTCGATCCCGGTCTCTTTAACAACCAAACGTAATTATTACATCGCGGTCATTTCAAAATAGTTTATTCTTCAAAACCAAAATATCATTGCCATTTCAAAACCATATCAATACGATATCATTTCCATTTCAAAACCAAATCAATATGATATCATTTCCATTTCAAAACCAAATCAATATGATATCCTTTCCATTTCAAATATTTCCATTTCAAAAATCGTAGCATTTTCAAAGTTAAACATTTAGAAAGCAAACATTAGAAATTATAACACTTTAAAAATCATAATTTGAAATCATAACTTTGAAACATAACTTCCACCACTTAAACAGTTTAAGTATTGAAATAGTTTTAAATATATTTCAAAATACTTTATATACTAAAATAGCCTCCTCAAATTTCATAAACCAATTCCGAATCAACTCGAATTCCAAAATTCAAATTTAATCCGATCTCAAATCATTAATTCCAATTTAGCTTCTAAATAAACCATTCAAAATTATCGATTTCGAATACAGATTTGAACCCCAAATAACCATTTCAAAATAAATATTTCAAAGCTTTAAATATTCTATACTTCAAAACTAAATGCAATAATTATATATATATATATATATCTTAATTCAATTTACTATTATTTAGTTTTGAAATATTTACTTAATAAATTCAATATCATTTAAATAAAACTCCAACTTGAAATATTTATAAATCACTTTAAACCAACATCAAATTATAAAATCATACCCTTTAAAATCTCATATTCAATAAGTTCCAAATCGATTTATAATTAAATAAATTCTTAATTAAATACCATTTCAAATCAATTTCAAATCTATCTTCCCAACCTTAATTTTATTAAAATCATTATAAACTCTATATTAAAATATAATTCAAATAAATACTTAACCATGTTATATTATGACAAAAATCAAACTTTATATTTAAACAATATTTTACATAGCTTAAATTTAAGAATTTAACTATATATAAAATAATAGTGATATAATATCAAAATCAGTATTCATATAAAACCATATATTTCTTTCCAAAACCATAGAAATCAATTCCAAAATATTTTTGAGTATAGACCACGGTGTCTGTATATAATTTTCTACCCTATGGTCAAGTGATACAGATATTTAACATTTCAATCCGCAATTTAAATATATACGGGTATATATCATTTCAACCCGCAATCCCAAATTCAATTCAAATGAAAATCGCTTGGGTCTATCATTTCAACCCATAATGATTTTCTCCTATTCTAAAGTCCGTTCTGGTATGTACCATTTCAACCCATAGTGAATTCTATACTAACAACGAACTTGCAGAGTGATAACAGATATGATAATAACATAACATGCATATATCATCAATATAAATAACAGATAATGGTGTCAGATGTCATAGGTGAACAGATACAGATAACTATATATATATATAGCAGTGTAAAATAACTAACAACAGCATATTTCATTTGTCATTTCAATTGAAATCAAATCTAATAAATATAAGAACATTAATCATGAGTGATTGCTCACATTTCAAGACTAGAGAGGTTCGACAAATGAAACGGGTTATGAATCCTAGCATGAATTCCAAAGCAAAGCTAGATTATGCACGAATTGTCGAATAAAGCTGATCAATAGGAATAGAATCAGAACTTGACCGATGAATAAAATTAGTATAAGTGAACTTACATATAGCTATAAATATAACTATATATATAAACCATATTTTAAGTTCAAACATATTTATATGTATTTCAAAATTTATTATTCAAATTAAAACACAAATTATATCATATATATATATTTCAAAACATTGTTTATAAATAAAACACATAAAAAAACATATCTACATAATAAATTTGAAATAAATATATATATACACACACATCCCAATAAAACATATAAACAATATATATATATAATGCGATGAAAATATTACATACAACAAGATAACGTACACTTATATACATATATATAAAGTTATATATATAAACTTAAATAGATAATATACAACTTATGTAAACATATATAGTGTGGATAAATTTATATATAAAAACTGGGAGTCAAATCTTTATATATATATATATATATATATATATATATATATATACTGATATACATAGATCTTACTATAAATAACTTATATCATATATTATGAACACTAATATACATAATGTCATAACATATATACACTTTAAGCTTATAACTCTTATATATATAAACTCTTATATAACTGTAAAGCAGATTTCTAAAATTACAAATGTGGTTCGGTCAGCTGGGAAAAAGAAGAGAGAAAAAAATGATAATAATAATATATGTATGCCGCTTATACATTTTTATATACAATATGTATATATTAGCTTGAACATAACTTGATTATAAATCTTTTTATATAAATAGAACTTTGCAAACCGACCCTATATAACACTGCAGGAAATTAAGTACTAACACAACTTTATTGAAATCAATATATAATTAAATTATATATAATAAAGTTAAATAAACTACTATCAACATATATTAAATATGCAGACCCTATAAGTACCAATGCATACAGATTTATATTATATTACACAACTTCTGTAAATCAATATATATGTATATATACCTTTTATATAACTGGAGATTTGAAAAGTTATATAAGAACTTACATATATATATATGTATACACACTCAAAACATAACACCTGCAACTGTGTACTACTAAAATTCCATATATTTCTTACATATTATATAATATATATATAAACTGTAGAAATTATATATAAAATATTTCTCATTAAACACTCTTATGTACGATATGCACTGACCTAACAAATAACAGGATATACAACTCAAATGAATATAAACTTAATATATATACTCGCTATCGAACGTATATATATAACTAATATACTAATATAAAATACATATATTTATGATACCTTAACAAGAGGAGGAAGTGGAGAACAGTTGACGTAGGCGGAGGTTGATAGTCTAAGTCAGGGCAGCTCGGTGTTGCATAGGTGGCTCACGGCACAAGCAGCAAGAGGAGAAGCTCGGCTATAGGCTGCCTCGGATGGATCTGGGCTTGCGTGCTGCTGGAATTGGGGTGCGCGGAGGCGAGTGAGAGGAGGGAAGTGATGGGGTTTGTCAAATTGCTCGATAGGTGGAAGGGAAGAATGGAAAGGTGTGATAGAAATATGAGCAGCCTCGTGCAACAAAAGGGTGGAAAGAAAATTTAAAACGAACTAGTTATTTTATAAATTAAAGCTATAGGAAGATGATGAGTTTCAAAAGGTGAATAGCTGGCTACGTATAGAATGTACAGGGTAAGTAATATATACTACACATGTATTTATTTTTATTTCTTCACAGAGGTACGAATCGAAAGCAAAGTGAAACGTTACAATAATAAATATTAAATTAAATGAAATGTCAAAGGACAGCTGTCGCTTCAAAATTTAATAAATGCAACGGGATAGACATTGGGCAATTGAAGAGACAGGGGAAAGCAAAAGATACAAGATACTGTATCGATATAAAAAGCTACTGTGTCATTTCCGTCGTGTACCAAACACCAAAACACAGAATTGAATATACTATAGAGAACAGCAAGACGGTCGATCAAAACGATATATAAATATCAGTGGCATGACCATCCAATCAAAAGTCGATAACCGGTACCGATATACGTTGCTATTCCGTACGGGAAACTTCAAACGGAGTTAGAAACGTTCGAAATTTGCGAAACGAATTACGTAGTCTTATTCAGAGTGTTCTAAATAAATTTTCTCATGTTAATATATTTAGGTTTCGAAATACTTTAAATTCAAATGTTATTAACTGATTTAAACTGAATTTCTAGCGACTGATGGAACATCTATATTATTCGACGATAATTTGTCATTTGCTATGTCTAGATGAATGCATAACAAATATCAAATTCCCGTCATAAAATTCTATTGTTGTTTAAATGGTAGATTTTAGTTTACTATATTCAAAAGAAATTCACCATTATTTAATTCCAAAATAAACTATATTTCAAATTACATAAGAAAATAAACTTCAATATCATCAGATAAAAATTTACCAGTTGCTTTGCTTAAATAGACGTATTCCAAATAATAAATTTTTATTTTAAAATTTTATTGTTTCAAATTTCACAAATTTTCAATTAAATAAAACCATTAAAATTTACGGGTCGTTACATAGACAATATTATAATATCAGATGAATTTGATAAAAAATGTTTTGGTTGTCGTAAGGGAAAAACCCATCGTGTTTATGTGTGACGCGGTCTTACGAGATATCTTTGTTTTTTCAAAGGGTTTTGATAACTCTAATAATTCAAATTGAGTGTGTTTTTCTTACGCAAGTTTTCCAGACTGACTCGCGTATTATTTTATTATAATTGTCGAGTCAGACCGATTATTACAGATTTAGGTCAGAATGCTATGGAGCTCATGAGGCGAGCTAGACGATAGAGACGTATCTTTGTACTTGGTTATACTTCCGATGTGTGAGGCAAGTTATTATAAATGTCCATTTTGACGTATTAAATTGTTGTACTCTGATGATTGTAAGTATATAAACTATTACAGATTCTTTTGTATAAAAATTTGTTATTATACATTATATTTTGTTCCGCTGCGATTGTGAGATTCTGTGTTTTGTTTACATTTCTTCTATCTCTTTCTTCTTCTTTACCCTAGTCATTTTCTCTTTCGTACAATTTGGGTTGGACAAGAGTGATTTATTATTAACTCAAAGGGTACGAAACTGTGGGTCACTAAAGCTATGGATGGTCGCTCCTAACCAGCTCTATTCTCCATATTAGCAGATAGTATTACCCAAGAATACTCTTTGTTAATGTGGGTCTCGAGGTGGAGCATCATAGCTTTGTATCAGAGCTGAGTTTAGAAAAAACTATGATAAATACAGAACAGATCATATATCATGATACAACAAAGTACAGTATATATGTTACAAATTCCGCTAATCACCATGTCCTAATCCTTTCCAAGTCTTTTGGGGTAGATATAAGTTGGGAATATGTCTAGAAATTATTTTTATCCCTTTGTATTCCATAATTGAATTTCTTACCCTATGAGTAATCCTTATTGTGATTGCTCTATTCGAGTTTTCTTCGATATGGATGCGTTACCCTCATTCGTATCGAAGGAGTTGGTTGACGTTATATCATAGGATGTTACTTATCTTGTTACTTCATTAAGGATTGCGAATCCTATTGAGGGGATTCACAATATTTGGCATATTGTGTGACAAAATTAAGGTTGCTCCTTGTAGTCTTTCTTTTGTGCGAATTTGCATGCTATTGACTATCATGGATTTGATGTGAATTTGGGGATAGGTTGGCTTGCATGTTATCAAGCCCAAATTCTATGTTTTGAGAGGATCCTATATTTTAGGTATCTTAATTTGGTTGATCTGTTGTCTCTTGTACTTCGGAATGTTGATGATTATTCCGAAGTATCTTTCTATGCTCTTGAGTCTCGAGGTGGTGATGATGTATCTTGAATTTCAGTTGTTTATGATTTTGCTAATGTGTTTATCCATTTCGGGTTTGTCGTCCAAATGGGCAATTGATTTCCGTATTGACCACATTACTGATCTCAACCTATTAACCATTTAAAACGAGCATCCTTTACCCTACACTACTACAAAACAGGCCATTTGCATCGGTTGTTTACCCCCCTTTTGCATCAGTTCAACAACCGATGCATATGCAACCGATGCAACAGGCTTAACCCTTTTGCATCAGTTCTGAAACCGATGCAAAAAGTCCTTTTTGCATCGGTTGTTACTAACAACTGATGTAAAATATCATGATTGGTTGCTGGACACAGCCCCCATATTGCATCGGTTGTAATGAAAACCGATGCAACAAAGGAACTTATTGCACATGTTGTTGTTAAAAACCGGTGCAAACTAATCCCTCTATTGCATCAGTTTTTTATAACAACCGATGCATCTAATCCCTCTATCGCATCAGCTATTTATACCTGATGCAAAAAAGTCATTCTCAAAAACCATTATTAAAGTACTCAAATAGACTATATATATATTATTGATTATAATAAACAATTATTGCATGCAATATTATAATCATTCAAAATTAAATTTGATGGCAGATACATAATAAGATTTAATAATTCTACAAAAGAATGAAAAACATAAATAAATTCCACAGCACATAATCACACAGTCAGTAGTAAAAAATAATTGCCAACAAAAATACTACATTCTGCCTGTATTAATAAATTAACTATTTTTATGATAATCAAATTGTGAAATAGGACTATACTGACAGTTAACTTCCTCCGTTATACAAGACAGTTCACCAAAGCAGCCACACAACAATACTGCCTCACTTCCTTCCCTCCCTGACTGCCATTCACCACTACTAGCTGCTTTACCTCAAACAACACCTTTCTTCCGGCAACAGAATTACTATCACCCTTCTTAAAACAACCAAATACAAACTAGAACTCCACATTGCATTGCAAAACCAGCCATCCGACAAAACTGGACACTTCAAACTTGCATAAAACAGTGAACATACCACCATATTCCAGCAAACATACTTCCAACCATAACAAAACTGCTCCAATACTTCATCGTATTACCACCACTTTGCTTTCACTGACAAACAAGTGTTACCATTCACTCCAGTGCCTGTACATCCATCAAACCACTTTGCCACTCTCCTCTACACATATTCCTCTGCTACTACTGACTTCCACCTACTGTAATTCCACACTGACCACCACTGCCATCATTTACATTTCATCACACAACATCACCGAATCAAAAACTGCAATATTCACCATGAACCACTGCTTACCACTTCCACGTCCATCTGCTTACCACTGCTATACATACACTGACATATATACACTGTTAGAAACCATTACTGCCACTGTCATATACCTTTGCTAACCTCCTCTACCTCCATCTGATACTGCTCCTCAACTACACGTCTGAAACAAACTTTCCCTGTCATCACCATTACAACAGCCCTGTCACCACTACAATCACAAACAAACCACTACAGTCCTCCAATACAACTCCAGTTCATCAAAAAATTTACCCACTGATCCATTCATCACTGTCACTTCCGCTCTGACCGTCTATCCATCAACTCCTCTGCTCATACATATGATAAAATAAGTTTTTTTAAACATATTTTTTGACAAATAAAATATCAATGGTAGAAAATATTTAAAATGAGAAGTTAAATATTTAGCGATGTACCATGGAACGGCAATAACTAACTCCAGATATAAGTTGTTGAAAGAAGAATCTTTCCTGTTCAAAAGATAATCCATGTAGATACATTTTAGTGATATCAACAATAGTATATAATAAAAATTTGTTCTAAATAAATGAATGAGAAATAGAAAATAACCTCATCTTCGCTAAATCTCCCAGCACTGCATAACCTTTCAAAAAGTTCACCTCCTGCCGCATATTCCATGACAATAGCTAGGTGAGTTGGCGTAAGCAAAACCTGGAAAAGACATTTCTAAATTCTAAATTTCTAATGATGCAAAATAGAATAATGTGTGATATATATGCAAACTCATCCTTTCACTTAATCAGATAAAAAATGGGTTTTGATTGCTTACTATTGATGACTAAAACAAATTAAATAAAAGGCTCCTGAATGAGCTTTAAGTAAAAATACCATAATGGTTATACTATATATTGTTGATTGGAGTACATGTTATGAACACATCCAGTAGGTTTCATGTATAGGTTAGACTGAAAAAACTACATAAATCTAGAGCATAAATAAACAAAATTTTAATCTCATTTTCCTACTATTACCTCCTTAAAGCAGACAATATTAGGATGCCTCAAAGACCTATGATTGGTGATTTCTCTTTGAACTTTCTCATCAATCTGTAAAAAACAATAGAAAATTTAATTTTCTAACATTGTAGTGATATAAAAGATGAAAAGTAGAAGCAACAAACAAGAAAGTGGAGTAAGTTGAGGAGGAACGCCACTAATAGCCTGATCTTTGGAGGACAAGGAATCATCAGGACATTCAAGCCCATTTGTCTTATCTCCTTTGCATTCACTAGCCAAAAGACCTGTTGGAAATCGTCCATTCAGATGTAGATAACTGAACATAGAGTTGGCACAAGCAGTGGTAAGATCGTTTATATATTGGCTGTACGGGCATGCAAACTCTACGAATGCCTTGTAGCACGCTTTTGCTGGATACCCAGGCCCTTTACATTTGCTTGTTACTATTGTGTGTTTGCGAACTCAAAACTTATAGGGAACTCTGTTTAATATTGATATTCGTACATGAGTAAATTCTGAGTTTAGACTCTTTTTTTTCAGAGAATGAACGCAGATAACGAAGCTGAAATTTCAGCGCACCTTTTAGATTTTGAAGTAGACTCTTGCCTGTGGATCCATGAGACTCAAACAAAGAATCTGAAATCAAGCCAAAACAACATAAATAAAGAACTCAACATCAAAAACATTTCCGAATAAAATTGAATACCTGAGATGTAGGAGGCTGAAGATGCAAAGCCAAGAAAGATGCAGAAGAGAAGCAAGAAATTACTAACCATGGATTCTTCCTGCTGTTCCAGTCGTCTACTTCCTTCTATATATTAACTAATTTGAAATTTAAGAATATTTAATCTGGAGTCTGGGTAGGATTAGGTTGATTATATATATGCATCCAAATGTAATATGTATTTATCGTTACCTTGACTTTGAACTTTTAGTACATCATAAACAGGGTTTAAATAAATGGCAGTGTACCTCTTAATTTCCAATTTTTACACCATTAAAACACGGTGTTGCTAAGAATAAAGGTGTTATGGAAAGTGGAGTCTAGCAAAAGTAGAAAACCAGAGTCTTATTTTGTTTGTCTTTATTATTCGCCAATTGATTTTGACTTGGTCGCCTTCGATGAGAAATAGCATTGCATACAGCTATGCTTTCTCCTGCAAAGCATTGAATATGTGAATGTCTTTTTCTCAACCAAAAGACATTTCCTACTATAGGTAAGTTCAAAAACAAAAGTGTAATTTGTATCACTGGTACAAATTCATGTACTCTTAGAGCTTGTTTGACAACTTTATATAAACAGTCAAAATTGCTCACAAGTAACTTATTTGAATTGCACTGTTTGGAAACTCCATGTATAAATAACTAGCAAAAATAACTTGGAAGTATTCAAGAAGCAACTATATATTGCTTAAAATTTAAGAATGAACTTCAAAAGTTACTTTTAAAATTTAAGCCTCCTGGACATCACTTAACTGGACACAATACAACATACATAGTTATATAACTGGTCAAGTTATCAAATGAAAGATACATCTACAAATTCTGCAAAGATATAAGGAACAATTTTGCATACCTTGCGTCTTCTCCAAACATGTTGCCACAAGTTCCTCAACTCGTTTTTTCGAACAGGTTTGACAAGGAAATCGGCTGCTCCTTTTAACATGCATTTGTAAACCATGTTCACAGAATCATTGTAGTAAATCACTGCAAAATTAAAAGAGTTAGGCATGTATTACTATATTTCCAATCCTCCAGAAGTAAATTAAAGGAAAATGTAGACTTACTTATAACAAGAATATGTTTACAAATCTCATGACCCATGATCAAAGAAAGAAGATCAACACCAGGGAGTGATGGCAACTCAACTTCCATGAGAATTACATCAATACTACGTGCCTTTTCTTTTAGTATCTCCCATGCTTTTAGTCCATCTGCTACTGCAGCAACTGTGGAGAGTATATGTGTAAATATAGCTCTCGACTTATGGTAAAAATATTGAATCCAAATTGCTAAACATACTTCAACTTGCTTAAGCCTCAAAACAATGAAATACAAAAGTAAGACCTGGAGGCATCAAAATAAACCACTATAATAATCGTAATAACAATCAATTAATTTTTTATTACTACAAAACGATTTAAAAAATTAGTCCATATTAAAGCATCAACACACCTCAGCATTGAAATAACTAGAAAACTGGTTCATAAATGAGTGAATATAAATCCATAATTTTCTTTGGGAAAGAGGTAAAAAAACAAAGAATAACTAAGAACATTTTAAATTACAAATGGGATTTACTTTCAAATCAATGTGGAATTAGGTCAAGGAGATAGCAAAATGAGATTACATTGTGCAAACATATCTAGAATACTGTATGTGCACCCAAAATGACAATACTACAGCTACCAAATATTAGGAGTAATGAAATTCATGACATATTCAACGAAGTATTCGACAAACACAACAACAAATCATTCGATAAGTTAGTGGATATCGTGATGACAACATTAGTAAGGCATAAATGGATTTAGCACAATATGCGAAACTTTTAATGGATTGAAACTCCAGACTACATTAGAGCGGAACTGATAAAAACAAAATGTAAACAATTGCTGTAAAACACAAGTATTAAAATATAAGATTTTACGGGAGCAATACATATCTTCACGGAGTTTGGGTACGGACCACCTAATAACACTTGGGGATAGATCAGTAGCAAAGATTCTAAGCTGAAGTTTGGTCGAGCGTCAATTACAAGGAGATAACAGCTCCACCATTGTCGGGTTAGCATAATTATTTTTCTCTTCGAGGATGTCTGTAGTTACTGTTGAATGGAAGATGGTGGGAAAGGAGATTCTTAATCGATTGTTGATCACTCCAAAACATCGAATTGGTAGCAGCATCGAAGCCTTCAATTAATTGAATCTTAACGTTCTTTCTTGATTTGATTTGGTCAATAAATTACAAAAGTAAAAAACAAAGATCTTGATTATCAGCAAAAGCAAAGAAACATTTCAAAGAAAAAAATTGATAACATAAACAAAAAGAATTCAGAAACAAAACTTACCGTAAGAATTGCACCGAGGTCATCAAAATCAGTACCCAGAAATTCCTTCTCCCAATCAGCGAAATCATCGTTCTCAGCAGCCTTTTCCTTCTTCTTATTTGCCTCTTCCGCGTGTTTATTGCAGTACTCGATTACTCTCGCCAAAGCAACACTATGCACAACCGGAATTTGGATGCCCTTGTCAGTATCAATGCCTTCTTCGATTAGGTCAGCGGTTGTTTTGGACAACTTCGCCACTGATTCTTCAATTTCGAAAGATTCGTTATCGCTGTTGACCAACGTAATTATCTTTTTTTTCGGGGAGTGGGTTATTGTGGAGGAAGGAGTACATTTGTCATCAAAAATTAGCAACTTTGGAGCCAATTTTTCATTATTTCCCACCTAAATTTCATATCTTTGCCATCAACATGTAGTTGCATCGGTTGACTTTAGAACCGATGCGACTAAAACTATTTGCATCGACGTATTTGCATCGGTTGTTGGTTACAACTGATGAAAATTTGATTTTTTATTACCTATTGCTTTCCACGTACCAATTGCATCAGTTATTAAGATAGAACTGATGCAAATAGTTCTATTTGCATCAGTTTTTACTTCAACCGATGCAAATGAGACGAAGCAATATGCACTTTTTGTACTAGTGCTAGACCGATGATATATTCGATTAATTGAGTGGTGCTAGGGTCTCACCTCAGCCTGACCTTACATCGGTTTTTATCAGCCACGAGCTACGGAGGATAACGTTCCTCTTACCGTATTCCGCGCTCGTTATGATTTCTATGAGTGGCTCGTCATAATATTCGGTTTAACAAACATTCCATCCTAATTCGTTGATCTTATGAATCGAGTATTCTGGGAATATCTCGATGAATTCGTCCTTGTATTCTTTGATGATGGGTGAAAGCAATAATTTAAATTGTAAATCTTTCTAATAGAGAATATACTTACAAGTATAAATAGATTCTTTTATTGAGATAAGCAAAGAATATTTTTTAGAATTATATAAGAGACATTTTTATCATTTAAAATGATTTTGTGCTGGATTGTCCATTGAGTGCTTTAAGAATTCAGGTTGATGCGCCTGATCAACATTAATGACGGAAATTTCCTAAACGCAACGAAGAGACAGCCAGATACGCTAAAATTTGAGTTGCAATAAATAAAGGTTTGAAAATAAATTAAAATGAATTTAACCATTAATCTTTTTAAATGGAAAATGCAGCCATTGAACCTTAGTGAATGTGGGATATAAGTGGCAAGGCAGTTTTGATCGTTGGTCAAATCTGCGGGCAATCAATGGGATTTTTCACTATAAACCAATGGCGAGGTAATGCCATTATATTATAGAAAATTTGTGAAATTGAATATGACCATGTTTTAATTGGTTGTATAAGCACAACCTATTGGAATTCGAATAATGATATCTTACGATGATTTGAGTAAATAAAGTAAATTAATTCTAATTAAGGACTTAATTGGAAATCATACAAAGCTTTGAATAATAAAATGATGCATTCAAGATAAGAATAATACATTGGTTAGAGAATATTGGAATAGCAATTAAATATTTTGTTCAAAGCTAAAATTGATAACTTTAAAAATTTATTTTAATGATTGGTTGTTTGAATACTAATATATAGTACGATTTAAAAATCCATTTTAAGGGAAATTGATGAGATGCTAAATTCAAATTTTTAGCATAAATTTGAGGGTAAGCTTTAGTTTTAAAACTATTATGGTATTAAAACTTGTTGGTCTGAAATTATAAAATTCTTTTGAAGACAAGTTTGAGTTAATTATCAACTTTAATTAATTTTTTTTTTGGCATGGCCGACGGTTTTATAGTGGACCAACCACTTTTTATTACTACGTAATAAAGTCAAGTACAGGAGTGAGGTAGAGGCACCTTAGCTACTATGAAGGAAAGAAATATAAAATATAGCATAGGAGTATGACAGACATGTCACGTGTAACAACCCATAATTTTGTGAATATTTTTAATTAAAATTTTATTTGAAATTTTGATTTTTAAATCACTTAAAAGTGAATTTTTAGAAATTTTGTAATGTAAGTTTGGAATTTGTTTGTAATTTATTTTTCAAATGCAATAAATAAACGATTTTTGAAAATTTTATATTTTGGTCAAAATTTGAATTTTCAGTTTAAATTTTAAAAAAAAATGAAATTTTAAATTTATTCTTTTTCTTTGAAGCAGAATATATTTATGATATCTGTTCTGCTTTTTGTTTCGTTAAATTCTGAGTTATACTTTTAAAATTAGATAAATTACAGCGTTTTACACGCAGTTATTTCCTGTATTTCAATTTCTATTTTTCTACTTTTATTACATATATTATTATTATTATTATTATTATTATTATTATTTTATATCCACCTTTATTTTATCTTTCTATTTTTATTTTGTCTAGACAGTCATGTTTATTTATTGGATTGTTGCTTGTTTATATCTTTTATTTATGGCTTGGAAGAAACTAAAAGGGTATGCGTTATATTGTCTTAATTGCTTGTCTTTTTAATTGCCTACTCTTTATTTCTTTTAGCTGTTCATTTCTTTTGACCGTGTATTGTACTTGCTATTCATATACAAAGCTTATCATTCTCATCTCTCATACATTTCTAGAAAGAAAAGTTAACACATCAAGTTATTCGTTTATATCCTCTTTCTTTCTTACCGTAGCCATCCACCTCATTTATAACTGTGTATTTCTTTTTGCCATTCAAATAAAAAGATTTATTTCCCACTTCTCATTTTCATTTGCATTTAAAAATAAATTATATATAAGTTTTCTCTCTCCTTAATTCTTACCTTTTATTTGCCTAGTCTCTTTATTATTTTCCTATGTCTATCTCTTGACATTTATTTCTTTATTCATTTTTCTAGATCTTATTTTATCTATTAAATATTTCTTATGTACATCTTTATTTAATAGCTTGTGTAACAACCCTAGTTTTAACAATTTATTTTATTCTAATTATTCAAATTTGAAATAATATTCTTATAGATTAGGTTTAACAATATAGTTAAATATTTGATTTGGAGATATATTTTATAAAATTTTGTGTGCCAATAAAATTAAATAATAACTGTAAAATTTTAAGCTATTTTGAACTGTTAAATTTCGCGTTTGAAAGACGCGTCAATTATAGGGTATAAGTGACGTAATAAAACGCGTGTTTTCAAAACGATATTTTCACACAAATTTTTTTTTGATGTTTTAGTTTGCGTCTGTTTAACGTAGTGTAAAAATCATATTTTCATATATTTTTGAAGAAAATATCAGTCAGTGTTTTAAAAAGCAAATGTTACCTTGTTTTAACTGACAATTTGACTTTACACATATTGTATACGTTTCCATTTCAACTGCCTACATAAATTTGCCTTTTCATTTTGATATCAAACTAAAAAAAAAAATCAAATCAAAATACATAAAACTGAAATAAATTCAACAAGTAGTAACGTACAAAATTTAAGCTAGACGTGTGAAACCTAACTGCCACTTTAAAGAAATCAACATGCACATCAATTCCTTTCCTCTGCCTCTGTTCTCATCAGTTATACAAGAATTTAATGTAAATACTGGAATCAAGTACTATCACGCAAACCTTAATTATAGGGTAACGTTCGATTTTCTCTCTGACATTTATTTTCTTTGCAAATGTGTGCATACACTTCTAAGCCTGGAAACGTGCATTTTCCTCTGCCTCTATCTCATCAATTATCAACCTATAATCACGCAAGTTTTAATTTATAAGAACGTGTGTATTAACCCTGCCTTCATCACACAAACTTAATTATAGGGTAACGTTAAAAAAAAAAAAAAAACCTTATTCCCTCTGATGATTTCCTTTTTACTTAAATGCATGCAATTAAAGCTTGAAACCGTGCACACCATTTCTCTTCCTTTAGCCTCTGTTCTCATCAGTTATATATCAATTCAAATCCTTGAATCAAATACATAACTCACGCAGGAAATAAAATCTAGTTTACAAACATCAACAAGTTTTCAAAAAAAAAAAAAAAAAAAAATTAAATCCTCTCGGCCTTCTCTTTATGCCTGCCTTCCATTAATCATGCCAGAAGATCAATGCTTGCAATATTCTTTTGTAACTGATGGGAAGAATTCTCGTCCATATCAATAGCATTTATATCAATAGAAACTGACACGTTATTTTTCTCATCTGCCTATAAACTCATTCCCCTCTACCCATTTGTTCTCTGCATCGATCCAATTCTCTGCTCCTTCTCGTGAATCTATCAGGTAAATAGTTATAGTATTGTTCTTTTCTTTCGGTTCAGATATTTTTCTCCCTTTCTCTTTCTCGAAATTTTGTCCTACCTGTGCCTTGCTCGGCCATTTCCATTGTTATGCCATGCATAAGATGTCTGTACATTCATCCCTATGCTGAGATATAGGCTAGTCTTGTGCATATCAGAGGGTGAAGCAGTAGATTGGTGGGAGAAACTGAGTGTTATGAGGAATGGTTGAAATTTTATACAATAGCGATAAGTTGCATTTAGGAAGTTTAGATTTAGTGACAATATAAGAAATAGCCTTGTATTGAACCTGTTGATTTTCGAACTACATATAGTGATCAGTAGGCCTTTTTCATGTTGAGGGATGTGGGGTGAAGTAACACTGATATAAAGATGAGTGTAGATATAGGTTGAGTTTTTGCATGCATTTTGTAGTTGTAGGCTAGTGAGTTTTAGCCAAGAACTTGGATATGATATTTAATGTATGGGAAGGACTTTGGTTGATTTGTTTAAGATTTTCCAGGATTTGATTTAGTTAGTAGTGGACAAAAAAAATAAAAAATAAAAAATAAAAAATAAATAAAAAAAAATAAAAAAAAAATAAAAAAAAATAAAAAAATAAAAAGAAAAAGAAAAAGAAAACTGAAAAGATGGGAAGGCTGCACAAAATTTGGTGCACGTGTATTCGTGTTCAACTTTTGCCGTAGTTGTTTAGGAAAAATTTTGGTCGTAAAATTTTGGGTTAGCACGGTTCACAGTTTTGGGTATGTTTTGGTCACGTTACACGGTGAAGTGGTCGAGCAAAGCAAACATATTCTTGTTCTATTCTAAATTTTTCCTTGACCATAAATTCTTAAGTCGCGTTTCAATATTTGAATTTTTCTAGATTTGAATCTAGGCGACGTCCGAGAATCTTTATCATTTCCCTCTGTCGGTCTGTACCGGTGAACTGTCATTTTTGAAATTTAAAATTTTCTGCAAAAATTCAGGTGAGTATTTCTCACCAGACATACGTATTTATATTTTGGTAAATTCTTGCAAGTGTATGTGTAAAATTGTATTTCACTATTATCTGTCTGTAATGTAATATAGAATGATGGACCCCATTTAAATTGACACCTCATCAGTATTATCTGTTATATTATTTCTGCAGTTATGTTATTGTTTATTTACTGCTTAAATCACCATTGCAAGTTCCCTGTTATTATAGATGGTATGGGCTGAAATGATAGGCCTAATTTATTATTATTGTTCACTTGTTCTGTTAACTGCTGTAAATTGTCTTGGGATTGCGGGTTCGAAATGATAGAACCCGGGGTTGTGTAAATATCGGATTGAAATGATATAAATCCGTTTCACTTGACCTAGGCTAGAAAATCTTATACAGGCCCGTGGTTTATATATTATTTTCTGAAATTATTTTAAATTATTTAAAATTTGATGATATTCTAATTCAAATTATATAAAGGATTTTTATGAGATTTACAATGATTTAAAAGGGGTTAAATAAATAAATGTTGAGTTAAAATTTTGGAATATAACTTGTTCAGAAATTCTATATTTTGGAAAGGTAAAGATTTCAATACAGAAATAATAAATAATAAGTTATATTTGAAATTTGATGTTTAGCTAAAAGTCTACTACAGCATTTAATTGCTGTCTTTTGAAACTTGACTATTTTAAACCCATACTTTGGATAGCATTTCCTAGATGCTGTAGAAGTGAAATTGATTTAAAATTGATTTATTTAAAATTTCATCTCTATTTTGGGAATACGTTAAGATTTGGAATTTAAATATGAAATTGCTAATAAGTAAGAAATTGAGTTTGGAAAGATTTAAAAGAAGAAAATTGATTTCTATTCTTTTGATAAAAGCAATAAATTCCAAATTTAATTGAATAAATTGAAATGGTATATCTTCAAAGGAAATGTTTTAAATCAAGGATTTGAAATTAAAGGTATTTGAAATATATATTGATTTGAAAAATATAAATACCATTTTTCAAACTATAACCACGGGTTATAATAACGTTTGGTTGGCAAAGAGACCGGGATCGGATATGGGCATACTCTCTGTCGATACCGAAAACCACTTTGACTAACCGTGTACGCGGTGGAGATTCCAGAATGAAGTAGGTTGGTGGTGACGGTTTCT
Source organism: Allium cepa (assembly GCA_030765085.1). NCBI lineage: Eukaryota > Viridiplantae > Streptophyta > Magnoliopsida > Asparagales > Amaryllidaceae > Allium > Allium cepa. The sequence goes on from CM060934.1 coordinate 112,943,443, forward strand.
TGAAAGGTATATACGTGGACCCGACTCCCGTGAGTTGGCTTAAGGTGGCTAAAACAGGAGCGATTGACGGATTAATGAGGTAGCTCCTCTGATCGAACGCACTTCTTCGTATGCCATTCTATTACTCTTGTGATTGTTTTGGTGCGCACCTTTGATTTGGGAGTGTTGTTCGAGGTGGGCGGTTGCTGCGGCTTCGCGTTACCATCGGTCCGGAAGCGTAATTGGTATATCTACCCGGCATTGCCTAGTTGTGCCGTGTCACCTACCATATCGAGCCTTGTACGAGTTTGGTTTTCTCCCGTAGCCCGTGTGGTATCCTCTAGTGGCTTCCCGATCAGGAGGGGCTATGATATTGGACGGACTACTGGGACTATTACGTGTTAAGGGCTATATGGGTAACCCCTTAACGCTATTAAAAAGTAAGTTTATTTTAATATAGACACTATTATAATAGCGCCATATACTACATAGTAAATAGTTTAACGGATCCTTAGAGGATGGGCGATCCCAAGCATCCTTTAGGTTACTTGCTCTTTATTACAGTACACTTGATTTAGCTTACATTATATAAGTATGTATGTCCTGACTCGAGTGTTTTGTGTTTTGCTTTACGCTCGGGTCAGACTGAGTGATACAGCATTGGAAACTCATCTTCGGAGTTGGAGCTTTGCTTGAAGATCCAGCTATCTACTTCAAATTCCAGTTATTCAGTTGATTCCAATTATTCAGTTGATTCCAGTTATTCAGTTGATTCCAGTGATGTATTCAGCTGTGTATTTGATTATTGTATTGAACTTCTATTGCATCTTGTTTAACTCTGATGTATTTACATAGTAGCTTCATGAACTACTATCTCTTTGCTTCCGCTACATTTACTACTCTGTGTTTGTGATCTGTGATTTATTTATTTACTGTTTATGCTATGTTTTGCCAAATTTATTTTACAATTCGGTATTTTGAGCAATTCAAGTCCGACATGTGCGGATGCGAATGGTTGAAAAGACCGGGATGTTACATTTGGTATCAGAGCTTTGGCTCTAGGCAAAACTTAGCATATATGGTAAACTTATTTACAGAATCACTTTCATTCGAGTGTGAATCTCTTCCTTCTGACTCGATCCATTTTGAATTTTGGAACGTTCCCTGCGGTTCCGAAATCCATTCTTGTCCCTCACTATTCATCTTCCTTTGATTTTGGAGTATCCCATAACTCCACTTCGGATGATCTTTAATGAATTGGCGGTCTCGTCAACATTCCGATGACTTGTAAAGAGGTGAAACTCCTTTGCAATTAGCATTGATTAACCAGAGACTTATATATATCCTCGCTTTAGATGCTAGTACCTCTTGTTATTCCGAATTTTATTTCTTAAGATCAAATGTAGAATTACCTCAGAATTCCACATTGATCTAATTCTTGAAGTCACGGTTGACCCGGTTAAGGTTGCCCGCAATTTATGTAAGCTTATCCATTCCTTATTCTGTCAATTTAATCATCTTATCTTTTGTGTCCAACTTATCTTCGAATCAGAATTCTCTTGATTTGAGTCAATTAAATTTGAACCTCTATTATTGCTTTGTAAAGCTATATTTAAAATATTTTATTTATTGTGTTGTTTGAGTTGTTGATGTTGATTTGGGTTTCCGATCGATTCGTCTGATCAACGCTATCGATAGGATTTCCAAAACACTTGAACAGAGCAAACTGACACCATATTGATTTCAAAATTTAGTAAAAGATAAATTTTGTATAATTATATAAGTGTAATTTTCTGAATTTTATAGGATATTAAGAAATAATATTTGACTTTGTATATAGCTTGCAACCATTGGCTTTTGTCTCCTATATAAATAACCGAACTCTAAAACATAGCTATAAATTAATTTGAAAATTAAAATGAATCTAAATCAAGAAATTTAGAATTAAATTTCCGATAGTTTCAAACTTTGGTTTTAAAGTTTTAAAGGATATATTATTTAAAGTGTTTTCCAAATAAAGATTGTTTTCAAAGAATTTTTAATGTTTAAATCAGTGCTCTTCTCTTGTCGCTGGAAAATAATTTCGGTGATGACTGCAGCATCATCGACATTCATTTTCGAGTTTCGAAGTGAAGAGACTATTCTGTAGCTTTGCTACCGTTTTCCTTTGAAAATTTAATTGATTTGAATTTCAAAAATATGACTTGATTTATAATATATATATGGATATATGATTTAAATTTTGATTTGATATATATTGTATATATTTATTTACCTCTAAAGGGTTTGAAGTTAATCGGAAATGAAATTCTTAAATTTACCTTAAAGGATGTTTTCAATCATAAAATGAACCAAAAATTTTGAATAAATTTTTAAGTTGAAATAATTGAATTAGAAAACTTTATTTGTATAATATTCTATTGCATTTCCATTATAACTTGCCTAAATTATTTAAAAGTTGACTATGTAATTGGATAATATAAAATATAAAAGAATTTTTTTCAAATAAAATTTGAGTGTTTATAATAAATGTTATACACTTAAATTTTAGTTATAAAAGGATTAATAAAGGTAAATAGAATAAAAAGTTAATTGAATAATAAACAATATAAAGTGATGTTAAAGGAACTTATGAATAAATTGGAGTAAGTCATAATAAGTACTGTAAGTATACTTAATATATGTGATTAGACATATATTAAGTAGAATAAATGTATTAACCATCTGGAAAATGAAAAATGAAACTTATTGAATAAAAGTTTGAGTATAATAAATGATTTCAAATTCACGATTTTTGAATTGTTAATTGGGTGATAAGATAATGAAATTATAAATAGATAAGATTTAATTAACTTAGGAAAAATCAAATGGATGAAATCAATTATTAATTTAAGCTGAAACTTTCATTTTTTATCATCTTATTTTGTTTTCCAATCTCTTATCCTTCGGTTGTTCCTATTCTCCTGCATCCTAAGTGGGGAATTGAATTCCAAATTGATCTTATATCCTAATGTTCGATCTGTATTTCTACTAGTCTGTTTTGGAAAACTTTTCAAGAATCTTATTCGTGCTTATGTCGTTGATTACAGAATATCTTGGGAAGATCATCTCCGTCTTGTGGAATTTACCTGTAACGAATGTTACCAGATTTAATTTCAATCTTCTTTTTTTTATATTATCTTAATTCTATCTCATTCTATCTGTTGTCTCTATTTTCCATGCCTCGTTCCTTTTCGGGGACGGAAAGTGTTGAGTGGGGGAGAGTGTAACAACCCATAATTTTGTGAATATTTTTAATTAAAATTTTATTTGAAATTTTGATTTTTAAATCACTTAAAAGTGAATTTTTAGAAATTTTGTAATGTAAGTTTGGAATTTGTTTGTAATTTATTTTTCAAATGCAATAAATAAACGATTTTTGAAAATTTTATATTTTGGTCAAAATTTGAATTTTCAGTTTAAATTTAAAAAAAAAATGAAATTTTAAATTTATTCTTTTTCTTTGAAGCAGAATATATTTATGATATCTGTTCTGCTTTTTGTTTCGTTAAATTCTGAGTTATACTTTTAAAATTAGATAAATTACAGTGTTTTACACGCAGTTATTTCCTGTATTTCAATTTCTATTTTTCTACTTTTATTACATATATATTATTATTATTATTATTTTATATCCACCTTTATTTTATCTTTCTATTTTTATTTTGTCTAGACAGTCATGTTTATTTATTGGATTGTTGCTTGTTTATATCTTTTATTTATGGCTTGGAAGAAACTAAAAGGGTATGCGTTATATTGTCTTAATTGCTTGTCTTTTTAATTGCCTACTCTTTATTTCTTTTAGCTGTTCATTTCTTTTGACCGTGTATTGTACTTGCTATTCATATACAAAGCTTATCATTCTCATCTCTCATACATTTCTAGAAAGAAAAGTTAACACATCAAGTTATTCGTTTATATCCTCTTTCTTTCTTACCGTAGCCATCCACCTCATTTATAACTGTGTATTTCTTTTTGCCATTCAAATAAAAAGATTTATTTCCCACTTCTCATTTTCATTTGCATTTAAAAATAAATTATATATAAGTTTTCTCTCTCCTTAATTCTTACCTTTTATTTGCCTAGTCTCTTTATTATTTTCCTATGTCTATCTCTTGACATTTATTTCTTTATTCATTTTTCTAGATCTTATTTTATCTATTAAATATTTCTTATGTACATCTTTATTTAATAGCTTGTGTAACAACCCTAGTTTTAACAATTTATTTTATTCTAATTATTCAAATTTGAAATAATATTCTTATAGATTAGGTTTAACAATATAGTTAAATATTTGATTTGGAGATATATTTTATAAAATTTTGTGTGCCAATAAAATTAAATAATAACTGTAAAATTTTAAGCTATTTTGAACTGTTAAATTTCGCGTTTGAAAGACGCGTCAATTATAGGGTATAAGTGACGTAATAAAACGCGTGTTTTCAAAACGATATTTTCACACAAATTTTTTTTTGATGTTTTAGTTTGCGTCTGTTTAACGTAGTGTAAAAATCATATTTTCATATATTTTTGAAGAAAATATCAGTCAGTGTTTTAAAAAGCAAATGTTACCTTGTTTTAACTGACAATTTGACTTTACACATATTGTATACGTTTCCATTTCAACTGCCTACATAAATTTGCCTTTTCATTTTGATATCAAACTAAAAAAAAAAATCAAATCAAAATACATAAAACTGAAATAAATTCAACAAGTAGTAACGTACAAAATTTAAGCTAGACGTGTGAAACCTAACTGCCACTTTAAAGAAATCAACATGCACATCAATTCCTTTCCTCTGCCTCTGTTCTCATCAGTTATACAAGAATTTAATGTAAATACTGGAATCAAGTACTATCACGCAAACCTTAATTATAGGGTAACGTTCGATTTTCTCTCTGACATTTATTTTCTTTGCAAATGTGTGCATACACTTCTAAGCCTGGAAACGTGCATTTTCCTCTGCCTCTATCTCATCAATTATCAACCTATAATCACGCAAGTTTTAATTTATAAGAACGTGTGTATTAACCCTGCCTTCATCACACAAACTTAATTATAGGGTAACGTTAAAAAAAAAAAAAAAAACCTTATTCCCTCTGATGATTTCATTTTTACTTAAATGCATGCAATTAAACCTTGAAACCGTGCACACCATTTCTCTTCCTTTAGCCTCTGTTCTCATCAGTTATATATCAATTCAAATCCTTGAATCAAATACATAACTCACGCAGGAAATAAAATCTAGTTTACAAACATCAACAAGTTTTCAAAAAAAAAAAAAAAAAAAAATTAAATCCTCTCGGCCTTCTCTTTATGCCTGCCTTCCATTAATCATGCCAGAAGATCAATGCTTGCAATATTCTTTTGTAACTGATGGGAAGAATTCTCGTCCATATCAATAGCATTTATATCAATAGAAACTGACACGTTATTTTTCTCATCTGCCTATAAAGTCATTCCCCTCTACCCATTTGTTCTCTGCATCGATCCAATTCTCTGCTCCTTCTCGTGAATCTATCAGGTAAATAGTTATAGTATTGTTCTTTTCTTTCGGTTCAGATATTTTTCTCCCTTTCTCTTTCTCGAAATTTTGTCCTACCTGTGCCTTGCTCGGCCATTTCCATTGTTATGCCATGCATAAGATGTCTGTACATTCATCCCTATGCTGAGATATAGGCTAGTCTTGTGCATATCAGAGGGTGAAGCAGTAGATTGGTGGGAGAAACTGAGTGTTATGAGGAATGGTTGAAATTTTATACAATAGCGATAAGTTGCATTTAGGAAGTTTAGATTTAGTGACAATATAAGAAATAGCCTTGTATTGAACCTGTTGATTTTCGAACTACATATAGTGATCAGTAGGCCTTTTTCATGTTGAGGGATGTGGGGTGAAGTAACACTGATATAAAGATGAGTGTAGATATAGGTTGAGTTTTTGCATGCATTTTGTAGTTGTAGGCTAGTGAGTTTTAGCCAAGAACCTGGATATGATATTTAATGTATGGGAAGGACTTTGGTTGATTTGTTTAAGATTTTCCAGGATTTGATTTAGTTAGTAGTGGACAAAAAAAAATAAAAAATAAAAAATAAAAAAATAATAAAAAATAATAAAAATAAAAATAAAAAAAAATAAAAAAAATAAAAAGAAAAAGAAAAAGAAAACTGAAAAGATGGGAAGGCTGCACAAAATTTGGTGCACGTGTATTCGTGTTCAACTTTTGCCGTAGTTGTTTAGGAAAAATTTTGGTCGTAAAATTTTGGGTTAGCACGGTTCACAGTTTTGGGTATGTTTTGGTCACGTTACACGGTGAAGTGGTCGAGCAAAGCAAACATATTCTTGTTCTATTCTAAATTTTTCCTTGACCATAAATTCTTAAGTCGCGTTTCAATATTTGAATTTTTCTAGATTTGAATCTAGGCGACGTCCGAGAATCTTTATCATTTCCCTCTGTCGGTCTGTACCGGTGAACTGTCATTTTTGAAATTTAAAATTTTCTGCAAAAATTCAGGTGAGTATTTCTCACCAGACATACGTATTTATATTTTGGTAAATTATTGCAAGTGTATGTGTAAAATTGTATTTCACTATTATCTGTCTGTAATGTAATATAGAATGATGGACCCCATTTAAATTGACACCTCATCAGTATTATCTGTTATATTATTTCTGCAGTTATGTTATTGTTTATTTACTGCTTAAATCACCATTGCAAGTTCCCTGTTATTATAGATGGTATGGGCTGAAATGATAGGCCTAATTTATTATTATTGTTCACTTGTTCTGTTAACTGCTGTAAATTGTCTTGGGATTGCGGGTTCGAAATGATAGAACCCGGGGTTGTGTAAATATCGGATTGAAATGATATAAATCCGTTTCACTTGACCTAGGCTAGAAAATCTTATACAGGCCCGTGGTTTATATATTATTTTCTGAAATTATTTTAAATTATTTAAAATTTGATGATATTCTAATTCAAATTATATAAAGGATTTTTATGAGATTTACAATGATTTAAAAGGGGTTAAATAAATAAATGTTGAGTTAAAATTTTGGAATATAACTTGTTTAGAAATTCTATATTTTGGAAAGGTAAAGATTTCAATACAGAAATAATAAATAATAAGTTATATTTGAAATTTGATGTTTAGCTAAAAGTCTACTACAGCATTTAATTGCTGTCTTTTGAAACTTGACTATTTTAAACCCATACTTTGGATAGCATTTCCTAGATGCTGTAGAAGTGAAATTGATTTAAAATTGATTTATTTAAAATTTCATCTCTATTTTGGGAATACGTTAAGATTTGGAATTTAAATATGAAATTGCTAATAAAGTAAGAAATTGAGTTTGGAAAGATTTAAAAGAAGAAAATTGATTTCTATTCTTTTGATAAAAGCAATAAATTCCAAATTTAATTGAATAAATTGAAATGGTATATCTTCAAAGGAAATGTTTTAAATCAAGGATTTGAAATTAAAGGTATTTGAAATATATATTGATTTGAAAAATATAAATACCATTTTTCAAACTATAACCACGGGTTATAATAACGTTTGGTTGGCAAAGAGACCGGGATCGGATATGGGCATACTCTCTGTCGATACCGAAAACCACTTTGACTAGCCGTGTACGCGGTGGAGATTCCAGAATGAAGTAGGTTGGTGGTGACGGTTTCTTGAAAGGTATATACGTGGACCCGACTCCCGTGAGTTGGCTTAAGGTGGCTAAAACAGGAGCGATTGACGGATTAATGAGGTAGCTCCTCTGATCGAACGCACTTCTTCGTATGCCATTCTATTACTCTTGTGATTGTTTTGGTGCGCACCTTTGATTTGGGAGTGTTGTTCGAGGTGGGCGGTTGCTGCGGCTTCGCGTTACCATCGGTCCGGAAGCGTAATTGGTATATCTACCCTGGCATTGCCTAGTTGTGCCGTGTCACCTACCATATCGAGCCTTGTACGAGTTTGGTTTTCTCCCGTAGCCCGTGTGGTATCCTCTAGTGGCTTCCCGATCAGGAGGGGCTATGATATTGGACGGACTACTGGGACTATTACGTGTTAAGGGCTATATGGGTAACCCCTTAACGCTATTAAAAAGTAAGTTTATTTTAATATAGACACTATTATAATAGCGCCATATACTACATAGTAAATAGTTTAACGGATCCTTAGAGGATGGGCGATCCCAAGCATCCTTTAGGTTACTTGCTCTTTATTACAGTACACTTGATTTAGCTTACATTATATAAGTATGTATGTCCTGACTCGAGTGTTTTGTGTTTTGCTTTACGCTCGGGTCAGACTGAGTGATACAGCATTGGAAACTCATCTTCGGAGTTGGAGCTTTGCTTGAAGATCCAGCTATCTACTTCAAATTCCAGTTATTCAGTTGATTCCAATTATTCAGTTGATTCCAGTTATTCAGTTGATTCCAGTGATGTATTCAGCTGTGTATTTGATTATTGTATTGAACTTCTATTGCATCTTGTTTAACTCTGATGTATTTACATAGTAGCTTCATGAACTACTATCTCTTTGCTTCCGCTACATTTACTACTCTGTGTTTGTGATCTGTGATTTATTTATTTACTGTTTATGCTATGTTTTGCCAAATTTATTTTACAATTCGGTATTTTGAGCAATTCAAGTCCGACATGTGCGGATGCGAATGGTTGAAAAGACCGGGATGTTACATCACGGCTACTAGAAATAAATAACTAGACTAGTTCTCCTCCGCAGAGGAAGAATCACCAACGCACTCCTCAACTCGGGTAGGATCCAGAGAACCACTCCCATGAAGTCCAAAAAAGGGGCGAAAATGTGTAGCAAGAGATGGATCATAACTGTCAATGTCAGAGGAGTAAATAAAAGATCGTTCCCAGGCAGTATCATCTAGAAGTACAGAATTAGACTCTGCATATGAACCGTCCAAGTCTAGAACCAAGGAATCAGCAGAAATTCTGTAATAGAGGCATCGAAGATCCAAAAGATTATCAGATACATATCTAAAGTAGGAGTTATCCACGGGGTTGAAAAGTATGAAAATTTTATGTGGATAAAAGTATGAAAATATAATTTGAGACAGAAGAAAATATGAATTTAAATGGGTTATTTATTATTAAAAGCTAAATATTAAAGAAGGTATGGTATAATAAATAAATAGTCATGGGCTAAATCCTTTAAAATTATGAGAAATTTTTTAAAATTAATATTTCAAAATCCTAAATTTATTTTGGATGAATGGTTCTCTCTTATTAATGGAAGAGATTAGTTATCTCTTTCAAAATGAGTCTTAAAAATTAATTATTTGAAAAGATAATTACATAAAGTAAAATTTCATGAGGCCAATTAGAAATTTTGAATGTATTAGCTTTTCAGAAAAAATGGTCATGTAATAATAATTAGTTTAACATAAAGATGGTTTAGAAAATGTGATTTGGAAATAAAACGGTTTGGAAATTTCAAATTTCAAATTGATTTTAAAAGCTGAAATTTTATTTGAAAAAGTGTTGTACTAAAATAGCGATAACTTGAGATTTAAAAACTCCAAATGAGTTCAATCTTTTATAAATGAAATAGTTTTCAGTAAGCTATAAATTTTCTTTTTATCACTTTAAAGGATTTTGTTTTTTACTGAGTCTAAAATGGGTTTGAAACTGGATGGACATTTCTGTCCTATTATGAAATTTTCTAAAATTTAAACTGAAAGTAAATCTAGCATAACTTTCGAACCATAAATCTGATTTTGATAACTGTAACATCCCACCTTTTTGTACGCTTTAAATCGACGATAAACCACAAATGTCAGAAACCAAACAGAAGGGCGAATTATTAGTGGGGTGAATAAGAAAAAAGCAGAGAAAGAAAAAACAAACAGAATCTTGCAACGGAACGAAAAAATATAATAATCAAATAAACATTTCATGAAGTTGTTTTACCAGACAATTGATTATACTAATACAACATAGAATCAGAGTTACACATACCAGAGAATAATCAACAACAATGCAACGGAACAGTATAAATGCAGTGGGATAATATAATAAATAATAGAAATACGATCCTTGTCTTCGTCCTCCAGAAATAAAGTCCTCAAATCCTGAAATGCTCAGACTAACCCGAGCGAATTGAAAAGACAAAACACTCGAGTCAGAACTAAAAGATCTTATGTAAGTTAAACCAATGGTAAACAATATGAGTGGAACGACGTCAGAGATGTTTACGGGATTTGACATCTCCTATCCAGTGTCAAACGTGAGTGCAGTAACTTAAGAGATGCTCAGGATTCACATCTCCTAAGGATCTGTTAAACTATTTACTATGTAGTAATATTTCGCTATTATAATAGTGTCTAATAGTAAAATAAACCTACTTTTAAATAGCGTTAAGGGGTTACCCATATAGCCCTTAACATGTAATAGTGCCAATAGTCTATACAGTACCGTAATACTTCCTGATCGGGAGGCTACCATAGGATACTCCATAGGTACAACACAAAACAAACTCGTACAAGGGGCGCTAGGGTAGGTGACACAGCACACAAGGCAAAGCCAGGGTAGATATACCAATTACTACCGGACTGGTGGTGACGCATAGCGCGCAACTACCGTCCACCTCGAGCCACACCTCCAAAATCAAAAATCAAAAATGACCACTGAATCGATCTCAAAGTCAGAATATAATGGAGTGGTATCGAAGGAGTGTGTCCGATAAGAGGAGCTACCTCACTGGCCCGGAATCGTTCCTGTTTTAGCCACCTTATGCCAACTCATGGGAGTCGGGCCCACGTATATACCTCAACGGAACGCCGCCACCATCCTACTTCATTCTGGAATCTCCACCGCGTACACGGTTGTTAAAGTGGTTTTTGGTGTTGGCAGAGAGTATGACAACTTCTGATCCCGTTCTCTTTAACAACCAAATGTTATTATAACACCGCGGTCATTTCAAAATAATTTATACTTCAAAACCAAAATATCATCACCATTTCTAAACCAAATACGATGTCATTTCCATTTCAAAACCAATAAAATATGATATCGTTCCCATTTCAAAACTACATCAATAATATATTATTTCCTTTAACAACCAAATCAATAATATGTCATTTCATTTCAAACCATATCAATAATATATCATTTTCATTTCAAAAACCACATTAATGTTATATCATTTAAATAAATCCAAACTTCCAAATTACTGAATATTTCCTTCAATTCCTTTAAACTTGAGATATTCCCTCTTTACATCATCTTAAACCAAAACCTTATTATAAAGTCAGATTCATACATCTTTAATTTCAATAAGTTCCAAATCAATATAAATTTAATAACAAATCTTAATTAAATGCAATTTCAAATAAATTCGTTTCAAAAATCATGTTATTTCAAAGTTGTAACACTCCAAACAAAACACTTTGAAACCATAATACTTTGAAATTCATAACTTCGAAACGCTTCAATTTCGATAAAACATTTCAATTTAGATATGTTTCAAGGCTTTAAATATTCCATAATTTCAAACTAAATCTGATAATTTCATATATATCTTAATTCAATTTACTATTAATTAGTTTTGAAATATTTATTTAATAAATTTAGTATTATTTAAATAAAACTCAAACTTGAAATATTCGTTAGTCACCTTAAACCATCATCAAGTTATAAAATCATGCCCTTTAAAATCTCAAATTCAATAAGTTCCAGATTACTTTAATTAAATGACATTCTTAATTAAAAACAATTTTAAACCGATTTCAAATCCATCTTCTCAACCTTAATTTATCAATATCATTATAAACTCTATATATTTTAAAATATAATTTAAATAAATACTTACCCATATTATATTTTAATAAAATCAAACTTTATTATTACTCTCATTATATAATAAAAAAATTATACATAGCTTAAATTTTAGAATTTAACTATATATACTTTTTATATATATAATATCAAAAATCAATATTTATATAAACCCATATATTTCTTTCCAAAACCATATCACTTCCAAATATTTTTATGTATAAACCACAGTGTCTGTATATAATTTTCTATCCTATGGTCAAGTGATACGGATATTTATCATTTCAGTCCATAATTTAAAATATAAGTACGGTTATATATCATTTCAAACCGCAATCCCGAATGAAATAATCCATAACAACTTGCATTTTAAAACAATATAAAATACAACATCCATTCATCCAATATCAATCATCAAACATTTATCACAATCATCATCCAATTTACTCAATAACATCAATATAGAACAGATAATAAATAACTGGTATTTACTGGCAGTTTATGTTCAATAATAAATTAAATAATAATTTAACTGGCAGTTTATATGCTATAATAAATTAAATAATAACTTAATGGCAGTTTATATGCAATAAGAAATTCAATAAATTCAATTTAACTGAGATGATGATTAAAAATATGTCAAACAGTCATAAATGAATTTCTAATCACATCAAAAATTAATTTAACACACATAAGAAATTTTAGAAGTTATGAGTGGGTTAAAACACACCTTTTGAATTTAATTTCAATTTAAACTCAAAATTTGAAAGTCTCATAATTCATCCAAACTGGCACCAAAATGTTAGGAATTTTAATACAATCCCAACGCAAGAAACCGCGCATAAAACGGACCTCGTATGCAAAAGTTATGCTAATTAGAATATTTGACAATTTAAATTAAAACAAATATAGTAATTAAGACACACTTTACCATTATGTGTCGTCAATGAATAGGCTTGAACGAAGCTTCTCTCTATCATGTTCGAACGCGACACACACACCAGCCCAGTTCGCCGTGGACCAACGAATGCTCGCCATGCCCCCCCCACGACACAATCCGACAACGCTACTGCGCAGCTCTCCTCACGCCGCCCCAGCCACCAGGTCATGGCCGCCTCCACCCCTCTATGGCCGAGCCGCCGTCGCCGTGTATCAATTGCAATTTCCAGCGAATACGTGGCCAACGAGCACAAACGGATGGTAGATCTAAGGCCTGCACCACACTATCTTCCCAATGCCGCCTCTCGATCGTCGATCAGACGACGATCCACCGTTGGATCGTCAAAACCCTAAAACAAACGGCCGAGGTTCATCCTTAATTTCTGGACAAACGGAGAGTCAAATTGGAAAATGAATTATAGACCTGAGTTGCGCTCGTTGAGAGCTTCAGATTGATATAAAATTTGATGTTGTTTGCGGGATTTGAAATTTTTGATTTGATTTTAGATTGCAATTGGATTTGGAATTGGGAATTTGTCTGCTATTGAGAAAGAGGAGCAACAAAAAGAATTGTACATACAGAAATAAGGGATAGAAAGGCTACTAGGGTTTATAACTGGATATATGTAGACAGAGCTGAAACAGAAACAACGGACCAGATAAATTGAATGAGACACGACCCCAAAAAACTGATTCGACCCCGGAACGAAAATAAGTCAACCCATATATCAAAACAGATGTTTTTAAATATTTTAAACGCAATTCAATTTGAAATTCCATCGTATGTAGAAGTTATGCTAAAATCAAGTTATTTCAAATTGATTTCAATTGATTTCAATTAATTGATTTCTAGGCGTTTCGAGCCCGTACGATCAAACGACAAGTCCGATCGCTACGAAACTTGAAATCCTACAATAATTCACCATTACGGATCCGATGAAACTGGTTTCGTTGAAATCCAGGTCAGTGGCCAAAATGGCTATTTTTACATTGATTAAATAAATTAATAATTAATTAATTAAATCAAATTTAATTTCAACTATAATTGACAATTTTTATCATTTTTAAATTTCTTAATCATTTACACTAATTTAAACAAATTTAACTGTCGATTTAAAATTGATTAATCCCTCAATTTATAGTCAAGTATAATATTTAAATTTATTTTCATTAATTGGCATTTCCTTCCGTTCATTAATTGTTAACTTTAATTAGCATTATTTACCTTGCATTCTAGTTATTATTTCATAAATATGATTCCTAAATTCGTTTTCTTTCAGTATTTAATCACACAATCATATATCGAAAATTTCGAGTCGTTACAATAATCCTTATATTGCTGGAAAGCTTAGACTGATTAGAACAACTTTCATTTTATGAAAGTTTTCAAATTTTGTTGTTTGCTTTGTCAAAACCTATCTTATTTACAGCAGGTCGAAAATGAAAAAAAAATGATCTATTTCTTTAGTAGTAAAAATAGTGTTCCTTATTTATAAATATGCTAATATCATCTAACTTAAGTATAGGTGAAGGAGGATGGTTGGACTACATTTTGAGCAAAAATAATAAGTTTGTGCAAACTCGCTTTAAAATGCTAAAAAGAAAGGTATGTTTTCGGATAAAAATTTTAAGAGTTGAATGATGGTATATTTTGTATTTCCGACCTAATGTTTTATTTATATTATATAAATCATTTTTGTAATATTGTAAACGGCCCTTTGTGCAAAGCAGACTCTACCGATTTTTTTGAAAATTTCTAACACTTAGAAGATTTAAGAAACAAATTTGAAAAAATAATAATTGGAAAATATATGTTACAAATTGAAGTATGTTTATGGAAGAATTAGAGAATAGAAAACTAAAACTTTATTTACTCTAAATATAGAGTAATGAGTTTAAATTAAAATCTAAGTAAGAAGCTTTAGAAATTTTCAAGTGTTGAAAATTGAGAATTTAATTTTTGAAGACAATTTGTTTGAAAACTCTAAGAATATTCGAATAGTAAGGGAGTATAAAAATGTATTCCTTGTGTCTTATTTTGCCTATGTGCAATTATTTTACGACTATCATTTATGCACTCATATGGGTTTGGTGGTATTTGGAGAAACCACCTACCTCTTATTGGGTTTCCTTCTTTAATAGTTGTCAATCTAATATCGGTATGACTTCCTTCATAGTGTTATATAGAAAGTCATATCGATTATCATCTTGTGGGTTGGAGTTCGGGATAAAGTTGAGACTAAATCCCGACTCTGTTCGCGAATCTTCTGAGGAATCAATCTAACCCGATTTACTCATTGTGTAGCATCTTATCTGTGTTCTTGCTATAAAGGTGAAACGCCATCGAAATATGGATGTTCTGGTCGTAAAAATTCGATGGTCCGCTAATCGAAATATGAATCTTCTGAGGAATCAATCTAACCCGAGTTTCCTGTTTTCTTATGTTGAGGGTGAGAAATTTAAAATCTAGCTTATCTATCTTCCATAGCTTATTGAAATAAATCGTGTTGAATACAGCTCCTCTCTAGAAATTGCGAGGACGTAATTTTTATAAGAGGGGTCTGTAACAACCTTTGTTTTGGTAATTACCTATAATATTAAATTATAACGGTGGTTATAATTTATATATGTAAAATAAAATAAATTGGAGATTTAAAATTGTTTATTTTGAATAAAAAATTAATTTGGAAAGAATAAATTGAAGTTAATATGATAATGTTGGTAATAAATGGCGAAAAATGGAAATATGTTAATTTGGTGATTTATTGAATTGAATAAAAGATAAAAAGAACTAATTCAATAATAATTTGTTATAATAGATGGAAAACAATGTAAATAAAATTTCAAAAACTTTATTGTGTTACTTTGGGAGAAAATGAGCATTATTGGATTTTTAATGTGATGTAATGCAATAATTTTGCAATTTTTTTTCCAAAAACTGGTTTTTGTGTATTATAATGAAGTATTAAAATTTTATATGTTGTATATTGTAAATAAAAAGGTGAAATATTGGTTAAAAATAATATTTGAATGTAAAAATGATATTAATATGTTTATTTGAATTTAATTATGCAAGGAAATAATTTTTATGTAATTTTTGGTATTAAAAATAGAGTTTTATGTAAATTATGTATTTAATTAAAATAAGAGTTTTTAATAATGAAAAATATTTTTGAGGATAAATTTTCTTTTTATTTGTTGTAAAACGCTTTGTTAAACTTAAAAGTATGTTTGCATGAATTTATTGGGCTGAATTGTATAAAAATATGTTGTTTTGGTTATTAACATAAGTGTATATTAGTGTTTTAAGAGATGATTTGATTTTATTAGGCCAATTACTTTGTTACTGGATCTAAGCCCATTTGCCTAACTTAACCAGAAAAGTAAATAGGAGTTTCTTCCTCCTCATTTCTAGTACATCCGTTTTCTTTTACAGTAAAACAAAAGAGAAAACTTTCCTCTTTCCTCTTTCCTAACCTAAATTAAATCTCTAATTTATTCAATTATTTGCTGAAATTAATCAAACTAAGGCACTATATTCAGGCAATCACTCCAAAAACACATTTCTACTTCATCAAATTTTGATTTTTGCAAAAGTTGATTGTGTGTAATTGGTTTTTCTTGGTTGCATGTCTCCGTACTGCTTTTATACAGGTTCCTGAAGCTTGTTCTAATTCAAAGCCTTCAACTTTCTCAAGTATATTCAAGTTTCATTGAAATTGCAAAGGTGAGTTGGTAGCTCACAATATCTAGATGAATCAACGCATTACATGCTGAAATCTGTGCAAAAATCTGATTACTGTAAACATATCTGTTCATTATTAGTTTACAGTCAGTACTACTTTTGAGTTGCTACTTTGAGTGATAATAAATTCTTTCTCTCTTGATGAATGCTGCCATAATTTTTCTGGATTGTAGTTTAGGTGTTGTAGCTCTTGCATGCAAATTTTCATATGCAAATTCTTCTTGGAAGTTGATCAAACTTGTGCACAAAAACTAGCTCGAAGCTAGAAAACACCCTGTACAAAATCATGTACTGTAGGTCGACCCAGCAAATATACAAGTCGACCCCAAGGGTCGACCTGGAGCTATCATAGGTTGACCGTACGATCAACCAATGAAGCATTTTGGTCGACCTATAGTGCTGAATTTTCTTTTGTGCGTTCCATTGTTCGGCAGCTCATTTCCAGCTTGATCTTTTTGCCTTTTCTACTTGATTTTGTGATGTTTTTGAATGATTTTGATGGCTATGAAGCCTATCAATAGATGAGCCAAAATTTTTGTTAATTTGTGATTCGGATTGAATCGTTTTTGGAGAGGATTTCAAATGTCGGTTTTTGGTACTTCCGATGATTTTCTTTGTTTTCGAGCATGGATTTTTCCAAAACAATTTCGAAATGATTTTTAAAATAGAATGGCTTTTCAAATAAATATTATTTAATAATTATAAATTATTTTAAGCTATAAAAATTATATATTCTCTATAGTAAGAGAATTTCAAAGATTTTTTTCCAAAACGATTTCGAAAATTGTTTTAAAAACCAGTTTTCCAAAAATAAATTATTTTCTATATGAAATACACGTTTTTGCACACTTCGAGCATATAAGGATGAGAATTAAATGGTTTAGTAAAACATGTGGTATGGGACATGTGTGTTTACTTTCTCGGTTAATTCCTAATTTGGGCATTTGAAGTTTTTGACCTTCAGGTCGTATTTTCCAATGATATGAGGCAAATATTTGTGATTTAATGAATTTGTTTTCTAGTGTGGCATTGACTAATGATTAGTAAACCTATAAGTGAGAACGTGTGGCATGGGACGCACTATTACCACTTTTCGGGTTCCTATCTTAGAGTTTGTGACACATTCTCGAATTATTGCCAATACGTGGGTCATTTGTCTTTCGGGATGTTGTCCTTCGAGATGTTTGTCCATTGAGATGTATTTGTCCTTTGGGATGTTGTCCTTCGGGATATTGTCCTTTGGGATGTTTGTCCATTTGAGACGTGGCGCCTTACTTTGAGAGATAGTACTTAGCGGGCTTCGACCATTTTTATGAGAATGTGCTATCTTTTGTGATGATTTCATTGATTTATTTGTGATTTTCTAAATATATCACCTTTCAAGATTATTTGGCCATTTGAGCCATTGAGACACTACTATGCGGCGATTACATTTTTTGAATTTGAAATCCTCATTGAGTTTTATATTTTGGGATTTGGGTTTTCCATATTTGGCGTATATTTGAGATTTCTAATCCCCCTTTTAAGAGTTATATGTGATTGCCATTATTTTGACATATTTTGAGATTTGGGATTTCTCTATTTTGGGATAATTTCTAAATACTTCTTCTCATTCAAGAAGATTCATTGCCCTTTTTCCTTTATTACTCTTATCTTGTACTAATCAATTGTTTAAGCTAGACTGACCCATGTATTTTTATATACTTAGGATACTTAGGTCAGACCGAGTTGTTTCACGTTAGACCCTGATGTTGAGTACTTTGCTATGCCGCTACCGCCTTGGATATCTGCTTATCACCTTTCTGTGTAGTTATTGTAGTTGTTTTGTTTGACTCTGATATGTATCTATTATTTTGACTCGTTGTATGTAGTGTGGTTCTAGTACCACTTCTGTTGTATCATTTTGTACTGTATTGGGATGTATCGGTGTATATGTCTGTATATCTTTGACCGTTGTTCTATATGTAATGTACATATTGCTGTTGTATTTTGTTCTAATAGATCAGTTAGCCACTTTAGTTTTGTATTAAGCATTTATTGAATATGTCGATCCACTTGAGAAAGGAAAAAAAATTTAGAGCACCAAATCGATGTATTCAGTAGATGTTTAAGTCTATGGATGGTCGCTCCTAACCAGCCCTGTTCTTCGCATTAGCATATAGTGTTACCCAATAATAATCTTTGTTAATATGGGTCTCGGGGTGGGGCATCACACAATTTCAATTTAAATGTAAATTTAAACTACCAAACAATAGTCAATAAAATAAATCACATCATAATTTCGATTCAACTAACATTTGAAAAATTCAGTATTGCTTGAGCGGGTTTAATCACCAACTTTGAATTTAGCCCATAAAAATCCAAAAGAAGCCCAAAATCTCAATAGTCTCCAAATTCAACCAAACCAGTTTTATATTGTTCGGAATTTAAATATGAATCCAACAGAAGAAATCACACGTGAATCGAAGTTTGTATGCAAAAGATATTCATGTTATAAGAAATTTTATTAAAATAATAATTGGTATACATTTAATAAAAAAACAAACAAAGTTTAATACTCACATTTTTCTCAAGATGAGGTTTCAGGCAAATATGGAAGAATAACCTAAGATGAGGGCAAGACGTGTAGGAAAAATGAAAAATGAAACTCTTGTTTCATAAAAGAAAGGTTTTGAATTTGCAAAAATGACAGATTTTGAATTTGCAAGATCACATTAAAATGACTCGGGGAAAGGAAGATTTGAAATTGAGATCTAAACATAGGAAATGAGATGGTGACAAAAAAATGAAGGAATAAGTTAAAACGTGAACAAATAGATGATAAGAATATACCTTCAGCAAAGAATAATTTGAACTAAATGAATATGAGGTATCAGGAGAAACAAAACGCAAATGAAGAAATAAAATTGTAGGTAATTTAAAAATAAGGAAATGAAGCCGGAGGGACAAAATTGAATGTCACGTTTTATTTTGAAAGCTTCAGGCTTTAATAATGCATAAGGAAATAAACGTAGGAATGGGAAAGTTTGTAAACAAAAGGAAAGTGAAATTTTGTACAACTATAAATGAGATGGCGAGAATTAAATAGAACCTAAAAGTCTAGGCCCAGGTATTAAACAGAAGGAGAAATGAATGGATCAAGTATTAATAATGAGGTAATTATTTTAAAACATACATGGAACAGTTAATAACAAAAGAAATGAAGGGACCATGTACATCGCACAACCTGTTGAAATCCAATTTTTGAAACGTAACCAAATTAAATTCATTAACTCAAATAATACTCAAAATTGTTTTCATTTAATTTTTTATCTATGCACAATAAATAAAATTATACTTACCTTAAAAATGAATATGTTCGATTTGTTTTTCCAAAATGATCTTTTATTTCCATTAAAACACCCTTTCCATTTAACACAAAACACGCGTTTCTTTTATTAAATCTATTAATTGCAATCAACATTTTCTTTTTTTTTAATAAAAATATTTCAGTTACATTAATTGCAGTTGATTAAAAAGTTAAATTTCAAAACTGACAAACTAATATGAATGAAAAATAGAACAATTGTTTCTTTTCGTCCTTTATATATGTTTATAAATTTGTTATTTATACACCAGAGTGATAAATAACTTACTTAAATAAATTATTTCCCTATTCTTGTAATCAATCTATATGAAACACAGTTCAAATAAACATGTATTTGTTCCTTTAAATCTATCATTCTATTCTTTATTTTAATGAAATTAAGCTAACATTCACAAATGAAACATTCATTTTATTTGATAAAAATGTTCTTTTCATTAAATCATACTTTTCTTATATTTTCACAAAACATAAGCCTAACTAATTAACAATTTAGGGTCCTCTCTCCTATTAATTAAATTATTCAGTTACATTAATATCAGTTTATTACAAAGGTGAATTTCAAAATGGACTAAATAAATGTAATGTGATATAGAGATATTATTTCCCATCTAATAGCAATTTAAACATATTTATACACTATTGGATACAAACAGGAATTATACTTTTCTTACTAAATAATGGTTTCTCGTCTCTATAATCAATCTTTCAGCTATAACATTTCAACTAAATAAACATATGATTTCTTCTTTAATAAAGAAACGTTTATTACATTTTATTAACATTTATTATTCCAATCAATTGGAAATTTATGTTCATATAATTAGTAATTTTATTCAAACCAATATTATTAAAATGCACACTAACATTTGTTATCATCTTTACATTATTGTAAACATATTTCATTAATAGAAATTTTATTTCAGCTCATAAATTGTATTATAATTTATTTTGTATCAATAAAATCATAATTTTTTTATTCCTAACAATTTTATTCAAAAATCTTATTTGATCCAATATTTTTAAATGGTCAAAATATTAGGGCTGTTAGAAATGGTGTCTAAGCTTGCGGTATATCATTGTCTTATATTTTTGTCAACTTTATCGCAACTTCATAGATCCAATAAGGGAAATATTTTTTGAAATTCATCCATAACTTCTACCGTAGGCTGGCTCAGTTCCAATAATGTATTAGAGTCTAATAGCCTATGCGATATAATTAGTCATGTTAGGGTTAATTAATTAAGCTCATAATCTATATAGTAAAGTGACTAGAAAGGTAGTGTCGAAAGATTAGGTTTAGTTAATTTAGTGCTCTATTCTACCTAGTTAACAACCTGGCCTAAACAGATATGTGAGCCCAAAAGGTTGCCCCAAATAGAAGAGGCCCAATTTGAATTAGGTCTTACGTTAGTTTTCAAAATTGTTCGAAAATTAAAATATAAGTTTTAAGTTTTAAGTTTTAAATTTAAAATAAGAAAAATATTATAAATGTTTTAATACAAATTTTTGTTTTGAAAATTTAAAAATATAAGATTTTAAACTAAAATTTGAATTTAAAATAAAATATATACACATTATAAACGTTATGATATAGAAAATTGATTTCAAAATTTATTAAATGTATTACTTGGATTAATAAAATATATTTATTAAATAAGTTAATTAATTAATAAATGAATACATGTATTTATATTATGATATATGTTTTGTTGTCTTAAAATGTTTAAAATAACATAACTATACATGTATGTATATGAATTGACTTTCGAAATTAATATAATTTAACCAAAATTGTTTAATTAAAGAATTAATTAAAGGTTAATTAATTAAATAAATGAACTAAAAGTTAATTAAATAGTATACATATATATGATATGTGTGTAATACTATAAAGATTATTGTATGTAATAAATATCTAATATAAATGTTTATTAAAATAATATAAAATTAATTAAAATGTTAATTAATTAAATAAGATTTCATTAATGTAATATTATACATAAGACTACTATATAAGTAATATGAAATATAAAAGTTATATGATAACAAAATTTATATAACATGAATGTAAACAAAAGGTGGAACATTAAGAAACCCTAAATTGACATAAGAAATAAGTACATATGTAATTGTACGTATACGGTGATTTTCGATATGCTTGACACTTGAACCATGAGAGTAATTTATAAGAATTATATTATTCCATAAGTTGATTCACCCAATATTATATATATATTAAAGATTATGAATATTTAATATAATGTTTTCTCTACTATATGTATTAATAAATTACTTGCGTACTCCTTAGTTGTTGGGCAGACTAAAGCTATAGATGTTATATGTAGTATCATTAATATATTAAATAGGCGTAGTAAGATAACTTTATGCATTTGTTAAGGAAACTCAGGTTACATATACTATACTTAGGCCATCGAGATATGGTAGGTATGAGTGAATAATTTCATTTTGATTTGTTGAGTAGACTCAACGTTGAAGGGGAATTAGGACAAGGTACTAAAGGGTTAGGAGTTGTATATGATACAACCGATAAGGAGTTATCCATCTTCTATGGAGATATGACTTATTAGAAGACTCAAGGTCAGAATTCCAAGCCGGATGACCCCTAATACCTACTAGTGAAATCGAAAGACTTCTATGTTTCGACTTAGGATTTGGCAAAACATAAAAGACTAGCGGGAGCCTTACTAGAAAAATGAAATGATAACATTTTTTTTAGCAAGGCTAGCAGGGTTGAGTGTTCCCCTAACACTCTATTAATCACTTGAAATACAAGTAGCTAATAAACAACGACACAAGGGTAAACAAAGAGGGAAAATAGGAAAATATGAAAGAAGGAAGATACAAAATTAGAGAATGCGCCATCTATCTACCTTTCATCAGGAAAATGAACAGGGGAGATAAGCATTGCATAATGTATTTGTTTTGTGATTTCATTACACAGAGCCAAATTATTCCTTCGTTTTGCTTTAAAGACTCTCATTTCTCTCCTTTCATATGCTAGCATAAAATATCTTGAGAATTGGCTGCAGCTCATATGAATGTGGGGTTTTCCAATTAGTTTCCATGTGTATGCTTTACCACTCTAACAAGCTATGATGAAAAGGAGGGGCAAACCCAACTTTGGTTTTGATAAAGTTCCAGATGAAGAAAGAGGAAGGGTAGCTGAAATATAGGTGGAGGTTATCCTTTGGGACTCTACTATAGAAGAGGCAGGCAGTGTTGATAGTTATTCCCCTAAGGCTAAGGTTACTCAAAGTGCGATTAGCATTCTTGAGAATTTTCCATAGAGTGAAGTTAAGCTTCTCTGAGGTAGACAGATACCAAGCTCTTTTGTACAGAGGAATTTTTGGTTGCTCTAATGGCCAGATATAGCATTATAAATAAGACCAGATGATTTTGCTTGTTGCTGGAACACCAAATATATACATCTTTATTATAATATTAAAGGGAATGTTTGCATGTGGAGACTAAAGGCAATAATTTTACAACTATTAGACTTGGTGTGATAGACTTTTCCATGCCTTACATAGTCAACTGCCTTAGCATTCAAGGGTATACCTAAGAGAGCTATGTCCTCATAAGAGTGGAAATTCTGAAGAATAACACCTTTAGCAAGCCAGGGTGTTTTCTAGAACTTGGCATCATTGCTTCTAGATAAACAAAGAGTAGCATGCGGTAGGAGAGTGTGTCTAATTTTCAGCAAGGCTTTCCATACCCAGCTATATGAGGGCTTAGCTTCTATCGGCTAAAAGGATTCATTCTTGAGGATGTAATTCTTAGCCCATTCAACCCAGACTGAAGGAGAGTAATTCAAAAGTACATTGAGATGGTTGGAGAATGCTGAAGTATTCCATAATGTAAGATTCATTATTTGCAAGCCTCCATATTGCTTTGGCATTTCTAATTTATTAAAGGCTATGAGTTTCTTTTTGAATATAAACACAGACTACAGAAATCTAATCATTGCACTCCTAATCATTCTAATTAACTTAGAGGGAAAAAAGAAAGTTCTTCCCCAATGGCCATTCATGGAGAAGTCAATAGAGTTTATGTTGTCGAGCTTAACAAGTTGACTTAGGAATTTATTCTGCCATTTGTTCAAGATGAAAATAATCTTCTCAAATAATTATGTAGATTGGGCAGTTGTACCGTTTGCGATTTTACGTTGCCGAAAAACCGAAATGTTAGGGTTAAAGAAGAAGAAAGAGGTAGAAGAAGATAGAAAAAGATAGAACAGAACAGAAAGAAATAACAGAACAACATCAGAATCTCACAATTCGCAGCGGAACAACATATAATAAATAAATGAATAATCTTTAAAACAAAGAACTGTACATTTATACATTACATCATTATCAGAGTTTACAACAACAATAGACAACAGAGTCAATACATCAATGGACAGTTATATAAACTTGTCCTCATACAGAATACACAGCGGAATAATACATAGATAATATCATATACTAGTGAATACGCCATGCATCCATCTTGCCTCCAGCAACTCCTGAATTCCAGAATATCCTGATAAACAAACTCTTGACTGCCCGTGTGGAAATTGGTGGGCACCCAGAGTTTAGGAAGGAAAACAATAAACTCCGAGTAAGTCATGTGACTGGTGTGAGAACTCAAAACAGTTTATCTTTAAAACAAAATAGAGGGATATTTTTAAAGTCAATTCACAATGCTTTTAAAAATGAGACTACCATAAGGCCTCCCGCACACACACACAATGCAAACGCAGAATCGGAGGAGATTTCTCCTTATGATAGTCAAAGATGCTTGATACGCATTAAAAAGAAACATTTGATATTATTACTAGTGCATAGTGTAGAAAAAATCATTTCGAAAATAAAGATATAAATCTTAGCCAGCATAGCCATTCCGCACTTATGCCTACTATAGCTACCATCCAAACAGTGGGGCGCCACCATAAGTGAATGATAGGTTCTACAACTAAAACCGTACAAGATCGTATTGTTTCTTTGGATTTCCAACAAATGGTCAGGCCAAGGAACTTCCCATTGCCACATGGAAACGCCTCTGGAATGACGTCCCGAGAAATAAATCGGATCTCTGCCAACACAAGGTCGGGTTACCCCTAACTGGGTAACTACTGACCCGAATATGTCATCCTCCGATCGTAACCGATCTATCCGAGGATCCTCGATTTCCAACAACCCCAAAATTTGCAGCAACAACATAGGTTAAATATCTGGGCTCCATACCATGATACCACCTCTATCCGGATGGAATGACATACACTAAAGGGACGCTACCCCCTAATAACCTTGCTGCATCCTTCCTGTTTTGACCATTTCTGGGGTATGAGGTCCGACGAAGTCTTGTCCACAAAGCCACGCTTTATACAAAAGTTGTGCTTTGGGTCAACAAATGATCATAGAAATGATCACCAAGATAAATGATCAAACAAATGATCATATCACAAATGATCAAACAATGATCATTTCACAACAACACTCAACATGCCACACTACCAAATTGGGAGTATATCACTAATAACCTTCAACTATAACCTCTGAGCTCGTATGTCTCAGAGAAGGGTGTTAAGCTAAGAGAATAAATGTAGGATCTAGATTAACCCTAGAGGGGGGGGGGGTGAATAGGGTTATAGCAAATTTTCTCGATTTAAACACAGAAATAAACTGCAGAAATAAATATGCTGAAAAGTAAATCACACACAAAATTTACCCAGCTTCGGCAACCCCTGCCTACTGCTGCATTCACAGATTTCTATTAGAATTAAACAGTATCACGCTTACAACAACTCTACTAGACTCGCAGACCCTTTTGCTCCCGCTCACAAACACTCTACTAGACTCGCACACCCTGCTCCCGCCTATAGAGTTTCGCTCACTCGCAAACACTGCTCCCGCCTATAGAGCTTTGCAAACTCGCACTCCCTGCTCACTGAACTAATTCTAAATAGACAATCTGACACTACCTAATCCCTAGGTGGTGATTTACAAATTCTTTGACACGAAAAGAAAAAACAACTTCAAAAATAACCGCAGGAGCAAAAACTAAAATACGAATGTGAATGCATAATTTTTGCTCAATTATAAAAACTAAAAACCCTATTATAAAATTAAAACTAAATCCCCCTTTTAATAAGCAGGCCGGCCCACTATTCTTGAACACGATCTAATGACCCGCTACTTTCTTTTGCTCAGTGAAGAATGTCGGCCTCTCTTTGTTGAATTAGGGCTTCGGCTCTTTCTCGAATTAGGGCTTCGTTCTGATTTGAGATGCTCTTGCTTCTCTGATGTTCGATTGTTGCCCTTGCTCACTGCTTCGCTTATGTTGATTATCTGATTTGATGGCTTGCGTTGCTTGTTCTCTGATGATCGAGTTTGTAGTTGATTCGGTATGTAATTTCTCTCGTTACTGGTTCAATTGCTTGCTTTAACTTGATTGTACTTGATTAAACTCGATAGCCGATGATGTGAATTGGGATTGGTTTTTATATGAATTCGAGACTCTTGAATTCGTTCGAATTAACTTGATACTTTCCTAAATTCTTAATTACCAGTTGCGCACGTCTTTCCTGATTTAGTTACTCGTGATACTCACGGCTTTCCTGATATGTTTTAACTTGATAATCACGGTTTTGAATTTTTACGCGTTCGATTTTCTCTTGATTGTCACTGCAGAAACTTTCCCCTTTTTCATTTCTGACTTTTTCAAAGAATACGAATTTTGATACTTGCTTTTGTGCCCTGATCATCACTGCACTGTTTTGATTTCTTGAATCATATCCACGGCTTCAATGTTTACAGTGTTTATCCCTGTTTCTTTCGACTTCACACGGCATTGATTCTCTGATCATTTCACTAGCTGTTGTGTGCTTAATATCATGATGTACTTCTTCCATTTGTTCATGATGTTCAAGTGTACTACTGCAGTTTGCATTTGGTCTTGATTGTGTAAATTCTCGAGTTGGTTGTGCACTGTTGATTAGTTGTTATGCAGTTTCTATGCCTTGTAGCTTTCCACTGACTTGTGTATTGCCTTCACTGTCCACTTGAACTGTTTCACTACGATTTCATGCCTTGTAGTTGCATTCCATTTCATACTGTCACTGCCTCGAGCTTGAGTTGATTTATTTTTCTGGCTTGATGTTTATATCCACTTGCTGTGTATTGCTTCACTGCATAGCATATTTGTGCATTTTAAAACTCTGACCTTGTTGCCTTTGTTCATTTGCTGGTTAGCTTGCATCTGCTTGTAGTTGATGCATATGCTCTTTGAGTTTGTTGGTTGGGTCTGCACATTTCTATGCTCTGGTCTCCATAACCTTTACCTGAACTTCACTTGAACATCTGGTATTCATGTATGCAGATCCACTGATACATGTTGTGCTTGTTCTTGGTCTCTGTTGCATTATTCATTGCAGTTTGCATGTGCTCAGCACTGTGTCTTGTTCACCATGTTGTAACTGGACTTGTTGTTTTTGTTGTTGGCATTGTCTTCATGCCTGACTTGATTCATTTGTATTCATGTGCTTGTCTGTGGCTGTAGTCTTACTACTGTGTTGCTGTGCACTTTTGTGCTTTGCCCCATTCACTGTTTGCTTCCCTGACCTTGTATCACTTGATTCAGAAAAAAAATTGAAACTGGATTAGTGCAGTTTTCATTCTAGTTTGTATCAGTTCTCTGCATTGTTGCCTTGTTGACTGATCCTATGTTCATGTTCTTGCAGTCTTCATGACTGTACTGTTGCAGTCGAGTTGTATTCATGTACACTTGTGGCTTGAACTTGATTCTGTAGTTTGTTGTTTCATTCGTGTACTTGAGTGTTGTCTCTGACCTGTTGTACATGCCTGACTTTGGTTCTTCGCTTGTGCGTATTATATCCGGTACTGTTTTCGTATTCATGTATACTGCTGTGTGGTCTTGTGGCAGTTGCTTTGTTGTCTGGTCTTTTCGTTTATGTTGCAACTGTTCCACTGCAGTTTTATTGTGACTGCGACTCCATGACTTGATCTTTGTTGAACTGGCTGGACTTGTTGTACACTGCATAGTGCATTGCCTTGTTTGTTGTGAAGTTGTGCTTGCACACTTGCTATTTTTGGCTGCGTATATGAGTTGGCGAGGCAGTGCACACGTATACGAATGTACGCGTGTGTACTGCAGCCACTTATAATTGCCTGTTCCTGATAAAAATACTGATATGCACAGATATTGCACAGTCAAAAATGATGACGAACAACCCAAATAACTGAGGCAAACAATGTTTTCAAAATCATCGTTTCTTTCAAATTTCAAAAATGTGTCTCTTTCAATTTTACTGCGTTTGAGAATATTTTTGCAGATTACTCAAATGCTGGATTCAAACCGGAATGCAATTGAAGACAAAATACGAGTGTGAGTGATATGTAGTGAGGTTATAAATGTAAATTGAAATATTTGTGATGTAATCGTGATGTAATCAAAAATGTATATGTATAGTGAGAGCATGAATTTGTACTATTCAAGATTGTAATAAATATTTGTTTGAATAAAATTTCTGTTTGAATTCAAAATCTGTGTAACTTGTTCTGT
Source organism: Allium cepa (assembly GCA_030765085.1). Taxonomy (NCBI): domain Eukaryota; kingdom Viridiplantae; phylum Streptophyta; class Magnoliopsida; order Asparagales; family Amaryllidaceae; genus Allium; species Allium cepa. The sequence goes on from CM060934.1 coordinate 112,971,906, forward strand.
TTGAATTCAAATTCAAATTCTGTATAATTTATTTTATTCAACAAATATTTATTTAATCTATGCAAAACAAAATAGTACATAACCAAATACATTTAAATGAATATATATGTTTATCATCATCAAACAAAAACATATAAGCGCATATTCAACAATCTCCCCCTTTTGATGATAACAAACATATATTTAAGATTTTGACCGTGTTAAATGTATTTGACCAATTATATACTCTAATTGCTCCCCCTATTTAAATGCTTCCTCTCTACATGATGCTCCCCCTACATATATGCATACAAATAGAAATATATTCAAATGAGCCTAGATGCATATGGAAAAATTATTTGACCTTTGCTTGATTCTATTTGACAAAATCTTAACTTTTCTCTCCCCCTTTTGTTATCAGCAAAAGAATAATAGTGTGAGAGAAAAATAGAGATAAAGTGATCGATATTAATCCAACATTAATCTCAAATTGAATATAAATATTAAACTTCAATAAGAATCAAACAAAAACCATAACTACCCTTGTTAGGCGCATATTCCACTTTTAGAAATGATGGATATGATGTTCATATAAAATCATACAGTTGAATCTTCTTGTGGTACATTTCTATCAGGAATTTGAATATCTACTAATCATGCATAACCGTTAGGACTTTTAAATGAGATTAGTAGTATTCGAATTTAATTTTAAAAATTGAAATCAAGCATCTTCTAACCACGCATGACCGTGAGGACTTTTAAATGGGATTAGAATCAACTTGTCTATTTAAGCAATTTATTTTTGATATGCGTTCCATACATGCATAACCGTAAGGACTTTTAAATGAGCATGAAAGCACATAATAAAAAAAATTCAAGTAATTCACCCATGCATAACCGTGAGGACTTTTAAATGAGAGTGAATACTTTGAATATTTATTTATTTATTTAAAAAATATGACATGAAAAAAACAGATGATTCCTGATTATAGTACCACATATCGACAAACTATATTGAATATTTGATAAACCATGGTCGATAGAAATAATGATAGATATAGAAATGGTCATGGAATTTTTACCCAACAAAAAGTTTTATAATTCTTGTTTTAATTCCTAAAGAAATTTTCCAAGTATACTCTCTTGAGTAATGTATGTTAAATATCAACATTCATCACTTTTTCAATCACTATTTATCTCTTTGATAACTAGTAGGGAGTCGGATCAGTCAAAATTTGTCATTTAGAATCAAATAAAATTAACTAATCTGAAAAAAATGGTCAAATAATTATTTTCTCGAAGGGGTTATATGAGAAAAAAAATTCTGCTAAATGAAAAATTATTTCAAGTGAAAAATATGCAGATATTTTCTTTTAAAAAAAAACGATGCAGCAAATGAATAAGTCACGTTCAACTCGTAAGTTTTCTATTAACTAGATTACTAGTATGAATTGCATCTGAGTTTCTTTTTCAATCCAAAATATCACTAACTGGATTTGGTAAACCATACATGAAGTGTGCATCAAAAATTTCAAACCCAATTTTAGCAACAATTTAAATGACATTCTTTGGATTTTGATTTGAAGCCATGTTCACACTCAAACATATATCATGGTGTTAATTTCAGAAACCATAGGATAAACAATTATATTCATGAGTAATCAACAGTCAATCAACATCTTAATTTTTTTCAAAAACAATTTCTTGAAGTTTCAACAATTTCTTAAAATCCTTTTTCACATGAGTTTGAAATCGTGCAAATTTACAAGCAGTGATCAAAATATCAAAATATGTCTAAGTGTAGCACGAGTAATCAAGGATCAATAAGATACCATCATTTGACTAAACAAATTAAATTCAATGATGAAAGGATGGTTGGTCTTCTTTTAAACACAAATCAAAGTAAGAACAAGTCAAAAGAAATCATATCAATTAAGAATAAGTCAGAATTAAAGACATCATCTCATTATCACAATTTTGGATGATTTAATTCAGAATATGGTGCATATTATCACAGAATTATACCTTCACCTGTTTTACCTTTACGATAATTTTACGTGATTGCCCATTGTGATTCTGTCACCTTTATACTAGGCTAAGGAACTTTGCTTTGTTGCCCGTTGTGTTTCTGGAACAGCCAAAATCCAGAGAACACCGTTGTCGTTCCTTAGCCTGCCACCACACCTACACGATGAAAGATTTTTTTGACCTATTTCTAGGTCCATGATTGTTAGTGGCAGTAACATTATGAATAAACAAACCCTTTGGAACCCAAACTTGTTTAGACTTTTCATTCTTGTTCCAATAGACATGAAATTTGTTTGTAGAATTCTTAGGAACCCAAACTTGTATAAATTTTGTGTTCTTGTTCCTATGACTACAATTTTCAGAATGATGTCCAATTATTTCACATATATCAAAGACACTTTTCCCTTTTGCATTATCCTCAGCTTGTGTTTTCCCAAAACCAAGTCCTTTTCTGTTGTTAGCAAAAATTTGATTTCCCAATAGCATGTTGAAAGATTTTTCGCCTCTTGAAAAGTTATTCAAAGATTTCTCAAGATCTTGGACTTTGGTTTTTAGTGTTGTATTTTCAGTGACAAGTGAGGTGCATCGATTTATAAAATCCTTTTTCCTAGTGTCGATGGTTTCCTTAAGATTCAAGTTTTCTTTTTCAAGATTCTCAGAGTTATTCTTAAGTTTTGTCAATTCTGAATCTAAAACTTTACATCTTTTACATTCTAGGTTTTGAATATTTTCAAGTTCAGTTTCTAACCTAAAATTTTTACGGGCAAGTTCTCTCCTATCAGTTTTCAGTTTTTCAATTTTAGATTCAAGAGCATCAACTACTTTAGTAAGATCAGAACACATAAAAACAAGATCTCTATAGGAATACTCACCTTCCTCACTAGATTCCTCTGAGCTTGAATCTGAATTTGATTTCGCCATAAGACACAAGTTAGCCTCCTCTACGCTGCTATCCGAAGCTTCTTCTCCTTCTTCATCATCCCAAGTCGCTGCAAATACCTTCTTCGCCTTTTTCTTTCCTTTTTTGTTTTTGAGAAGTGGACATTTTGGTTTGATGTGGCCAGGCTTGTTGCAGTTATAACATGTTGGTTCATCATCAGAATTGTCAGAATCTTTTGGCCTATTACGATTTGTTTTCTTCTTGCGTGGCTTGAATTTCGACCATTTTCTAAGATTATTGACAGCCATTGCAAGCTCTTCAATTGGGTCTTCTCCTTCTTCATCACTTTCTTCTTTGCTCTTTAAGGCAATCGTCTTCTTCTTTGGTTCGGAGTTGTTGCGTTCTTCCTTTGCTTTTAGCTCAAGCTCATATGTCATCAAGTTTCCAATCAACTCCTCCATGCTTAGCTTACTCAGATCTTTCGATTCTTGGATTGCCGTGACTTTTGCCTCAAAGTTCATTGGTAAGACTCGTAGTATCTTCCGCACAAGCTCTACCTCAGTGAATACCTTCCCAAGTGCTCTAGCGTTGTACACCAAAGTTGAAAAGCGTCCAAACATGTCTTTTATGTTCTCGCCTTTGTCCATCACAAAGTTCTCGTATTCATTGCTGAATAGGGCTAGACGAGACTCCTTGACTTGAGAAGTTCCTTCGTGTGTCACCTCCAAAGTGTGCCAAATTTCCTGTGCTGTTGTACAATGAGAAATTCTATTAAATTCATTTTTATCAAGAGCACATATCAAAGCATTCATGGCTTTAGCATTTGTTGTTTTCAATCTCTTATCGTTAGCATCCCATCTATCCTTAGGTTTAGGAATCTCAGTACCACCAACGATTATAGTGGGAGGTTTATAGCCAGTTTCAATAATATCCCAAACATCATAATCAACGGAACTAAGATAAATACTCATCCTAACTTTCCAATAAGCATAATCATTCCCGTTAAACATGGGTGGCCTAACGATAGATTGCCCCTCAGAAAAAGCATTATTTGACGGATTCATGACTCTAGAGTTAAATAAAATATATACCGGGCTATGATACCACTTGTAGGATCTAGATTAACCCTAGAGGGGGGGGGTGAATAGGGTTATAGCAAATTTTCTCGATTTAAACACAGAAATAAACTGCAGAAATAAATATGCTGAAAAGTAAATCACACACAAAATTTACCCAGCTTCGGCAACCCCTGCCTACTGCAGCATTCACAGATTTCTATTAGAATTAAACAGTATCACGCTTACAACAACTCTACTAGACTCGCAGACCCTTTTGCTCCCGCTCACAAACACTCTACTAGACTCGCACACCCTGCTCCCGCCTATAGAGTTTCGCTCACTCGCAAACACTGCTCCCGCCTATAGAGCTTTGCAAACTCGCACTCCCTGCTCACTGAACTAATTCTAAATAGACAATCTGACACTACCTAATCCCTAGGTGGTGATTTACAAATTCTTTGACACGAAAAGAAAAAACAACTTCAAAAATAACCGTAGGAGCAAAAACTAAAATACGAATGTGAATGCATAATTTTTGCTCAATTATAAAAACTAAAAACCCTATTATAAAATTAAAACTAAATCCCCCTTTTAATAAGCAGGCCGGCCCACTATTCTTGAACACGATCTAATGACCCGCTACTTTCTTTTGCTCAGTGAAGAATGTCGGCCTCTCTTTGTTGAATTAGGGCTTCGGCTCTTTCTCGAATTAGGGCTTCGTTCTGATTTGAGATGCTCTTGCTTCTCTGATGTTTGATTGTTGCCCTTGCTCACTGCTTCGCTTATGTTGATTATCTGATTTGATGGCTTGCGTTGCTTGTTCTCTGATGATCGAGTTTGTAGTTGATTCGGTATGTAATTTCTCTCGTTACTGGTTCAATTGCTTGCTTTAACTTGATTGTACTTGATTAAACTCGATAGCCGATGATGTGAATTGGGATTGGTTTTTATATGAATTCGAGACTCTTGAATTCGTTCGAATTAACTTGATACTTTCCTAAATTCTTAATTACCAGTTGCGCACGTCTTTCCTGATTTAGTTACTCGTGATACTCACGGCTTTCCTGATATGTTTTAACTTGATAATCACGGTTTTGAATTTTTACGCGTTCGATTTTCTCTTGATTGTCACTGCAGAAACTTTCCCCTTTTTCATTTCTGACTTTTTCAAAGAATACGAATTTTGATACTTGCTTTTGTGCCCTGATCATCACTGCACTGTTTTGATTTCTTGAATCATATCCACGGCTTCAATGTTTACAGTGTTTATCCCTGTTTCTTTCGACTTCACACGGCATTGATTCTCTGATCATTTCACTAGCTGTTGTGTGCTTAATATCATGATGTACTTCTTCCATTTGTTCATGATGTTCAAGTGTACTACTGCAGTTTGCATTTGGTCTTGATTGTGTAAATTCTCGAGTTGGTTGTGCACTGTTGATTAGTTGTTATGCAGTTTCTATGCCTTGTAGCTTTCCACTGACTTGTGTATTGCCTTCACTGTCCACTTGAACTGTTTCACTACGATTTCATGCCTTGTAGTTACATTCCATTTCATACTGTCACTGCCTCGAGCTTGAGTTGATTTATTTTTCTGGCTTGATGTTTATATCCACTTGCTGTGTATTGCTTCACTGCATAGCATATTTGTGCATTTTAAAACTCTGACCTTGTTGCCTTTGTTCATTTGCTGGTTAGCTTGCATCTGCTTGTAGTTGATGCATATGCTCTTTGAGTTTGTTGGTTGGGTCTGCACATTTCTATGCTCTGGTCTCCATAACCTTTACCTGAACTTCACTTGAACATCTGGTATTCATGTATGCAGATCCACTGATACATGTTGTGCTTGTTCTTGGTCTCTGTTGCATTATTCATTGCAGTTTGCATGTGCTCAGCACTGTGTCTTGTTCACCATGTTGTAACTGGACTTGTTGTTTTTGTTGTTGGCATTGTCTTCATGCCTGACTTGATTCATTTGTATTCATGTGCTTGTCTGTGGCTGTAGTCTTACTACTGTGTTGCTGTGCACTTTTGTGCTTTGCCCCATTCACTGTTTGCTTCCCTGACCTTGTATCACTTGATTCAGAAAAAAAATTGAAACTGGATTAGTGCAGTTTTCATTCTAGTTTGTATCAGTTCTCTGCATTGTTGCCTTGTTGACTGATCCTATGTTCATGTTCTTGCAGTCTTCATGACTGTACTGTTGCAGTCGAGTTGTATTCATGTACACTTGTGGCTTGAACTTGATTCTGTAGTTTGTTGTTTCATTCGTGTACTTGAGTGTTGTCTCTGACCTGTTGTACATGCCTGACTTTGGTTCTTCGCTTGTGCGTATTATATCCGGTACTGTTGTCGTATTCATGTATACTGCTGTGTGGTCTTGTGGCAGTTGCTTTGTTGTCTGGTCTTTTCGTTTATGTTGCAACTGTTCCACTGCAGTTTTATTGTGACTGCGACTCCATGACTTGATCTTTGTTGAACTGGCTGGACTTGTTGTACACTGCATAGTGCATTGCCTTGTTTGTTGTGAAGTTGTGCTTGCACACTTGCTATTTTTGGCTGCGTATATGAGTTGGCGAGGCAGTGCACACGTATACGAATGTACACGTGTGTACTGCAGCCACTTATAATTGCCTGTTCCTGATAAAAATACTGATATGCACAGATATTGCACAGTCAAAAATGATGACGAACAACCCAAATAACTGAGGCAAACAATGTTTTCAAAATCATCGTTTCTTTCAAATTTCAAAAATATGTCTCTTTCAATTTTACTGCGTTTGAGAATATTTTTGCAGATTACTCAGATGCTGGATTCAAACCGGAATGCAATTGAAGACAAAATACGAGTGTGAGTGATATGTAGTGAGGTTATAAATGTAAATTGAAATATTTGTGATGTAATCGTGATGTAATCAAAAATGTATATGTATAGTGAGAGCATGAATTTGTACTATTCAAGATTGTAATAAATATTTGTTTGAATAAAATTTCTGTTTGAATTCAAAATCTGTGTAACTTGTTCTGTTTGAATTCAAATTCAAATTCTGTATAATTTATTTTATTCAACAAATATTTATTTAATCTATGCAAAACAAAATAGTACATAACCAAATACATTTAAATGAATATATATGTTTATTATCATCAAACAAAAACATATAAGCGCATATCCAACAATAAATTCTCCGCCACCAACAAAAATATATTTGAAAGAAATCAGCTTTATATCTCAACTTGTAATGTCAGACATACAATCCATACAAGTCTGTTCCGGGCTCGAACAGAACCGAAGGCACTTCCAAAGAAGTCCTTGCAATCCGGATATTCACTAATCACGACCGGACTTCCCGTCACTAAGGGTGATAAAACCTTTATATTGGAGATCAGCCGATGTAGAGTAACTCGACGGAAATCCTTCCGTTTTCACAAATATCTGGTCTTCAACACTGGTCATCAAATACAATCCATAACGACGTATCACATACTCGGAATTGGTTATATGACCCTAAGGTCCTTTCCCGGCTAACCCGAATAGTGAGCGCTTATTCAAAAATAAGTGTTTCATTCAAATTCAAGCAAATCACAACAAATACCTATTTAAAGGTAAATATTGATAGTCGGATTATTTAACTATCAATAGGCGTGCTCAACATCACCAAATTCCAAATAATTTCCCAAATTATTTACTTTCCAAAATATCTTTACTAGATATATAATTTCCACACTTCAACCATTTGAAAACAAATTTTCAAATCACTTTTCACCTTTATCACTTTTGAAAAACAAATTTCAATCCTTTTCCTTACGTGGAAATACTTTCATTTCAAAATGGTTTATTTAAACCAATTAAATAAATCCTTACCGATTTACTTTATATTTACGTTCCAAATCCGTAAATTTATTCCCACAGTTCAAAAATAAATCAACGTTATTTTTAAACAAATTCCCCTTTCTTTTATAAGTTCCCTAGTGAATTTCTAATTCCAAAATATCTATGAATATACAATTTCCCAATCGATTTCTAATATTCATTTTCAATTTATCTTTAAAAGATAAAGTCCCAAAATATTCAGTTCGTATTGGAAAACATTTCCATACTTATTAAATAATAAGTAATTTACAAATCCATTCATTTTCAACACTTGGAAAATATTCAATATACTTAAATCGAAATTAAGTATATATTTCATTCCTTAAGGAAAACGTGCGCTTAAACACATTTATTTGAGTCAAAACGAATGTTGTGTAAAACATCGTTACGACGACCCAAAATCACTAGTATAGGGATTCGAAATTTAGATGGATATATAAATCCCAATACTATACAAAAACATTTCCTCTCGGAAATCATTTACTATAACAACTGTGTTATAGTCCACCATTCCCTTATTTCTCGAAAACGTCTATTTCAACAATGAATGTTGAAATCTATGTTTTCGATATTTAATCCATTTTAAAACATCGTTAAAACGATTAACTTCCTTTTAAAATATTCATTTTCCCAGGCATATCCATTTTATTTATAATAATATTTTCACTGTCCAAAATCGTGAATATACTTCTTTAACCAATTTCAACATTCAATTTATCAAACTCCATTGATTTCGAATTTATAAAAATGTCTATAAATTCCATTTCTATTTATAAGTTCGATTCATAAATATCCTTTATTAATCCAATTCAATTTATATAACTCAATTATATACCAAAAGTCCATATTATAAGTTGATTACTTATAATTCATTTATTTACAAAATCGTTCTTTCAAAACTTCACAAATCATAAATCTTATTACTTATAAGATTCCTTTATATTTTATAACAACTTCAACTTATAAAATCTCCTTTATTAACAATTTCCATAAATATCCCATTTATATGCTTAAAACCCAGTTTATAAGTTAATTACTTATAAATCTTTCATTTTATAACATCTATTCATTTTATAACTTCACAATTTATAAATCTATAAATTCCGTTCACTTATGAAATCCATTTTATTTTTAACACTTATAAAAACTCGTTTTAATATTCAAATATTTTTAATTTATAAAATATCAATTTTATAAGTCTTTTATATAAATCGTTTTTAATAATTCAAAAATCCCAATTTAAACCAATTTATTCTTTTAATCACTTAAAAATCGATATTTAAAGCTTATATACTTCAAAATCATACTTAAGCATTATTTTCCACAAATCATAACTTTTATGAAAATAAAATTTTAACGTTTATTTATTTTAACAATTCAAAATTTAATAAAACGTATACTTTTGAAAATCACTTTAAAATTCCTTTTAAAACCAAAAATCATTATTTTAAAACTTCAGAAATGGATCCGATGATGCAGCAGCACCAAATAGTCAATCACGACATCCAAATATCATATATCGATATGATAATCAACAAATATCACAATATCTGTAAATAAATCAATACAGTTGAGGAATCTAGTTGGATCCCTCCAACCTGTTTCCCTGCATCCAAAGATGTTAGCACAATACCAATTCCGCTCCAGTATGGAATTATCGCGGTATATAGGATTTACAAAATATTATCCGCTTAATAGATGGCGCAATAGGGTCTCATCCGCTATATAATGCGGGAAATCAACTCCAAGTACATAAATAATACCAATTTCACTGTACTGTGAAATATTCGTGGTATATGTTTTTAATAAATAACATCCGCTTACAAACGGCGCATAATGTCTATTTTAACGATCAATAGATAACAATCATCATTCAAACATGCATTCAATAATTTTAAATATAACTATTTAAAATAAAAATTGAAACCGATTCGATTGAGTGAGAAGTTCTCACCTTGATTTCAATTTCGTTTTCAGCTTTTATTTCGAATAAAATTAAACGGACGTTTGATTTCACCCGAAATTCTCACTAACTCCAAACGACTCCAATCCAATTCCATAGCGTAGTGCTCATCCATACGATTCCAACGCAACTGATTTCGCGCGTTTTCGACTTCGTATGAAAAAGATATGAATTTTAGAAGTTACACGAATTTATAACTATATAATTACAACTTTATTTCTATTTATTAACCCTCAACCTAATCACAGCCGTGCATTTCCTTGTTTCCAGATCAAGGTCGTTCTTCTTGTTCTTCTTCCATCACGCGATGCTTCCAGTTGAATGCCGTATACATGAACCCATCAAGCTCCAGATTAGGGTTGAATTTTTCGACCACCACAACGTCTTTGACAACGATCAACTAGCGCCACTCCATAGCACTACGAGAGAGCCACCCACGGCCTAAATCGTGGAGCTCGGCCCCCCTCCAACCTCGAGATGCATGCGTGAACTGCAGATGAACGCGGCCACCTATCGTCTTCAATTGACGACAATTACCCAAATCCACCGTTGGATTTAAAGCTCTCTCTGCCCTCTACGACTTTCCAGTTGAAAGTTTTTGCTAATTCTTGATGGACTGAGAGATTTGGAGGGAAGAGGATGAACAAATTTCGGCCATTGGTTGTATATGGAGGCGGCGGCCTGAAGAGGCGACCTAGGGTTTTATTGTTTTGCAAATAATGAATATTTGTGGCCCTTTATAGAAAAATACGCGACACTATTCATCCCGGATTTTCCGAACTCCGATTTACGTGCGGTAACCGGCGTTTCTAGGGTTTATCCCGCGTTCCGGACACAATGGAACAGGTTTCGAAAGCTAATTCGATCATCTGTGCGAGTTATGGCAACAAACGTTCAATTTAAAATTAAACTGATTAAACGATTTTCTAGGCGTTTTAGCTTGCACCGGACAAACGGTAATTCCAATTGACACGAAATTTGAAATCATACAATAATATCAAATTATGGATCCGAAGAAACTGGTTTCGTCGAAATCCGAGACTGTTTGAAAAATGACTATTTTAACTCGCCAAATTAATATTAAAACAATTTCGATGCATTTCGAGCTACCACGGTCAAACGATAACTCTAATTGCTACGAAAATTGAAATCCGATAATAACAAACTATTACGGATCCAATGGAACTAGTTTCGTCCAATTCTGAGACTGTTCGAAAATTGACTAATTTCACTAGTCGATTTAAATATTAAAATATTCAATTTTCACAAATTAACTTTTAATTCGATTTTAAAAGTTAGAAAATATCGTTCTAACTCCAATATGATAAAATAAAATTTTACAAATCAATTTTAATCATATTTAAACCAATTTTCAATTATTTCTGTATTTTCACATATTAAATAATCGATTTAATTATCCAATTAAATCCAATATTCGAAAATAAAATTTATTCGACCTATAAATTACACTTATTAATATTTAACATCAATTAAATATTCAAATTTTAATTAATAGAAATTCTGGGTCGTTACAGACTTCCCCCCTTAAAAGAAATTTCGTCCTCGAAATTATCAAGTAAGAAAAGTTACAGAATCCATTACCTTTCCAAAATCATTGTTAAACTTCTTACAAAATCTTTACTAAGTTTTCAAATCATACTTAGTTATCTTTTCAGAAACAACTACTATTGTTTAACTTTCAACTTCAAATCAAAACTTAGTTTTTCACAAATTTTCCCAATTTTCTCAAAAATTTTCTAACGCCTTAAATTTTCAGAAAAATTCGCCATAGTCTCCTTTGCGCGGCTCGATCCGAAAAAAAATGACAGTATATATATCACAAATATACATCTTATCAAGTGATGAGGCATCCCGCAGGGAAAAAAGTGTAAAAGTACGGTATGTAATCCGAGATATGTACCTTATTATACTTAGCGAGCATATACGGCTAATATAGCGAAAGCGAGCTCCAAATGCAAAGCAAACGCGATCCGCACCTACTAAACACTCAACAAACAACATGAGAACATGTATATAGACAATAGTATCGATATACAACATATAGCAACATAACAACTACATGTGCCACTATAGCAAATGCAACAAAACAACAAATGCAAACATCAACCAACTATCATCCATAACCAAATCAATATTCATTCATCTCTAATTGCAATTAGTTTGCATTTACTAATTTACATTCAATTGATTAATATTCCATTTATTAATTCAACTGTTAACTCCTTTAACAATATAAAGTTGAATTTCATTCATATAACTCAAGTTCAAATTCTTAATGACTTCACTTCATTAATTCACTTATTAATTTACTTCGATACCAAAAATCAACTTCATTCAACATCACTTAAGTTATATTGCATTTCAACCATCTTGTCAAATCCAAATCAATTTATTTAACTTTCCTTTTGTTAAATTTCAAATCACATGTCTTTGATGACAACTCAAATTTATTTCAACTTGGATTTTATTGATTTACTTATACTTCCTTTAATTTAACTCCATCCTTTAAGTTAAATTTATTCTATCAAAATTCAAATTGTATAAGTTATCAACTCATTTATCATTCTCATAAATATTTTAAATAAGATTCCATAGTCTTTTCCGTCTTTCAAAACCATTTTTTGAAATCAATTCAAATTACCTTCTGAATTTCCAAAACCAAATCCAAATTTTCTAAACAACTTTTATTTAAAACAATTTGGCAGCAATTTCTCTTTTGAAAACCCGAAAATGAATTCTAATGATGTGGCCATCATCATCAGGATTATTTTCCAGCGACCGAAAAGAGTTTAGAGCTTTAATTTCTCCGAAACAATTTTCCAAATTATCAAATCCTTTCAAAACACTTCTCTGGAATTTTATTTTCAGATTATAAAACACATTTACAAACCCTTTTACTTATATAATTTCACTTCTTATATATAAGATTATTTCACAAGTGTAAATCTGCTTATACAATTATTCTTTAAAAATTGTTATTTTCATTCAACAACCAAACAATCAATTCGTATACACTTTAATAATTCAGAAAAATTATTTCCTTTATATTTAAAATATAATCAAGGTAAAATTATTTCATTTACCCTATTAAAACAATACTGTGTCGAATTGTTCTATTCAAGTGTTTAGAGTTCCCTATCAACAACGTTAATTACTCGTGTTGACCAAAATCCATATACCACTCAACAAACCAATCATCACAATATAAAACAATTAATATTCACTAACAAATACGCGCTCGTATCTATTATTACACTCAAACTCATTGTAGAGTACTACTGACTCTATCTCTAATGAGTAATACCCAACAGAGCCATGGTTGTCGCTTAACCATAAGCTCTGATACCAAATGTAACGTTTGCGATTTTACGTTGCCGAAAAACCGAAATGTTAGGGTTAAAGAAGAAGAAAGAGGTAGAAGAAGATAGAAAAAGATAGAACAAAACAGAAAGAAATAACAGAACAACATCAGAATCTCACAATTCGCAGCGGAACAACATATAATAAATAAATGAATAATCTTTAAAACAAAGAACTGTACATTTATACATTACATCATTATCAGAGTTTACAACAACAATAGACAACAGAGTCAATACATCAATGGATAGTTATATAAACTTGTCCTCATACAGAATACACAGCGGAATAATACATAGATAATATCATATACTAGTGAATACGCCATGCATCCATCTTGCCTCCGGCAACTCCTGAATTCCAGAATATCCTGATAAACAAACTCTTGACTGCCCGTGTGGAAATTGGTGGGCACCCAGAGTTTAGGAAGGAAAACAATAAACTCCGAGTCAGTCATGTGACTGGTGTGAGAACTCAAAACAGTTTATCTTTAAAACAAAATAGAGGGATATTTTTAAAGTCAATTCGCAATGCTTTTAAAAATGAGACTACCATAAGGCCTCCCGCACACACACGCAATGCAAACGCAGAATCAGAGGAGATTTCTCCTTATGATAGTCAAAGATGCTTGATACGCATTAAAAAGAAACATTTGATATTATTACTAGTGCATAGTGTAGAAAAAATCATTTCGAAAATAAAGATATAAATCTTATCCAGCATAGCCATTCCGCACTTATGCCTACTATAGCTACCATCCAAACAGTGGGGCGCCACCATAAGTGAATGATAGGTTCTACAACTAAAACCGTACAAGATCGTATTGTTTCTTTGGATTTCCAACAAATGGTCAGGCCAAGGAACTTCCCATTGCCACATGGAAACACCTCTGGAATGATGTCCCGAGAACCAAACCGGATCTCTGCCAGCACAAGGCCGGGTTACCCCTAACTGGGTTACTACTGACACGAATATGTCATCCCCCGATCGTAACCGATCTATCCGAGGATCCTTGATTTCCAACAACCACAAAATTTGCAGCAACAACATAGGTTAAATATCTGGGCTCCATACCATGATACCACCTCTATCCAGAAGGAATGACATACACTAAAGGGGCGCTACCCCCTAATAACCTTGCTGCATCCTTCCTGTTTTGACCATTTTCGAGGTGAGAGGTCCGACGAAGTCTCGTCCACAAAGCCACGCTTTATACAAAAGCTGTGCTTTGGGTCAACAAATGATCATAGAATGATCACCAAGATAAATGATCAAACAAATGATCATATCACAAATGATCAAACAATGATCATTTCACAGCAACACTCAGCATGCCATACTACCAAATTGGGAGTATATCACCAATAACCTTCTACTATATAACCTCTGAGCTCGTATGTCTCAAAGAAGGGTGTTAAGCTAAGAGAATAAATTCTCCGCCACCAACAGAAATATATTTGAAAGAAATCAGCTTTATATCTCCACTTGTAATGTCAGACATACAATCCATACAAGTCTGCTCTGGGCTCGAACAGAACCGAAGGCACTTCCAAAGAAGTCCTTGCGATCCGGATATTCACTAATCACGACCGGACTTCCCGTCACTAAGGGTGATAAAACCTTTATATTGGAGATCAGCCGATGTAGAGTAACTCGACGGTAATCCTTCCGTTTTCACAAATATCTGGTCTTCAACACCGGTCATCAAATGCAATCCATAACGACGTATCACATACTCGGAATTGGTTATATGACCCTAAGGTCCTTTCCCGGCTAACCCGAATAGTGAGCGCTTATTCAAAAATAAGTGTTTCATTCAAATTCAAGCAAATCACAACAAATAACTATTTAAAGGTAAATATTGATAGTCGGATTATTTAACTATCAATAGGCGTGCTCAACATCACCAAATTCCAAATGATTTCCCAAATTATTTACTTTCCAAAATATCTTTACTAGATATATAATTTCCACACTTCAACCATTTAAAAACAAATTTTCAAATCACTTTTCACCTTTATTACTTTTGAAAAACAAATTTCAATCCTTTTCCTTACGCGGAAATACTTTCATTTCAAAATGGTTTATTTAAACCAATTAAATAAATCCTTACCGATTTACTTTATATTTACGTTCCAAATCCGTAAATTTATTCCCACAGTTCAAAAATAAATCAACGTTTATTTTTAAAAAAATTCCCCTTTCTTTTATAAATTCCCTAGTGAATTTCCAATTCCAAAATATCTATGAATATACAATTTCCCAATCGATTTCTAATATTCATTTTCAATTTATCTTTAAAAGATAAAGTCCCAAAATATTCAGTTCATATTGGAAAACATTTCCATACTTATTAAATAATAAGTAATTTACAAATCCATTCATTTTCAACACTTGGAAAATATTCAATATACTTAAATCGAAATTAAGTATATATTTCATTCCTTAAGGAAAACGTGCGCTTAAACACATTTATTTGAGTCAAAACGAATGTTGTGTAAAACATCGTTACGACGACCCAAAATCACTAGTATAGGGATACGAAATTTAGATAGATATATAAATCCCAATACTATACAAAAACATTTCCTCTCGGAAATCATTTACTATAACAACTGTGTTATAGTCCACCATTTCCTTATTTCTCGAAAACGTTTATTTCAACAATGAATGTTGAAATCTATGTTTTCGATATTTAGTCCATTTTAAAACATCGTTAAAACGATTAACTTCCTTTTAAAATATTCATTTTCCCAGGCATATCCATTTTATTTATAATAATATATTCACTGTCCAAAATCGTGAATATACTTCCTTAACCAATTTCAACATTCAATTTATCAAACTCCATTGATTTCGAATTTATAAAAAATGTCTATAAATTCCATTTCTATTTATAAGCTTCGATTCATAAATATCCTTTATTAATCCAATTCAATTTATATAACTCGATTATATACCAAAAGTCCATATCATAAGTTGATTACTTATAATTCATTTATTTACAAAATCGTTCTTTCAAAACTTCACAAATCATAGATTTTATTACTTATAAGATTCCTTTATATTTTATAACAACTTCAGCTTATAAAATCTCCTTTATTAACAATTTCCATAAATATCCCATTTATATGCTTGAAACCCAATTTATAAGTTAATTACTTATAAATATTTCATTTTATAACATCTATTCATTTTATAACTTCACAATTTATAAATCTATAAATTCCGTTCACTTATGAAATCCATTTTTATTTCATTTTTAACACTTATAAAAACTCGTTTTAATATTCCAATATTTTTAATTTATAAAATATCAATTTTATAAGTCTTTTATATACATCGTTTTTAATAATTCAAAAATCCCAATTTAAACCAATTTATTCTTTTAATAACTTAAAAATCGTTATTTAAAGCTTATATACTTCAAAATCATACTTAAGCATTATTTTCCAAAAATCATAACTTTTATGAAAATAAAATTTTAACGTTTATTTATTTTAACAATTCAAAATTTAATAAAACGTATAATTTTGAAAATCACTTTAAAATTCCTTTTAAAACCAAAAATCATTATTTTAAAACTTCAGAAATGGATCCGATGATGCAGCAGCACCAAATAGTCAATCACGACATCCAAATATCATATATCGATATGATAATCAACAAAAATCACAATATCTGTAAATAAATCAATACAATTGAGGAATCCAGTTGGATCCCTCCAACCTGTTTCCCTGCATTCAAAGATGTTAGCACAATACCAATTCCGCTCCAGTACGGAATTATCGCGGTATATAGGATTTACAGAATATTATCCGCTTAATAGACGGCGCAATAGGGTCTCATCCGCTATATAATGCGGGAAATCAACTCCAAGTACATAAATAATACCAATTTCACTGTACTGTGAAATATTCGGGGTATATGTTTTTAATAATAACATCCGCTCACTAACGGCGCATAATGTCTATTTTAACGATCAATAGATAACAATCATCATTCAAACATGCATTCAATAATTTTAAATATAACTATTTAAAATAAAAATCGAAACCGATTCGATTGAGTGAGAAGTTCTCACCTTGATTTCAATTTCGTTTTCAGCTTTTATTTCGAATAAAATTAAACGGACGTTTAATTTCACCCAAAATTCTCACTAACTCCAAATGACTCCAATCCAATTCCATAGCATAGTGCTCGTCCATGATTCCAACGCAACTGATTTCGCGCGTTTTCGACCTCGTATGAAAAAGATATGAATTTTAGAAGTTACACGAATTTATAACTATATAATTACAACCTTTATTTCTATTTATTAACCCTCAACCTAATCACAGCCGTGCATTTCCTTGTTTCCAGATCAAGGTCGTTCTTCTTGTTCTTCTTCCATCACGTGATGCTTCTAGTTGAATGCCGTATACATGAACCCATCAAGCTCCAGATTAGGGTTGAATTTTTCGACTACCACAACGTCTTTGACAACGATCAACTAGCGCCACTCCATAGCACTACGAGAGAGCCACCCACGGCCTAAAAATCATGGAGCTCGGCCCCCCCTCCAACCTCAAGATGCGTGCATGAACTGCAGATGAACGCGGCCACTTATCATCTTCAATTGACGACGATTACCCAAATCCACCGTTGGATTTAAAGCTCTCTCTGCCCTCTACGACTTTCCAGTTGAAAGTTTTTGCTAATTCTTGATGGATTGAGAGATTTGGAGGGAAGAGGATGAACAAATTTCGGCCATTGGTTGTATATGGAGGCGGCGGCCTGAAGAGATGACCTAGGGTTTTATTTTTTTGCAAATAATGAATATTTGTGGCCTTTTATAGAAAAATACGCGACACTATTCATCCCGGATTTTCCGAACTCCGATTTACGCGCGGTAACCGGCGTTTCTAGGGTTTATCCCGCGTTCTGGACACAATGGAACAGGTTTCGAAAGCTAATTCGATCATCTGTGCGAGTTATGGCAACAAACGTTCAATTTAAAATTAAACCGATTAAACGATTTTCTAGGCGTTTTAGCTTGCACCGGACAAACGGTAAATCCAATTGACACAAAATTTGAAACCATACAATAATATCACATTACGGATCCGATGAAACTTGTTTCGTCAAAATCCGAGACTGTTTGAAAAATGACTATTTTAACTCGCCAAATTAATATTAAAACAATTTCGATGCGTTTCGAGCTGCCACGGTCAAACGATAACTCCAATTGCTACGAAAATTGAAATCCAATAATAACAAACTATTATGGATCCAATGGATCTAGTTTCGTCCAATTCTGAGACTGTTCGAAAATTGACTAATTTCACTAGTCGATTTAAATATTAAAATATTCAATTTTCACAAATTAACTTTTAATTCGATTTTAAAAGTTCTAAAATATCGTTCTAACTCCAATATGATAAAATAAAATTTTACAAATCAATTTTAATCATATTTAACCCAATTTTCAATTATTTCTGTATTTTCACATATTAAATAATCGATTTAATTATCCAATTAAATCCAATATTCGAAAATAAAATTTATTCGACTTATAAATTTCACTTATTAATATTTAAAATCAATTAAATATTCAAATTTTAATTAATAGAAATTCTGGGTCGTTACAGCAGTTGTTATGCCTTTGGAAGCTAGAGGAATCCTGAGGTAACTCATATCATCTTGAAGAGGCAGCATATTGGTGATGGAGAGGAATTGGTCATTCTGAGGTGCATCAAGATCAGTAGTTAGGATATAGGATTTAGTGACTTTAATATGCGTTTGATTAACGACGTAATTTCCTATCGAGTTAGAAAACTACTGTTAAAAATTGTAATAAAAATAACCTCAAGCGCATGGCGTATAATTTTAGTACATGGCGAGTACGGGTCAATTCGTAGGGAATTGAAGTGAATTTAAATTATACTCAATCAAATTAACCCAAGAGTTTGAAATTGTTTTAACTAAAATTGCTAAAAACTGACAAAACGAAAGTGAATGAAAAATATGAGATTAAAAGACAATTTAGAGGCAAATCCACTCTCATACTTTCACATGAATCAATACAAAATCAATCTATGATCTCTTATTTTATTCTTAGTAGAATTAGTGTTGCATTTATCATGAGCAT
The DNA here is from genome assembly GCA_030765085.1 of Allium cepa. Taxonomy (NCBI): domain Eukaryota; kingdom Viridiplantae; phylum Streptophyta; class Magnoliopsida; order Asparagales; family Amaryllidaceae; genus Allium; species Allium cepa. The sequence continues at coordinate 112,991,199 of CM060934.1, forward strand.
GGCCTAATTGTGTTATTAATTAACACACTTAAACCATCAAACTTTAATGCAACTCTAACCTACGTACTAACTTCAATGAAAATGTTGTGAAATTAAAAGGTAGAATCTATTTTAAGCATGGCTTATTTACTACTTAATTAGTAACATAAACCATAAAATTTTGATTTTAATGATATTTTCACTACCATAATCATATGTAATGAAGAGGTAATTAGTGATTCATATGACTAAGCATAATCTATTTGTTTTGGACATATAGGCTATCAAACTCAATATTAAACAAAAAATACATGAACATCAGTATGTCATTAAGCATAAAAAATATCATAAATTAGCAAATACGTTGAATCTACATGATTACGAGAGCTTCATTACCCCTAAATTGAAGGGGTTTAGCTTCTCATATTTGTTATCATTTCAACACATGTAAATTTCAACAATAAAAAGCAAGCAAAGTAAGAAGAGAGTTAATTAAAGCAAACTAAAAGCTAATCTACTTGCATAAAATAAAGTGATCTACACTACTAACATAAAAAGAAACAACAAAGAAAAGAACATGTATTAAAATAGCACAAAAATAAATAGCATAAGCAAAGGCTAAGAAGCCATCAAAGAGAAAAAAATTATGTTTACATTTGTGGCTACAACAAACTAAATTAAATAGAGGGTGGTAAGAGCTTCTATATGAAACATAATGGGGTATTTATACATGCTTGGAACCCTGATCCATATTTTAGGGGACATCAAATTATCATTAGCATGTAATTAATCTTCAACTCAATGTGAACATCTTTTAATCTCCACTAACATGTGCATTAGCTCCTAATTGTAGATCATGGTAAGTGGGTAGGTGGGGTCCTCCATGAATTCATTTATTTCCACCTTCATTTGCCTTCTTCTCTTGTGCATGCATATTTCCATGAAGGCTTCTTCTATTTTCCATCCAAATTCCTACAAATAAAATTAAAATATGCAAATAAATATTCCTAAAATTAATACATGCATAAATGACCATTTTGCCCCCATATGAAGATGAATAAATGATGATTCGATGACATTTGGATTTTGGTAAAAACATGTAAAAATACCCTAATATGATCATTATTTAATTTAAAAAAAGATTAAATATATGAGTATAAATATATACTTTTACGTGCACATCAATATGTAGACCAAAAAAATCAGCAAAGGCAGACAAAGTGTTCATGATGCAAGATATAGAAGAGGGAGTTAGTTTTGTAAAGATAATAAGATCATCAGCAAAGGCAAGGGAGGTGAGAAGAGGATTTCTATAACTGGGGTAGAGAGAGAATTTTGTCATTTGCACTTAAAGCAGCAATGCTTGTGTGAGAGACTCCATAATGATAATAAATAGAAAGGCAAAAAGAGGATCTCCCTGACTAAGGCCTTTGGTCCCTCTAAAGTACGCAATAGAGTGAGAGTTTATCAGTAAGGAGTGGGAGGTTATGGACATGCCATTATTAATCAAGGCCACGAAGGTAGGAGGGAACAACATTGCAGTAATGATAGAGTTGAGAGCTGGCCATTTAACAGAGTCAAATGCCTTTTTAGTATCAATCTTTAGCATAGCTCTGGGTGACGAATTAGCTAAAGGGTAGCTATTTAGTAGTTCATGGGTTAATAAAATATTATCTAGGATGTTTCTATAAGGGAGGAAGGCTGATTGATTAGGAGAGATGAGGGTAGTGAGCACATTCTTAAGTTTGGTGGCTAGGATTTTAAAGATGGCTTTATAGGTGATGTTGCAGCAGGCAATAGCTCTATATTGAGTGACATCTATGGGAGAGCCGACCTTAGGTATCAATGCTAGATTAGTGGAGTTACTTGAGCTGATCATTTTTCCCCTTATGAATAAGTTATAGACAACACAAAGAAAATCCTTATTGATAATCTACCAGTAGTGAGTGAAGAATAGAGCATTTAATCCATCATGGCCACCAAAAGATGCTTTTCTTATGCTGAAGATAGTTTTTGTAATTTCATCATCATTTACAGGAATAAAGATCATATCAAGATGAGAAGTATTTAACTCTGGAAAACTAAGAGGGGTAATAAAGGAGACATCTGTGAAGGGATAAGTTGGGCTGCCAAGAAGGGTAGTGTAATAAGCTAGGAAGGAGGAGTCAATGGTTTTTGAGGTGGAGTGAATAGTACCATGATGATCAGATGTAGAGGAATATAGGATATGTTTTTTATTGATTTTAAGGGAAGCATTATAATATTTAGTGTTCCCATCTCCAACATTATTCCAAAACTCTATAGTCTTCTGTCTCAACATGCTAGACTAAGAAGTTAATGCAGCAACTAACTTTGATGAGAGGTTAGCCTTAAGAAGGCATAGGGATGGGTCTGTAGAGTGATTCACGATTTGTTGTTACATAGAAATAAGCTGATGGTGTTGGATAGTTTAGATCCATTACCAAATCTATTCCTGGCCCATGCCATTAGAGATTTTTTAGTATTCTTTAATTTTATTTGAAGCCTGCTCATAAGGTTGCCATAGGTTTTGGCACTTCAAGCTAGCTGGATGATCTGCAAAAAAATCAGGTTCATTAATCTAAGAATTAAAAATTTTAAATTTTGATTTAGAGTTGAGAGTTGGAGACCCTGATTAAAAAGGGATATATCTATGGTAGTTACAGGAATTCCACCAAAATTGTGAGAGGCTAGGAATAAGCAGTTAAAATCACCTATAACTATCCATAGGTGTGTCTCATGTCTTGAATGAGGGAGAAGTTTGAGCAAAGAAGATCTACTAGAGATGAAGTTGTAAGCATATATAAAGGTGAAGTACATTAAAGTTGAAGAAGGTAAGTAGAGGGCATTGGTATGAATGAATTGCTTCTTAGAGATTATTGGGATGGAAGGAAGATTGAAGGGTCAAAGAAAACTAATATTCTCCCATAAAGGGCGATAGGTAGATTGTTTATAGAAGTCCAAGATGGATTAATGTAGTTTGAAGCCTTCTAGAGAGAGAAGAATTCAATTTAGTTTCAGAAATAGAAATGAGAGAGAGACTGTGACAATGAATAAGTTGCTAAATTTGATCAAGTTTAATGTCTAAGTGAGCCCCCTTATATTCCAAGCAGTAATTTTGTACACTATTTGGATACTTTTGTGTTTCTTTTTAGAGGAGTTTCTAGTACTTTTTGAGAAGTGGTGATGACGGTGGTGTTGGCTGAGGAGATGTTTGGAGGAGGCAAAACTTCATCATCATCTGAATTAAAAGCCGAGACATGGGGTTTGACTTGGATGATGATACAGATTTTCTTGAGGAAGGGTTCGTGAATTTGATTTTGAGAGGGCTCTTCTGTTTTTTTCTTTTTCATAGGTTTGGAGGTGGGAGTGTTGTTTTGGGCAAACTTAAGATCAAACAGGGTCGGGTCAGGAAGCTTGATTGGAGGTGTTATATGGCAGGAAAGAGGAGTGGAGATATTGGGTTAGGAGGAGTTGAGACAAGGAGTGATAGAGTTGGGAGTATTAGACATGGAGGATTGGCCTATGAAGAGGATGGTATCATATGGAATTGTGCATGTATCAGTGCGCACATGCACAACTGATTCAGAAAGTGATGCTACTAAAGGGCCAGAGGAGTGACTAATAGGAGGAGTAGAAGCATTTTTGTTCAAGGTCAGCGAGTCTAATTGAGCTGGAGAGTGACTAAGGGAAGGTAGAGGGTTCTGGTCAGGAAGGATATCATAGAGATAGTCAGTGGCATCAGAGGTATCTAGAATGGTTTAATTAGTTGGATGGAGTGATAACTTTAGGTTAGAAGCATCAGGGAGTATTTTGCTCGTGGCGCTAGAGTTAGGTTACATAACATCATGGTGCACTAGGTCTGAACCTAGGTTATATGTGTTATCTAGGTTATCTAAAGAGAGGTCATTCAGTTTATAGCAGCACTCGGTAGTTTGGCCAGCATCATTAGCTTGCACATTTTCATCTAAATCATCATCCACTTCGTCAGTAAAATCAAGACCTACAAACATATTTAGAGTCCCAATTGGTTCTTATCTTTACTGGCAGATACATTCACCTGAGCCAAAATGCTAACAGCATCAATAGTGACAGGGATACCAGTACTTGAGGAAGAATTGTCCAACATAGCTGATTCTTTCATATCTGATTTTCTCTTTTCTACTAGAATAGGTTACGTCCTAGGATTTCTCTTATTATTCACCACCCTCTTCCAAGTATTTCCCTTCCTTTCTCCTATTCTTTTTGCCTTAGCTTTCTCATTTCTTATATGTAAGTCATTTACAATGTCATGTTTAGGATATCATTTGAGTGTTTGTTTTATTCCTTTCTTTCTCATCACTTGCCTCAAGGTAGTTGCCTATGTTATGACCAAAAACCTTACATAGCTTATAAATATCCGACCTCCATTGATATTGTATATGAATTTATTGTGTCCCTCCATTAGGTAGCTCAATAGGAAAGGATTCAACAAGCTATTCTTCACGGTTTATATCTATCAAGCACTTAACATATAGATTCTATTAAGTTTCTCGGCATTTTCATCTAGACAAATGAGTCTCCCCAACCTATTAGCAAGCTAGTTTATGCCAATAAGAGACCAAGCAAACAAATATGAACCCATACAGGAATAGACTTAATTTATCCGAAATGTTACTTAGCAGAGGATCCCGTTGTTTGAGAATAAAAATCTTGTTTTTGATGATAATAGGATCTCCTTCAATAATCTTCCTCCTATCATCATCGTTAGAGAAGAGGATGGGAAAATGCTATCAACAGACTTGACCTTGATGTTTCCTTTAACTTTCCATATTCTCTTGAGGTGTTAAATAATGGGCGTATACGAGAGAGGCCTATCAAGAAAGAATTCAACAATGTATTCACCCTAAGTAGCTGAGCCAGCTTGTAAAACATCCAAGGGAGGGATAATTGCCTTGTCACCATATTTCATAGCAAACTGAATAGGAACGGGCAGTGTCTTTCTACTTCTGTCAACCGCTTGCTAATGTAATAGACCGGCCACTGGGTGGGAGATTCCTCACGTACAAGTGCGGCACTCAAATCATGCACCGACATCGCTAGATATAAGAACAAATCTTCATCATCCGATTTGTAAGAATGGGTGGTCTCTTTACGTGATATACTAGTGCCTGGAAGGCATCTTTATAGTCTTGATTCCACTCGAAATTTCTCTTCCCTTTCTTGATCACCTCGAAGAAAGGGATGCCTTTATCGATTGCTCTAGAGAGAATCAACTCAGGGTGGCAACCTTCTCGTTTAAGCTTTGGACCTCCTTGATCGTCTTTGGGGCTTCGATCTCTCTCAAAGCCTTAATTTTTTCTAGATTGGCTTCAATTCCATGAGAGTTGATGATGAAACCTAAGAATTTCCCTGACGCAACACTGAAAGAGCATTTCAAGGGATTGAGCTTCATCCTGTATTATCGAAGGACACCAAACATTTCTTCTAGATCATCAACGTGATTTCTCGAACATCGTGAATTTACAAGCACGTTGTCAATGTATACCTCCATCGATCATCCAATTTGGTCTTTAAACATCTTTCGCAGGCGAGATCACACACATATCCTAGTGTGTCCAGGCAAACACATCCAAGTTTTGCTAGAGAAAACCAACCAACCTCCTCACTCACCAGTACTGAGCTGAGATCCAACCTTTAGGGCTTTATTTAGGTTATCCCCAGTGACTGGAACAGTGATTGTCAACTCGGTGGCAGCTGATCGTCCACCCTTCGGCTCTTTTCGTCGATCCATGCCATCGTAGAGCCGATAAGTTTTTCCGAGCCGGGGCTCAGGTGGCAGGTGCAATATGTCCAAAGCCTTTATGCAGAGGACCCCCTTACATTATTTCCTTTCTCCTTATACCTTGCTTCCTTCAGTTCAGCGACATAGCACTCACGGCTTGCCACTTGATCTCCATGCATGATCTCCACTCCATTGTCAATAGGGAATTTCATAGTTAAACACCAAGCAGCGATGGCTACTCTAAATTCAGTTAGGCCGGTTGGTCAAAGAATGAGTTATAAGAAGAATAAATACCCAAATCTAAAAACAGCAAGACCTGCCCTCACCTGCGGTAGCCCTCGCCACATTCCACTGGTAATTCAAAATATCCGATAACTTCAATAGCATTCCGTTGAACCCCTGTATATGAGATCTATAAGGTTTCAAATCTCTTTCTTCCAACTTTATTTGATTGTAGGCTATTTTCAAAAGAATACAGACCGAACTCCCACAGTCAACGAGTGCCTATCGTACAACAGTACGACCAATCACAGTTGAGATCACGAGTGGGTTAATCATCAGAGCCTCGACTCCGTCCTGTTCCAGAAAACAATTTCAACCATCACAGTTTAAGATTGTTTTGCCAGAGCTCCATCCTCGATAGCATAGTAGCTTTCGTTCTCGGCATGCTTCAGGGCTTCAATATATCTATCCATTTCCGTAAAGCTCTTGTCGGTAGGATGAGGCCTACCGATGGTTATGTTTAGCACTAATCATTTTTCTAGCCATCTGAATGCATCAGCACCAAGCTCAGCTTTCTCCCACTAGGAAGACGGCCTAGGGTGCTAGAATTTCCTTGCTCGCCGTCCTTCGGGGGTTTCACATATTACTGCAATTTCTTTTTCCTAATTAATTCTTCAATCATGTCGCGTAAGTGTTTACACACGTTAACATTACGACCACGAGTCTCATGGAATCTGCAGAAATTGTCTGACTTCCTCTCCTTCTCAGTTGACTCCCTATGAGCTCGCTTCCTATATGGTTTGGTATTCTGAGTAGATAGATGTTCTCTATTAAGTTGTTCAATTCAGTGTAATTGTCATACTTAGGACCTCTGTGTAACGACCTGGATTTTGACAACCGTTATGTCAATTATCAACTGATTTAATTATTGAAAAAAAAATTAGCAGTCAAAAAATGATTTCTGAATTTGGAATATGGGTGTGTGTATATATATATGAATGTGTGTATATATATCTGTGTGTGTGTGTGTATGTTTATGTGTGTATGTATATGTATATGTATTCTAGAGGTTTTGGTTTAAAAGTTAAGAATCGAATTTCTAGAAATAATTAAGTTTCACATTTCAAATATAGGATAAAATATAAATATATATGTATATACAAAAACTATGATATGAAATAAAAACAAGATAAATAAATAAGTGCAAGTAGCTATGTGTATGTTGAAAATAGTGTTGTTGAAAATAGTGTTAAATACAAAGCCTTGGCATGTTTAATTTAGTGAATAGGCAGATCTATATGTGCTAAATACAAAAGATTATTTTATATTTTTCTATACATATAAGAAAATCTTTGTATATTTTTATGATGTATATATATGTAATTATATAAGAGGACATAGTAATTAATGCATATCAACTCAAGCATATAACAAATCAAATCCTACTTTCAATATTCAAATCAACAAGGAAATCAAATCACAAAGTTTTCAATTAGGTCGTTATCTCAAAAATCAAAGAAAATGAAAAGAAGAAAAAACATATAAATAAATAAAACTTACTGTACGTGAATAGGCTTCAGCCATATCCTCCCCTTAATAAGTACCTCAGTGTACTCAATTATGACCATACGTGCAAAGAAAAAAAAGAACAAGTTGCTATTAAAAACCTGGTAGAGGATTAAAACACTCAAGCATCAGGAAGAATCAAAAACAAAGCAAAGCAGATCTCTTTTTCAAAAAAAAGTGAGTAAACTTAACTCTTTTGTACTGTAATCTATGTATATACGCCTGGATATGGAAATGGAAGTTTTTTTTGTCAAGTATGCATGTACAGAAGTATATATGCTTATATATGAATGTATATCAAGTGGTATAACCAGAAGAAAAAAATCAAAAGCCTGTATATCACCTTGCTGTTGCTCTGTTGTTTCAAACTGTAAATTACCTCGACTTTAAAAATCCTTACCTCATAGTCTAGTCGGTTTTAGGCTTTGGTTTCAAAAGGAAACTTTGTTGTTTCGGAGTTTAGTATTTTTAAAAATTCGTTCCTTTTGATATTACAAAGTATAGAAGAGGAAGGATACATGTTACAGTAAATGACTTAAAAATGATAGGGTTTCAAACATCATAATTAAATCATTGGGTTATACGAACGTGATTGTTATGGAAAAATCATGATTTTGGAAGTTGATTGGAGTTTTTTAGTTAAGTAATTAGTTAGAAAGAAGGGGATGAACGGATTTTGGAAAATGCTCAAATTTCGGCGAACCACCAAATGGTGTGGGTCGAAATAAGGCATGGAGGTGGTTTGGTGGTCAGGAATTTAGCGAAAAATGGTGTTGTATTTATTGGTCGGTGTGGTGGTCGGTCGGAGGTGAAGTAGGGTTAGGTAATGGTTTCGGTCGTGCTCATTTCTTTGAGGAACAGTAGAGTCGTAGGGCACTCGGAGACGTGCGGTTTGGAGGGAAAAGAAGCAGGAGGTCGAGGCGATGGTGTCGGTATACTCTGGTAGTGGCCGATGGTACAAGGTGGTGGGACGAGGCTTTGTGGTGGAGGCGGTGTCTTTCCAAGCCTCGAGTAAAGTTCGAATTTTCGAACTAGTGATTGGCTGTGAATTTCGGGCGGGCCATGGGGTTGCGAAGGTCGAAGGTGAAGAGATGGTCGGTGGCGAGCGATGTTTGCCAGAGTCCGTGTGCAGGTGCACACCTTCGTTCATTTATCTCGTGCACGCAAAAGAACATGAGGGAAGAAGAAGGAGCAGTGAAAGGAAAAGAGAAAGAAAAAAGAGGTGGAGCCTGTTTTGTCTTGGGCCGAATGGGCCGGGTCATTTCTTTTTAAAAAAAATTAAAAAAATTAATATTTTCCTTTAAAAATCTAAATGCAAATCAATATGAGGCTTGTTTAAATCAATACTATCATTAATTTAAAGCCTAATTAATTTTCGTTAAGTTTTGGCAATGTAAAATTAAAATTAATTTTAACAATTAAAGTTGATAAATAATTTAAATCCTAAATTGATAAAATCTTAAGTTAATTAATAAAGTTAATATTAGATGGTTTATTAAGTTTTAATTAGAATTAATAAATAATGTGTTTTTATAATTGATTTTAAATTATAAGAAATTGGTTAGAAATATAATTATATTTGGTTAATTAAAATTAACAAAATGTTGTGTTGTTAATCATTTAAATATTTGCAATAAAATCGTTATAATAGTTTAACGATATGTGATTTGGCTTGATTACTATTGAATATTTATTCCAAGTTGTTCTGTGCCTGTGACATAAAGTAGCCTAATGACTTGGATAGTTCAAATAAAACATCGACACATTTTATTGGAAATAGACATATGTCATAAAATTTCCATTGTAGTTGTGGCACCCTGAATTTGAATTGTTTGTTAAAACAACTTGGCCTTTGAAAAATCTGTCGTTTGGATTCGATGAGACCGAGATCGGATATCGGTATTATCTGTAAACCACATCGATCCAAAATAAACGATCGAGTTGGGAAGATTCTAAGGAAAATCTGAAATGAAGATTCAGAGTGCAAGGGGTATTTATCACTAACTCTGAGGGTGATTCCAATATGAGTTTAGTGGAAATGGTGCCTTCGGTTCCATTAAAACCCCGAACGAACTTGTATGGACGAATGCTATCACAACATCGTTATTGGAGGACGATGAGCATTCCAAGTAAATGTGTTATTGAAAGGTGATCGTAGCCTCAAGCCTCATCAATAGGGAATGACTAAAACATGGGAGATGCAACAAGACTAATTGGGTTGCACCCAAGTTGGGTAAGATTATCCCTATCTAGAGTTCCTTTTTACTCAGTGTGTTTGATGCAGTTGCTGATCCCAACCGTGGGGTAATCTTACTCGGACTATCCAGGTTAGGGGTAGTCCAGTCTTGTAGCAGGGGATCCCAGAGTGGTCCTCGGTGTTATTTTTCTAGAGATGCACCGTGATGGGTGGTACCCCAGTGGCCTTGTCATTGTATGAACCCTTTTCCAATAAGCACCATCGGTCTTAGTTGTATACCTATTATGCTGGAATTTAATTAATGTAAAAATTTCAGCTATGTGAATAATTTATTTGAAAACCCTAGACATTATTATTATATCACTAGATTTTCCTATCAAGTGTTTTGGTTATCATAAGGGAAAACCCCGTCCATGTTTATGTGCAACAAGGTCTTACGAAATACCCTTACTTCCAAATGGTTTTCAATTTAAAATAATTTAACCGTTTACTCACACCAGACCCATGTCTGACCTAGAGTTTATTTTTTGTTTTTCTTAAACTCTTGGGCACTCCAATTTTTATGAGTAGCCAAGTGGTTCCAAGTTTTCTCTCGATGTATTTTGGAGGAGAAGTTGGAGCAGGTGGCTTCAACATATCTAGCTATATCTACATTCCACTGTATTAATATCTGTGTCTGTATTTTGGCTTGTAATGAATGGGCATGTTATTACGACTGTTTGAATATGATGCATTTATAATTATGACTCTATTGAATTATATTAGTGACTATGTGACATATATGTTTTTTGTAATACATATTATCCATTCTGCTATGAGATGTTGTGGTTTGTTTAGTTCTTTCTATCTATTCTCTTTCCTACCTATTTCTTTCTATATTACGACTCATTTTTTGAAGTGAGAAGGGCGGGCCTCACGTTTGGTATTAGAGCACTAGGTTGAGTGAACAACTAGGCCCCTTTAGGTTAATATCAATCTTAAGAGAGAGTATTTGTAAATTTTGATATATATACACACACACCCCTCCCCGATAGTTAGATCAGCTTTGATAAAATATTATTAGTGCCATATTTGGAATGTATTCCGTCCTAGTGCTAAGTATCCTCTTACTATGTCTAGGTAGTAAATAATGAGCACAAGGGGAAGGCGAGGAAAGAGAACCAGTAGCACAACAACCACTAATGGAAGAACCCCTAATGTTAGAGGTGGCGGAGTAGCTGTTGACGTCGTAGCTCCAATACAACCTTGTGTAAACTTCAAAGCTCTGTGGAAGGACTTTTTGATTCTTGGAGGAAAACCCTTTAAGGGTACTGAATATATTATCGAGGTACAAGCATGGTTTCATACCAGAGAAATCCATGTATGAACAAGGATTGATTTTACTTCCGCACATGCGAGAGAATTTTCAACGGTTTAGGTCTTTCTAATGAACAGAAACAAGTCTCGGCATCATGGCAATTAAAAGAAGGGGCGGACGCATGGTGGGGCTCAGTCATGGCAGATGTCCCTGGGGATGAATTTTCATGAAATAAATTCAAAGAGATGTTCAAGGAGTAGTTCATAATGACTATCGGTAGGACCCGATTATATAGGAGTTTCCTAGATCTCAAGCAAGAAGACATGTTTGTGGCTGAATATGAAATGTAGTTCAATGAGTTATCCCGTTATGGCCTTGGACTCATAGACACCCCTCTTAAGAAAAATGAAATGTTTGTATTAGGTATGAGGGCAGAATTCCACAAGAAGATAACTACTCATCTTAAGGGATCGTTTGGGGAGCTTGTGGATATGGCTTTGAGGTATGAAGAACTTTTGGAGAAGAAACCCTCAGCAGCAGTTGCAACACGAAGTGGTGGTGCTACAAATCTGAATAAGAGAATGTTTAACCTGAATTGGAAGAAACAAGAGAAAGGAAACAAGGATGCAAACATGTGAACAACGAGTGTTATAATTGCAAGAAGAAGGGGCATTTTGCCAGATTCTGTCCAAGGCGTGAAGCCCCAAAGCAGCAAAGCGAACCTATTTCTCAAATGGTTCAGAAAACTTTGTGTTTCAATTGCCATCATCCCGGGCACATGGTGAAGGCCTGCCCACGCCTACGGAAGACACAGTTAAACAAGGTGTTTGCCATTCAGAATGAACCATCGGCTTCAACGGATATAAAGGGTAAAAACGTCCTTGAAGGTACCTTACTTTTAAATAGTGTTTATGTTAGAGTATTATTTAATTTTAGTGCTTGTCTTAGCTTTATTTCTTTGGAAACGGTAGTGAAATTTCAACTTATTCGTAGTACCATAGATAACTCTATTTGCATATCCAATCCCATCGGGGGAGTGACCGAACTGAATATGAGTTGTGAAGGCTTGAAAATTTCTTACCTTTCTCGTAGCTTTTCACGTGACCCCTATGTATTAGATTATAAAGGATTTGACCTTATACCTGGTATGGATTGGTTAACAAAGTATAAAGCCATACTCGACTGTGAGGAGAGAACCATATCTTTGGAAACCGAGTTGGGAAGGACTGCAAGAGTAAAATGTAATAGCCCCGAAGTTCATGTGCGTAGTCTCTTGCATGTTCTCGAAGCATCTTAGGAAGGATTAGGATCCACTGAAGTTGTTAGAAACTTCCCTTTTTTTTTGAAGAAGTTAAGGGTTTACCCCGGCATCGAGAGATCCAATTTCGTATTGATTTAGTTCCAAAGGCAAGACCTGTAGTCCAACCAAAAAAGAGAATGGCTCCAAGAGAGAGGGAAGATTTGGTGAGTCAAACATGGGATTTGTTGAGGAGAGGATTGACTAGACCCAGTCGTTCGAGCTAGGGGTCTGCTGTAGTGTTTGCAGCCAAGTTGGATGGGTCACTAAGATTATGTATAGACTATAGGGAGTTGAGTAAGTTGGCCATTAGTAATATGTATCCCTTACCTCACATCGACGATCTTTTTGACCAGGTTCATGGAGCTACTGTATTTTTGCAAATGAATTTAGCATTTGGATTTCACCAATTAAAGGTTGCTGAAGATAGTATACCCTTAACTGCATTTTGAGGGCCTGATTGTTTCTTTGAGTGGTTGTTTATGCCTTTTGGGCTAACCAACGCACCGGCTTATTTTTTTGATCTATTGAACCATGTCTTCCGAGATGTTCTGAACAAGCTCGTGCTAGTTTTCATCGACGACATTCTTATCTACTCAAAATCAGAGGAGGAGCATAGACATCACCTGGAGGTGGTATTGGAAACCTTGAGAAGGCATGTCATAAAGGCGAAGTTTTCAAAATGCCATTTTTGGCAATCGGAAGTAGATTTTTTAGGGTACATTGTATTGGGAGATGGTATTTCAGTGGACCCAGAAAAGGTGGCGGCTATTCAGGAGTGGAAGCAACCACGAACTCCTACGGAGGTTCGTAGTTTCCTTGGATTGGCAGGATACTACAGGAGATCTATTCGAGATTATTCTAAGATTTCCTCCCATTTGAAAAGCTGACAAAGAAGGGAGAGAAATTTTAATGGACCCCAAAGTATGAAGAAGCGTTTCAAGAATTGAAGATGAGATTAACCAGTGCACCCGTTTTGGCCGTTCCAGATGGAAACTGTGAATTCGCAGTGTACACAGATGCTTATGGAGTGGGGCTAGGAGCTATTTTGATGCAGCGCGGTAGAGTGATTACGTATGCGAGCAGGTAGTTAAAACCTCATGACAAAAACTATGCCACGCATGACCTGGAGCTGCTGGTTGTTGTCTTTGCATTAAAAATGTAGAGGCACTACCTGCTGGGTAAGGATCCTTTTATTTCTTGTTAGTTTCTTGTTAACCCTTAGAGATTTAGGAGGGAACTTCTTTCTTATATTAGGTGAAAAGTTCGAACTCTTCACGGATCATAAACCCCTGAAGTATATTTTCACTCAGAAGGATCTGAACCTAAGACAACAAAGGTGGTTGAAATTTCTAGCATCCTATGATTTGGATATTCTTTATACACCGAGAAAATCGAATGTGGTGGTGGACGCTTTGAGTAGAAATGCATTCTTAGCTCTTTTGGAGGTTACCCCAACTTTCCTAGAAAGAATAGCAAGAGAGAGAAAAGCGAATAGAAGCTCAAGGGCGATCATTAGAAAGGTTAAGGAAGGGTGGTGCACCAGTTTCAAGGTTGATGACCGAGGAGTTTTGAGGATCATTGGAAGAATCCGTGTTCCGAGTGTCAAGAATCTTGGTAGGATGTTTTGGTGGAAGGGAATGAAGAAAGACATCTCTATCTTTGTTAATAAATGTGTGAGCTGTCAACAGATAAAAAGCGATCAGCAGAAGACAGTTGTGTTACAACCTCTGGATATCCCGAAATGGAAGTGGGAGATGATATCGATGGATTTCATCGACGGGTTGCGCAGAACTACGAAGGGGAATGAGGGAGTGTGGGTTATTGTAGACAGGCAAACCAAGAGTGCTCACTTTATTCCGGTTAAATCAACTAGAACTGCAACTTCCTTGACAGAGATTTTCATGAGGAAAATCATGAGATTACACGGAGTTCCCATAAGCATAGTAAGTGATCGTGACCTAATTTTTACTAGTAAATTTTGGGAAGCTTTGCAAACAACCCTTGAGAAGAAGTTAAATTTAAGCACTACTTATCATCCTTAAATGGAAAGGCTAACTGAGAGACTGAACCGTATTCTGGAAGATAGGTTAAGGGCCTACATTTTGGACTTCGTTTGGTCTTGGGAAGATCATCTACATCTGGTAGAATTTTCTTACAATAACTGTTTCCAAGCAAGCATAGAAACGGCACCCTATGAAGCTCTCTACGGAAGGCCATGCAGATCACTAGCTTGTTGGGTGGAGTCAGGAGAATTTTTAATCCTTGGTCCGGATATGATCCGAGAAGCGTCTGAGAAAGTCGAATTGATCAAGAAAGAATGAAAGCAGCCCAGGATCGTCAGAAGAGCTACGCCGATAAAAGGCGAAGGGATCTAGAATTTGCGGTTGGAGACCTGGTATTTGCTAAGATTACTCGATAAGAAGAGCAATTAAATTTGGAAAGACTGGAGAATTGGCTCCAAGATATATTAGACCTTTTCGTATCCTCGAAAGGATTGGTAATCTCGCGTATAGAATTGAATTACCAAAAAGGATGGCGGGGATTCATAATGTATTCCACGTATCTCATCTAAGGAAATACGTGCATGATTCATCATTGGTTGTAGAACCATCAGTCCAGGAAGAATTGGAGGTTGAACCGAACTTGACCCTAATCAGGCATCAAGTTTAGATTATTGATCGGGATGAGAAGAAGCTCGGGAATGAGGTGGTGAAGTTGGTTAAGATCCAATGGAGCGAGGATCCCATAGATTATACCTGGGAAACTCTAGATAATGTGAAGGAAGCCTATCCAGAATTGTTGACATGATAGCTACTATTGTTTGTTCTGTGAATAACTATTTGTTATGATTATTAGGATATGACTGATGTATGTGCTTTGCTGTGTGAATATAAATTTTTCGTTACAGGTTGAATTATTTCTTTTTTTTAAATTTCAGGGACGAAATTCTTTTAAAGGGGGAGATATGTAACGACCCAGATTTTGACAACCGTTATTTGAATTATCAATTGATTTACTTATTGAAAAATAATTTTTTTGTCAAATAATTATTTCTGATATATGGAATATGGGTGTGTGTGTGTGTGTGTGTTTATATATATATGAATGTGTGTATATATATATGTGTGTGTGTATGTATTCTAGAGGTTTTGGTTTAAAAGTTAAAAGTCTAATTGTTGGAAATAATTAAGTAAGTCTCACATTTCAAATATAGGAAAAAATATAAATATATGCGTATATACAAAAACTATGATATGAAATAAAAACAAGATAAATAAATAAGTGCAAGTAGCTATGTGTATGTTGAAAATAGTGTTAAATACAAAGCCTTGGCATGTTTAATTTAGTGAATAGGCAGATCTATATGTGCTAAGTACAAAAAATTATTTTATATTTTGCTATATATATAAGAAAATCTATTGATATTTTTAATAAGTATATATATGTAAATATATAAGGGGACATAGTAATAAATGCATATCAACTCAAGCATATAACAAATCAAATCCTCCTCTCAATATTCAAATCAATAAGGAAATCAAATCACAAATTTTTCAATCGGGTCATTATCTCAAATATCAAAGAAAATGAAAAGAAGAAAAAAAACTTACTGTACATGAATAGAGCCTTATCCTCCCCTTTATAAGTACCTCAGCGTACTCACTTATGCCCATACGTGCAAAGGAAAAAAAGAAAAAGTTGCCATTAAAAACCTGGTAGAGGATTAAAACACTCAATCTTCAAGAAGAATCAAAAACAAAGCAAAGCAGTTTTCTTTTTCAAAAAAAAGTGAGCAAACTTAACTCTTTTGCACTGTAATCTATGTATATATGCCTAGATATGGAAATGGAAGCTTTGTTTTGTCAAGTATGCATGTACAGAAGTATATATGCTTATATATGAATGTATATCAAGTGGTATAACCATAAGAGGAAAAAAATCAAGAGCCTGTATATCACCTTGTTGTCACTTTGTTGTTTCAAACTGTAAATTAACTTGACTTTAAAAATTCTTACCTCACGGTCTAGTCAGTTTTAGGCTTTGGTTTCAAAAGGAAATTTTTGTTTCCGAGTGTAGTATTTTTAAAAATGGGTTTCTTTTGATATTACAAAGTATATAAGAGGAAGGATACATGTTATAGTAAATGACTTTAAAATGATAGTGTTTCGAACATTATAATTAAATCATTGGGTTATACGAACGTGATTGTAACGACCCATAAAATTTTAACGATTTTTAATTGGTTTTATAACGTATTTAATTTGATTTTTGAGAAATTTTAATGATAATAATTTTGAAATAAAAAATTTAATAATTGGATTACGTCCAATTTGGTGATAACAGTCCATTGTAACGGGATCACTTTTTAACTTTTCAGTTTCCCTCGGTTTCAAACTTTGAAGCGCGCTGCCCAAACCAAGCATTTATTGCCTTTCCAGCTGTTGCATCTATTTTTGCTATTTCTTAGGCGTGATTTTTGCCATCAGTAACACATTGTAGCATAGTTTGATTCTTTATCTCTGTAGATAAATATATATATTTAGAGTACTGTCGCATCCATCTCCTCTAATCTTGCCTATTTTCTTTTCCCCTAATAAATTGCTTTAAAAATCTCAGCTGAATTAATGCGAGACTACCTTTGAAAGATGAAAATTTTATACGTTTCTTTAACGTTCCTTCATACTTAATTTATTTAAAAATTTTATTCAATGCTCTGTCAACCAGTTTCAGAATTTGCATACAGTAACTTTGCGTAAATTGGTCTATTTCGCTCATCAACCTGCTCGAATTGATGCCTTCCATCCTTAACATGGTTGGCCTAGATTTGGCTTATATTTGATTTTCAATTCAATACTCTATCTCTTGCTTTCTTTTTCCAGGAGACAATATTTTATAAAAACCCAAGCGACCCTGAATAACTTTACCCTTCCCACTACCCATAATGATTCCTATACGTTTCTTCTGCTCTTTCTTTTTATTTTATTTTATTTTATTTCTGTTTTTAACTCTTGGAAGAATCACGTCATCAAGCTAGTAACGTGCGGCCCTTCCTTTGCTTTCATACGGCCTATAATATTATAAAAACCACTAGTATTTAGATCTGTCACTGGTATTTCCTACTTCCAAATCCCACCCTCTCTTTCTCTCCTCTGCAAAATTTTCTTCCTCTTTTTTTTTCATGTAGCTGCTCCTCTTCAAGGCCAAAACCGCATACCCCCTCACCTTTTCAGCCCCTCACATATCACCACTCAGCCTACCACCTCGTCACCACAGCAGTCCAAGGCCGAGCACCGTTCTCCTTCCCTTTCCACTTCCCCACGTGGCCTCTGCTCCTCCTCCACCATCAGCCTGCGACAGCTCCTCTTCCCGTTCGATCCACACCCTCACAAACTAAACCGACCACCCTCTCCCTCGTCGACCAAGCCCATTAGCACCGCCTCCTCCTTGATCCATAAACCAAACCCAAGCACCAGTTCCTTCTCTTCATCAGCTTGTGCATCTCCACCACCCACTGCCTTCAACCGATCAGCCAGCGTGCAACTACCTCTCTCGAAGCCATCACCGAACCCTGATATCCCGGCCTCCTGCGCAAACGCACCACCTCCCAAATCTCTGCTCTCCGTTTTGGACGCGTGCCTTCCTCAGTCACGTGATCGGCCACTGCCCTTTACTACAGCCTGCCTCTCGACCCGAGCATTTCCTTCCAAAGCTCAACCTGTCGCTCGCTTAATCTTTCTGGCTTGTACCTCCACTTGTTAGATAAGGTACTGTGTATATTATTGTTATTATGTATTGTTATGGTTAGTTTATATAAGATATATATACATATATTCGTTCGTATATACAGAGCATTTTATATGTAAGTTTTCATATATTGTTATATATATTTTATGTTAATCTATTTACTTAAGTTATACGGTGTCTCGAAACAGTTTTATATTAACGTATACAATGTTATATATAAATATACATATGATATTCAAGCTATATTATTTTCTAGTAGAGTGTCTTCAGTTTGTATAAATTATATTATTTTATAAAAGATATTTGTTATTTGATTAATACTATGCTGATTATTTGAAAGTATGAAGGTATAGGTATATTATTACATGTTACAGTAAGGTAGTACATTTGAGTTTATTATATATTATGGTTGCTTTTCTATACATATTTTGGGAATGAATGTTTTTAGGGATATATGACTTTAAAGGTACTTTCCTGTTGCAGTTTATAATGAGATTTTTGTATTTAAAATAGAGTACATACGTAGTGTACATAGACTTAAAGTATTATGTATATGATATTGGAATTTGTGATATATAATTTTTTTTTTACATTGATGTAAGCTGTTGCGTGAGCTATTAGGTTTTTTTTATTTATTTATTTTAATAAGTATCAATTTTAAGGTAAATCGGTAGGTAAGTTATGTGTATATCTCATTTGAAAAGTTTGAAGATAGTACATATTGGGTTTTATTTAAATATTGAATTTATAATGATATATGAAAACTTTTGTATTAAATAATGATTTTGAAATGAGATGAGTATAAGTGTACATGTGATATATTTATATATAGGTCATCCAATATATATAATTTATACGTATAGGACTTTATTTTATAGAAGTTAAATAAAATATTGAATCTATATAGTTAAGTGTGTATATATAGATTTTGGAAGTTATGTGTTTATTTTAAATTATAAGTTGTATATGATTTATATATGGTATATATAGTTATATATATGTTCATTTATACCATCGACCTTCGTCAATCCGGTTTTGATTTCTTTTCGTCTATTCTTATTTTCAGCTTTGTCTGTCCAATTCGTGCCAAATCCGTTTCGCTTTGGAATTCGTGCTTGGGTTTCGTAACTTAGCTTCGTTGTCTATCTCTAGCCTCGAAAGTTGAGCAATCACTCACGATTAACGTTCTTTTATTTATTAAATTCAATTTCAATTGAAACGACAATTGAAATACGAGGCTGTAGTTATTTAAATTGTTATATATACTATTATCTATAACTGTTCACTTATGGGATATGACACCATATCTTATTGTTTATATTTATTTTGATGATGTATGCACGTTGTTATTATTATTTTCATATCTGTTATCACTCTGAAAGTTCCTTGTTAGTATAGAAATCATTATGGGTTGAAATGATACATACCCGAACGGACTTTAGAATAGGAGAAAATCGTTATGGGTTGAAATGATAAACCCAAGCGATTTTCATTTAATTGAATTTGGAATTACGGGTTGAAATGATATACACCCGTATATATTTAGTGTGCGGATTGAAATGATAAATATCCGTAGCACTTGACTATATGATAGGAAATATATATAGACGCCGTTGGTCTATATAAATATTTTGGAAAGCAATATATGGGTTTTGATGGAAATTTTATATATAGATTTAATAAAAATATCTAATTAAATTAAGATTGATTTAATATTTATAATATGGTTAAGTATTTACGTAAATCTATATTTCAAATAAATTTTCTGGTGATAAACTGAATAATTAAGATTGGGAGGTGAATTTGGGTTTAATTGGAATGGTAATTGAGAAATGTTTATTTAATTAAATAAATTTGAAATTTATTGAATACGAAAATTTTGAAGGTATGATTTTGTAACTGGATCTTTGATTTAAGTGATTTAATGACTATTTCACGTTTAAATAAAATAAAGAAAATTCTGAGTAGAATGAAATTTCAGGGTACTTAAATGATATTGAATCTAAGGGGGAAATATTTCAAGGCTAAATAATAATTTGGTTAAATCAAGATCTTATGTAACTGTTAAATTGTACTTTGAAATGTTTAATATTTAAAGTTTTGAAATATTGAAATATTAGAGATCAATAAAATTAAGTGGTTATTTT
This sequence comes from Allium cepa, assembly GCA_030765085.1. Lineage (NCBI taxonomy): Eukaryota > Viridiplantae > Streptophyta > Magnoliopsida > Asparagales > Amaryllidaceae > Allium > Allium cepa. The sequence continues at coordinate 113,011,434 of CM060934.1, forward strand.
AGAAATTGAATTGAATTTAAATTGATAAATTGAGGTTGAATTTAATTAAAATGGGAATGTCGGGTTGATGACTTTGTTAAGTTGAGGGGATTGAAATACTTTACTGTATAAATTATTTAATCTATATAAATACTATCTTGGGAAATATAGAGATATTTGAAATGAAAATGATTAGTTTTGAAGTATAAATGACCACGGTGTTATAGTGTATATTTCTACCTTGTAGATAGTTCTATGGACCCTTAGAGCATGGTTATCCCAAACATCCTTTAAGTTATTTGTATTTCAGTTGATATTTCACTTGAGTTGGATTTATTGATATAAGAATGTTAATCCTGACTCGAGTGTTTTGTGTTTTGCTTTACGCTCGGGTCAGACTGAGTGATACAGCATTTGAGACTCATCTTCGAAGTTGGAGTCTTGCTTGCAGCTATCTATCCTTTCAGTCATCCTGTTGATTTGTTCAGAGAAGTCATCTGCGCATACTGGAGACTTCACTACATCTAAGATATTCAGTTGTATTTTATTTCTAACTCCAATGTATGTAGTAGCTTCATGAACTTCTATTCTTTATCTATTCCGCTGCATTATATTACTCTGTGTCCGTGATCTGTGATGATTTATTTACTATATATGTTAAGTTTTGCCAAATTTAAATTAACAATGCGGTATTTTGAATTTATTCAAGTCGGACATGTATGGTTTTATCGTCGATTTGAATGGTCCAAAATAGCGGGTCCTTACAGTTGGTATCAGAGCTTTGGCTCTAGGCAAAACTTAGCATATATGGTAAATTTATTTACAGAATCACTTTCGCTCGAGTTGAATCTCTTCCTTTTAACTCAATTTCCTTTGAATTTTGGAATGTCCCTCGGTTCCGAAATACATTCTGTCTCTCCCTATTTATATTCGTTTGATTCCAGAGTATCCAATAACTCCACTGAATGATTTGTAAAGGGGGTGAAAACTCCTTTTCAATTGGCATTGACTCACCAAAGATTTTTGTATCCTCGGTTTACGATGCTGCTATATCTTGTTATGCCGAATTCTATATCTCTTGCGATCGAATGTCGAGTTGTCTCAGAATTCAGCACCGATCTAATTTTAGAATCACGGTTGACCGGTAAAGGTCGCCCGCGATTTATAGAAATATATCCATCTTCTGTTTTGTAATTTAATTATCGCATCTTCGATCGAGTCTATCTTCGAATCAAAATTCTATTGATTTGAGTTCCTCTAATTCAAATCTCTATCTTTGTTTAAAATCCATTCTTAAAATTATCCTCTGAAAATCGGGTATGTTTGCATTTTTGAAATTGTTTTATATATCGAAATTATTATTTTGATAACTATGATTTTATTCTATATATAAAAGTTAAATTTTTTTTGATAAGGATTATATACCTATATATAAAGCAAATAAGAAATGTTATTCTATATATATAAAAGTTTTGAAAGGATTTGAAAATTTGAAAACTTGTAAGAAATTGATTTATATAAAAATGATTTACAACTGAAGGGTTAAATTTGAAATTCGAGAATTGAATTCCGGTATTTTGAAATTTGATTTAAGATTTTGGAAAATATATAAAAATAATACGATTTAAAGGTATTTTTCCAAATAAGAAATGTTTCAAATGAGTTCAAACGAGTTCCAATAATTTGGAAGAAATTTCAAAGAAGTTTTCAAGAAAATAGAATTCTAGAACTCACGTATGTCGCTGGAAAATAATTTCGGTGATGAGTGAACGCATCATCGACATTGATTTTCGAGTTTCAGAGTGGGGGAGAGGCCACTTTAATAGCTTCGCTATGCAAGTGATTTTGTAAAACCGTTTTTGATTTCAAATTCCGAAGTATAATTTGATATTTTAGAAAGATATAAGTATATATTTGAAACAATTTAAAGTGAGACTGGTGTTCAGTCCTCGAGTTTCGAATTTGGTTTGGTATAACCCTATATATTGAAATTGATTTATTATTGATTTTCAACTCTTGAATTGAAAATGTGATTTCCCCTTATCATTTTGAAGGTTCGAACACTTCCAAGTCAAGGTCTAAAATTTTAAAACTATGAAATTTCGAAGAGTATAAAATGTTTGATAAAGAATATAAATTTAGTTTGAAATGTTTTGAAAAAAAATATATAGTTTTGAATAATAGTTTTCAGAAAGGTAAATTGAATATTTCAACTAGAAATAGATAGTTTAAAAGTTTTAAAGGGATAGTTATAAATTTGGAAACCATTTTGAGTATAAATTGATTTTGAGGAAATATTTGGGTTTTGAAATTGATTGGAATTAAACCAGTACTTATATGGTGAAATCATATATGATTTGGAAACTGAATGGATATTGAATGATTTGAAATTGAGAACCTTATATTATTAAGCACTTGATTTGGGAGTGGTCGAACTTATATAAATTGGATTTGTAAAAGTATGAAATTGATTTGAAGGTACTCAATTTGGAAAGCTATTTTATATAATCGAAGTCTATATAAGTATGATTTGATCTACTATTGATTTGGAAAGTATTCGATTTGGTAAAAAGGGAATCCGATATATAATGGACTTTATATAAGTATGATATCTGAAAGTGATTTGAAAAGGTACTATATGATATATATTTTCGAAGTAAAGATATGGAAAGTGCCTTCTGCTTGATATCCGCTTTGTGGCCACATCGTGGATTCATTCTATCGATATTATTCTCTCTGATTTTTGGTTTTCCGGATGTAATACTCGAGTGTTCCCACCGTGGCGTAACCCATGGTTTCTTTTTTTTCTCTCGTGAATGCATAGCGCAATTGCCTGGCTGAGTCTTGCCTAGGGGTATGGATTGTTTCCTGGGGGATCCAGGCGTAACCATTGTGTATCCTGCAATCTGTGTAGGTCGCGAATAGTAGCGCAAGTGCCTGGGTGAGTCTTGCCTAGGGGTACGGATTGTTTCTTAGGGGATCCAGGCGTAACCATTGTGTATCCTGCACTATACTAGTCATCATGGCGTAACTCGTAGGGCTGAGAAAGCTTACGGATATGGATTGTTTCCTGGGGGACCCAGGCGTAACCATTGTGTATCTGCAAACCATGATCGGACAAAGGTTTTGGTTTGGTTGTTTGTTTGGATTGTACTTTCCATATCTGTTTTAAAAGGTTTTTCAAGTATTTTCACTGGGTGTTGAAATGGGTCTACTAAGTACTTGAAGAATTCTAGCTTTGCGCCTGATCAACGCATAGTCAGAGTCTGCAAGAACGAGGATAAACTTGTTGAAACATCGAGTTATAAAAGTACTTGTGGAAAAAAAAATTGTTTTGATATAAAAGTATATTAGTATAAAGGTAATTTATTATAAAAGTATTTCCAACAAGAAAACTCCGTATCAGTTTTGAAATTTAAAATTCTTATGGTTTGAAATAAATTATTCGTGCCCGATTCTATTCTTTTGAATCTACTTTATCTACTCAGCTTTATCTGGTCACCTATATTCCGTCTTCCCCGAATCTACCTTCCTTCCCTTGTGAATATATCCTTTAAAACAGTGTTTAATAGAAAATTTTAGGGTTATAAATATTTTTGAAGTTATTAATTAAATAAAGCAAAAAAAAATTATGAATTTTGGATTTAATATTTTCAATAGTCTTTGTAAATATGAGTTATAATGTAAATAATCGTTTTCAAAGGAGTTTGAAACGTATTAAATATTAAGGAAAATTAAATTTCAAATGAAATCTTCAAATAGATATTTCCAATTAAATTTGTGTAGTTTAAAATTAATTGTTTATCTTGTCTTTCAATCTATATTCTTTCTGGTTGTTTTATTCTCCTACCTCCTTCCTTTTCGGGGACGAAAAGTTTTGAGTGGGGGAGAGTGTAACGACCCATAAAATTTTAATGATTTTTAATTGGTTTTATAACGTATTTAATTTGATTTTTGAGAAAGTTTAATGATAATAATTTTGAAATAAAAAATTCAATAATTGGATTACGTCCAATTTGGTGATAACAGTCCATTGTAACGGGATCACTTTTTAACTTTTCAGTTTCCCTCGATTTCAAACTTTGAAGCGCGCTGCCCAAACCAAGCATTTATTGCCTTTCCAGCTGTTGCATCTATTTTTGCTATTTCTTAGGCGTGATTTTTTCCATCAGTAACACGTTGTAGCATAGTTTGATTCTTTATCTCTGTAGATATATATATATATATATATATATATATATATATATATATATATATTTCGAGTACTGTCGCACCCATCTCCTCTAATCTTGCCTATTTTCTTTTCCCCTAATAAATTGCTTTAAAAATCTCAGCTGAATTAATGCGAGACTAGCTTTTAAAGATGAAAATTTTATATGTTTCTTTAACGTTCCTTCATACTTAATTTATTTAAAAAATTTATTCAATGCTCTGTCAACCAGTTTCAGAATTTGCATACAGTAACTTTGCGTAAATTCGTCTATTTCGCTCATCAACCTGCTCGAATTGATGCCTTCCGTCCTTAACATGCTTGGCCTAGATTTGGCTTATATTTGATTTTCAATTCAATACTCTATCTCTTGCTTTCTTTTTCCAGAAGACAATATTTTATAAAAACCCAAGCGACCCTGAATAACTTTACCCTTCCCACTACCCATAATGATTCCTATACGTTTCTTCTGCTCTTTCTTTTTATTTTATTTTATTTTATTTCTGTTTTTAACTCTTGGAAGAATCACGTCATCAAGCTAGTAACGTGCGGCCCTTCCTTTGCTTTCATACGGCCTATAATATTATAAAAACCACTAGTATTTAGATCTGTCACTGGTATTTCCTACTTCCAAATCCCACCCTCTCTTTCTCTCCTCTGCAAAATTTTCTTCCTCTTTTTTTTTCATGTAGCTGCTCCTCTTCAAGGCCAAAACCGCATACCCCCTCACCTTTTCAGCCCCTCACATATCACCACTCAGCCTACCACCTCGTCACCACAGCAGTCCAAGGCCGAGCACCGTTCTCCTTCCCTTTCCACTTCCCCACGTGGCCTCTGCTCCTCCTCCACCATCAGCCTGCGACAGCTCCTCTTCCCGTTCGATCCACACCCTCACAAACTAAACCGACCACCCTCTCCCTCGTCGACCAAGCCCATTAGCACCGCCTCCTCCTTGATCCATAAACCAAACCCAAGCACCAGTTCCTTCTCTTCATCAGCTTGTGCATCTCCACCACCCACTGCCTTCAACCGATCAGCCAGCGTGCAACTACCTCTCTCGAAGCCATCACCGAACCCTGATATCCCGGCCTCCTGCGCAAACGCACCACCTCCCAAATCTCTGCTCTCCGTTTTGGACGTGTGCCTTCCTCAGTCAAGTGATCGGCCACTGCCCTCCACTACAGCCTGCCTCTCGACCCGAGCATTTCATTCCAAAGCTCAACCTGTCGCTCGCTTAATCTTCCTGGCTTGTACCTCCACTTGTTAGATAAGGTACTGTGTATATTATTGTTATTATGTATTGTTATGGTTAGTTTATATAAGATATATATACATATATTCGTTCGTATATACAGAGTATTTTATATGTAAGTTTTCATATATTGTTATATATATTTTATGTTAATCTATTTACTTAAGTTATACGGTGTCTCGAAACAGTTTTATATTAACGTATACAATGTTATATATAAATATACATATGATATTCAAGCTATATTACTTTCTAGTAGAGTGTCTTCAGTTTGTATAAATTATATTATTTTATAAAAGATATTTGTTATTTGATTAATACTATGCTGATTATTTGAAAGTATGAAGGTATAGGTATATTATTACATGTTACAGTAAGGTAGTACATTTGAGTTTATTATATATTATGGTTGCTTTTCTATACATATTTTGGGAATGAATGTTTTCAGGGATATATGACTTTAAAGGTACTTTCCTGTTGTAGTTTATAATGAGATTTTTGTATTTAAAATAGAGTATATACGTAGTGTACGTAGGCTTAAAGTATTATGTATATGATATTGGAATTTGTGATATATAATTTTTTTTACATTGATGTAAGCTGTTGCGTGAGTTATTAGGTTTTTTTTATTTATTTATTTTAATAAGTATCAATTTTAAGGTAAATCGATAGGTAAGTTATGTGTATATCTCATTTGAAAAGTTCGAAGATAGTACAATTGGGTTTTATTTAAATATTGAATTTATAATGATATATGAAAACTTTTGTATTATATAATGATTTTTAAATGAGATGAGTATAAGTGTACATGTGATATATTTATATATAGGTCATCCAATATATATAATTTATACGTATAGGACTTTATTTTATAGAAGTTAAATAAAATATTGAATCTATATAGTTAAGTGTGTATATATAGATTTTGGAAGTTATGTGTTTATTTTAAATTATAAGTTGTATATGATTTATATATGGTATATATAGTTATATATATGTTCATTTATACCATCGACCTTCGTCAATCCGGTTTTGATTTGTTTTCGTCTATTCTTATTTTCAGCTTTGTCTGTCCAATTCGTGCCAAATCCGTTTCGCTTTGGAATTCGTGCTTGGGTTTCGTAACTTAGCTTCGTTGTCTATCTCTAGCCTCGAAAGGTGAGCAATCACTCACGATTAACGTTCTTTTATTTATTAAATTCCATTTCAATTGAAACGACAATTGAAATACGAGGCTGTAGTTATTTAAATTGTTATATATACTATTATCTATAACTGTTCACTTATGGGATATGACACCATATCTTGTTGTTTATATTTATTTTGATGATGTATGCACGTTGTTATTATTATTTTCATATCTGTTATCACTCTGAAAGTTCCTTGTTAGTATAGAAATCATTATGGGTTGAAATGATACATACCCGAACGGACTTTAGAATAGGAGAAAATCGTTATGGGTTGAAATGATAAACCCAAGCGATTTTCATTTAATTGAATTTGGAATTACGGGTTGAAATGATATACACCCGTATATATTTAGTGTGCGGATTGAAATGATAAATATCCGTAGCACTTGACTATATGATAGGAAATATATACAGACGCCGTTGGTCTATATAAATATTTTGGAAAGCAATATATGGGTTTTGATGGAAATTTTATATATAGATTTAATAAAAATATCTAATTAAATTAAGATTGATTTAATATTTATAATATGGTTAAGTATTTACGTAAATCTATATTTCAAATAAATTTTCTGGTGATAAACTGAATAATTAAGATTGGGAGGTGAATTTGGGTTTAATTGGAATGGTAATTGAGAAATATTTATTTAATTAAATAAATTTGAAATTTATTGAATACGAAAATTTTGAAGGTATGATTTTGAAACTGGATCTTTGATTTAAGTGATTTAATGACTATTTCACGTTTAAATAAAATAAAGAAAATTCTGAGTAGAATGAAATTTCAGGGTACTTAAATGATATTGAATCTAAGGGGGAAATATTTCAAGGCTAAATAATAATTTGGTTAAATCAAGATCTTATGTAACTGTTAAATTGTACTTTGAAATGTTTAATATTTAAAGTTTTGAAATATTGAATTTGAGATCAATAAAATTAAGTGGTTATTTTAGAAATTGAGTTGAATTTAAATTGATAAATTGAGGTTGAATTTAATTAAAATGGGAATGTCGGGTTGATGACTTTGTTAAGTTGAGGGGATTGAAATACTTTACTGTATAAATTATTTAATCTATATAAATACTATCTTGGGAAATATAGAGATATTTGAAATGAAAATGATTAGTTTTGAAGTATAAATGACCACGGTGTTATAGTGTATATTTCTACCTTGTAGATAGTTCTATGGACCCTTAGAGGATGGTTATCCCAAACATCCTTTAAGTTATTTGTATTTCAGTTGATATTTCACTTGAGTTGGATTTATTGATATAAGAATGTTAATCCTGACTCGAGTGTTTTGTGTTTTGCTTTACGCTCGGGTTAGACTGAGTGATACAGCATTTGAGACTCATCTTCGAAGTTGGAGTCTTGCTTGCAGCTATCTATCCTTTCAGTCATCCTGTTGATTTGTTCAGAGAAGTCATCTGCGCATACTGGAGACTTCACTACATCTAAGATATTTAGTTGTATTTTATTTCTAACTCCAATGTATGTAGTAGCTTCATGAACTTCTATTCTTTATCTATTCCGCTGCATTATATTACTCTGTGTCCGTGATCTGTGATGATTTATTTACTATATATGTTAAGTTTTGCCAAATTTAAATTAACAACGCGGTATTTTGAATTTATTCAAGTCGGACATGTATGGTTTTATCGTCGATTTGAATGGTCCAAAATAGCGGGTCGTTACAGTTGGTATCAGAGCTTTGGCTCTAGGCAAAACTTAGCATATATGGTAAATTTATTTACAGAATCACTTTCGCTCGAGTTGAATCTCTTCCTTTTAACTCAATTTCCTTTGAATTTTGGAATGTCCCTCGGTTTCGAAATTCATTCTGTCTCTCCCTATTTATATTCGTTTGATTCCAGAGTATCAAATAACTCCACTGAATGATTTGTAAAGGGGGTGAAAACTCCTTTTCAATTGGCATTGACTCACCAAAGATTTTTGTATCCTCGGTTTACGATGCTGCTATATCTTGTTATGCCGAATTCTATATCTCTTGCGATCGAATGTCGAGTTGTCTCAGAATTCAGCACCGATCTAATTTTAGAATCACGGTTGACCGGTAAAGGTCGCCCGCGATTTATAGAAATATATCCATCTTCTATTTTGTAATTTAATTATCGCATCTTCGATCGAGTCTATCTTCGAATCAAAATTCTATTGATTTGAGTTCCTCTAATTCAAATCTCTATCTTTGTTTAAAATCCATTCTTAAAATTATCCTCTGAAAATCGGGTATGTTTGCATTTTTGAAATTGTTTTATATATCGAAATTATTATTTTGATAACTATGATTTTATTCTATATATAAAAGTGAAATTTTTTTTGATAAGGATTATATACCTATATATAAAACAAATAAGAAATGTTATTCTATATATATAAAAGTTTTGAAAGGATTTGAAAATTTGAAAACTTGTAAGAAATTGATTTATATAAAAATGATTTACAACTGAAGGGTTAAATTTGAAATTCGAGAATTGAATTCCGGTATTTTGAAATTTGATTTAAGATTTTGGAAAATATATAAAAATAATACGATTTAAAAGTATTTTTCCAAATAAGAAATGTTTCAAATGAGTTCAAACGAGTTCCAATAATTTGGAAGAAATTTCAAAGAAGTTTTCAAGAAAATAGAATTCTAGAACTCACGTATGTCGCTGGAAAATAATTTCGGTGATGAGTGCACGCATCATCGACATTGATTTTCGAGTTTCAGAGTGGGGGAGAGGCCACTTTAATAGCTTCGCTATGCAAGTGATTTTGTAAAACCGTTTTTGATTTCAAATTCCGAAGTATAATTTGATATTTTAGAAAGATATAAGTATATATTTGAAACAATTTAAAGTGAGACTGGTGTTCAGTCCTCGAGTTTCGAATTTGGTTTGGTATAACCCTATATATTGAAATTGATTTATTATTGATTTTCAACTCTTGAATTGAAAATGTGATTTCCCCTTATCATTTTGAAGGTTCGAACACTTCCAAGTCAAGGTCTAAAATTTTAAAACTAAGAAATTTCGAAGAGTATAAAATGTTTGATAAAGAATATAAATTTAGTTTGAAATGTTTTGAAAAAAAATATATAGTTTTGAATAATAGTTTTCAGAAAGGTAAATTGAATATTTCAACTAGAAATAGATAGTTTAAAAGTTTTAAAGGGATAGTTATAAATTTGGAAACCATTTTGAGTATAAATTGATTTTGAGGAAATATTTGGGTTTTGAAATTGATTGGAATTAAACCAGTACTTATATGGTGAAATCATATATGATTTGGAAACTGAATGGATATTGAATGATTTGAAATTGAGAACCTTATATTATTAAGCACTTGATTTGGGAGTGGTCGAACTTATATAAATTGGATTTGTAAAAGTATGAAATTGATTTGAAGGTACTCAATTTGGAAAGCTATTTTATATAATCGAAGTCTATATAAGTATGATTTGATCTACTATTGATTTGGAAAGTATTCGATTTGGTAAAAAGGGAATCCGATATATAATGGACTTTATATAAGTATGATATCTGAAAGTGATTTGAAAAGGTACTATATGATATATATTTTCGAAGTAAAGATATGGAAAGTGCCTTCTGCTTGATATCCGCTTTGCGGCCACATCGTGGATTCATTCTATCGATATTATTCTCTCTGATTTTTGGTTTTCCGGATGTAATACTCGAGTGTTCCCACCGTGGCGTAACCCATGGTTTCTTTTTTTTTTCTCTCGTGAATGCATAGCGCAATTGCCTGGCTGAGTCTTGCCTAGGGGTACGGATTGTTTCCTGGGGGATCCAGGCGTAACCATTGTGTATCCTGCAATCTGTGTAGGTCGCGAATAGTAGCGCAAGTGCCTGGGTGAGTCTTGCCTAGGGGTACGGATTGTTTCTTGGGGGATCCAGGCGTAACCATTGTGTATCCTGCACTATACTAGTCATCATGGCGTAACTCGCAGGGCTGAGAAAGCTTACGGATATGGATTGTTTCCTGGGGGACCCAGGCGTAACCATTGTGTATCTGCAAACCATGATCGGACAAAGGTTTTGGTTTGGTTGTTTGTTTGGATTGTACTTTCCATATCTGTTTTAAAAGGTTTTTCAAGTATTTTCACTGGGTGTTGAAATGGGTCTACTAAGTACTTGAAGAATTCTATCTTTGCGCCCGATCAACGCATAGTCAGAGTCTGCAAGAACGAGGATAAACTTGTTGAAACATCGAGTTATAAAAGTACTTGTGGAAAAAAAAATTGTTTTGATATAAAAGTATATTAGTATAAAGGTAATTTATTATAAAAGTATTTCCAACAAGAAAACTCCGTATCAGTTTTGAAATTTAAAATTCTTATGGTTTGAAATAAATTATTCGTGCCCGATTCTATTCTTTTGAATCTACTTTATCTACTCAGCTTTATCTGGTCACCTATATTCCGTCTTCCCCGAATCTACCTTCCTTCCCTTGTGAATATATCCTTTAAAACAGTGTTTAATAGAAAATTTTAGGGTTATAAATATTTTTGAAGTTATTAATTAAATAAAGCAAAAAAAAAATTATGAATTTTGGATTTAATATTTTCAATAGTCTTTGTAAATATAAGTTATAATGTAAATAATCGTTTTCAAAGGAGTTTGAAAGGTATTAAATATTAAGGAAAATTAAATTTCAAATGAAATCTTCAAATAGATATTTCCAATTAAATTTGTGTAGTTTAAAATTAATTGTTTATCTTGTCTTTCAATCTATATTCTTTCTGGTTGTTTTATTCTCCTACCTCCTTCCTTTTCGGGGACGAAAAGTTTTGAGTGGGGGAGAGTGTAACGACCCATAAAATTTTAATGATTTTTAATTGGTTTTATAACGTATTTAATTTGATTTTTGAGAAATTTTAATGGTTTCATTAATGGAAATTCTTTGATGTAGTGAGTAATAGGCTCTGGTTGTTCACCGTTCAAGAATTTTTGTTTAGGCAGTTCATATCATCCATACATAGTGTTTTGATCTAAGATAGCTCCGCTCTTGCAATTGGGTCGTTGCGATTACGGGTTGGATGTCTAATTGTCCAGGCGGTAATGATAGCATCTTGTACCTGAACCGGTGGCTCACTTTTTCTTAATAATTTTGAAATAAAAAATTTAATAATTGGATTACGTCCAATTTGGTGATAACAGTCCATTGTAACGGGATCACTTTTTAACTTTTCAGTTTCCCTCGGTTTCAAACTTTGAAGCGCGCTGCCCAAACCAAGCATTTATTGCCTTTCCAGCTGTTGCATCTATTTTTGCTATTTCTTAGGCATGATTTTTTCCATCAGTAACACGTTGTAGCATAGTTTGATTCTTTATCTCTGTAGATATATATATATATATATATATATATATATATTTCGAGTACTGTCGCACCCATCTCCTCTAATCTTGCCTATTTTCTTTTCCCCTAATAAATTGCTTTAAAAATCTCAGCTGAATTAATGCGAGACTAGCGTTGAAAGATGAAAATTTTATACGTTTCTTTAACGTTCCTTCATACTTAATTTATTTAAAAATTTTATTCAATGCTCTGTCAACCAGTTTCAGAATTTGCATACAGTAACTTTGCGTAAATTCGTCTATTTCGCTCATCAAACTGCTCGAATTGATGCCTTCCGTCCTTAACATGGTTGGCCTAGATTTGGCTTATATTTGATTTTCAATTCAATACTCTGTCTCTTGCTTTCTTTTTCCAGAAGACAATATTTTATAAAAACCCAAGAGACCCTGAATAACTTTACCCTTCCCACTACCCATAATGATTCCTATACGTTTCTTCTGCTCTTTCTTTTTATTTTATTTTATTTTATTTCTGTTTTTAACTCTTGGAAGAATCACGTCATCAAGCTAGTAACGTGCGGCCCTTCCTTTGCTTTCATACGGCCTATAATATTATAAAAACCACTAGTATTTAGATCTGTCACTGGTATTTCCTACTTCCAAATCCCACCCTCTCTTTCTCTCCTCTGCAAAATTTTCTTCCTCTTTTTTTTTCATGTAGCTGCTCCTCTTCAAGGCCAAATCCGCATACCCCCTCACCTTTTCAGCCCCTCACATATCACCACTCAGCCTACCACCTCGTCACCACAGCAGTCCAAGGCCGAGCACCATTCTCCTTCCCTTTCCACTTCCCCACGTGGCCTCTGCTCCTCCTCCACCATCAGCCTGCGACAGCTCCTCTTCCCGTTCGATCCACACCCTCACAAACTAAACCGACCACCCTCTCCCTCATCGACCAAGCCCATTAGCACCGCCTCCTCCTTGATCAATAAACCAAACCCAAGCACCAGTTCCTTCTCTTCATCATCTTGTGCATCTCCACCACCCACTGCCTTCAACCGATCAGCCAGCGTGCAACTACCTCTCTCGAAGCCATCACCGAACCCTGATATCCCAGCCTCCTGCGCAAACGCACCACCTCCCAAATCTCTGCTCTCCGTTTTGGACGCGTGCCTTCCTCAGTCACGTGATCGGCCACTGCCCTCCACTACAGCCTGCCTCTCGACCCGAGCATTTCCTTCCAAAGCTTAACCTGTCGCTCGCTTAATCTTCCTGGCTTGTACCTCCACTTGTTAGATAAGGTACTGTGTATATTATTGTTATTATGTATTGTTATGGTTAGTTTATATAAGATATATACACATATATTCGTTCGTATATACAGAGTATTTTATATGTAAGTTTTCATATATTGTTATATATATTTTATGTTAATCTATTTACTTAAGTTATACGGTGTCTCGAAACAGTTTTATATTAACGTATACAATGTTATATATAAATATACATATGATATTCAAGCTATATTATTTTCTAGTAGAGTGTCTTCAGTTTGTATAAATTATATTATTTTATAAAAGATATTTGTTATTTGATTTATACTATGCTGATTATTTGAAAGTATGAAGGTATAGGTATATTATTACATGTTACAGTAAGGTAGTACATTTGAGTTTATTATATATTATGGTTGCTTTTCTATACATATTTTGGGAATGAATGTTTTCAGGGATATATGACTTTAAAGGTACTTTCCTGTTGCAGTTTATAATGAGATTTTTGTATTTAAAATAGAGTATATACGTAGTGTACATAGACTTAAAGTATTATGTATATGATATTGGAATTTGTGATATATAATTTTTTTTTTCATTGATGTAAGCTGTTGCGTGAGTTATTAGGTTTTTATTTATTTATTTATTTTAATAAGTATCAATTTTAAGGTAAATCGATAGGTAAGTTATGTGTATATCTCATTTGAAAAGTTCGAAGATAGTACATATTGGGTTTTATTTAAATATTGAATTTATAATGATATATGAAAACTCTTGTATTATATAATGATTTTTAAACGAGATGAGTATAAGTGTACATGTGATATATTTATATATAGGTCATCCAATATATATAATTTATACGTATAGGACTTTATTTTATAGAAGTTAAATAAAATATTGAATCTATATAGTTAAGTGTGTATATATAGATTTTGGAAGTTATCTGTTTATTTTAAATTATAAGTTGTATATGATTTATATATGGTATATATAGTTATATATATGTTCATTTATACCATCGACTTCGTCAATCCGGTTTTGATTTGTTTTCGTCTATTCTTATTTTCAGCTTTGTCTGTCCAATTCGTGCCAAATCCGTTTCGCTTTGGAATTCGTGCTTGGGTTTCGTAACTTAGCTTCGTTGTCTATCTCTAGCCTCGAAAGGTGAGCAATCACTCACGATTAACGTTCTTTTATTTATTAAATTCCATTTCAATTGAAACGACAATTGAAATACGAGGCTGTAGTTATTTAAATTGTTATATATACTATTATCTATAACTGTTCACTTATGGGATATGACACCATATCTTATTGTTTATATTTATTTTGATGATGTATGCACGTTGTTATTATTATTTTCATATCTGTTATCACTCTGAAAGTTCCTTGTTAGTATAGAAATCATTATGGGTTGAAATGATACATACCCGAACGGACTTTAGAATAGGAGAAAATCGTTATGGGTTGAAATGATAAACCCAAGCGATTTTCATTTAATTGAATTTGGAATTACGGGTTGAAATGATATACGCCCGTATATATTTAGTGTGCGGATTGAAATGATAAATATCCGTAGCACTTGACTATATGATAGGAAATATATACAGACGCCGTTGGTCTATATAAATATTTTGGAAAGCAATATATGGGTTTTGATGGAAATTTTATATATAAATTTAATAAAAATATCTAATTAAATTAAGATTGATTTAATATTTATAATATGGTTAAGTATTTACGTAAATCTATATTTCAAATAAATTTTCTGGTGATAAACTGAATAATTAAGATTGGGAGGTGAATTTGGGTTTAATTGGAATGGTAATTGAGAAATATTTATTTAATTAAATAAATTTGAAATTTATTGAATACGAAAATTTTGAAGGTATGATTTTGTAACTGGATCTTTGATTTAAGTGATTTAATGACTATTTCACGTTTAAATAAAATACAGAAAATTCTGAGTAGAATGAAATTTCAGGGTACTTAAATGATATTGAATCTAAGGGGGAAATATTTCAAGGCTAAATAATAATTTGGCTAAATCAAGATCTTATGTAACTGTTAAATTGTACTTTGAAATGTTTAATATTTAAAGTTTTGAAATATTGAAATATTTGAGATCAATAAAATTAAGTGGTTATTTTAGAAATTGAGTTGAATTTAAATTGATAAATTGAGGTTGAATTTAATTAAAATGGGAATGTCGGGTTGATGACTTTGTTAAGTTGAGGGGATTGAAATACTTTACTGTATAAATTATTTAATCTATATAAATACTATCTTGGGAAATATAGAGATATTTGAAATGAAAATGATTAGTTTTGAAGTATAAATGACCACGGTGTTATAGTGTATATTTCTACCTTGTAGATAGTTCTATGGACCCTTAGAGGATGGTTATCCCAAACATCCTTTAAGTTATTTGTATTTCAGTTGATATTTCACTTGAGTTGGATTTATTGATATAAGAATGTTAATCCTGACTCGAGTGTTTTGTGTTTTGCTTTACGCTCGGGTCAGACTGAGTGATACAGCATTTGAGACTCATCTTCGAAGTTGGAGTCTTGCTTGCAGCTATCTATCCTTTCAGTCATCCTGTTGATTTGTTCAGAGAAGTCATCTACGCATACTGGAGACTTCACTACATCTAAGATATTCAGTTGTATTTTATTTCTAACTCCAATGTATGTAGTAGCTTCATGAACTTCTATTCTTTATCTATTCCGCTGCATTATATTACTCTGTGTCTGTGATGATTTATTTACTATATATGTTAAGTTTTGCCAAATTTAAATTAACAATGCGGTATTTTGAATTTATTCAAGTCGGACATGTATGGTTTTATCGTCGATTTGAATGGTCCAAAATAGCGGGTCGTTACAGTGATTGTTATGGAAAATCATGGTTTTTGGAATTTGATTGGAGATTTTTAGTTAAAAAATTAGTGAGAAAGAGGGGGATGAACGGATTTTGGAAAATGGTCAAATTCCGACGAACCACCAAATGGCATGGGTCGAGATCTGGCATAGAGGTGGATTGGTGGTCAAGAAGTTAGCGAAAAATGGAGCTGTATTTTATTGGTCGGTGTGGTGGTCGGTCGGAGGTGAAGTAGGGTTAGGTAATGGTTTTGGTCATGCTCATTTCTTTGAGGAATATGACACCCCACCTCAAGACCCACATTAACAAAGAGTATTTCTGGGTAATACTCTTTGTTAATGTGGGTTTTAGGATGGGGAGTCACATCTTGAAACGTTCAAACAGACAAGTCGGGAATTAATCGATAAGATAAACGCATGTGTCCCATACCACGTGATTTACCAAGCCGTTTAATTCTCCTTCTCGTTCGCTCGAATAGTGCAAAAACGGGTATTTTATATATAAAATAATTTATTTGAGAAAAAAATCTTTTAATACCAATTTTCAAAGCCATGGTGGCGACGTGGAGCACTCGGAGACATGCGATCAGGGGGAAAAGAAGAAGGAGGTCAAGGCAATGGTGTCGATGTATTCTGGTGGTGGCCGGTGGTACGAGGTTGTGGGACGAGGCGCTGTGGTGGAGGCAGTGTCTTTCTAGGCCTAGGTAAAGTTTGAATTTTCGAACTAGTGATTGACTGTGAATTTTGGGTGGGCCATAGGGTGGCGAAAGTCGGAGGTGACCTGAAGAGATGGTCGACGACGAGCGACGTTGGCCAGAGGCCGTGTGCAGGTGCACACCTTCGTTCGTTTATCTCGTGCATGCAAAAGAACTTGAGGGAAGAAGAAGGAGCGGTGAAAGGAAAAGAGAATGAAAAAAAAGAGGTGGAGCCTGTATTGTTTTGGGCCGAACGGGTCGGTCGTTTCTTTTTAAAAAAAATTAAAAATTATTATTTTCCTTTAAAAATCTAAATGCACTCAATATGAGGCTTGTGTAAATCAATACTATCATTAGTTTGAAGCCTTATTAATTTTAGTTAAGTTTTGGTAATGTAAAATTAAAATTAATTTTAATAATTAAAGTTCGATAAGAATAATAGATACTTGCTTGATATGATTGTGTTTTTTATTGGAACACTTTTAGACTTAAGTTCAATAAGGATAATAGATACTTGCTTGATACCTTATTCACTATAACTTGTTAATACATTTGGTTTGAAAGAAATCAAAGAACCTTTAATAATAACATTAATCACTTCAATAAATTGATTTTTTTTAATTTCATCCTTTTGCTTTAATTGGGTCTAATTCCAAATATAAATTAGCCAAAATCAATTATTTTAAGGATTTTTTTTGCAAGGTTAGTACTGATATTATTTTATTCAAACAAAACAATACTAATTTTAACACTAGTAATAATAGTATTAATATCTTTTCAAATTTAAATGATGACCCCTCGATGTATCATAATTTGCTTTTAATTGAAGGCTCGTAATGATAATTTTAGAACTGTATTGGTTTTTAGTTTAGATTTTATTATTCTTGTATATAGTTCATTTATTATATTCAATATGGACCATTTTACTCTTTCTTTTTGATCTGTTAGTTTTGTATTAGTCTATCTTTGCTTTATTTTATTAAATTAGTTTTTATATACACATATATGTATATAAATTTTATTTATATACATATATGTGATTTATTCTAACTTCTGCCCTAGTTTTGTTTCAGGCTTGAGATAGACAGGATGTTAGTGTCCCTTCACAGGTGCGCACGATAGCCACTTCCAGGATTGCTGATTGCGTCAGGTGCTACTCTCAATCATTCTGTGTATTCAGAGTGTAGTTTCGATGGATCGTCTCCTTCTCCAGATTTGTCTATTCCTATTGAGACGGCTTCATAGTGCTTCCTTATAGATGTTGTTGGCTTTCTGTATCTCGGGCCTTTGATTCCATTCTGTTTTTCTAGGTACTTCCAACATCCTAATATCGGACGATGGCCGTGCCGGAGCTTGGTATTGGTGTGAAATGGGCGGTGGCTTTGTAGGAGCTCATTATAGGGGTACCTGTTTTTTGTCGTTATTGCTTGTATATAGATTTGTCACCTGTCAGGCATGTTGACAGCACCTCATTATGTATTATATATATAGTTTCATGTGTGCTCTCCTTTTTTACTAGAGGATCACACATTTTTCTCAAAAAAAATTAATAATTAAAGTTAATAAATAATTTAAATCCTAAATTGATAAAATCTTAAGTTAGTTAATAAAGTTAGTATTAGATGGTTTGTTAAGTTTTAATTAGAATTAATAATAAATGTGTTTTTATAATTGATTTTAAATTATAAGAAATTGGTCAGATATATAATTAGATTCAGTTAATTAAAATTAACAAAATGCTGATTTGTTAATCGTTTAAAGATTTGCAATAAAATCGTTATAATAGTTTAACGATATGTGATTTGGCTTGATTAATTACTATTGAATGTTTATTCCAAGTTGTTCTATGCCTGTGACATAAAGTAGCCTATTGAATTGAATGGTTGAAATAAAACGTCAACAAATTTTATTGGAAATAGACATATGTAATAAAATTTCCATTGTAGTTGTGCCACCCTGAATTTGAATTGTTTGTTAAAACAACTTGTCATTTGAAAAATCTGTCATTTGGATTCGATGAGACCGGGATCAGATATCTGTATTATTCAAAAAACACATCGATCCAAAATAAACGATCGAGTTGGGAAGATTCCAAGGAAAGATCCAAAATGAAGATTTTAGAGTGTAAGGGCTATTTGTCACTAACTCTGAGGGTGATTCCAATATGAGTGTAGTGGAAATGGTGCCTTTGATTCCGTTAAAACCCCGAACGGACTTGTGTGGATGAATGCTATCAGAACATCATTATTGGAGGACGATGAGCATTCCAAATAAATGTGTTCTTGAAAGGTAATCGTAGTCTCTAGCTCCATCAAACGGGAATGACTAAAACATGGAAGATGTAGCAAGGCTAAGTGGGTCGCACCCAAGTAGATAAGGTTATGCCTATCTAGAGTCCATTTTTACTTAGTATGTTTGGTGCGGTTGCTGATCCCAACCATGGGGTAATCTTACTCCACCTATCCAGGTTAGGGGTAGTCCGGTCTTGTGTCGTAGAGGGTCCCGACGTGGTCCTCGGTGTTATTTTTCTAGAGATGCACCGTGGCGGGCGGTACCCCAATGGCCTAGTCATTGTATTGAACTCATTTTCCAATAAGCGCCTTCGATCTTAGTTGTATACCTATAATGCTGGAATTTAATTAATGTAACAATTTTAGCTATGTGAATATTTGAAAACCCTAGTCTTTATTACAATATCACTGGATTTTCCTATCAAGTGTTTTGGTTATCGTAAGGGAAAAAACCGTCCATGTTTATGTGCGGCGAGATCTTACAAAATACCCTTTCTTTCAAATGGTTTTCAATTTAAAATAATTTGACCATTTACTCACACCAGACCTATGTTTGACACAGAGTTTATTTTCTTTTTTTGCTAAACTCTTGGGTACTCAAATTTTTATGAGTAGCCAAGTGATTCCAGGTTTGCTCTCGACGTATTTTGGAGGAGGAGTTGGAGCAGGTGGCTTCAACATATCTAGCTATATCTATATTCCGTTGTATTGCTATCTTTTTCTGCTTTTTGGCTTGTAACAAATGGGTAGGTCGTTACGACTGTTTGAATATGATGCATGTACAATTATGACTCTGTTGAATTGTATTAGTGACTCTGTGATATATATGTTTTTTGTAATATATATTATCTGTTTCGCTATGAGATGTTGTGGTTTGTTTAGTTCTTTCTTTCTATCTATTATCTTTCCTACCATTTCTTTCTATATTACGACTCGTTTTTCGAAGTGAGAAGGGCAGGCCGTCACACTTTGAAATTACTCTTGTTATCTGGTTTTCCGTACTTTTCCCCATCATTATTTTATTTTCCTCTTTTTTTTCGATTACCAACTTTCACATCAACATTTCTAGAGCTTCCACTAGATTGCTTTACAGCAATATTACTTTGAATCAGCTTATTTGAACTTCCAGCATAGACGTTTGCGCTCGTCTTCCCAATGTAAATACTCACTGGCTTTCCTATAGAAAGCTTCCATTGTCGATGGTTGCTTCCTTTCTATTTAATCCCCAAAATTCGAGTCGGGATGAACTCCTCTATAAAGCGCCATTAACACCGTATCTTCCTTCGAATCCATTATTTCAGTTACAGCCGTGTGGAACCTATTTAAATAGTCCCTCAACGACTCTCCTTCAACTTCATAAACATTAGACAATGACGTCACGTGTTTCGAGTGTGAGGTGTGTAAACTGAATTGCTCCATGAATTTCTATAACAATTCAGCAAAGGATTATATGGACATCGGTGGAAGACGAGTAAACTATATCATAGCCACACCTTCTAACAAAATTGGGAAACAGTGGCACTTCATGGCATTCGAAGCCTCGGATGCATCCATGTCCCATTCGTATATTAATAAGTGTTGCCTAGAACCGTCGTTCCTCCGTACAACAACATTGTTGGCTTGTTGAATCTCCAGGGGTATCTCGTGTGAAGGATGTCCTTTGTGAACGGGTTTTGACTAGTATAAGTTCCCCAATCATCATTAGTTTTGGATCTATTTTCACTAAATAACGTCTTAACCATATCCTCCAAATAGTCCGAATCAACATGTTCGACTGAGCAGTGGTAATCGGGTCCTGCCCCAAGGGGCAAAAGCTCTCAGGAAGGTGCCGACACCTAGGCTCCCCAAACTCCGAGGGACCCATTCATCCAGCTTTCCCCCTCGTTTGATTCCCTGAGCTAAATCTTCTACAAAATTTTGGTTTTCCAGATTCAACGGCACATCCAGGGACGACATCCATGTCTCCTTCCAGAGGATGGCACCTGGCACACTATTTTGGTGGTCGGTACCTAGCCCCAAGTGGGGTTTGGTACCGATCCCTGAACTCAGACCTGGTGCTCATCCTTTTCCTTGTGGAGAAATTCCAACAGCGTACTAAGTTTTCTCTTGCCTTCCTTCCCTCCTCTTCGCTCGGATGAAGAAGATCTGATTCCGAGCTGAAATCCCTCCTACTCCGTCTGTGGCTATGTAACGACCCATAATTTCGCTACTTCGAAAACGAGAGATTTCGTTTATTTTAAATTTAAAAAGGTTTAAAACTTAAATAAATAAGTCATATATAATAGATAATAATAGAGAAATTACTTATTCTTGTAGTTGATAATGTATATTTGGATTTTACAACAAACCAACAAACGTTAAGTTTTGCTAAAAATAAATAAATGCTTAAATAAATAGGTTTAAATGTTTATTTAAAAAGATAAACATCAATGAAAACATCTAATAAAGATAATAAAAGTATACTAAAATACTTATAAGTATGTTAATAATCGTTTTACAAAAATAACCAGATTTTGTCGCATTTTATCAATTTTACGTACACCGTAAAATTAGAGATTTTGATATCATTTAAATATGATTTTAACCTATAAAGAGACATGTTTTAATTTATTTAAAGAAGTAAAAAGTTCATTTTTAAATTTGGTTTACATAAATAAATAGATTAACTAAAACGTCAAAACATGACCGTAAAACATTTTGTCAAAAAACGACGTTTTGTCGATTAAAAGTTGTCGCAACGTCGCCGCACCTTTATTTTCTTATATAGGAACATATATTCAAATAGTATAAGTATTAATTAATTTACTAATCAAGTTTACTTTTACTAAACAAGGTTAGAAACTTCTAGAAAACAATTAAGAAAAAGTAAGCACAAAAAGGCAAAAATGTCATTTCAAAGCAAAAAGTAAAACATCAAATCAAAGAAACATAATTATTACTTACTTTACATAATATCTAAGTGAAAATAACATAAAGTATTGAAATGTGATGTTAAGGGTTGAAAAAAAAATAAGATTACTTTATAAGTAAGTAAGGTTATTTTGGTAATTTGGTAAAGGGATATTTTGGTAATTTACCACTTCATTTCTTTTTCTATAAATACCTACCACTTCTTTCACAAATTTCACGCTATTTCATTCTTCTTCTTCTTCCTTTTCCAAAGCTTTTCTCTACCTTTTTAATGGCTTCTTCTTCTCTTCCAAAAGCTTACTAACTTTTTCAAAACCATACCAAATCAACTCCAAACACCACCAAACTTTGCCAAAAACCTTAGAATACCATTAGAACATGGTTTAGCATCTAAAAAGTGAAGAAACGAAGGAGAAAGGCAAGGATCAAGAGGAGGCCGAACTATTTGGAGGAAAGGAAGCAAGTTAGAAAGCTTTGGAGTGGGAAAAAGAGAAGGAAGTGCTGCCAGAATCAAAAGGAAAGTCTACGGAAAAGATTTGGTGAAGATAAGAGAATTTAAGAGAAGTGTTGTTGCATATGAATGTTGGTAGGAAGAATTGGTTAAGTTAAAAGGTGAGTACTCATATTTACTAATAAATCCATAAATTATTTCAAGTAAAATGATTTGAAAAGTTTAAATATGTTGTTTGAATGTTTGATAACTTGGATGCAAAATATGGTTGATTATATGTTTGTGATATGGATGATAACTTGGTTTGATAAGTGATAAGAGAAATGGTTAGTAAGCGTAGTTAATTAAATGAGAAGTACATTCATACAAATGTGTGTATGGAAGTAATTTAGCCTCTTAATGATTTTAAATAAGTTTAAATAGGGTTTAAAACAAATTTGAAGTGTTTCGGATAAGTTCCGAAGCAATTCATAAAATTGGTCAAAATCAAGCTTGTCGCGTAGCGGCAGTTCGTAAATTTCGACCCATAACTTCAAGTTGACGTAGAGAATGATTTATAAGTCGGATTTCTTCGAAATAAAAATTCTTTGTTCAAAAATAATTTTCTAAAAACATCGCGGTTTCGCAGTTCGGAATCCAAAACAGGATTTCTTTATAAATGATATTTTAAAAGATTAAAAATATGAAATACATTCAACAAATCTATTAAAATGGTTTGAAAGAGATTTCGAATGGAAAATATGAATTTTCAAATATTTAAAAGTTGTTTAAATCAAATAAGCTTATATAGCACTTTTATGCTGCGAATTCTATAACCTTTTGAATATGAGTTTAAACTTAACAATTATTTCCTAAATCTTTTGTGAATGGCTTTAAAGGAATAATTAAGTAATATAAAGATGATTTAGGAGTTTCAATGAGAGTTTGAATATATTGTTAAGATGAATTGTTTATACCACTTAAACAAAAAGTGAAGAATATTGAATGTAATAAGAAACTGAGTATGCGGAAATGACTAGTACATTTGTCCCGTCTGTGAGATCTAGGAAGGTAAACAAGGTGTTTAACTAAGGTTAGGGATGGAGCAACCAGTGCCATGAACTTACCTGGCCTATGTTTTCTCTTCTTAGGTGAGGGGTGGAACAGATCGAAAGGAAAGCCCGGATGCTCTAAAAGATCATATTTTTCCAAGATAAAAGAAAAGAGAACCCCTTCAAAATAATTTTTGAAATAAAATATATTGAAGACAAAGATCGTTAAAGATAAAGCTATTCATGATGTTGGATTACTTACCATTAGTCCCTGGAGGTGAAACTTGCCATTAGTCCTTGGAGGTGAAATTTACCATATTTAAAGTGGCAGTAGTACTATGTTATGAAAGTTTTCGATTTGTAAGAATATGATTTGTAGTTAAGAAGAAATCTTTGATTAAGATTTAATGAATGATTTGGGAATATTTTTCCTAAGTTAAAAGTTATAACTTGAATATAAAAAATCTTTGATTAAGATTAAATGAATGATTTGAGAATATTTTTCCTAAGTTAAAAGTTATAACTTGAATAAAAGAAATCTTTAATTAAGATTTAATGAATGATTTGGAAAGGTTTTCCTAAGAAAATGAGAAAATGATTTGGAATTATTACAGGATTTAAGAAATGTTTTAATAAATCAAATGATTGATAAATGAGGCTTAATGATTCCATATACATTTGAAAAGAAAATGGAATAAATTGAAAAGAATATATCTAAGAAAGATATTTGATTAAGATAAAAGATGAAGTAATTGATTGAAGATTGATATCCATGTATGAACTGAACATCTTTTAAAAGGATGATTGGTTTCGAAGGAACCGGAGTCGGATTTGGATGATTCCTATCCGAAAACCATTTCGAACCAATGTATACGTTCGAAAGTGAAGACATGTTGAAGATGATGATTATTGAAGACCGTGGATCTTTATAGCGTGAAGACTGCTTGTTGAACATGCTCTGGTTGGCCACCAATATAGAGTTATTTATAGCAGTGGTCTCCTCGTGATGGAGATTTTTTAGATTGCAAGGGCTTCTCGCCTAGTAATGGCCGAGGAAAGTGCCTTCGGTTTCGTTCGGTCCTAGAACGAACTTGTATGGACGAATGTCCGACATTGCATTTCTGAGACACAACGTTTGTCTTTTACAAATGTACATCAGTGGCGGCGGAGAAGGCAACTTCTCTTAGCTTAACACCCTCCATGAGATGTACGAGCTCAAGGGTTGTATTTTTGTGGGAGTCAAATAGTGATCAAAGGAATGGCAGTGTGGCATTCAAAGTGGAACGTGTTATGATCAAAGCGTGGTTTTGTATGAAAAGCGTGGCTTTGAAGAAATTAAGCGTAGCCTCGCGAGCCTCACACCCCGGTTATGATGGGATTCTATGTGGTCAGATGTATGCTCGCATTTCGGATAGTAGTGATTTGGGTTATTAGATGTTCTGAGCCCTAGGTACCAGATATGTCTGGGCCTCAAGGCATTTATTGCCCTATGTGGATAAAGTGGTTAGCTTGAGAAAAGCAGGGAACTACCGGTTATCATTTGTAGTGTAGCAAGTATAGTTTTCAAGTGACTAGTTTGAGAAAAGCGATTAAGGCACCGTGGGAACTATGTTTGTTATGCGTGGTTCGGATAAAAGGTCACTAGTTTCCTATCATGTTGGAAATCCAATCCCTACGAGATTTACGGTTTTGATTGCATTCCCATAATAGCTATAATGACTTGCAAACATTCAGCTACCCCTTTTGGTATTATATATTCCGTTCGGTATATTCCGTTGACCCAGTCCATATATATTCCATTAGACTTAGTCCAGATATTGATACCTTATTTGAATAAGTTTATTTGCAAATGTTTTCAAAAGAATGTCATTAAAAATAATATCAAGTGTATTTTGGTATGAAGTGTTTTGGTTATCATAAGGTAAAAACCCGTTTGTGTTTATGTGTGGGCGTGGTCATATGAGATACCCTTCTTTTCAATGGTTTTGATAACATAGTCATTTTAAAATTCGAGTATCTCACGCTAGTTTATCAAGCCTGATCCGGGTATGTCTAATACTCGGGTCAGAGTCGAGTAGTTTCAAGTTTAGTTGAAGACAGTTGGAGTTTCCAGAGGAGAGCTGGAGATCTTCATCATCGTATGGATGTATTCTATTATCCACTGTGGTTTGTTAGTTTTGTTTGTTGTTTGTCAGCATTTGTAAGGGCAGGTGTTATAACTGTCCAAGCTGAATTTAGGTTAGACTCTGATATTGTATTTAAAATTTCCCGCTGTAAAGATTATTATTGAAATAATATATGTTATTCCATATGTGTGAGATTCTGTTCTGTCTTTATTTTCTTTTCTACCCTTAATGATCCGCTTGTTCGTGCAATTTGAGTTGGACATGTGTGGTTTATTGTCGATTCAAAGGGTATGGAAAAACGGATTGTTACATTTGGTATCAGAGCTGAAAGTTAAGCGAGAATCTTGGCTTTGGTTGGGTAAAGACTCATCAGAGATAGGGTTAGTAATATCATAGGATGAGTAACTCATTAGAGATAAGGTTAGTAACACCCTAGAATGAGTTTGAGTGTATTGTATAGATGAGTGCGTATTTGTTATTTGATAAGAAAAATATTTTGTGTTGATTTATCGGTTGAGCGGTTTATAAGTTCTGGTCGATATGGGAAGTATAACTTTATCGATAGGTATTTCTAAACTCTTAACAAGGCATATCGACACACTATTTTGAAAATATTATATTTTGCATATAAAGGAATGTCTTTCAAAGGATATAAAATTTTGTGTGGTTAGGGAAATTTATAAGATACATTCCTTTAGGTAAGTCCCATGGATAAGGTCTTGATCCGTCTAGCGATGATTAAAATAATCTTCTAAGTATCAATCATATGTTGGCTTGGGAAAACGGTATTAAGCACTTGGTAAATTATTCTTCTTATCATTGGAAGATGAAGGCAAGTTAAAATTCAAACAAGTTGAATTAAGTATTTGGATAAAAAAATGAAATGGAAATGTTATAAACAATTCTAATCTTGAAATATCACTTAGGGGAAGAATGACTTATAATATGTCGAGTCATGAGTTTTGGATGACTCCAAAGCAAGCTCGAAGAGCAAGTGCACAAAAAGAAGCAGAAGAAAAAGCAAAACTAGGACCCTTTGCTGACATCGACTGTTATTATTGCGGTAAGAAAGGACATTATGCGGTTATGTATGAAACAAAGAGAAGTAAGAAGCAGAGGAGGGAAAATAAAAATTCTGATCGGGATGATATAGTCCGTTTCAAGTGTAAAGAGAAGGGTCATTTTCTACATAAATGTCCTAAAACCAAGAAGAAACCAAGAATTAAAAAGAAGAAAATGGGATGCTACCGATGCAAGAACCTAAGACATGAGGTCAAAGATTCCCCTCAACATACTTGTATTTGGTGCTTTCAAGGGAAACACTTAATGAAGGACTGTCCAAGAATGAAAGTGGTTAACTTAAGCCCCCAAGATAAAACACCGTCTACCTCAAAAGGAATTCAAGAATAGTACATAGTAGTCAAAGTATCTATATAATGGTAGTATGTGATAGGAAATATTTCCTAGGAAAGTTATATCTGAAACTTTGTAATGCCAGTTAAGGTTGGAAATGGATGTATGAATTTGATGTTAATTAATAAACTTCCTTTTGATTATCCTCTCGATGCACTTCTTCAATCTTATATCCGATCAATTCTAATAAGATATTTAGAAATAAAAAGTTCAAAGTAATATCGGAAAGAAATAGCTTTATAAAAAAAAAGTATTTAAAGTTTAGAAAAATTATTTAAAAATATATTATATGAAATAAAGAAAAGGACGAAACTATGGAAATTTTATCATAGTCTTTTGAAATAGTTTGAAGAAATAAAGGAAAGTTATTAAAACTTAACATAATTTTGGAAATGAAATCTATAATAAGATGTATTAACAAAGAAAAAAATAATAGAGAGCTTAAATAAAATTTTAAGGATATTTTCCAAATAAAAGATAATCTATTTCTTTAGAAAAGAAGATATAACTATTCTGCATAAATATTTGAAATTTTTTGAAATGGTTTCCTAAAAGATTTTTAAAGATAAATTATTCTTTTGAGTGAAAAAATGGTTTCTTCAGAATATTCTCCATTAATAAAAATATTTGGAAATAAATAATTAAAGGGATTTTATATAAAGAAGTACCTATATAAAATGTTTAAAATTAAGATAAAGTTTTTATGAAAAGTTTTGAAGTTAATAAATACATATGTTGCATGTAAATCATTTCATCACATAAATTTTGATCTAAGATTCGAGTTCGGAACTTTGAGGTGTTTACACCGATTCGAAAAAGGATTTATCACTCGATTCTTGATGGCGAACATTGATTAGGGTTTATGGTTGGGTACTTGAGTTTTCTATCATAGTTAAGAGCTATGCAAGGAAAACAAAGGTTTCTGAGCAAAGAGCCTGATTAAAGTCCGCACTAGAGAATCGGGGTATCGATACTAGTTCGGAAATTAGGTTGTGTATTCGTATATGAGATCGAATAAGATATTTCATATGGATAATTTATGTATATTATATGGAATTAAATTTAAAGATTAATGTTTTAGGCAAACTTTTGTTTGAGTAATTTCGAGGACGAAATTCTTTTAAGTAGAGGAGAATGTAACGACCCGTAATTTCGCTACTTCGAAGATGAGAGATTTTGTTTATTTTAAATTTAAAAAGGTTTAAAACTTAAATAAATAAGTCATATATAATAGTTGATAATAGAGAAATTATTTATTCTTGTAGTTGAAAATGTAAATTTGGATTTTACAACAAACCAACAAAAGTTAAGTTTTGCTAAAAATAAATAAATGCTTAAATAAATAGGTTTAAATGTTTATTTAAAAAGATAAATATCATTGAAAACATCTAATAAAGATAATAAAAGTATATTAAAATACTTATAATTATGTTAATAATCGTTTTAAAAAATAACCAGATTTTGCCGCATTTTGTCAGTTTTACATACACCGTAAAATTAGAGATTTTGATATCATTTAAATATGATATTAACCTATAAAGAGACATGTTTTAATTTATTTAAAGAAGTAAAAAAGTTCATTTTTAAATTTGGTTTACATAAATAAATAGTTTAACTAAAACGTCAAAACGTGGCCGTAAAACATTTTGTCAAAAAACGACATTTTGCCGATTAAAAGTTGTCGCAACGTCGCCGACCTTTATTTTCTTATATAGGAATATATATTCAAATAGTATAAGTATTAACTAATTACTAATCAAGTTTACTTTTACTAAACAAGGTTAGAAACTTCTAGAAAACAATTAAGAAAAAGTAAGCACAAAAAGACAAAAATGTCATTTCAAAGCAAAAGGCAAAACATCAAATCAAAGAAACATAATTATTACTTATTTTACTTAATATCTAAGTGAAAATGACATAAAGTAATGATTTGAAATGTGATGTTAAGTGTTGAAAAAAATAAGATTACTTTATAAGTAAGTAAGGTTATTTTGGTAATTTGATAAAGGGATATTTTGGTAATTTACCACTTCATTTCTTTTTCTATAAATACCTACCACTTCTTTCACAAATTTCACACTATTTCATTTTTCTTCTTATTCCTTTTCCAAAGCTTTTCTCTACCTCTTTAATGGCTTCTTCTTCTCTTCCAAAAGCTTACTAACTTTTTCAAAACCATACCAAATCAACTCCAAACACCACCAAACTTTGCCAAAGACCTTAGAATACCATTAGAACATGGTTTAACATCTAAAAAGTGAAGAAACGAAGGAGAAAGGCAAGGATCAAGAGGAGGCTGAACTATTTGGAGGAAAGGAAGCAAGTTGGAAAGCTTTGGAGTGGGAAAAAGAGAAGGAAGTGCTGCCGGAATCAAAAGGAAAGTCTACGGAAAATATTTGGT
Organism: Allium cepa; assembly: GCA_030765085.1. NCBI lineage: Eukaryota > Viridiplantae > Streptophyta > Magnoliopsida > Asparagales > Amaryllidaceae > Allium > Allium cepa. The sequence continues at coordinate 113,040,860 of CM060934.1, forward strand.
GAAGATAAGAGAATTTAAGAGAAGTATTGTTGCATATGAATATTGGTAGGAAGAATTGGTTAAGTTAAAAGATGAGTACTCATATTTACTAATAAATCCATAAATTATTTCAAGTAAAATGATTTGAAAAGTTTAAATATGTTGTTTGAATGTTTGATAACTTGGATGCAAAATATGGTTGATTCTATGTTTGTGATATGGATGATAACTTGGTTTGATAAGTGATAAGAGAAATGGTTAGTAAGCGTAGTTAATTAAATGAGAAGTAGATTCATACAAATGTGTATATGGAAGTTATTTATCCTTTTAATGATTTTAAATAAGTTTAAATAGGGTTTAAAACAAATTTGAAGTGTTTCGGATAAGTTCCGAAGCAATTCATAAAATTGGTCAAAAAATCGAGCTTGTCGTGTAGCGGCAGTTCGTAAATTTCGACCCATAACTTCAAGTTGACGTAGAGAAAGATTTATAAGTCGGATTTCTTTGAAATAAAAATTCTTTGGTCCAAAACAATTTTCTAAAAACATCGTGGTTTTGCAGTTCGGAATCCAAAACAGGATATCTTTATAAATGATATTTTAAAATGATTAAAAATATGAAATAAATTCAACAAATCTATTAAAATGGTTTGAAAGAGATTTGGAATGGAAAATATGAATTTCCAAATATTTAAAAGTTGTTTAAATCAAATAAGCTTATATAGCATTTTTATGCTGCGAATTCTATAACCTTTTGAATATGAGTTTAAACTTAACAATTATTTCCTAAATCTTTTGTGAAGGGCTTTAAAGGAATAATTAAGTAATATAAAGATGATTTAGGAGTTTTAATAACAGTTTGAATAAATTGTTAAGATGAATTGTTTATACCACTTAAACAAAAAGTGAAGAATATTGAATGTAATAAAAAAGGGGTATGCGGAAACGACTAGTACATTTGTCCCACCTTTGAGATCTGGGAAGGTAAACAAGGTGTTTAACTAAGGTTAGGGATGGAGCAACCAGTGCCTTGAACTTACCTGGCCTATGTTTTCTCTTCTTAGGCGAGGGGTGGAACAGATCGAAAGGAAAGCCCGGATGCTCTAAAAGATCATATTTTTCCAAGATAAAAGAAAACAAAACCACTTCAAAATAATTTTTGAAATAAAATATATTGAAGACAAAAATCGATAAAGATAAAGATATTCATGATGTTGGATTACTTGCCATTAGTCCCTGGAGGTGAAACTTGCATTAGTCCCTGGAGGTGAAACTTGCCATATTTAAAGTGGCAGTAGTACTATGTTATGAAAGTCTTCGATTTGTAAGAATATGATTTGAAGTTAAGAAGAAATCTTTGATTAAGATTTAATGAATGATTTGGGAATAATTTTCCTAAGTTAAAAGTTATAACTTGAATATAAAAAATCTTTGATTAAGATTTAATGAATGATTTGAGGATATTTTTCCTAAGTTAAAAGTTATAACTTGAATAAAAGAAATATTTAATTAAGATTTAATGAATGATTTGGAAAGGTTTTCCTAAAAAAATGAGAAAATGATTTGGAATTATTACAGGATTTAAGAAAGGTTTAAATAAATCAAATGATTGATAAATGAGGCTCAATGATTCCATATACATTTGAAAAGAAAATGGAATATATTGAAAAGAATATATCTAAGAAAGATATTTGATTAAGATAAAAGATGAAGTAATTGATTGATGATTGATATCCATGTATGAACTTAACATCTTTTAAAAGGATGATTGGTTTCGAAGGAACCGGAGTCGGATTTGGATGATTCCTATCCGAAAACCACTTCGAACCAATGTATACGTTCGAAAGTGAAGACATGTTGAAGATGATGATTATTAAAGACCGTGGATCTTTATAGCGTGAAGACTGCTTGTTGAACATGCTCTGGTTGGCCACCATTATAGAGTTATTTATAGCAGTGGTCTCTTCGTGATGGAGATTTTTCGGATTGCAAGGGCTTCTCGCCTAGTAATGGCCGAGGAAAGTGCCTTTGGTTTCGTTCAGTCCTAAAACGAACTTGTATGGACGAATGTCCGACATTGCATTTCTAAGACACAATGTTTGTCTTTTACAAATGTACATCAGTGGTGGCGGAGAAGGAAACTTCTCTCAGCTTAACACCCTCCTTGAGACGTACGAACTCAAGGGTTGTATTTTTGTGGGAGTCAAATAGTGATCAAAGGAATGGCAGTGTGGCATTCAAAGTGGAACGTGTTATGATCTAAGCGTGGTTTTGTATGAAAAGCGTGGCTTTGAAGAAATTAAGCGTAGCCTCGCGAGCCTCACACCCCGGTTATGATGGGATTCTATGTGGTCAGATGTATGCTTGCATTTCGGATAGTAGTGATTTGGGTTATTAGATGTTCTGAGCCCTAGGTACCAGATACGTCTGGGCCTCAAGGCATTTATTGCCTTATGTGGATAAAGTGGTTAGCTTGAGAAAAGCAGGGAACTACCGGTTATCATTTGTAGTGTAGCAAGTATAGTTTCCAAGTGACTAGTTTGAGAAAAGCGATTAAGGCACTGTGGGAACTATGTTTGTTATGCGTGGTTCGGAGAAAAGGTCACTAGTTTCCTATCATGTTGGAAATCCAATCCCTACGAGATTTACGGTTTTGATTTCATTCCCAAAATAGCTATAATGACTTGCAAACATTTCAGCTACCGCTTTTGGTATTATATATTCCGTTCGGTATATTCCGTTGACCCAGTCCGGATATATTCCGTTAGACTTAGTCCAGATATTGGTACCTTATTTGAATAAGTTTATTTGCAAATGTTTTCAAAAGAATGTAATTAAAAATAATATCAAGTGTATTTTGGTATGAAGTGTTTTGGTTATCATAAGGTAAAAACCCGTTTGTGTTTATGTGTGGGCGTGGTCTTATGAGATACCCTTCTTTTCAAAGGTTTTGATAACATGGTCATTTTAAAATTCGAGTATCTCACGCTGGTTTATCAAGCCCGGTCCGAGTATTTTTAATATTCGGGTCAGATCCGAGTAGTTTCAAGTTTAGTTGAAGACTGTTGGGGTTTCCAGAGGAGAGCTGGAGATCTTCATCATCGTATGGATGTATTCTATTATCTGCTATGGTTTGTTAGTTTTGTTTGTTGTTTGTCAGCATTTGTAAGGACAGGTGTTATAACTGTCCAAGCTAAATTTAGGTTAGACTCTATGTTGTATTTAAAATTTTCCGCTGTAAAGATTATTATTGAAATAATATATGTTGTTCCACACGTGTGAGATTCTGTTCTGTCTTTATTTTCTTTTCTACCCTTAATGATCTGCTTATTCGTGCAATTTGAGTTGGACATGTGTGGTTTATTGTCGATTCAAAGGGTACGGAAAAGCGGATTGTTATAGGCTATTTTGAGTCAATTCATTCACTTACCTCAAGCTCTGTTACATCCTGTTGTTCATCTCCTATTGGCTAATTTGGAATATGTCTTCCAGCTGCTTCTTTATCATATCTATCTCCATTCTAGTCATAACGTCGGTTGGAGTCAGGACCTTAGGTTGAGTTGATTGAACAACTCCATCTCTTTGCTGATGATTTTGATTCTCGATTTCAGTAGTAGCTCTGGAATTGGTAGAACGATCTCTTCTTAATGGGGTCATGGCAAAAAGCTAATTCTTTGGTAGACCGTTGCAAATCTGAGTTGTAGAATTAAAAGATATAGAAATTGGATCTATCTCTTGGATATAGGAAATTCAATAGTAGATGATGGATCTAGATGGTTTGAGAATATGTTTTTCTCAATGAGCGCACTAAAAAGTTTGAACCAAAAATGGCACAAACACCCAAAAGTTTATGTAGTAGAGATTAAATGAAGAAAGGATAAAAATGAGGAAAAAAACAAGACACTTGTTTATAGTGGCTTGGCAAAACAAGGCCTACGTCCACTTTGAAGTTTTATTGCTTATTTCTGATTTGAAGATAGAAATTCTTGGAGGTCGGTACAACTCCAACACTTAGAATTTCTGAGTTAAAGAATATAAGGAATAATAGAACTGGAGCTAAAAGATCCCATAAAATGAGCCATACCTTCCTATTTATAGAGGTAGAGGGTGTAAAACTTGTATGTAATAACTCTTAGTTGTTGTGCCCTAAATTGACTCGTCCTCCCAAAAAGATAGGTGTCAGCTTAGCAATACCTGGGGCTGGGTACCAATCCCCAGGTGGAAAACGATATCGATTCCCTAGTTTGACGATTCTTGAGTCTTCAACTCCTTAGCTTGGATCGTCTTGTGGTAAGTTTCGGGAATCCATAGTGGTTTGCACCAATCTTAGCTTGTTTCTAAGTCCAAATGATGGAGTTGTGGGAGAACAAAGCTGCAGATTTAGGAGTTCATGAAGATCGATAGAGAATTGCACTGATTCGACAAACCAATTTTGAAAATAGACTTTCGGCATCAAGATAAACTTGGAGGTAGAAGATGAGGTCCACCTAAGTTTCATTTGGGAGTCGGTACCGATCCCCGCAGCGGGAGTCGATACTATGGATTTCATTACCTTGTTGTCTTAAACAACTTTGGCTTTGACTTCGTGGTTCTGTCTATGCTTGGTATCTGAACTCCTGGACTATTTCTCCAAACTTTCCGCCTTGGTAACTCCAAGTTCTATCTGTTCAGTTAGTCCGAATTCTGGCTAATCAAAAGACAGGATAACACTCACTATATGACAAAGTTGTCACTAGTTGAAGCATACATGACCGTTGATAATTCTGAAAGGTATGTATAGGTTGGAATTATATATATGCATACACACAAAATCTTAAATAAAAGCACCATGCGACACTATATTTTGAGTTTGACTTTAATAATTATATCATATGCATGTGCATGTCATTGCTAGTACATAATGTAAAATTTTCTTTGCTGGGCATCTCCATCAATGGCGAAACAAATAAATTTTTTGAATATATTATCATTATGCATTTAACCGAACTAATGGGAATTAAAAAAAATCTTTTTTCAAAATCATAAAGCCCAAAAGTCGGTTTTTCCACCGTTGCACGGTTATACTAGTTAACATCTTCGAAAAAAATAGCTTGCAGCACCAAGGATGCAAACTTTGTAGGGTTAAAAGGGAGAACGAGCACAAACAAGAGTAGGTAAGCTGGGGAGAACGAGCACAAACAAGAGTAGGTAAGCTGGATGTACAGCTACAGAGGAGAAAAATCCGAATGTGTTCTAAAAGCCCAACATGAACGTGATTTCAGAAGGAAAGACCACTACTAAGATAATTAGAATGATACTTCTAACAAGCAAATGAAGGATGTTCTATGTAATTAAAACAATATTTAAAGTTAATAGGAAATACAAAAAGTTTAAAATGAATGGATTTGAGTAAAAAGCATTTAGGATTCATCGAAGAGGAATCCAGTATCTTCCACAGGTTCATTAGGATTCTCTTCTCTGATCTGTCTATTAGTACGACGCTCATACACATTTGAGGCTTTCCATTTTGATATAGTATCCACAAGAGCCTTCTTGCTATAACCATAAACCTTATCGACAATGTACTCTCTCTTCAGTAGAATATATGTTGGCACTGATCCGACTTTCCAATCCCACGACAGTGCCTAAAATTAAATAAGATTAATCAAACGATTAATCAAATGTATGATATTCTTTTTTTTTTCTTTTTTTTTGTGATGTTATCAAAACCAAATGAATTTCATTTACCCACCTGCATATCATCTATGTGTGCCGTGATAAATACAACCTCCTTGTCCTTTTCAGCAAGCTCATTTATGAAAGTCTCCATGTTTTTGCATTTGTCGCTCCATTTCGCAACAAAACAAATCACGATCTAAATATTGCAATAAAATATCAGTTTATTATACCCCCAAAAAAGATCCAATGTTTACAAACTTCATACTTAACATTGAAGGGGAAAAACAGAAGCTTTTCTATATATAGTGCAGCAAACAAGCAGGTTAAATATTTTGTGATGAATTCCACTTAAACTTTTACTAGTAGATTGGACACATAAAAACTGTCTTTTGATAAAAGTCCACTTCTTCTGATCAATATAGCGCTTATGGTACGGTGGTATACTTTCAAACTGTCTATGTTTTTTGGAGTCAACCTCATTAGCTGTTCTTAGCCGTATTCAAAAAAAAAAGGGACAATGAAGTGATGAACTGGGTTTTCACACAGAATAAGACCAAGTGACAATTTATTAAATATGAAACTGAAATACAATACATATCAACTGATACACTGTATAAACTTCTCCATGTTTTTCACGGTAACTGAATTTCATACAGAAACCAATAAAAAAAATTAATGATTGCATGTGCACAGCACTAATAAAAATAACAAATCTATAGAGTGAGGTATCTTGTAGAATCTCTAGATACATTAAATCAGGAAATGCCCAACACAGACCTTCATTTTGATTCAGACAGCATTTTGAAATGCATGTCATCCTTCAAAATAGATATTAGACCTTTGGTTTTCTCAGCTAGCCAAATATGCAACAAAAGGAATTGACATAAAAATTCTATAGCAATAATAAATGAATAAATTCTATAGCAATAATAAATGAATAAATCAATTAGCACTAATAAAAATAACAAATCTATAGAGTGAGGTATCTTCTAGACTCTCTAGATACATTAAATCAGGATATACACAGCCTTCATTTTGATTCAGACGGCATTTTGAAATGCACGTCAGCTTTCAAAGAGATATTAGACCTTTTGTTTTCTCAGCTAGCCAGATATGCAACAGGAGGAATTGACACTCTTTGCATGTACATTTTTTCAGCAATTATTTAAGTAAATGTATAAATAATTTAAGTTCTTAATAAAGCAAAAGGAGTAGACTAAGAATATCAACATAAAATGGTAATATATAATGCCACAAGGAAAGACAAATATGTGAACAAAGAAAACAATATATAGCTTCTCAAAGGCTTTTACTAAAGATAGAACAAAGAAATGCGACCTAAGAAATTTGAATAAATAAAAAAATCACTCAGAAGCCATGAAGATAGTTTCATTTTCCTAATACATAAAAATTCTATAGCAATAATAAATTTAGAAAGATGTTGTGGAAGTTTGTATTGACTAGAGACAATCATTTTACAATAAGTTTTTGTGCACATAATGCAGGAGAATATGCCGCGAGTACATAGTGAAAGAAAGAAATGTGGTAAGTTTTGAAATTTATGATTGAAAATAACTCGAATTTTAAATTGCATTTTTAAAGGGACTGATACCTAAGAACTTTACTATAATTAAAAAAAACTGAACATGATCAACATTTAATGTGCAACTTATCAAACTCCACCAAAAACTCATCAAAATATGTAGGGTCAAACAAATCAATTAATATGCTGACGCTATGTAACATAACTAAACAACACATGTAGCTCAAATGAGTTAAACTTGTTATTTTTTCTGGCAGTAATCCCTTCGATTGGGATAGAAAAGTAATCCAAAATCATTTTAAGCTGCTATCCATGAGAACAATAAAAGGAGTAGTAGATGGAGAAGACAGCGAGTATGTAGTAACAATTAGTCGATTAAACTTTGTTATAAAAATAGATCCTGATATGCCATAGGTACGAAACGAAAGATCGAAATTGTGGTAAATTTGAAATTTATAATTGAAATAATTGAAATTGTAAACTGCATTTTTAAAGAGACCAATACCTGAACGCTTTAATATATAAAACACTGAACATGATCAACATTTAGAATATGGTCAAACTCCACCAAAAAACTCATCAAATACGTAGGTTCAAACAAATTAACTAATATGCTCATGCCATGTAACATAAATAAACACATGAGCTCAAATGAGATAAACTCATGTTTTTTCAGAAATAATTCCTCCGCATTGGGATAGAAACGTAATCCACGGTCGTTTAAGCTGCCATCAATGAGAATAATACAATGAGCAATCATTAGATGGAGAAGATAGCAAGTATGTAGTAACAATTATCGATTAAACTTTATTATAACCATGGTCCAAGAACTCAATTTCGATCATTTGAAATTTTATTAGTTTCGATCAATTTTGAAAACTTGGAAAGTTACGGCTTATATCAGATATTTGTATTTCTAATAAATAATAATGATGATATAGGTCCAGGGCGAGTATGCTTTTTGAACATATATGTTGTATAATATGAAAAAACATATTACAGGCCTAAACTAAAATCCCAGAATATAAATTACCCAGCCCATTATCATTGCCATGTTCATTTGAACATATAAATGTTTGTACCAAAATTGGGCAGAACACTCTTCGGAAGTTTTTGAAGAGATAATAAGGAAGAATATAAATTTAAAATGAGGATTATCTAACAAAAACTCCAATTAACAAGAATAAAAATGCGTAGACAAGCGGTTTAAAGTGGTTCGGCGTGTTGCCTACGTCCACTGTGAAGTTTTTGCAATTTTATTGATTCTCTTTCAATGATTACAAGCAAGTACAGCAAACAACAGCAAGTTACAACTGCAAGTTCGAATTCAACAGCAAAAGTATGATGTAGGTCTCGATCCGGCAGAGTCTGGGCGCTTGAGAATCCAAAGATCCCTTTTCTGTAGGCTCTGGGGCTCTATTTATAGACGTAGGAGGCTAAGATTTCGCTCAAACTTTGAGAGACTCGCTCTGACACGTGAATGGGCCCACCCGACCAATTCCAGGAAGTTTCGTTTCGATCTGTGATCGATACGAATTCATTTCGTATCGATCAAGATGATGTCCAATCGAGCTAACATTTGGCAGAAACACTCCTTAGTGTGTATGCAAGCTCCTGTGAAAATTTCATGGCATTTGGATTGGTAGATCTCTATATATCGTCGATACGAATTGAGTATTCTCGAGTGGCTGTTTCATTCGACTCCACGGCTTCGTGTCCATCCTTTCGAATCGATGGCTGCACGTGTTTATGAGGTGACGTGACGCGTGCATCTCGAATCGATCCACCTTTTTCTCTGGTTTGGCCGCGTCGTCTCCATGTATCTCGCCTCATTTGAATCGAAGGCTGTTGCGTTAAACCAGGTCCACTTGACCTTATGGATACGAACGAACCATTGGTCATGGGTTCGAACGAGAGCCTTTAATGGATACGGAGCAAGGTCGTCTGATGGATACGAAGAGCAGTGGCTTGATGGATTCGAGATAGATGGATGCGATGCAATCATACTTCTGTTCGATACGAAGATGGTGGTCTCGAATATAGGTTTGACCATGGATGCGAACTGTACCTTGCCTGATGTGAAGACCCGCAAATCCATACTCCTTGAATATGCACTAATCTCGATAGATTAATTCAAGATGAACAGAAATACGAATTCTCAATATTTAAGAAAAAGAAAAAACGCAGAAGAAGAGATAAGAAGATAGAAAATAGAGGGAATAGAGAATAGAACATAGAACGGGACAGAAAGGAAACAACAGAACAACAACAGAATCTCAGAATCGCAGCGGAACAACATATAATAATAAATGAATAATCTTTAAACAAAGAACTATATCAGTTATTACATTACATCACATCATATCATCAGAGTGTACAACATCATACAACAACAAACAGCGGAAAAGAAATACTATATACTAGTATTATGCCATGCCATCCAGCTTGCCTCCAGCAACTCCTGAATATCCAGAATATCCTGATAAACCTAACTCTTGACTGCCCGTGTGGAAATTGGTGGGCACCCAGAGTTTAGGAAGGAAAACAATAAACTCCGAGTCAGTCATGTGACTGGTGTGAGAATTCAAAACAGTTTATTTATCTTTAAAAATCAAAACAGAGGAATATTTTTAAAATAGATTCGCAATGCTTTTAAAAATGTAACTACCATAAGACCTCCCACCACACACACAATGCAAACGCAGACTTGGAGGAGATTTCTTCTTATGTTAGTCAAAGATGCTTGATACGCATTAAAAAGAACATTTGATATTGTTATTAGTGCATAGTGTAGAACAAATCATTTCGAAAGTAAAGATATAAATCATAGCCAGCATAGGTACCATTATATTATGCCTACTATAGCTACCATATTAAATGGCAGGTTCTACAACTAAAACCGTACAAGTTTCGTATTGTTTCTTTGGATTTCCAACGAATGGTCAGGCCAAGGAACTTCCCATTGCCACATGAGAATGCCTCTGGATGGACATCCCCGAGAACCAAACCGGATCTCTACCAACACAAGGCCGGGTTACCCCTAACTGAGTAACAACTGACCGAATATGCCATCCCCCGGTCCTTTGGGACCTTTATCACCGAGATCTCGTAATCAATTCACACAATCATAAATAAAGTGTTTCAACATGAGTAAGTATCTGGGCTCCATACCATGATACCACCCTTTTTCAGAAGGAAATGCACATATCCTAAAGGGCGCTACCCCTCATAACCTTGCTGCATCTTTCCTGTTTTGACCATTCCGGGGTGTGAGGCTCGACGAAGTCTCGTCCACAAAAACATACTTTATACAAAAGCCATGCTTTGGGTCAACAAATGATCATAGAAATGATCACCAAGATAGACGATCAAACAAATGATCCTATCACAAATAATCAACACAATGATCATTTCAGCAACACTCAGCATGTCACATTACCAAACTGGGAATATATCGCTGATAACTTCAACTATATAACCTCTGAGCTCGTACGTCTCAGAGAAGGGTGTTAAGCTAAAAGAATAAATTCTCCGCCACCAACAGAAATATATTTGAAAGAAATCGGCTTTATATCTCAACTTGTAATGTCAGACATACAATCCATACAAGTCTGTTCCGGGATCGAACAAAACCGAAGGCACTTACAAAGAAGTCCTTGCAATCCGGATATCCACAATCCTGATCGGATTTCCCATCACTCATGGAATCTCTATACCAGGAGCTACCCAGTGCAGAGACAATCGATAGGTCGTCCTATCGCTCTCGCAAATACCGGTCTTCAACACCGACCTTCAATGAAATTTCACAACGACGTATCACATATTCGGAATGGGTTATACGACCCCATGGTCCTTTCCCGGTTAACCCGAATAGTGAGCGCTTATTCAAAAATAAGTGTGGCATTCAAATTCAAGCAAATCACATCAATACCCATTCAAAGGGAAATATTGATAGTCGATTATTTAACTATCAATTGATATGCACACATCACCAGATTCCAAATAATTTTCCAAATTATTTATTTTCCAAAATATCTTTACAAGATATATAATTTTCAACACTTCAAAAATAAATCAATATTTATTTTTAAACAAATTCCACTTTCACATATAAATTCCATAATGAATTTATATTCCCAAAATATCTATGAATAACCGATTTCAATTATTCATTTTTCAATTTATCTTCGAAAACATAAATTCTAAATATTCACTTCATATTGGAAAACATTCCCATACTTATTAAAAATAAGTAATTCACAAATCTTTTTATTTTCAACTCTTGAAAAATATTCAATATACTTAAATCGAATTAAGTATATATTTCATTCTTTAAGGAAATCATCCTCTTAAACATATTTATTTGGGCTAAAACGAATGTTACGTAAAACATCGTTACGACAACCCAAAATCACTAGTATAGGGATTCGAAATTAAAATAGATATATAATCCCAATACTATACAAAACATTTCCTTTCGGAAATCATTTACTATAACAACAGTGTTATTGTCCACCATTTCCTTTTATTTCTCGAAAACGTCTATTTCAACAATGAATGTTGAAATCTATGGTTTCGAATCTCAACATATTTTAAAACATCATTAGATCGTTTTAATTCTATTTAAGACATCACATTCAAAACAATTTCTTTAACGTATTATTCACTACTCAAAAACGTGAATATACTACGTTAACAAATTTCATCTTTTCTATTCATTTTACTTTAAAGGATTATTCACTGTCTAAAACGTGAATATAACTCCATAAATAAGTTATAACAATTTACTTATCAAAATAAGTCATTTGCGGATTTATAAAACAACGTTTATAAATTCCATTTCTATTTATTTTATAAAAACTTCCTTTTATAAATTCCCTTTATTAACCTATTCAATTTCATATAGCAATTATAAACCAAAAGTTCATATTATAAGTCAAATGCTTATAAAACGATTATTTTACAAAATCGTTCTTTTAAACTTCATAATTATAAATCTTATAACCTATAAGAATCATGTGTTTATGCAAAAATCCATTCTTTTGATAATTTCACAAATTTTATAAACCTACTGTTTATAAAATTCCATTTATAACTTTACCGTTTATAATTCCATAAATTTCATTCACTTATGAAATTCATTTACAATTCATTCAAACACTTATAAAAACTCGTTTTATAATGTCAATATTTCAATTTATAAATATCCATTTATAAATCTCCTAATATAAATCAATTTATATTATTCTTTTAAAACATCTTTAATTTCCTTTAAAATTTCACCATTTTGATTTATAAAATAATCAAATTTTATAAATCCTATATTTTCAACTTTTTATAATAAGTTCAAAAATCCAATTTAAACTATTTTATAAAATCATTAATCCCATATTTTCGAAAATCAGCTTTTAACTATATTTCTCAAAAATCATAATTTTTATAACTTTAAAAATTATAACGTTTATTTATTTAAAATAAATCAATTTCCAAAAATATTTAATATTTTCAAAGATCACTTTAAAAACCTTTTAAAATCCCAAAATTTGGGTCCAATGATGCTACACACCAAATAGTCAATCACGACTACGACGACATCATATATCGATATGATAATCCATCAAATATCAAAATATCTGAAATCAAATAAAAACTGTTGAGGAATTCAGTTGGATCCCTCCAACCTGTTTTTTCTGCATCCACAAACATTAGCATAATACCAATTTCGCTCCAGTACGAAATTATCGTGGTACATGTTTTATTAAATATTATCCGCTTAATAACGGCGCAATAGGGTCTCATCCGCTAAAAAATACGGGAAATCAACAACTGCAATATATACATATGCCAATATATATATATTGCTATTATATATAATACCAATTTCACTGTTTGTGAAATATTCGCGGTATATGTTTTTAATAAATAACATCCGCTTACTAACGGCGCATAATGTCTATTTTAACAATCAATAGATATCAATCATCATTCAAACATGCATTCAAATATTTTAAATCTAACTATTTAAAAATAAAATCGAAACTGATTCGATTGAGTGAGAAGTTCTCACCATGATTTCAATTTCGTTTTAGCGATTTATTTCGAATAAAATTAAACGGACGTTTAATTTTACTCAAAATTCTCACTAGCTCCAAACGACTCCAATCTAATTTCATCGCGTAGTGCTCGTCAATACGATTCCAACGCGACTGGTTTCGCGCGTTTTCGACCTCGTATGAAAAAGTTATGCATTTATGAAGATTCACGAATTTATATATATTTAATTTACAACAAACTTTAATAATTTTTTAACCTAAGTAAATCGCAGCCGTTAGATCCTGTTCCTTTCCATCATCACCGTGCAACACCTCCTTCCTCACTCACGTTGCTACAGGTTATTGCCGAACAAAATGAAACCCATTCACGTAGAACTAGGGTTTAACATCCCGGCCTCCTCGACGCACGAAACCACGATCAGGAAGTTCCATCACGTGCGCCTCCCCAACCTCCATGCTCGGCCCCAGTATCTTGAAACTCGGTTCCCCCTTGACACGCGCGCACGAAGACGAACGGCCCACGCACGCGACCACTTTCCCCCCTCCACTCGACACCATATTCGATCATTGTCGTATAGAATTAAAGCCCTTGATACGCTCTACGATCTTCTAGTTGAAAGTTTCACCTAATTACTCACGGATTGGAAGAGATTAAGGAGTGAAAGTAAACTATTTTCAGCCATTGGTTTTCTAGGGCCGGCTGATGAAGTTAGGGTTTTGTTTTTTTTTTCTTTTTCTTGAGTGAAGGGGCTATTTATAGAAGATTTTTCAATCACTATTCATCCGGGAATTCCAAACTCCGATTTACGCGCCGAAACTGACGTTCCTAGGGTTTACCCCGTGTTCCGGACACAATGGAACAGGTTTCAGAAACTAATTCGGACATCTGTACGAGTTATGGCAACAAACGTTCAATTTAAATTAAACCGATTTTAAACGATTTCTAGGCGTTTTAATTCGTACCGGGAAAACGGTAAATCCAATTGACACGAAATTTGAAACCTTATAATAATATCACATTACGGATCCGATGAAACTGGTTTCGTCGGAATCCGAGACTGTTTGAAAAATGGCTATTTTAACTCGCCAAATTTAAATTAAAAACAAATCGATGCGTTTCGAGCTGCCACGATCAAACGATAACTCCGATTGACACGAAAATTAAATTCCGGTAATAAGTAACTATTACGGATCCAATGAAACTGGTTTCGTTCAATTCTGAGACTGTTCAAAAATTGGCTATTTTCACTAGTCGATTAAATATTAAAATATTCAATTTTCACAAATTAACTCTTAATTCGATTTTAAAAGTTCTAAAATATCGTTCTAACTCCAACATGATAAAATAAAATTTTACAAATCATTTTCAATCATATTTAACTAAATTTTCAATTATTTCCATAATTTCACATATTAAATTATCGATTTAATTATCCAATTAAATCCAATAATTCAAATTAAAATTTATTCGACTTATAAATTCACTTATTAATATTTAAAATCAATTAAATATTCAAATTTTAATTAATAAAAATTCTGGGTCGTTACAATCTTCCCCCCTTAAAAGAATTTCGTCCTCGAAATTACAAAGTAAGAAAAGTTACAGAATCTATTAATTTTCCAAAATTCATAGTTAAACTTCTTACAAATCTTTATTAAGTTTTCAAATCATACTTAGTTATCATTTCAAAAACAACTATATCATTTAACTTTCAATTCCAAATCAAAATTATAGTTTTCAAAATTTTCCCATTTTCTCAAATTTTTTCTAGCGCCTTAAATTTTTGGAAAATTCGCCATAGTCTCCTTTGCGCGGCTCGATCCGAAAAAAAATGACAGTATATATATCACAAATATACATCTCATCAAGTAATGAGGCATCCGAAGGGAAAAAAGTGTAAAAGTACGATATTTAATCCGAGATACGTACCTTATATTTTATTAGCAAGCATATACGGCTAATATAGCGCGAAAGCGAGCTCCAAATGCGAAGCAAACGCGATCCGCACCTACTAAATACTCAACAAACAACATGAGAACATGCATATATGAAAATAATATCGATATACAATCATATAGCAACATAATAACTATATATGCCAACATAGCAATGCATTCAATAGCAATATATATTCAACCATCAACCAACTAACATCCATAACCAATAAATATTCATTCATATTCTCATTAATATTCAATGAAATATGTTTTAAATTTAAATCACATTTGATTCATATACATTGGATTTTATCAACATTCATTTTCAATTCAATTAGTTAACATTTACTAATTTAAATCCAATTCACATTCAATTCTATTCAAACTTATTTACTTTCAATTTGAATTCAATTTCATAGCTTCCAATTTCGCTAATTCACTTTCATTAACACTTAATGAACTTATATACAATCAACTAACAACCATATAACAACCAATATATATTAATTACAGTCAAATTCCTTTGCTTATATTCATTCAAATTTGGTTTAACACCATCACTTTCTAGTTGTTTAATTAAATTGATTTTCATTCAAGTATTCAACTTCCAATAACATTAGATTTTAATGAATTAACACTTATATTCATTATTTCATATCAACTAAATTTACATTCAATTGATTAACATTCAATCCATTTATTCAATTCAATTTCCAATTCATTTTCATTTACAACTCATATTCATAAATATATTCATATAGTTTCACTTCTTATATATATAAGTTTATTTCACAATTGTAAATCACTTTAATTATAATTCAATTCTTATAATTCTTTTGCTTATACAATTATTCTTTTATTTGGATTATTCAAACAACTTAACAATCAACTTATATACACTTTAATAATTCTGAAAAATTATTCCTTTTTATATAAAAATATAATCAAGGTAAAATTATTTCATTTACCCATTTTAAAACAATACCATGTCGGTTTATCTTGTTTAAGAGTTTAGAAACCCCTATCTACGATAGTTAGCAAGACTACATCGACCGGAATCTATAAACAATCAACCGATAAGTCAACACAATACAAAACAAAATTTTTTTTATTCACTAACAAATACGCACTCGTATCTATTATTACACTCAAACTCATTCTAGAGCACTGCTGACTCTATCTCTAATGAGAAATACCCAACAGAACCATGGTTGTCGCTTAACCATATGCTCTGATACCACCTGTGAAGACCCGCAAATCCGTACTCCTTGAATATGCACTAATCTCGATAGATTAATTCAAGATGAACAGAAATACGAATTCTCAATATTTAAGAAAAAGAAAAAACGCAGAGAAGAGATAAGAAGATAGAAAATAGAGGGAATAGAGAATAGAACATAGAACGGGACAGAAAGGAAACAACAGAACAACAACAGAATCTCAAAATCGCAGCGGAACAACATATAATAATAAATGAATAATCTTTAAACAAAGAACTATATCAGTTATTACATTACATCACATCATATCATCAGAGTGTACAACATCATACAACAACAAACAGCGGAAAAGAAATACTATATACTAGTATTACGCCATGCCATCCAGCTTGCCTCCAGCAACTCCTGAATATCCAGAATATCCTGATAAACCTAACTCTTGACTGCCCGTGTGGAAATTGGTGGGCACCCAGAGTTTGGGAAGGAAAACAATAAACTCCGAGTCATTCATGTGACTGGTGTGAGAATTCAAAACAGTTTATTTATCTTTAAAAATCAAAACAGAGGAATATTTTTAAAATAGATTCGCAATGCTTTTAAAAATGTAACTACCATAAGACCTCCCACCACACACACAATGCAAACGCAGACTTGGAGGAGATTTCTTCTTATGTTAGTCAGAGATGCTTGATACGCATTAAAAAGAACATTTGATATTATTATTAGTGCATAGTGTAGAACAAATCATTTCGAAAGTAAAGATATAAATCATAGCCAGCATAGGTACCATTATATTATGCCTACTATAGCTACCATATTAAATGGCAGGTTCTACAACTAAAACCGTACAAGTTTCGTATTGTTTCTTTGGATTTCCAACGAATGGTCAGGCCAAGGAACTTCCCATTGCCACATGAGAATGCCTCTGGATGGACATCCCCGAGAACCAAACCGGATCTCTACCAACACAAGGCCGGGTTACCCCTAACTGAGTAACAACTGATCGAATATGCCATCCCCCGGTCCTTTGGGACCTTTATCACCGAGATCTCGTAATAAATTCACACAATCATAAATAAAGTGTTTCAACATGAGTAAGCATCTGGGCTCCATACCATGATACCACGCTTTTCCAGAAGGAAATGCACATATCCTAAAGGGCGCTACCCCTCATAACCTTGCTGCTTCTTTCCTGTTTTGACCATTCCGGGGTGTGAGGCTCGACGAAGTCTCGTCCACAAAAACATACTTTATACAAAAGCCATGCTTTGGGTCAACAAATGATCATAGAAATGATCACCAAGATAGACGATCAAACAAATGATCCTATCACAAATAATCAACACAATGATCATTTCAGCAACACTCAGCATGTCACATTACCAAACTGGGAATATATCGCTGATAACTTCAACTATATAACCTCTGAGCTCGTACGTCTCAGAGAAGGGTGTTAAGCTAAAAGAATAAATTCTCGGACACCAACAAAAATATATTTGAAAGAAATCGGCTTTATATCTCAACTTGTAATGTCAGACATACAATCCATACAAGTCTGTTCCAGGATCGAACAAAACCGAAGGCACTTACAAAGAAGTCCTTGCAATCCGGATATCCACAATCCTGATCGGATTTCCCATCACTTATGGAATCTCTATACCAGGAGCTACCCAGTGCAGAGACAATCGATAGGTCATCCTATCGCTCTCGCAAATACCGGTCTTCAACACCGATCTTCAATGCAATTTCACAACGACGTATCACATATTCGGAATGGGTTATACGACCCCATGGTCCTTTCCCGGTTAACCCGAATATTGAGCGCTTATTCAAAAATAAGTGTGGCATTCAAATTCAAGCAAATCACATCAATACCCATTCAAAGGGAAATATTGATAGTCGATTATTGAACTATCAATTGATATGCACACATCACCAGATTCCAAATAATTTTCCAAATTATTTATTTTCCAAAATATCTTTACAAGATATATAATTTTCAACACTTCAAAAATAAATCAATATTTATTTTTAAACAAATTCCACTTTCACATATAAATTCCATAATGAATTTATATTCCCAAAATATCTATGAGTAACCGATTTCAATTATTCATTTTTCAATTTATCTTCGAAAAGATAAATTCTAAATATTCACTTCATATTGGAAAACATTCCCATACTTATTAAAAATAAGTAATTCACAAATCTTTTTATTTTCAACTCTTGGAAAATATTCAATATACTTAAATCGAATTAAGTATATATTTCATTCTTTAAGGAAATCATCCTCTTAAACATATTTATTTGGGCTAAAACGAATGTTACGTAAAACATCGTTACGACAACCCAAAATCACTAGTATAGGGATTCGAAATTAAAATAGATATATAATCCCAATACTATACAAAACATTTCCTTTCGGAAATCATTTACTATAACAACAGTGTTATAGTCCATCATTTCCTTTTATTTCTCGAAAACGTTTATTTCAACAATGAATGTTGAAATCTATGGTTTCGAATCTCAACATATTTTAAAACATCATTAGATCGTTTTAATTCTATTTAAGACATCACATTCAAAACAATTTCTTTAACGTATTATTCACTACTCAAAAACGTGAATATACTACGTTAACAAATTTCATCTTTTCTATTCATTTTACTTTAAAGGATTATTCACTGTCTAAAACGTGAATATAACTCCATAAATAAGTTATAACAATTTACTTATCAAAATAAGTCGTTTGCGGATTTATAAAACAACGTTTATAAATTCCATTTCTATTTATTTTATAAAAACTTCCTTTTATAAATTCCCTTTATTAACCTATTCAATTTCATATAGCAATTATAAACCAAAAGTTCATATTATAAGTCAAATGCTTATAAAACGATTATTTTACAAAATCGTTCTTTTAAACTTCATAATTATAAATCTTATAACCTATAAGATTCATGTATTTATCCAAAAATCCATTCTTTTGATAATTTCACAAATTTTATAAACCTACTGTTTATAAAATTCCATTTATAACTTTACCGTTTATAATTCCATAAATTTCATTCACTTATGAAATTCATTTACAATTCATTCAAACACTTATAAAAACTCGTTTTATAATGTCAATATTTCAATTTATAAATATCCATTTATAAATCTCCTAATATAAATCAATTTATATTATTCTTTTAAAACATCTTTAATTTCCTTTAAAATTTCACCATTTTGATTTATAAAATAATCAAATTTTATAAATCCTATATTTTCAACTTTTTATAATAAGTTCAAAAATCCAATTTAAACTATTTTATAAAATCATTAATCCCATATTTTCGAAAATCAGCTTTTAACTATATTTCTCAAAAATCATAATTTTTATAACTTTAAAAATTATAACGTTTATTTATTTAAAATAAATCAATTTCCAAAAATATTTAATATTTTCAAAGATCACTTTAAAAACCTTTTAAAATCCCAAAATTTGGGTCCAATGATGCTACACACCAAATAGTCAATCACGACTACAACGACATCATATATCGATATGATAATCCATCAAATATCAAAATATCTGAAATCAAATAAAAACTGTTGAGGAATCCAGTTGGATCCCTCCAACCTGTTTTTCCTGCATCCACAAACATCAGCATAATACCAATTTCGCTCCAGTACGAAATTATCGCGGTACATGTTTTTATTAAATATTATCCGCTTAATAACGGCGCAATAGGGTCTCATCCGCTAAAAAATACGGGAAATCGACAACTGCAATATATACATATGCCAATATATATATTGCTATTATATATAATACCAATTTCACTGTTTATGAAATATTCGCGGTATATGTTTTTAATAAATAACATCCGCTTACTAACGGCGCATAATGTCTATTTTAACAATCAATAGATATCAATCATCATTCAAACATGCATTCAAATATTTTAAATCTAACTATTTAAAAATAAAATCGAAACTGATTCGATTGAGTGAGAAGTTCTCACCTTGATTTCAATTTCGTTTTAGCGATTTATTTCGAATAAAATTAAACGGACATTTAATTTTACCCAAAATTCTCACTAGCTCCAAACGACTCCAATCCAATTTCATCGCGTAGTGCTCGTCAATACGATTCCAATGCGACCGGTATCGCGCGTTTTCGACCTCGTATGAAAAAGTTATGCATTTATGAAGATTCACGAATTTATGTATATTTAATTTACAACAAACTTTAATAATTTTTTAACCTAAGTAAATCGCAGCCTTAGATCCTATTCCTTTCCATCATCACCGTGCAACACCTCCTTCCTCACTCACGTTGCTACAGGTTATTGCCGAACAAAATGAAACCCATTCACGTAGAACTAGGGTTTAACATCCCGGCCTCCTCGACGCACGAAACCACGATCAGGAAGTTCCATCACGTGCGCCTCCCCAACCTCCATGCTTGGCCCCAGTATCTTGAAACTCGGTTCCCCCTTGACACGCGCGCACGAAGACGAACGGCCCACGCACGCGACCACTTTCCCCCTCCACTCGACACCATATTCGATCATAACCGTATAGAATTAAAGCCCTTGATACGCTCTACGATCTTCTAGTTGAAAGTTTCACCTAATTACTCACGGATTGGAAGAGATTAAGGAGTGAAAGTAAACTATTTTTGGCCATTGGTTTTCTAGGGACGACTGATGAAGTTAGGGTTTTTTTTTTTTTTTTTTTTTTCTTGAGTGAAGGGGCTATTTATAGAAGATTTTTCAATCACTATTCATCCGGGAATTCCAAACTCCGATTTACACGCCGAAACTGACGTTCCTAGGGTTTACCCAGCGTTCCGGACACAATGGAATAGGTTTCAGAAGCTAATTCGGACATCTGTGCGAGTTATGGCAACAAACGTTCAATTTAAATTAAACCGATTTTAAACAATTTCTAGGCGTTTTAATTCGTACCGGGCAAACGGTAAATCCAATTGACACGAAATTTGAAACCTTACAATAATATCACATTACGGATCCGATGAAACTAGTTTCGTCGAAATCCGAGACTGTTTGAAAAATGGCTATTTTAACTCGCCAAATTTAAATTAAAAACAAATCGATGCGTTTCGAGCTGCCACGATCAAACGATAACTCCGATTGACACGAAAATTGAAATCCGGTAATAACTAACTATTACGGATCCAATGAAACTGGTTTCGTTCAATTCTGAGACTGTTCAAAAATTGGCTATTTTCACTAGTCGATTAAATATTAAAATATTCAATTTTCACAAATTAACTCTTAATTCGATTTTAAAAGTTCTAAAATATCGTTCTAACTCCAACATGATAAAATAAAATTTTACAAATAATTTTCAATCATATTTAACTAAATTTTCAATTATTTCCATAATTTCACATATTAAATTATCGATTTAATTATCCAATTAAATCCAATAATTCAAATTAAAATTTATTCGACTTATAAATTCACTTATTAATATTTAAAATCAATTAAATATTCAAATTTTAATTAATAAAAATTCTGGGTCGTTACACCTGATGGATACGAAACAATATCTGGCCAATCGATACGAAACACATACTCTGCCGAGGGACTTGAATGAGATCGAGTCGAATGTAGGCTCCCTGATGGAGTCGAATACGACGGAGGCGAAGCCGATGGATGTGAATTGCTCCGTTTAGATGGATTCGAATAGAGTCTTGTATGATGAATGCGAAGCAGATACTGGCCGATCGTTACGAAGCACATTATCTGATGATGGATACGAAGTCCATCGATACGCACTCGATGGATTCGAACACGGCCAGTCCTGATCGATACGAACTCATGGGAGTTGACCGATGCGAAGTAGGTGATGGATACGAACTGGATCGAGTCGAACTGTGGTTTACTGATGGATACGAAAACGAGGCTGTTTCCTCCAAATTGAATCGGTCATAACTGGAGCATACGAACTCGGATTAACTCGAGATTTGAACTGCAGGCTCCCATGAGTTGGTTTGTCATGTCTTGTCAGTTGTTGCTCAATCCGGACTCGGGCAAATGTCATCGACATGTTTGGTATCTAGGAAGAGTGATCCTTGGTATCTCGACCTTGCCAAAAGGTGGGATAACATTCGCCCCCCAAAGTACGTCTTGAGGAAACATCACGTGCTTTGAAAAGCTGCAGTTTCTCTTTGAACAATTGTCGTAATTTTCATCGAAAGTTGTACTCTGTACTGCCGTAACCGACTGCTGTGTGATAGTGATTGGCTGTTTGCCGTCGTAATCATCATGAGATGAGTATTCAATTCCCGTTGAATGTTGAAAGTTGAATATTGGTCCAACACATATGCGTATATGTTAACCTGACTCTCATTTACATTGCACGTTCGCGTGTCGTTGTCAGTTTTTTGTTTGTTACATTGAATTTTGTATCGATCCTCTCCTGAATCGATGTGAAATTTGAGTTGCAACAACGTTTGATAGTTTTTTTATAGAGTTCCTTCGCATGGATCCTCTCTTGAATTGAGATAGAAGGTTGAAAGATTGACTTCGCATCGATAAATTAAGAATTCGTTGGATGCGAAATGCTCATTCATATCGATGCTAATGCTTGAGTTGTGATGGATATGAAACCGTAGTTCGTATCGATATGCAGTGGGTGGAGTAGTGAATTTATTGATGCAAACAGAGGCTTCGATTCGATGTGCTCACTGTTTCCAGCTGTCTTCGTTGTGTGCTTCGCATCGATGGATTTCGCTGTCATTTTGTCTCAATGAAACTCCTGGTCAGGTGGAAACGAAGGAAGCATTCGACTCGATCTATGGGTTGACTGGTGGTGACCGGTCACGTGGACTGGGAGGCGAAACGACCCGGTTCCTTCTTGTCTACATATAAATACTTTGGACTCGGCCAATTTTTCACTTTTCACTTTCTACTTTTTACTGCCGCCTCTAATCTTCGTATCGATTCGAAGCATCTGAGAAGACAGAACTGTGTCTCGCCTTCGATTCGATAAGATCCAACACTTAAATTCTTCGAATCCTACTCTCAAATTAGGTAATCAACCACGAATCCAAGCAACGAAGCTATTTCAGATCCACTCTTTCTTCATCGATTAACCATTCTGGTAATTGGTAAAGCCGAATCTGGTTCGATGTTCGGTCGTAAATGGCTATATCAATGTTTCTGTAAATTGGAGAAGAAAGAGTGGAAAAGGCAAAAATGAATCGATCTGGGGGCTTGCGTTCGAATTGATGAAGGCAGCGATATTTTTCTATGGATTTCGCATCGATCCCTAGGATGCTCTAATGGAGACGACGCAGTTCGTACCGGTGACTATGGTGATGGATCGTATCGATACGCATTTCAGTCTATTTCGTAGAATTTTCTTAAGTAACGCACAGCACTGCACTGCACAACACGTTCATACACTTTACACTGGGGAATGCACGGGCTCTTTATCGTCTAATGATGATTTTCATGAGTCTGCTAGTTATGGAACCATCAAGTTTGCAGCAGCAAGAAACACAAAGTATGGTCCCTCCCAGACTTGAGATACCGGAGATTGAGGCTGAAGTCATCGGTCCAGCCCAGACGAACTACCTGATGCGTCTTTCATTATGAATCCGTCTGACTCCGTTCCATCCAACGTTTCGGAAGATAGGCTTGGAAGAATATGCTTAAGGCACAGTTTGTCCATGGACGATGTTCTATTGCCAGGACCAAACGATAGACCGCACAATCCCCCGGAGGCATATACCGCATTCAATCGTCACGCGTGTGCGGCCGGGACGCTTCCTCCATTCAACGAATATATAAGAGAAGTGTTGTCATTTCTGGGGATCGCCCCATCTCAGCTCCACCCAAATGGATAAGCTTCGGTCAATAGCTTATTCATCGTCTTTATGGAGTACCTTCATCGTCCGCCGCTTCCAACTGACATTAGATACTTATTCAACTTCAAAAGCCAGACAGATAGCCCTTCTTTTACGTTCCTGGAGGCAGTACGAAACTGCCAAGTAGTCACCGGGCCCTGGACCAGTCTAAGCTACTTCAAGACGGAGTGGTTTTACGTTAGATGCCCTCTAGGGTTCTCTAGAAGATGGTTATTCAGACGTGAGTGTAACTAAGTTCTTGAATAATTATCGAGACGATTGCAGCCGAAGTGAAACTTATATTTCTTCCTTTTTACAGCGATCATTCAGCGTCCGAAAGGTGGTTACTTTGAGGAGATAGTTCTATTCTTCCATGAAATACCAAGTGATGAGAGAAATATCGAATTGCTTTTGACGGACAGGAATCTCAGAATTCTTGGGTTGATTGACCGGAGACAAAGTATAATGCTCGACGGCGCATTAAGAACCGCCTCGAGAAAGCGAGTCAAACGAAAAGAGCCTAAAGTTGTCGTAATCGAGGAGGCTGATTCCGAGAGAACTCACACCGATGAGGAACCCTTGGGCAAACCTGCTGATGTAGTCCAGGACACTAAAGAGCAGAGAAAAGGCAAGGCAGCCGTTTTTAAGTCACTTAAAAAGGGGAGATGGAAATCCGTCGTCACGTCCCGACCCGTTTCTGGAATTAGAATTTCAGAGGTGTCTCCCCCAAGAACAGAAAGTCTTCGCGAAGGGCTTCCCGATCTTCCAATTCCGGACGATGTGTCTTTCCCGCATGACGCCGGGTTGGAGGAATTCCACCATACTTTATAATTGAGCGAGCCTTTTCCTATTAGCGTGGTCGACACTTCCGGTTGGTCGGGGGGTTGCACAATCATACACATTTCACGGCACTACACAACCCTTGACCGTAGGCCATCTGTTTCGAAAAGCCACTAACTCTACTTTCGTTTTGCTTTGAAGATACTATGACTGGACAAGGTTCAATGTTGGAAAGTCTTCGACAGGACCGTAGGTCTTCTGCATACTACGAGTCGCATAGAAGGGAAAGGGACAGATATCACGACCGTGGATACTCTGGATACTCCAGACAAGAGAGATATGATAGAGATAGGGATTACAGACGTCGATCTCGATCTCGCACTCCTCCTCCTAGAACTCATGTACAACCTCTCGTTTATGTTTCTCATCCCCCTGAATCCTCGCGGCACAAGTCGTCTTCCCAGTCTTCCAGGTCTGAGCCCATCATCCTAGAACTGAGGCAATAACCCCCGTAGTTGCAGAATAGGCCCCTACGGACATTTCGGGGGAAGGAGCGATCAAGCTTGCTCAGTTAAAGAAGGATTTTCCAAATATTTGTTTCGATAAATACATTTTTCCTCCTCATTTAAAAAGAATTCCGGCGGAAGCTGAGCAGATGGTGCATGATTATGTGCATGACTTGTATGCCCAGTATAAGATGTGGGCTAAAGCAGCTGAGAAAGCATCATCGTTAGCCTTTGAGCGAGTAGCTACCGTTGAGAAACTACAAGCCGAGATAGCTCAAAAGGACCGTAGTATACAAGTGCTAAACACTGAAGCCGAGTCGTCTCGGAAATCAGAGATGGAGGCCCTTAAGAAAGCTGATGAAGCCCAGGCGGTGATGAACAGAATGAAGAGAGAGCATTATGTTACGGTGGAGGACATGGGCCACCGAAACACCATTGTGACCGTCGAGCGGGATGCGGCCTTGAAGGAGCTTAACGAGCTAAAAGCCAAATGTGCTGAAATCGCCAAGGATAGGGATGATGCGAACAACGTGGCCCAGGAAGCATGTGAACGGGCCATAGTGCTTCGGACTGAGCGAGATGAGGCGGTGGCTAAAGTACAGGAGGTCGAAGCCGAAGTTGATAGGAAAATTCAAATGGCCGAGTCTAGGCTGGAGGCTGATATTGAAGACCTCCTTATCACTTACAACGCCAATGTGTTGAAGCACAGAAATCTGGCCTGGCTTGAAAATTACTCGGTACATCTCCACAGTGCTTGGGTCCGGTTGATTGAGGAGGAGAAAACAGCACAGCCGAGCGAATCGATTGATGAATTTGAGCTCAAAAATCGGCTGTTGACCGAGGATGAAAGAAAGATCCTTCATGACGCTATAATTTCTCACGAGAAGGAGATGGTTGGCGTCTGGCATCAGGAAGTTGGGGAAGGTTCAGGTGTTGAGCACCAGGCTACATTCCTTGAGATTAGCGCTCCACCTCCGTTAGGACCTGTATTAGCGGTTGCATCACAATCTATCCCAACTTATAACCCGGAACAACCGCAACCATCTCCTATTCAGAAGCACGAGTCTGAAGTCGTCCAGTCGTCAGCAGGCCAAATTGAGGAAGGTATTCCGAACATATCTCAAGTGTGTTCTAAATACAGAGTTTGTTTCAAAGCGATTACTAACAACTCCTTTTCATCTTTGTTTAGTGACTGGAATTATGCCGACTTCTGTGATTCAAGAGTCATGTCAAAGGCAGGAGGCCATTACTACCGAAACAACTATTATGACAACGACAGTGCCAACTGAAATAACGCAGGGGAGCTCACTATCTCTTGACGAACAAATGATGAGCGAACTTCTTGACCAACATGGTGGCTCCTTCGTAGACTTTCCGTTCATCATTAGTGGACTCCCGCCAGCCTCCAGTTCTTCAATGCAGACTACAGCTGCCCCCAGCCAAGCCCAAACATATCGTGATGAAGAAATCTCGGCTGAGATTAATGCTGAATTAGAGGCTGCGGGGAAAAACGGTAATGCTAGAAGTGATACGGCGGTGCATAGCCCAGCACCTCTAAGGATACTATCACCGGATGGTATTGCTGTTGATACCTGGGTGTCTGTCCCATCTTCCATTGCAGATCCAATCCCTCCAACTCCTCCGGTAGGAAGTATACATCTGGAATCGAGCTCAGAGGAGGACATTGACATTATGCCCCCGGCTGGAGAGCAATCATCGGAGGGGAAAGTTCGAAACGGAAGATCTCTAGTGAGTCCGAGGGTTCTCCGTTGAAAAGGAGGCCGAGGAAAAAGAAATAGATTGGCAACTTAATCAAACTTTTGATAGATAGGAACTTGTTTTCATTTCCCATTAGTAGGCCGTGTATAGATGCAGGTTCGACCCCTGCTAGTAGGAATTTTTTGGAAGAACTTGCATATAAGCTCTTGTTTTCAGTTAGTCGAAATAAAATTTAGCTTTCTTCATTTTAACTTTTTTTCTGTCTTACTTGCTTGAGTGTTGTAATGATGGGCTCGTGACCGCACCTATTACAAATCTTGAGCACATGTCCGCGCTTCGAGGACTTTGAATAATTTGCAAACGATAATTTGGTTCACGCTTTTGGAATCCGATAATTATCGATGTCTATGGCACAGTTCACACTCCGGGAACTTCGAGCTAATACTCCAATTCGCACCCTAGGAATTTAGAGTTAGCGTTTACATTTTGGTTCGCTCTCCGGAAACCTAAAGTCGATGTTTATACTCCAATTCGCACTCTGGGAATCTAAAGTTAGTATTTATACTCCGGTTCACACTCCGAGAACCTAGAGTTGATGTTTATACTCCAATTCGCACTCTGGAAATTTGGAGTTAGTGTTTATACTCCGGTTCACACTCTAGGAACCTAGAGTTGATCGACAGATGGTTAGTCACATCTGTTTAGGCTTTTTAGGAATTCGTTCACACTTTGGGAACGATGGATTTATCGGGATCGTGGATGGTCGAGTCGCATCTACCCCTGTTTGACAAGCGAGGTCGTTAGATGCATGGGTCCACCCTCCTCGAACTTGTTTGGGATACGGTCGAAGTCGTTAGGCAGACGAATCCACCCTCTTCGAAGCCGTATTTATAAGTTTTATACTCCAACTCGCACCCTGCGAGTTTGAAGTTAATGGAAGGATTGTCGTGTATCAATCCTTTCAGATATTGGTGTGGTGACATGCCCCCGAGCTCGGGTTTCACTTAGTGAGTGACCGGTCGTATCACAATCACTCCCTATTTGAATAAATCCACCATACTATGGAACTTAGCTCTCCGTGCATCATGATGTTGTATGTCATATTCAATAAATCACAGCTCTGGCTCGAAGAGATAGCATTTTATTGCTAAAATGAGAAAATATGGCAAAGTCAGTTGCCTTATTACAAATTCAAATTTCGAAATGCAAAAATAAAATGCAAAGGAATAAATGGACTAAAATAAATAAATCCTGTCATGTATAGTAGCGACGCAGACTTTCGATATTCCAGGCTCTCGGCAGAGTAAGACCGTCAACAGTTGATAACTTGAACGTGCCATCTCCGAGCTTTTGTGAAATCACATATGGTCCTTCCCAATTTGGTTTCATGTGCGAAGGAACAGGATAGATTCTCTTGAGTACGAGATCGCCGAGTTCAAAGGTTCATGGCCGAACCTTGGCATTGTATATTCGAGTGACTCGACTCCGATACGCGGCTGCCCTCAAATCAGCCTCTTCACGCTTCTCATCGAGTAAGTCCAAAGATTCAGCAAGTAGTATGGCATTTGTTTCCGGATCATAGTATGCCACACGATTAGAAGGCACTTCCATTTCGACTGGAATAACGGCTTTTGAGCCATAAGATAGAGAAAATGGAGTGTGTCCGGTTGCAGTCTTGTGGGTCGTCCGGTAAGCCCATAAAGCCATAGGAAGTTCATCGGCCCATTTTCCCCTCGCCTTTTCCAGTCGTTTCTTCAGAATAGATTTGATAACCTTATTAACAGCTTCGACTTGGCCATTTGCTTGAGGGTGTGCTACTGCAGAGAATTTCTTATGGATATGGAATCGTTGACAGAAATTCTGGAATTCAACGCTGTCGAATTGGGCTCCGTTATCGGTGATAATAGTATGCAGGAGACCAAACCGACAGATAATGTTGCGTACTACGAAGTTGATTACTTTCTTCATCGTGATTGTTGCTAGAGGTTCAACTTCAACCCATTTGGTGAAGTAATCAACTGCGACGATGGCGTACTGCGCGCCACCTTTAGCTAGAGGCAATGCACCAATTATATCAATGCCCTATACTGCAAACGGCCAAGGACTGACCATTTCGGTTATCTCAGTAGGTGGGGCTCTAGGAATCCGAGCATGTTTCTGGCATTTATCACATTTTTTGGTGTAGTCCGCTGCGTCACAATTAACTGTAGGCCAATAATATCCATACCGGAGTACTTTCTTGGCGAGTGCTTGCCCCCCAGTGTGATCGCCACATTCTCCTTCGTGTACATCGTGTAACACTCGTTTGATCTCATCGTGCGCGATACACCGGAGGAGAGGAACAGAATACCCCCTTCTATACATAACTCCGCTTTGAATTATAAATCGCGAGGCTTTTCGAAGAATCTGTCGTTTCTTACTTCTGCGCTCAGGCAGTATCCCATGTTCAATATAGTTTCGGTAAGGGGTCATCCATGACTCCCTACTGGAAGTAGTCTCAAATGTGAAATCAGTCTCCCTTTGATCGATGCTCGGAGAGGATAGAGTTTCAACAGGAACGTGCCCCAACTGCTGAGCTTCACCCGTACTTGCTAACTTTGCCAACGAATCGGCTTTCTGATTATGCTCTCGGGTTATGTAGAAAATGGAATAGTAATCAAGCACTTCTCGGACTCGAGCTAGATAAGCAGCTAGTCTTCGATCTTTGCCTGATATTCACCCCGGACTTGGCATACAACTAATTGGGAGTCACGGTAGATTTCCACAGTGGTAATTCTCAAATCACGGGCTAGCTTCAACCCAGCAAGTAAAGCTTCATATTCGGCTTCATAGTTGGTCGTACGGAACTCGAAATTTAAAGCATAGCATATAGATCGGCCCTCGGGGGTTTCAAGCACTACCCCAGCTCCCGAGCACCGATTGTTGGATGCACCATCAGTATGTAACTTCTAGATGTATTCAGGAGATTTGCTGGTCTCAGGCAATTCTTCAGGAACAGTGAACTCGGCTACAAAATCTGCCAGGACTTGACCGTGAATGGCCCTCCTTGGAGTATAAGTGATGTCGAATTGACTCAGTTCGATGTTCCATTTGAGTAACCTACCAGACGTCTCAGGCCGCGTGAGGACCTGTCGTAACGGCTGATCAGTGTACACAGTAATAGGATGAGCCTGAAAATATGGACGGAGCTTCCTCGAGGCAATGACTAAGTAGTAGGCTAGTTTCTCCAGCTTTGGGTAATTTTTCTCGGCTCTAGTTAGTCGCTTGCTTACATAGTAGACCGGTTTCTGCACTCGGTCTTCTTCCCGAACAAGGCCAGCGCTGATTGCATTTTCTGATACCGCCAGGTAAAGATACAACTGCTCATGGTTGACAGGCTTTGAAAGAATCGGCGGTGTGGAAAGATGTTGAACCAATGATTGGAATGCGCCCTCGCACTCCACGGTACATTCGAAGTTCCTCTTTCCCTTTCGGATCAGATCGAAGAAGGGGATGCATTTATCAGTGGACTTTGATATGAACCTGCTTAACACTGCCACCTTTCCGTTGAGACTTTGGACTTGTTTTATAGTTCTTGGAGTTTGTAAGTTTCTGATAGCCCATATCTTCTCGGGGTTAGCTTCTATTCCCCGGGCGTTGACGATGAACCCAAGGAATTTTCCAGACGCGACTCCAAAATGACACTTTAGCGGATTGAGCTTCATTCCGTATTTTCGAAGGATATTGAACATTGACTCCAAGTCTCTAATGTGGTCAGTGGAGTATCGTGATTTCACCAGCATGTTATCTACATAAACCTCCAAGGCCTTCCCGATCTGGTCAGCGAACATTCGGTTAACCAAGCGTTGGTAAGTTGCTCCGGCGTTCTTTAATCTGAAGGGAATGACTTTGTAGCAGTATAGTCCAGATTGGTTACGAACCTTGTATGCTCTTGGTCAGGAACATGCATGGGTATCTGATTGTAGCCTGAGTAAGCGTCCAAGAAAGATAATAATTCATGTCCGGTCGTTGAATCTACGAGTTGATCAATTCGGGGAAGTGGAAAGCTGTCTTTCGGACAAGCTTTGTTTAATTCAGAGTAATCGATGCACGTTCTCCATTTCCCATTTGGTTTTCGGACAAGTATGGGATTGGATACCCATTCCGGGTATAGGGCATCTCGGATAAACCCATTTGCTTTCAGCTTATCAACTTCTTCTTTAAGGGCGGCAGATCTCTCTTGATCCATACCACGCCTTTTCTGCTTGACCGGGATATACCGCGGGTCAATATTCAGGGTGTGGCTCGCGATGTCCGACGAGATTCCACACATATCGGAGTGCGTCCAGGCGAATACGTCGAGATTCGCCCGGAGAAAATCAACCAATTCATGTTGCGTCTCTTTGTTCAACTGAGACCCAATCTTCAACATTCTAGTGTCATCATCATTGTCACCATCGACTGGAACATCAGTCGTCAGCTCAACCGGGGATGCCTAACTTTCTATAGATTCTTCCTTTTTATTATTGTCTCTCGGGTCAAGATCCCTTTGGAATTGGTAGTGGTGCCCGGGCCGAGGCCCAGGCACCAATTGTCAATTGTTTGCAAAACGGACGTAGAGAGATTCCTCTACGTACGCCCTTTCCTTTCTCCCTTCGTTGCGCCTCGTGCAGCTCAGCTACGTAACAGGCTCTTCCAACAGCCTGATCTCCCTGTACAACTCCAATCCCATGATCAGTGGGGAATTTCAAGGTCAAACACCATGGGGCAATCGCTGCCTTGAATTCAGCAAGGGCCGGTCGGCCCAAAAAAGCATTGTATGGGGATTGAATATCTAAAACAACAAACTGCAGTATCCGAACTCTTCGGCACTCTCCAACTTCTAACTCCACTGGTAACTCCACCACTCCAGTGGGAATATTGGCAATCCCATCGAAGCCATGAATTCTAGATTGATAAGGTTTTAAATCTTTGGCTTCCATCTTCATTTGATCATATGCTCTCTTAAACAGAATGTTCACCGAACTCCCACTGTCTACCAGGATCCTCTTCATCCAAGCAGGACCAACCTGGGCAGATATGACTAGTGGTTCAATAGTTGGGGCTTCGACCCTATCAGCATCTTGGCTTCTGAATACGATGTCGTCCGTCATCGTTCACTGTAGTTTGGCCGGAGCCCCTTCATCAAAATTACTGCAACACTCAAAGTCCACATCCTGATAGAATTTGCATATGACTCCATTTCCCTCCAGCTTCGGTCTGCTGGATGGGGACCACCACTGACTGTATTAATCACCAACCTCCCGCCCGTTCGAGCGGGTTCCTCCTGTCTTTCTTGATTCTGTGCACGGTTCTGATTTGACGGGCCCGCACCACTAGACTGTGGCGCTCGCACGAATTGATCTAACTTTCTCTCCCTGATCAACTTTTCAATGAGGTCTTGCAAATGTCTACACTCATTGGTATTATGTTCGTAACTCTCATGGAATCTACAGAACTTTCCTGTTTGAATCTGTCTCTCCGATGATGGCTTCGAAGCAGGTTTCTTATACTGCATAGTATTGCAAGTTTGTAGATACACGTTCTCCAGCGATGTGTTTAGCGGTGTATAATTGTCAAACATTGGAGCCCTACGCCGCGGGCCACGGTTCTGATCCTTTTTTTGTTTTGATTTCCATTGCTTCTCGGCTGAGACTGTTTTTTCTGTATATTCAACTGCACTTTCCCAGAACTCTCACTCGATTGTTTAACTGCCACGTTACTCTGAATCCCCTCACTACTGGGTCCCACATCGTCCTTCTTCCTAGACTGTTTCGCGTCATCATGCCTTAAGAACTGATCGGCTTTGTAGTAGAAACGGTCCAACGACACGGGAGGTTTCCCAGCTAACCAATTTTCAAACTTGGAATCAGGGTCAATCCTCTTAGTTAATTCCATCAGAATCGAATTATCATTCGGGTTGCTGATCTCTGCACATGCTGCGTGAAACCTTTCCAAATAATGTCTAAGTGTTTCTCCTGGAGCTTGTGTGACACTGGACAAGGTATTAACATCCTTCAGTCTAGCAACATGCATGTGAAACTGTTCTACAAACTTCTTAGCCATTTGATCGAACGAAGCAATAGATCGAGGGGGTAGTCTTGTGAACCACATTGTCGCAATGCCCCTCCAAAGAAATGGGAAAACTACGGCACTTTACTGCATCATCATCCCTTGCAGCACTCATCGACCACTCGTATTTCAGAATATGTTGATTAGGGTCCAAATTTCATTCGTACATCGATAGCGTCGGCATCCTGAATCGTCGAGGGGGTTCAGCAAAAAGAATCTCGTCTGTGAATGGAGTATGACTCTGCGAGATTCCCCAGTCGTCATTGGTAAGACCCTGGCTTTCTTGGATCATTTGTCTTGTCATGTTTGTAATATCTAGCATTGCAACATTCTGCGCACGTTGGGCCAAAGTGTGGTCGGGTTCCACATCGCGAGGTTGGACCGGGCGTTGTCGACGGTCCATATCTCGCCTCCTTGGCTCAACGTCTTCTGGAACGTACGTTTCAGGAGTACGTCCTTGTTGGTTTCGGGTATCAATCCCTATGTCAACTGCAGTAGTGGTGGCATGGTTATCTGTAGTATATTGAGGCACGGTTCCTCCCCTGGAAGACGGTCCGGTGTGGAAGCTGGCTGACGGTCCAACTCTTAGTTGACCAATGGTCAATATGGGCTGATGCCCTGTGGCTTGTGCACAGCCTTCGTCCAGTCGAGGACGGACGGATCTGCGGTTGTATCCAGAGGAAGCAGAGCTTTCTATGGAGGAATGAGAGCCTTGGTCCCTTCTATACATTCTACGTTTCTAGCGGTTTAACTGTTGGGTCATCTCGGCATTTGCGCGCAGCTGCTCAGTTAGTTACTGACGGCTCTGCGTTAGCTCTTGAAGCGGTAGCTGGAATTCCTGCCTAGTAACCTGCCTAGTAGCTGGAAAAGTCACCGGTTACACCATCGCATGCTCTGACACTAGTCATAACATCATCGAACATATCCTTTATAAGGGTAATATACTTTGTTGGGACTATTCTTTTCCAGAGCCCACACATCACCTTTCGTGATACTTTGTCATAAGCTTTCTCCAAATCGATAAAAACCATGTGTAAATCCTTTTTTGCTCCTTAAACCTCCCCACAAGTTGTCTTATTAAGAAAATAGCCTCCGCGGTCGACCTCCCAGGCATAAAACCAAATAGGTTTTTTAATCCCTTGTCATTCTTCTTAATCGATGTTCGATGACTCTCTCCCAGAGCTTCACCGTATGACTCATAAGCAAACAAATTAATTAATATGCTCATGTTATGTAGCATAAGTAAACGACAAACAAAACTCGAATGAGTTAAAATCATGAAGAAAAAAATTCAGCAATAATTCCTCCATATTAGGATAGAAAACTAATCCACAATCATGTTAACGGCTATACATTAGAATAATAAAATGAGCAGAAATCTCGTTAGATGGAGAAGATAGCAAGTATGTATTAATAGTCTGTGGATTAAACTTTAACATAACAATTGATCCTGAAAATGATTCACATTGGGAATGCCCAACTTGTTGGATTCCATTAAAAATTCATCAAAATATTTAAGGTCCAACAAAATAATTAATACACTTGTAAAAATGCAACAGAACAATACATAAAACATGCATCTCAGTAGAGTTAAAACATTTGGAAATAAAAAAAAAGTCAAAAATAATCCTTTTGTACCTTAACTAATAACATTCGTTTATTGCTAAAAGGAAAAGAAGCAATGGTATTTTAGCAACCGAGTTCACAAATGGCTTCAACATATTGTACATCTGGGGTTAATGTTGGTGCATAAAATACACATGCATGAAGATACTTCACAAAAAATTGAAGTACTAGTTCAAAAGTTTAAGCTGACTGTATACCATCAGCCCTAGCATGCACAAAATTACAAGGAGTAATAAATTCTACTAAGAAGCTTTAACGGTTTGAAACATAATGTGCTGAAAAAATTAATAAAAAAACAAAGTTTGTAAAGTTCTAAAGAAACACTCTATCTGTTTTATTAGCTAAGTGAAGGAAGAACAGCAAATAAGATTAATTCCCTTTAAACCAAAAGAAAGTGAGATCTGAAAACAACGATTGTTATATTAAGCCAACTTTAGGTACAAATATTTTCGTTTACAACTAAGAAATTAAATGGTATTACCAAAACGTCGTTATCATTCAAAGTTGCGTTTTGAATTCCTTTGCCGAATTCTTCCATATTCTGCATATCTTAATATTCTCGTGTCTTTCATTGACCGTTGAAAACTCACCGATTTCTTTCGATGCCATTGATGAATGATTTGGGGAAGATTTAATATTTTATTTTTGCTTCTTTTTTCACTTTAAAATCGGCGGCTGAAAAAACTTAACTCAGGGCTTCAAGAAACGGGTTCATGCCATGTTGCCAATAAGGGCTTCAAAATTTAGACAAGGGATTGAGCTGAATCCCTCGGCGAAGCTTTTTCATTTATTTTAAGTACGTATACTTGCTTTAATCATCGTTTTTGGATATCAATGGAACCATTCATGCATACGTGTAGAGTTGCTTTTTCATTTTTGATGTGTAGTTTAAACGCACAACAAAATTGGATAAACGTTGAAATCATAATCATTACAACAAAAAATAGAAAATGAAGAATGATATTATTCAAAATGCAAAAAAAAAAGTCGTTTATCATCATATATGTTAAAACCATTTCCTAATTGACCATTTTTCCTCGTTTGCACTTTCTGTGCATGTTTTTTCGGAAAAGATACTTTATTAAATAATAAATTGTATGTATTTCCATAATTAAATATTATAGAAAAATATGTTTATGTAAACTACATGTTATATTAGAAGAAACAATTAATATATATATATATATATGATAAAATAATGGCGATTAATGGCCGCCGCTTCTGGCGATTTACTCTTGTGGAGTTGCGTTTCTTCCTCGTCGTGATATCCCTCTTCATACCGCGTCTTTTCATCCATGCCCTCCTCTCTGCCTCGTCCCTCTCCACCCCCCCTCTCTACCCTATCATTGACTAGGTCAGGACGCCCTTTCAAATCCAAGTCCGCTGCCAAACCTTTTTTTCATTCCCTCGCCGATTTTTCCACCGCTCACGTCTGATAATAATGGAGTCGTGGCTTCTGACTCCATTCGCGCAGTGTTGCCTCCCCCTGGACCGAATGCGCTTTTGCCTGTGAACAGCATCTGTGTTATGGGTAAGACAGATTTGGTGAATGATTGTGCTGGTCTTGTTTCGTCTGCTATTTGCAATAGGTCTGGTGCTGGTGGCATGTGTTGTAGAGATGCGAGGTTGGGCGTTGCTGCTAACTATGATCAATGCTCATCTCCTGTTTGTCTATATGCTTCAGGGGAATTTGGAGCGAACTCTTCTGATGTCTGTTCTAAAGTGATCAAGGTTGTTCACCAGCCTGTTATGCTCCAGGAAGAGGGTTGTGATGTGGGCAAGACTCCTGTGATGGATGAGTGTGTACCTAGCGTGGTCGTTGGTGTGAATGACCAAGTCCATGGGTGTTTTACTGCCAGTCTCCCAAGAAGTGGGCAAGGCACATCAGATGTTTGTGGTATTTCCACTATGAATTCTGCTCCTAATGTCACTGTTAATTGCACTGAACATACTATACCCACTGATGCTACTGCCCCTGGTATTGTACAACCTGAGGCCATTACAGGTGTTGAGGAGTGTCGCCCTGCTGCTCCTTGCCCATCTGTACCCAAATCATGGTCTTCCCTTTTTACATCAATGCCCCGTAACGCAGGAGTTTATGAACCAGTTGATTTCGAAATCGTTGAGGAAAACGGGGCGAAGATCCCTCCCCCCAGTGTAATGCAAGCTGGTTTCGACTTTTGGTCGGGATACGTAGTAGGTTTCTTTTTGGACCCTAAACATCGTCTTCATGATGCGGCTGTTGTGTGTCGTAAGGCCTGGAGACTACATGGTGGTCTTAGAGTTAAGTTGGTTGATTCCTTGTACTACCTTTTGTTCTCCTCCCCTGAGGAGCGTAGTCGTATTCTTGAGTCTGAGCCAACCTTCATTGATGGTCAGCCTTTTATTATTACCCCCTGGACTCCGACAGTTGCTAGTGCTCGTGAACAAGTTTTATCTGTCCCAGTTTGGGTTTATTTCTCTCAAATCCCATCTGCTCTACAACCTCTGCTTGGTTTGAATTGGCTTGCATGCAATGTTGGGAAATTGATTTGTTTTGACTCTAATACAGTTGCGCGTGATAAGCTTGTTTATGCCAAGGCTCTGATTGAGATTTCTCCCCTTAAGCTGCTTCCAACCTCTATTCCTGTACAGCTAGCTGTTGGTCATGTGGTGGATGTTCGTGTTCGTTATGGATGGGTCCCTGACATTTGTTTCTCCTGTCACTCTTTTGGCCTTGTTGCCTCTGCGTGCTTGCACTCTGATGTATCAGCAGTTGCACCAAAGATCCCTCTGCCTCGGCCTCCACTTAGGAAATGGGTTCCCAAAGTCTCTCTGGTTGCTCCCTTAGTGCGGCCTGCGTCCCCAGTTCCTGCTGATGTTCCTTCTGTTCTGTCTATTGAGCCGGTTCTCTCTCCGCCTCTCGTTGTTTGGGCCGAGACTGAACATTGTTGGGTTGATCGTCATTCAGAGATGAGATTCAACCCTGTGGATGACTCCTACTTTAGATATGTATCTGATGATCTATTGGACCTTCGATGCCTCTATTAAAGAATTTCTGGTGATTCCTTGATTCTTGATCTGGATGGTACGTATGCTGAGAAAAATTCTGTTATCCTAGCTGACACTGCCTGGGATCGATCTTTTATTTACTCCTCTGACGTTGACAGTTATGATCCTTCTCTTGCTACTCATTTCCGCCCCTTCTTTGATCTTCTGCGGTGTGGTCCTCTGGATTCAACCCAGGCTGACGAGGGTGTAGGTGATTCTTCCTCTACGGAGGAGAACTAGTCTAGTTATTTATATCTCGTAGCTGTGACATGTCTGTCACACTCCTGTGCTGTATTTTATTTCTATCTATCATAGTAGCTAAGGTGTCTCTACCTTACTCCTGTACTTCAAATTTATTACGTTCGTAATAAAAGTGGTCGGTCCACTATATAACCGTCGGCCTTGCCAAAAAAAAAATACTTTTAAATCTGAACAAGCTATTTATTTAAATTATATGTACATATATGCATAATATAATGATTAATGGTAAATTAATTTATAATATAATAATATAAATACATAAATATAGATATAAATATGAATATAAAAATATACATACATATAAACAAAATATAAAAGAAAATTATTACTTTCGATTCGGAAATATCATAAATTCAAAGTTAATATGATTTTAATATTTTATTATGAATATATCATGAATTAATAATTAGTTTCGACACTTAATTAATTAGAATAAAATAGATATTTAGCAAAACTTCAAATTTTAAATTTCCTAAAAATCTAGGAACATATTATAGTATCACGTAAAATTCCCATAACTTTAGAAATTTAAAATAAAATTTTTAGTTATTTAAATAATATGCGCCCGAACTTAAGATGATTTTTTAAAAATATAAAATAGAGTTGAAAATTTCTGAAATTTTTTCATGAGCATCTGATATCACTAGTTAATTTTAAAAAATATAAACTAAATTTTTGGAACATTTTTTATTTTATACAAATTTATTAAATCAAATATTCATTAAATATTGATTTTATAAATGTACATGATATTAATAAAATCATTTTCTGCATTTATAACTTATAATAAACATAAACATATATTAGAAAAAATTTAGATAAATATTATGTAGTTGATATAAACATATATGCTTTAATACAAATTGTACATGAATACTAACGCACAAATTTATATTTATAATATAATATTAAACTAAAAAAATATTTTTCATATAATATCAGATTGCAAAATTATATTTTGAATATAAAAATTAAATATTATACACATATCCAATCTCCATTGTGACAACAACATTACATACAAAAATCTCACCTAACTAATTGAATAACAATAATATATTCATATATATAGGGATCATGATTAACAAATTATAAAACATGATAATCTATTTAATATCTATATAAATAAAGGTTACCTACTGCAGCTGCCCTCAAGTCCATGTTGAATTTGTGAATTCTCTTTCTATAATAGTTCCTTGATTCATCAGATTGCTGCTCTAGAATTACCGACCTTTCAGTATTGAATAGCTTTTAATTTACTAAAATTTGATTTCAGAATTTTGGAGATTAATGAAGCTTTGTTTTTAGCCAGCACTGGGAAAAAGATGGTAGCCAAAAGAACAATGGAACTAAGGCTTTTGGATGATTATTTATATGGATGGACAAGAGATAAATAAGTGGTGTCTAATACACTTTCACTCTTAATTTTAGGCACATATCTCCTAGCCTTCGATCCATGTTTTAGCCACCCCAAACCATAGCAATCGCCTATAGCCTCAAAACATCATGGGTTATGAGCCCATTTAACTCAATTTAAATATGTATAATTATTTTCAATTTAATTTGTTATTAATATCTCACATCGATATATATATACATATATATATATAACTATGATTCAACAATTTCATTTCTCAGATCATATTCAAATTTCATAATTAATATTTCATAAATATTAATTAATTTATAACATATACAAATTAATAAAATCGTTTGGTTCAAATAGAATTCATTATCTCGGTTGTGTGACCCTTGGGTGTAAACGCGGTCAGCAGTTAACATCGAACTATTCGAACGTTTACGTTCATAGGTCACTTAGCAGGTGGTGCA
Source organism: Allium cepa (assembly GCA_030765085.1). NCBI lineage: Eukaryota > Viridiplantae > Streptophyta > Magnoliopsida > Asparagales > Amaryllidaceae > Allium > Allium cepa. The sequence continues at coordinate 113,080,962 of CM060934.1, forward strand.
ATATTATATCCAAATTTATTGCTTATTCAATTTGGGTAAAATCCAGTTTTAGTTCAATAAGCATAACCCAGTTATGATATTTATTTACACCAATTCTCTTCACCAAAACTATATCACTTTGGACTTATGGAATTTGGTAATGTCAAAATTCAATATCATTAATTTCAACTCTATAGTCCAAGCACAAAGCTTTGGTTTAATAATAACAATTATTATTAACCGAAATGCTCTAGCCAAAGGCTTTGAGTTGACCATGATACTAACCCCATATAACTTAGGCTTTTCTTGAATAATGCTTCACTTCTAATACTTCCACTCGATCCAATTATAGCCACTCGATGGAATGTCATGTTATCATTTGACTATATCAAAACGGAGATTTCATATTGAAGATTCACAGTATTCTCAAGTCGGGATAACTATGTAAATCAGTCACATCGATATTTTCTGTTTGACTTTAGTTATATTAACCAATAAAAACTATCAATGAGTCATTCCATAATTATCCAATAACTATCAGTACATAACCTCTAGGTGCCTCCAACAGACAAGAATAATAAACTGCCCAACATTTGGAGAGCGTTACATACTTTAGTCTCAACGGATGCATTGATATCCAGTCTCGATGCGACTTGGAACATCTAAAATGGTATATTTATTTTATTGTGATAAAGTACCCACGGTTACAATACTTTGTAACTACTGTCATAAAACATACCATTTATGGATTTTCTATTAAATTTTCTTTTAATTAAATCAATTAATATAGCTACATTATATCGAGTACATAATAGAAAGAAAATACCTTTCATTTCAAACAAGATTGGTCATTGAGTTTGATATATGTAACAAATCACGTAATTGTCCTTAGGGCATACCCTTAACTCTATCGATCTCCTACTTGCACTTGAAGCGAATTGTGGAATCTTCTTCCAACTTTTCAATTGGTTTTCTTATAACAAATTTGGCCAATCCCTTAATGAATGGGTATGCTATTATGTTTTAATCATCTACTATGTCGATTAACTCTCTTTGACGCTGATAAACTACCTTTATATTATGGAATAATCTGGAGTATGTCTCTCAACTTCTAGTGAGCTCTAAGTTCTATTATGAACTATGTCGTGACATTGTTATCGTTTAACAATGTTATGTGATTCTCAACATTTGGAACCACTCTTGGCTCAGTTATAAATTTGTGCATTTATATTTATATACATTGCATTGTGGCGCCATTCAAGTAAGTGAATTAGCTATAATCTCTTCTATTTGAAACATTTCCAACTTAATGATTCCTCTAATATTATTGACATGTTATGCTAAATATCACTTATGAAATTTAAGTCCGAACGCTCCTTCATAAGGAGTTTTTTGTTTCTGTAAACGATACTCTAGTATTTCAAAAAATACACGAGAACTCCTCAAAAAACCATTCAGTGACATCAATTTGGATTTGATATTTTCTTCATGTATCAAATACATAAACAAATCATGATATCATAGATAATAGAACATGTACTGTAATAACCCGGATTTCTGATCATTGTAATTAATAAGATAATTGGGTTAATTAATAGGAATACTAAATTTATATATTGAACAAATGAATCTGACCAGATAAACATTTATATTTGTAATTGTGTTGTGTTTATATACATAGATTTTAAACAGAATTATTATATACAAGTTGGATTTGTATTTGTTTAAAAATATGTATATGTAAAATTGACTTGAAATTCAATTTGAATTTGGATATTTAAATTGAAGTTTAAAAGATATATATATATCTTAGATTTTACTTTGGTTTTAAAATGTATTTTTATTTTGTTTAGAACATAAATTGTTCTCTTTTTAAAGAGATTTATGTATATAAATTTAGGCAAACTTTATATGGTTAGAAAATTCAAATATACATACATCCAAGTATATAAGTATATATAGATATATGTATGTATATGTACAGTAATTAAAAGGCATTGTTTTGAATTCAATAATTTTAACAAGGGTAATTAAAGTTAAATTCTATTTAAAAATATAGGAACCAATTTCAAGAGCTTTGTAAAATACACATCACATATGTAAATATAAAATAAAATAATTTATAAACAAATAAGAATTAAGTAGGGATTTAAACTTAAATTGTAAATAAATTAGAGGCAAGGTTTTAAACATAAAATACATGGTTTAGACATTTGTAAAACAATAACATCATACACATGACAAGTGTTAATAAAATTAGAACAAGTGTCTTAATTAAATTTCATTTTCTTTTGTTGTAACTAAATCAAACATTTGCCTATGTAAACATTTTTTCTTAACCTCATTCTCTTTTTCGGATAGAAAATCTTCAGCTAACATTTAAACAAAAATCTGAAATCATCATTCATTTTAAAATATAAGTTCTTTGATCATCTTCTTCAAAACAATTTCTGTTCAAAGTAAATCTATAAATCCCCTCAGAAAACCAATTTGTACAAATGTTTCTTCTCACCAAATCAACATTCAAACCGAAACAATCTGAAAATCAAAATGCAAATCATCCTCAAACCTGTAGCCTCTTCAAAACATCAACCTGGTCATCAACTTGCATTTCAAATGCCTGCAATATCCTTCATTTCTGTTTGAAGCAACCAGTCTGCCTTTCATTTTATCTGGAAGCATGTAGCTGTAAATCAGGAAAAGCATTTGCAATAAAATCAAGATTGAAGTTTATAAAAAAAATATGGAAGCTGTCTTCTACAAGCAACTGCATTTTTCAAATTTAAGCCTAATTTCTCTGTCTTAAATGCAGGTGAGTAAACAGAGCTTTGGTCTGTTTCTTTATTTATTCTCTGTTGCATGCAGTAAAATGTGAAGCAAAATTGTGATAAATAGTTTGCATGTGGAAAAATGAGAGTAGCTGAATCTCTTAAATTTGAGAATTTTTATCAAATCTGTAGATAAGTAGAAGATTTTAAAAAGTAACCAACATTTATAGTATTCCATGGAAGTAAGAGTACTTATACCTAAATATGAAAGTAATTGCCTATGCTAGGTGTTGTCATATCTCCTCTGATTCAAAATCTAACAGTGAGTTAACATCTTGTTTTAGAAACTTAAGTAGGGTAAAAATTGTTGCTTAAGTGATTGCTAAGAATATGATATCTGCATGTGTTGATAGTGAATACAATTCTGTAAATATGGATGTGTTTAATTTCTGCATGCCTGTAAATAGGCTTTTCTCTGTTCATTCATGTTACAGAGTTTTTATAAAATTCAAACCTTTCATATAAATACTTGAGGTTTTGAATTCAAAACAAAATTAGTCAGGTTACTAGCTTATCTAGCTTATGAAAATATGTTTAAGCAAAAATTAAGTTTAGAATTACCTGTAAGCTAAATATTACTGTGAAAACTCATATAATGTAATAAATAAAATTTAGAATTTTATTGATTCATATACATGTATTGAATCAGCATTTAAAATTATGATTTTTAAATCAAAAATCCAGATTTTTAAAAATGGATTGAATATGGGTTTTGGGGTTTTTCTGGAAGTTTGATTTTGGGTGATTCCTGGAAGATGGAGCAACTAGGATGATCGGAGTTGCTACCGAAGTTAGAGGAGGTCATGAGGTTACAGGGGAAAATGGTAGTTGGTGGATCTGAGCATTTAGGTAGTGTTAATTTGGGATTAAAATTTTGAACCCTAAATTTTCTGTTGAACTGAAAATTTAGCACCACGACCCATATAAGTGATCGAGCTTGCCATGATTCATGTTGATGATTGATGGAGTGTGGAGGAGTTAGTAGCCGGAGGCGAAGCTTTTCAGGTGATCAGAGTTGAGTGATTTTTTTTGGTGATTTCCAGATTCGACTTTTGCTTCCTATTTTGAGCACAAATGCTCGTTTCTGATTTTATGCTTCTGCAAGATTTTTGACGGTCGGAAATGCGTGGGAGGATGGATGATGACTTACGCAAGTGGTCGCGAGGGGTCGGAATTGGATGAAGCGGTGGTGCAGGTGCACGAAATTCAGGGTGTGTATGCTGTGTTCTTTGGGAAAGAAGGAACTCGAGTTACTCGAGTTGTTCTGAGATTTGCTCGGGTAATTCATGTTTCTGCTCGAAGTAACGGTAGTCATGACTCGGGTGATTAGTTTTTTCAGGGTTTTTCTTTTTGTACTGTCAGAATTTAAGTTTTTATCAAGACTAAGGAAAGAAGAAGAAGGAGGGATGAGGTGGATGTTGGGATAGTTTCAGGGTTTAGTGGCCCAGGGATTGTCACGGGTAAATCAGATTTTTACTCGAAGTAATTTATAGGGTGCACGGTAAAATTTAGTTACAGTTTTTCAAAACATCAGAAACCTTTTCCAGTATTTTAAAATTTGAAGTAGAGATTAACTGTAAACTAAAAACTTAAACTAAGTTAAACCTGATTTAAAATTTGTTGAATTTTGAGTTTTGAAATATTTTGAATTCAGAAAATTTAAGTTGTTTAAATAAAAACATAAAACTGTTTTCTGTTTTTTTATTAAAAGTAAAGTTTAAAAAAAAATTATTAATTAATTAAAGTAATTAAGGGGTAATTGATTAATTAATTACAAAAGTTAATTAAAGGGATTATTTACTCTATGTAACAAATTAATATGATTAGTTTAAGTTAAATAAGTGATGTAATTAATTAAGAATAATTAATTACAGAATGAGATTAATCAAGGGTGATTAATAAATATAATTAATTAAAGGTTAAATACAATTACTTAAAGTAATTAATGAGGTGTAGTTCTTAGCAAAGTAATTAATTACTGGATGTAATTTAATTAAATTACTTAATGGGTAGTAATTTAAGGATGATTATTTGATGGAAGAAATTAAGTAATGATTACTCGGTGTAATTAGAAGATTAATCTATATAATTAATCAAGGAGTTGGTTTAATTGATAAAGTAATAAAGGAAAGTTAATTTCTGATTGTGATTAATCAAGATCGATAATGAATGTAATTAAAGGATTAATTATCATATGAAATTTAGGAATAATTAACTAATGAAAGTAATTTGTTAATATAATTAAGGAAGCATCAATCTTGCTTATTAATGATTAAATGATGATTAGTGCTTGAAACTGGTTGATATTTCTGATATGAATTGCTTTGTGATATGATATGTTGGTAATGTAATTATCTCTCAATTAAGAATTGATGTGTTAAAATGTTATCTGGTAATTAAGGTTGAATTGTATTAAAATTGGATAACTTGGGTTTAGATGACATTGGATTCGAAGAGACCGGAGTCGGGTATTAGTAAATATCCGAAGCCACTTCGATTTTGTATAAAATTGATATGTGGAAATCAATGTGCTCGTTTGGAATGATTTAAGTGAATTAGACCATTTAATCTAAGTTTTGGCACTTAGAAATTAATGTGAGAAATAGATGATGTCTATAACAACTTGTGAAGTTGTAAAATTGGTATAAGTTACCCGGGTTATTTATGATGTATGCTTTTGTATTCCATGTTAGATGAGTTTACTCACGCTGGTTTCCAGCCTGACCCGGGTGTTACTTTGATGTAATGCTCGGGTCAGACCGAGTATTACAGATTTTCAGGTAAGGACGTTCTGGAGCTCAGGAGGCGAGCTAGATGACAGGAGCGTATGGAGGGATTCTGATAGTATTGTTGTTATCTGGACAAGTTGTTTGACTATCCAGTTTGTATGGGATATTGTAACTCTGACGTATATAAATGTAAATGTACAGAATACAGTTCTTTTTGTAAAATGTTATTATGTGATATTATATTTTATCCGCTGCGAATGTGAGGTTTTCTGTGTCTTGTTTCTGTCTCTTTTTCTTCTATCTTTCTTCTTTTCACTAACTATCTGGAAATTTCGAGATCGAAATTTTCGGGTCGTTACATTTGGTATCAGAGCTGAAGGTTAAGCGAGAACCTTGGCTCTGGTGGGATTACTCATTAAGGATAGGGTAAGTAATACTCTAGAATGAGTTGAGTGTATATATATATGAGAGAGCGTACTTGTTATTTTCTTATATAAAGGTTTTTAAATGATTTCCAAAGTGAATGAATCTTATATAAGAAATAGATTATCTATTATATTAAGGAAATTGGTTGTAATATTAATTAAATTAAAAGTAATAGTAAGGATTAAGTGGTAATAGAATTACAGCCAAATTGAAATTAAATTTAAAGACAAGTTTGATATGGATTCAAACCGAAAGTAAATCTTGAATTTGGGAAAGGTTTCAGGATAAGGGTAATCAATTAATTTATGTAATTAATTAAACTTTATTTAATAAGATTAGTTTATGGATAATAATTTGGAAATGATAAATAAAGAAAGAGTTACTTAATGAAGTAACTAGAGGTAAGTAATTTAAGGGACAATTACTTAATGAAAATAACTAAGAAATACGTTAATTACCGAATGTGATTAATTGGAATTAATTAATGATGTAATTAATTTAAGGAAATAATAAATAATATTATTTAATGCATTTAAATGAAATGGTCCTATTTCAAATAAGAAATGTTTGAAAATTTTAAAGAAAATTTGTTTTGAATTGAAACCAAAGGTGGTTTAAATTTTAAAATTTGGCTTGGAAAGCCAAGAAGTAAATATGTATATGTGTGGATATACTTAAATATCAAAGATGGTTTGAGATAAACTCTGAGTGTGGAGTTTTAAATTTGGAATTATAATCAAAGTTGAACAATTTTAAATTCAAATGGAATTTGAATTAAATATTGAGAAGAAATCATGGATAATTCAACTTGATTTGGAAATAGAGTTTGAAATTGGGGTTAATTCAAACTGGAGTTGAAATAGATTGGGATTGAAGCGGGTTCAATTGAAATGATATTAGCCCAAAGTGATTGGAATAACTTGGGATTGTAATTAAAGTTGAATATGTTTAAAATCAAATGGAATTTGATTTAAATTTGGAAAGGAATAGAGAATTAATTCAACTTGAATTGGGAATAAATCAAGTCCAATGGAAATTGGAATTATTTAAAATTGAATTGGGTCAATTTAAATGGAAGAGGAAATTTAAATTGAATTGATGAGGATGGAGATTGGGAAGTGAGCAGTTTTGACTCTGGACTATTTTTTAATATAAATTGTTTTAATATAAATCTATTTTTCCAAGCTATTATTATATATACAACCTTTATTTTAAAAGCCAAACTATCTTATATTTGTTTACAATTATTTTTGAAACTGTTTAACAATTTTCCAATTGTTTTATAAACTAATTACTATATTTCAACTATTTTACAAAACTAATTACTATCTTACTGTTATTTTGCAATTATCTAAAATTCCTTTAATAATTTTAACTATTTTCTAACTATTTTACACCTATTTTACAAACTAGTAATTATTTTCCAACTACTTATCTAATTCTAAAAATTTTAAGCTATTTTCTAAATAAACTGGACAGAGTTTAAACTGTTATTGGATGGATACCCAATCGAGATAAGAATAGAGGTGATAATCCAGATAGATTGAAGCAATTGTGAGTAAGTGAATGAAAATTTAAGTGAATGAGAATAGAAATGAAATTAATTTGGCTAATAACCAATAAAGATTAATACGTAGGGTGTACGTATGTTATTCTATTCGCATATTGGTTTGATCCAGATTCGAGCACAGAATTTCGAGATAGTTATATCGTTCCGAGTGGGATTTTTCCACTCGATTTTCGACGGTGAACCTGGATATGGATTGTTGATTGGTTCTGGATATTCTCTATCATAGTTAGGCCATGCAAGGAGAATGACGGTTTATGATCAAGAAACCAGATCTGTGTCCGCACTAGGAAGTCGAGTGGACGATACTAGTTCGGAAATGAAATTGTGTGATCAAGTGAGCGATCAGATTGGTATAGTGTACGAATGATATGTGTATATCGTACGGATTTGAATGAAATTGATATTGAAAGGTGTAATCAAATATGAATATTTGATTTTGAGTAAAAAAAGTAAATATCTTTTTTTTATAAAATAAAACTTCCCCTTGTTAAATCTTTTGCCGGACGAAAATGGTTTTTGGAAATGTTTGAAGTATAAAAAGGAGTTTTATACAAGTTTGAAATGATCCAAAGTTTTAAAAGATTTTATATATCTGAATATATATATAAAGGATCATATGAGGATTTTGGAAAAGTGTTTGGAGAACCTATGGATTTGGAAAGGCTTTTGATTTTTAGGTAAAATCAATATTGAATTTGGAAAGCCTAGTTTGAAAATTATCGATTTTGGGATAAACGATTTTGTGTAAAGGAGCTTTGTATGATATCATACTAGGTGTATGATTTGAAGATACTATATATGTATAGTATAAAATGTTTTGAAAATGGCTCTGGGGAAAAAGGCGCTCCCGTGGAATGAACTTCTCAGGAGTACCATTGGGTGGTGCTGCCTTGAGCCCCAAGGGGAGGTTCTAAAGTTGATCCTGTGAGGAGTCCAGACTAAACTAGTTCCTGGGGATTATGAGTAGAGTATACCATAGCGAAAGTCGTGTGTGTCGCTGAGAGCCAAGGTCTACGTTTGATTTTATATCGGTAGACCGCGATCTATGGTATAACATAGCGGAAGTCGTGTGCGTCGCTGAGAGCCAACAGTCTACGTTTGATTTTACATCGGTAGACTGCGACCTATGTTAGAGTGGAGAAGTTTCATTTCGACAGCGAAAATCAGAGGGCCACTGAGAGCCTGCAGTTACATGGACTTTTGCTGTGACGGCAACGTAACCCTGGGTGTAACCGTGATCTGTTGTGTGGGGATCCATGGCGTAATCGAGAGGCCGCGGAGAGCCTGCAGTTACATGGACTTTTGTTGTGACTGCAACGTAACCCTGGTATGTAACTGTGACCATGGATGGGGGTGATGATTTCCAGAGCATTCTCACCAAAGATATATCCTCTATTTTTAAAAATGTTTTCGATATTTTCAATAAAATTATTTTCCAAAAGTATTTTCACTGGATGTCAAAAACGGGTTTGCTAAGTACTTATAGATTTTCAGTTGTACGCCTGATCAACGTATGACCGAATTTCTATGAGAACAAGGATGGACTGGTTGAAACATCGAGCTATAAAAATATTTTATAAAAACTATTTTAGTAATATTATATAGATTTCTAAAGTGTTTTAAAAATGATCAAAGATAATCTATATGATTTTAAGCATTTTAATAAATTCTGGCTTCGTTCCTTTTCGAGGACGAAAAGATTCAAAGGGGGAAGGAATGTAATAACCCGGATTTCTGATCATTGTAATTAATAAGATAATTGGGTTAATTAATAGGAATACTAAATTTATATATTGAACAAATGAATCTGACCAGATAAACATTTATATTTGTAATTGTGTTGTATTTATATACATAGATTTTAAACAGAATTATTATATACAAGTTGGATTTGTATTTGTTTAAAAATATGTATATGTAAAATTGACTTGAAATTCAATTTGAATTTGGATATTTAAATTGAAGTTTAAAAGATATATATATATATATCTTAGATTTTACTTTGGTTTTAAAATGTATTTTTATTTTGTTTAGAACATAAATTGTTCTCTTTTTAAAGAGATTTATGTATATAAATTTAGGCAAACTTTATATGGTTAGAAAATTCAAATATACATACATCCAAGTATATAAGTATATATAGATATATGTATGTATATGTACAGTAATTAAAAGGCATTGTTTTGAATTCAATAATTTTAACAAGGGTAATTAAAGTTAAATTCTATTTAAAAATATAGGAACCAATTTCAAGAGCTTTGTAAAATACACATCACATATGTAAATATAAAATAAAATAATTTATAAACAAATAAGAATTAAGTAGGGATTTAAACTTAAATTGTAAATAAATTAGAGGCAAGGTTTTAAACATAAAATACATAGTTAAGACATTTGTAAAACAATAACATCATACACATGACAAGTGTTAATAAAATTAGAACAAGTGTCTTAATTAAATTTCATTTTCTTTTGTTTTAATTAAATCAAACATTTGCCTATGTAAACATTTTTTTCTTAACCTCATTCTCTTTTTCGGATAGAAAATCTTCCGCTAACATTTAAACAAAAATCTTAAATCATCATTCATTTTAAAATATAAGTTCTTTGATCATCTTCTTCAAAACAATTTCTGTTCAAAGTAAATCTATAAATCCCCTCAGAAAACCAATCTGTACAAATGTTTCTTCTCACCAAATCAACATTCAAACCGAAACAATCTGAAAATCAAAATGCAAATCATCCTCAAACCTGTAGCCTCTTTAAAACATCAACCTGGTCATCAACTTGCATTTCAAATGCCTGCAATATCCTTCATTTCTGTTTGAAGCAACCAGTCTGCCTTTCATTTTATCTGGAAGCATGTAGCTGTAAATCAGGAAAGGCATTTGCAATAAAATCAAGATTGAAGTTTATAAAAAAAATATGGAAGCTGTCTTCTACAAGCAACTGCATTTTCCAAATTTAAGCCTGATTTCTCTGTCTTAAATGCAAGTGAGTAAACAGAGCTTTGGTCTGTTTCTTTATTTATTCTCTGTTGCATGCAGTAAAATGTGAAGCAAATTTGTGATAAATAGTTTGCATGTGGAAAAATGAGAGTAGCTAAATCTCTTAAATTTGAGAATCTTTATCAAATCTGTAGATAAGTAGAAGATTTTAAAAAGTAACCAACATTTATAGTATTCCATGGAAGTAAGAGTACTTATACCTAAATATGAAAGTAATTGCCTGTGCTAGGTGTTGTCATATCTCCTCTGATTCAAAATCTAACAGTGAGTTAACATCTTGTTTTAGAAACTTAAGTAGGGTAAAAATTGTTGCTTAAGTGATTGCTGAGAATATGATATCTGCATGTGTTGATAGTGAATACAATTCTGTAAATATGGATGTGTTTAATTTCTGCATGCCTGTAAATAGGCTTTTCTCTGTTCATTCATGTTACAGAGTTTTTATAAAATTCAAACCTTTCATATAAATACTTGAGGTTTTGAATTCAAAACAAAATTAGTCAGGTTACTAGCTTATCTAGCTTATGAAAATATGTTTAAGCAAAAATTAAGTTTAGAATTACCTGTAAGCTAAATAGTACTGTGAAAACTCATATAATGTAATAAATAAAATTTAGAATTTTATTGATTCATATACATGTATTGAATCAGCATTTAAAATTATGATTTTTAAATCAAAAATCCAGATTTTTAAAAATGGATTGAATATGGGTTTTGGGGTTTTTCTGGAAGTTTGATTTTGGGTGATTCCTGGAAGATGGAGCAACTAGGATGATCGGAGTTGCTACCGAAGTTAGAGGAGGTCATGAGGTTACAGGGGAAAATGGTAGTTGGTGGATCTGAGCATTTAGGTAGTGTTAATTTGGGATTAAAATTTTGAACCCTAAATTTTCTGTTGAACTGAAAATTTAGCACCACGACCCATATAAGTGATCGAGCTTGCCATGATTCATGTTGATGATTGATGGAGTGTGGAGGAGTTAGTAGCCGGAGGCGAAGCTTTTCAGGTGATCAGAGTTGAGTGATTTTTTTTGGTGATTTCCAGATTCGACTATTGCTTCCTATTTTGAGCACAAATGCTCGTTTTTGATTTTATGCTTCTGCAAGATTTTTGACGGTCGGAAATGCGTGGGAGGATGGACGATGACTTATGCAAGTGGTCGCGAGGGGTCGGAATTGGATGAAGCGGTGGTGCAGGTGCACGAAATTCAGGGTGTGTATGCTGTGTCCTTTGGGAAAGAAGGAACTCGAGTTACTCGAGTTGTTCTGAGATTTGCTCGGGTAGTTCATGTTTCTGCTCGAAGTAACGGTAGTCATGACTCGGGTGATTAGTTGTTTCAGGGTTTTTCTTTTTGTACTGTCAGGATTTAAGTTTTTATCAAGACTAAGGAAAGAAGAAGAAGGAGGGATGAGGTGGATGTTGGGATAGTTTCAGGGTTTAGTGGCCCGGGGATTGTCACGGGTAAATCAGATTTTTACTCGAAGTAATTTATAGGGTGCACGGTAAAATTTAGTTACAGTTTTTCAAAACATCAAAAACCTGTTCCAGTATTTTAAAATTTGAAGTAGAGATTAACTGTAAACTAAAAACTTAAACTAAGTTAAACCTGATTTAAAATTTGTTGAATTTTGAGTTTTGAAATATTTGAATTCAGAAAATTTAAGTTGTTTAAATAAAAACATAAAATTGTTTTTTTTTTTTATTAAAAGTAAAGTTTAAAAAAAAATATTAATTAATTAAAGTAATTAAGGGGTAATTGATTAATTAATTACAAAAGTTAATTAAAGGGATTAGTTACTCTATGTAACAAATTAATATGATTAGTTTAAGTTAATTAAGAGATGTAATTAATTAAGAATAATTATTTACAGAATGAGATTAATCAAGGGTGATTAATAAATATAATTAATTAAAGGTTAAATACAATTACTTAAAGTAATTAATGAGGTGTAGTTCTTAGCAAAGTAATTAATTACTGGATGTAATTTAATTAAATTACTTGATGGGTAGTAATTTAAGGATGATTATTTGATGGAAGAAATTAAGTAATGATTACTCGGTGTAATTGGAAGATTAATCTATATAATTAATCAAGGAGTTGGTTTAATTGATAAAGTAATAAAGGAAAGTTAATTTCTGATTGTGATTAATCAAGATCGATAATGAATGTAATTAAAGGATTAATTATCATATGAAATTTAGGAATAATTAACTAATGAAAGTAATTTGTTAATATAACTAAGGAAGCATCAATCTTGCTTATTAATGATTAAATGATGATTAGTGCTTGGAACTGGTTGATATTTCTGATATGAATTGCTTTGTGATATGATATGTTGGTAATGTAATTATCTCTCAATTAAGAATTGATGTGTTAAAATGTTATCTGGTAATTAAGGTTGAATTGTATTAAAATTGGATAACTTGGGTTTAGATGACATTGGATTCGAAGAGACCGGAGTCGGGTATTAGTAAATATTCGAAGCCACTTCGATTTTGTATAAAATTGATATGTGGAAATCAATGTGCTGGTTTGGAATGATTTAAGTGAATTAGACCATTTAATCTAAGTTTTGGCACTTAGAAATTAATGTGAGAAATAGATGATGTCTATAACAACTTGTGAAGTTGTAAAATTGGTATAAGTTACCCGGGTTATTTATGATGTATGCTTTTGTATTCCATGTTAGATGAGTTTACTCACGCTGGTTTCCAGCCTGACCCGGGTGTTACTTTGATGTAATGCTCGGGTCAGACCGAGTATTACAGATTTTCAGGTAAGGACGTTCTGGAGCTCAGGAGGCGAGCTAGATGACAGGAGCATATGGAGGGATTCTGATAGTATTGTTGTTATCTGGACAAGTTGTTTAACTATCCAGTTTGTATGGGATATTGTAACTCTGATGTATATAAATGTAAATGTACAGAATACAGTTCTTTTTGTAAATTGTTATTATGTGATATTATATTTTATCCGCTGCGAATGTGAGATTTTCTGTGTCTTGTTTCTGTCTCTTTTTCTTCTGTCTTTCTTCCTTTCACTAACTATCTGGAAATTTCGAGATCGAAATTTTCGGGTCGTTACATGTACAATAATTCCTATTGCAGTGCATAAGGAATCCATCTTACATGTTCAACGGTAAACATTTTAATAAGAAGTCCTTACATATCGTTTAGGACATTCGTAACATCTTTTATACTTACTATAAAAGACATCGTTTACAAATCCAAAATCGAGTATTAAAACAGCTAAAACTGGTTTTAACATAAGTACATGTACATATCAGCAAAGTGTTGTTTACTTAATGTTTAGAAATATTAATATACCCTTTTTTTATGTTCTTTCTTGTGAACACACGCTTCCTCTACATTTGGAGGATAATCAAACTATTTGATATTTCTACCAAAATATTTATTCAATTCTAATGCTTATAAAATGATGCTTTCTATCATTTCTTAGATCAAATTTAAGGACTCACAAACTTAATATTTCTCCCACTGACTTTGAGACTTTTTTGGATATTATGTCTAAATAGCTTAGTCTAAATCATTATTTAGATTTTTCTATTTCAATACATATATATCAAAACACTAAGTCTTATCAAGTGATAATCTTGTGAGTAAATCTCAAATAACTTGAGTACATTGAATAACCAATCTATTACACTAGTTTCAATAATTGAAATTTACGAGGTAATTCTTATCAATGTTACTCATTAAATTCTAAGTATATTAGTCTTTTAAAGACACAATCGCGACCGATATATCACATCCCTTCAGTTACGACTACCAAATTTATATTTTAATAACGTTCTTAGAATTTGTTTTTAGGTCTTCGCACCATACCTATAGAGTCAACACTTTTAATGGTTTAGTTAACCAACTAAGGATCGTATATTACGATATTGATAGGAAACTCATAATTTTTCTTCAATGTATGAGAATACTTAGTAGACTCTAATATGGTGTACTGTTTGTTTAGGTTAGCTTATTTTATTTTATCTTATCGAATCAGTTTTATCTATGGAACGTATCGAATTCCATATTACTACCAATAATTTCTCAAAGAAATTTATTCATAATGAAATTGGTATTTCTTGAAACAACAACTGTTTCTTAGAGCAACAGAATATGCATTCACAAACATATTATGAATCTCCTTATTTATAGAACTGATTTGGTTTTAGTTTACAAAACTTATGTTCAAAATATAAATATGTCATCCTATGATAGTCTTTCACAAAATCCTTTTGGAGAAATTCATACATGATCTACCAAGAATAATTATTACATGCAATCTTTCGATTCTGTAGTAACCCGAAATTTAACCCATAATAATTAATCCGTTAATTAAATAAATGATATAATAACTTTGTAAAATTATCAAAATCGAGCCACGGGAGTTGCACCATTGGGTCCGTGGTAATTTTCTGGTTAATTTCCATATATAAAACGTCAGAAATCGAGCTAATATGATCGAGATAAGAAATAAACAAAGAAACGGAAAAAAAATTACGACCAGTCGGTCGACCTAGGCCCAAACGGTCGACCCGCCTTTTTATTTCGGGAGCGAACGAACGTTTATTCATGCGATCGAATAATATTCGATTTTGTTAACCGACTTATGTGTTTGCATTCTTTATTTTAATCCAGTCTCTCCGTTTCTACATCCGATGGCCCCTATTCAGCCTATGACATGTTGCATCGTATTCAATCTCCAAATCTAATGGTCTGATGTCCACTTTCACACCTATAAATAGACCCCTAGACCTAACACTTTTTTGCATTCTAGGTTTTCTCCAACTGGGTTCACCTTTCTAGGAACGACCCTAAATGAAATAATTTTTCCAAAGAAGAAAATCGTTATAAATTAAATTATTTTACAACTCCAAGTGGATCCGGAAAGACCGAAGAGAAAGCTTAGGAACGGAAGTGAGTGATTGTAATTATTTTAAGATTTCTTTAAGTAATTTAAAAATATAGGATTTTCAATACTTGTAGTTCTGCTACGATTTTTGTAATACGCTTTTCAGTAGTTTTTGTTTATTTATGTTAATTATAGCTTTTTCGTTTATTTACATTTTATTTACAGTATTTTAGTTTATTTAATGTTATTTACGTTATTTACAACTTCTTTATATACTTTGGAGTTTCTTCTATTTTCAGTTTTCTTATATTCCTCTTTTTTCTTCGTATAAGGATTAGAGTAGGTGTAATAACCTTGTATTTTATGATTATTTTAATTGTATATTTTAATTATTCTATTTGAATTTCATGATTTAAAAACTTTATTATATTTATCAAAATGAATAAATTTTTGTTATTTTAAATATAAATTTTGATTTTTATGTGAATTATATTTCCAAATATGAATAAATAGAATATTTTCCAAAAAAGTGGATTTTCGGTCAATCTGGTCAAACTTTGACTTTTAAATTTAAAATTTAAATTTTTGAATTTTTAAATTTTATTATGAAAATGGATTAAATTTTAAGTATACTTCTTTTCGTTTCGTTAAAATCTGATTTATATTATGAAAGTTATGTTTTTCACAACATTATGTGTAGATTGTTTTATTTAACAATATTGTTTATTTTAATTTATATAAATAAAATTTCTGTTTGTCACATCTTGTTCTAATTTGTATATATATGTGTGATATGTTATGTTATATACATATTTTATTTTTAAAAACATTTTTAAAGTGTAGTTGTTATTTTTCCAAAACTAGTTTTAAAGAGACCAATACCTGAACGCTTTAATATATAAAACACTGAACATGATCAACATTTAGAATATGGTCAAACTCCACAATAAACTCATCAAATATGTAGGTTCAAACAAATTAACTAATATGCTTATGCCATGTAACATAAATAAACAACACATGAGCTCAAATGAGATAAACTCATGTTTTTTCAGAAATAATTCCTCCACATTGGGATAGAAAAGTAATCCACGGTCATTTTAAGCTGCCATCCATGAGAATAATACAATGAGCAGTCATTAGATGGAGAAGATAGCAAGAATGTAGTAAAAATTATCAATTAACTTTATTATAACCATGGTCCAAGAACTCGGTTTCGGTCATTTGAAATTTTATTAGTTTCGATCAATTTTGAAAACTTGGAAAGTTTCGGTTTCGGTCCTGATATCAGATATCGTATTTCTAATAAATAATAATGATGATATAGGTCCAAGGCAAGTATGCTTTTTGAACATATGTTGTATAATATGAAAAAAAATGTTACAGGCCTAAACTAAAATCCCTGAATATAAATTACCCAGCCCATTATCATTGCCATGTTCATTTGATAAATAGGTAGGATTTTTCTTGAGATGAATTGTAGATGTTCGTTTACACTATGTATTTGGGTCTTGAAAGCTGAGAATAAAAATTAAAAAAAATTAACACCAAATTTCGATTGTTACCGTTTTCATAAATTATGAACGTTAAGACACGTGCTTCGTGCGTGAATTGTTTCTTACAAATTGTATATGTTTAACACATTCAAAATAAAATGATTTGCGTAAATATTTAGTCATATTTTTTCATTGAAATCATGTGCAGCTAGTATTATACAAAACAGGTTGTCGGCAAGGGAAAAACTAACTGTAGTGTGGCTTTAACATTGAAGGGCTCAAAATTTATTAGCAAGGTACAAACATGTTGCTTTATAGAGACCGAGATTATTATGCAAAGCAAAACCATGGGAATGTATCTCTATTAACACTTTTATTTTCAAACTAATAAGTTTATCTTAATTTTATAGTTTCACGCGTGAGTACTAAAATTTACTAGTATTGCATATTATTTTGCAAATTGATCAACATATAAATGGATTCATGGTTAGTAGCTGAAGCGTGCACGAATGTACATTTATCAAGAATATTGTAATATCAAAATTTAGAGTATCTAGACCTTCAAGACTTAATGGATCCTTTATGCTGTTAAGCATTTAATGAAGGAAACTTTAACAAAAGAAGAGTAGAAGTTATAAGTTAATTGATTCACTTGCATAATTTGTTATGTTCTTTGAGTTTAGCATAATAAACCTAACAATACGTTTTTGATTTAGTATTGTTTGAATTCATGTTTATTCAATTCATATGTGAACAAAATTAAGATGTTTATTTTTAATTTAAGGACCACTAGCTCAACTGATTAGTGGCATAATGCTCTAGACATAGGTTCTAAAGATAAGAGATTCAAACCTCTAAGACATCGAAATGAGTGTTTGTTTGAATAAAGTATCACTCTTACTATCAAATATATATATTTATATAAGATTCAGATGTTCATTATTAATTAAGTAGCATTTTTTTTGTTTTGTACTAATGGACGCCATGAACCTTGTTTTATAGAGCATATTTGGAATCTTGACTCTCCAAGTTTTGTGATGGATGTAGCTTTGCAGATATCGAAACAATAATAAGGTTCAAATTTAATTCTTTATCCTTTCAGTTTTCGTATGTTTGTTATTTAAGTTTGTAGTGTTTTGCTCAATGTTTAGATATACTTATAACAGCAGTTTTGATTATTTCGTTTATCTTTGCTGTGAATAAGTTACAAATTTTATTCTTTGATTTATGCTATAATGTTTAGACGTTGCTGCTCTCCATTAAGGTGAATGTTTCTAAGCTAAATAACTCAGAAATGGCATATTGTGCACTAAATTTGTGAAGGTATAAAGCTATTTCTTTTCTTTAAATAGTTATCTTTGTGCAACATTTAGGTTAATAAGATGATTGTTAATTGACTAATGAATTGAGTTATTAAATTGTAGATGTCCATTTACACTGTATTTTGATCTTGAAAGCGAGTAGAACTTTAATGAATTTGACACGAAATTTTGTTTCTTACCGTTTTCATAAATTATGTGATGGAAACCGTTTCGTGGATGAGTTGTTGTTTGTAAACTATATATAATTAAAACATTCAAAAGAAAATGATTTGCATTAATATTTGATCATACTTTTACGTTGAAATCATGTGTAGTTGGTTTAAATTTATTTTTTAAGTTACACCATCTAATTTTTTGTTAGTCTGAATTTTTATTTATATCATTAACTAATAAAAAACGAATTTGGAAAGGAAGTTTATTTGTTAAATTCTATTTTTAAGTGATATTAAAATTTGACAATAACTATAAATGGGCCATTTTTGATGGTTTACGCTGACACAAAAAAAGCATGACACCAAAGACATACAACTACTATTAAATATTAGATCATCTTTCTACTGCAGTAAATGGACAAATTAGCTACGTGAACAAAATTATTTGCTAGCCGTATCCAAGATGCTCTCAATGCATATTTGGTTACAAACACCGAGAAAAACATTTTCACAGAGATTGAAAATGATGCTATTATGCAATAATTCCAATATATGGAATCCTGATGAAAACAATTATAATTGAAAATTTGTTGTTAACATAACTTTTTGTTTATTTTATGAACAACTGAAACAGGCTTTAGGTTTTTAATATTATTTTTTTGATGGACGAATTTTGTTGCATATGACAGCCCTAAAATATATTTCTGGATTTTTCCATGGTTCTGTATCTATATAATAGGTGAATAACTCTAGTCTAGGCCTAAACTATCTAAATATTTAGGATTATAAACTTTTATGTAATATTTTAGTTAAATTAGCCAGATTCAATTACTCAGACATAAAATGAAGAAACCTAAAACCTAAGCTAATTTAAACAAAAACTATGGTAAAAAAATTTCCAAATCATTATATCCCGATTTACAATACACGTAAGGAAGAATTTAAACAGTTAATCAAACACTAAAGGCTATACATACTAGTTAATCAAATATTAAAGAGACCCAAAAAGTGGATACATTTATAAAAGATACTGGAAGAAAAATATTCCGAATTATTTACCCAAGGTTTATATATAAATTATAATACACTATACTTGCACATCTCTCTTCCCATTCTCTGTTACTTTAGAACATTCCTATTCTCTTCTTCCTATTATGATGACCAAATAATTCACTATTGTGCAAGTTATTTATTATTTAGACGTTATTGTTTTCTCCTTTTAGATAGAATCAATAGAACTTTAACAGTTTATTGTTATTTGTAGATGTTAATTACTATTTTCTTTTGTAAGCATTCCCTGAACATATATTATATTCAGATTTACATGTACTACTAAATATATTTAGATAGTAAAACAACTTTATGTAGCATTATCAGGCAGAGATTCAATTAAAAAAACACAAGTTTTAGTAAAAAATTGTAAATTTTAAGGATGATTTGAAACTGCGTCAGAAATGTTGTGTACAATGGTGTGTTAATATCTTCAAAGGACTAATGTAATTTCTTTTTTTTAACTTGATTTTGAATCTCAATATGATGTTTGTTTCATCTTCTGAACAATTTTGACAAAGGAATAATAACTGTTAGAAAGTAAAAGAAGTTTAGTTTCACTAATGATTCCAAATTTAAAAGTAAAGATTTTTCACGTATCAGTTGTGCTAATTATTTTAACCCGGTGAGTAATTTATACTACATATATTGCATGCATCCATGAAACATTGTGGTTGCACAAAATATTTTCTTTTGCACGTGCCTTCGAGACTTTTTCAAATATGTAAATACTTGGGACATCAATGATTCTATTCTACATATTGAAGAAAAGGGTTCACTTGCAATTAAGAATGATAAAACTGAAAGAAAAAAGAAATTATGTAGATACATATGATTCTATTTATGCATAAAGCTCAATTTCAAATAGACTTTAAGACACATTTGAAGAGTATTGTAGCCTTTTATACAGTTATTAAGATTTTTATATTATTGTAAGAAAAATAATTTTAGAAATGAAAATTGCTTTTGGATATATTGTTTTCAAATAAAATGATATTGTTGCCTTTTGTTGTGCTAATTGGAATTTGAATTATGATACACGCAATATTTTGGTGGAAATCAATGTTAAATTATTGAGGTAAACATAGCTTTATATTCGTAGTGATGCATCAAATAATATGAAATTTGGATGAATAATGAGTATGTCTATTTCAGTACATTTTTTAGCATAAAAGTGATAATTTATTCAAGATTGGGACCAATATATGTTGGAGATAAAGAAGAAAAATGAAATTAAAGTTTACTATAGAGTAAACATATTATAAGAAATGGCGAATTTGTACAAAACCATCAAATCCAATAGTATGATAAGTTGATTTTCATTTTTATATTTGTATATTAAGTATAAAGGGAATGCACATGCGTTTTTAATACATTCACTAAATAAATACAGAACTTAGTAGCTAATTTATAAATATGTTTTCTAGGTGGAAAAGGTAAATGATAATGATCGAGTAATAAATTTGGTACATCATGGAAGTGAAGATTAATTACTAATATTGACTGAAAAAATAAAAAGCAGTTAATATCTCGTCAATCAACAACAACAGTAACAAAGCCATTATTCCCAAACAAGTTGGGTTTGGCTAGAGATGGAATCTGAAACTAAATGACAAAGTAATTTAAAGGTTATAATAATAACAATAACACTAGCAATAATAAAATAAAGTTAAATTAATAATAATAGTAACTTAATAAAATAAACATAAAAATACATATGTAAAAAAAATTAATGATAACAGTACAAATTGTAATAATGGTGCTCATAGTAATATTGATCAAAGACCAAACGCTATGTCTTAGGCTCTTTTTCCCTAATCCTATAATCTAACACTTATAAAACTCACAGCTCATGATTTTGATACGTAGATCGCTAACTTCCACCCGCTTCTATCCGTTACTAGCTCTTTGGATATATTCTAATCCTTCAAGTCCTTTTTAATTACTTCCTCCCATGTCAACCTTGTTCGACCTCAACCTCTCTTTATGCAAACGAAGCGGCCTATAATTCCAATGCGCACATGTGCCTCGGACGACCTTCGTTCAAGATGTCCAAACCATCTTAAGCGATGTTGCATTAGCTTCTCCTCAATTGGTGCTACTCCAAGTTTTTCACGTATATCATCACTTTTAATTCGATCTCTTCTTGTATGACCGCAACTCCATCGCAACATACGCATCTCTACTACACTCATCTTCTAAACGTGTTGGTTTTTAGTAGGCCAACATTCTGCACCATACAACATCACATGCGTAATTGTCGTTCTGTAGAACTTTCCTTTAAGCTTCTGTGGAGCTTTCTTGTCACAGAGAATCCCAGATTTCTGTCGCCACTTCACTCATCCCACTCGAATTCTAAAACTAACATCTTCATCAATCTCGCCATTACATTGCAACATTGATCTTAAATATCGAAAGGATTCCTTCTTATGAACTATTTGTCCGACCAGAATGACATCTCCGTTCTCTGGCCTGACACCGCTGAACTCGCACTTCATATACTCTGTTTTAGTTCTACTAAGCCTAAATCCCTTAGATTCTAAGGTTTGTCTCCACAGCTCTAGTTGTCTATCAACCTCAATCCTACTATCATCAATTAGCATAACGTCATCAACAAATAGCATACACCAAGGAATCTACCCTTGTATACCCTTTGTAACATGATCAATCACTAGGGTAAAAATGTAGGGGCTTAAAGCCGATCCTTGATGCACTCCTATGTTAATGGAAAAGTCACCGGTTACACCATCGCATGCTCTGACACTAGTCACAACATCATCGTACATATCCTTGATAAGGGTAATATGCTTTGTTGGGACTATTCTTTTCCAGAGCCCACCACATCACCTTTCGCGATACTTTGTCATAATCTTTCTCCAAATCGATAAAAACCATGTGTAAATCCTTTTTGCGCTCCTTAAACCTCTCCATAAGTTGTCTTATCAAGAAAATAGCCTCCGTGGTCGACATTCCAGGCATAAAACCAAATTGTTTTTTTGAATCGCTTGTATTCTTAATCGATGTTCCATGACTCTCTCCCAGAGCTTCACCATATGACTCATAAGCTTAATTCCTCTGTAGTTTGTGCAACTTAGGATATCTTCTTTATTCTTAAAAATTGAAACTAATATGCTTCTCGTCCACTCATCTGACATCTTGTTTGATTTGAAAATATTATTGAATAACTTAGTTAGACAGGCTATCCCTGCATCTCCAAGGCATCTCCACACCTCAATGGGGGTAACATTCGTTTATTGCTAAAAGGAAAAGAAGCAACGGTATCTTAGCAACCGAGTTCACAAATGGCTTCAATATATTGTACATATGGGGTTAATGTTGGTGCATAAAATACACAAGCATGAAGATACTTCACAAAAAATTGAAGTACAAGTTCAAAAGTTTAAGCTGACTGTATACTATCAGCCCTAACATGCACAAAATTACAAGGAGTAATAAATTCTACTAAGAAGCTTTAATGGTTTGAAACATAATGTGCTGAAAAAATTAATAAAAAAACAAAGTTTGTAAATTTCTGAAGAACCGCTCTATCTGTTTTATTAGCTAACTGAAGGAAGAACAGCAAATAAGATTAATTCTGTTTAAACCAAAAAGTGAGATATGAAAACAATGATTGTTATATTAAGCCAACTTTAGGTACAAATATTTTCGTATAAAAATAAGAAATTAAGTGGTATTACCAAAACGTCGTTATCGTTCAAAGTTGCGTTTTGAATCCCTTCGTCGAATTCTTCCATACTACCGCATATCTTAATATTCTCGGGTCTTTCATTGACCGTTGAAAACTCGCCGATTTCTTGCGATGCCTTTGATGAATTATTTGGGGAAGATTTAATATTTTATTTTTTCTTCTTTTTTCACTTTAGAATCGACGGCTGAAAAACCTAAACTATGGGCTGCAAGAAACGGGTTCATGCCATTTTGCCAATAAGTGCTTCAAAATTTAGATATGGGATTGAGCTGAATCCCTCGGCGAAGCTTTTTCATTTATTTTAAGTACGTATACTTGCTTTAACCATCGTTTTTGGATATCAACGGAACCATTCATGCATACGTGTGGAGTTGCTTTTGCATTTTTGATGTGTAGTTTAAACGCACAACAAAATTGGATAAACGTTGAAATCATAATCATTACAACAAAAAGTAGAAAATGAAGAATGATATTATTCAAAATGCAGAAAAAAAGAAAAGTTGTTTATCATCGTATATGTTAAAACCATTTCCTAATTGACCATTTTTCCTCGTTTGCACTTTCTGTGCATGTTTTTTTTGGAAAAGATAATTTATTAAATAATAAGTTGTGTGTATTTCCATAATTAAATATTATAGAAAAATATGTTTATGTAAACTACGTGTTATATTAGAAGTAACAATTAATGTATATATATATATGATAAAATAATACTTTTAAATCTGAACAAGCTATTTATTTTAGTTATATGTATATATATGCATAATAAAATAATTAATGGTAAATTAATTTATAATATAATAATATAAATACATAAATATAGATATAAATATGAATATAAAAATATACATATATATAAACAAAATATAAAAGAAAATTATTACTTTCCAGTTCGGAAATATCATAAATTCAAAGTTAATATGATTTTAATATTTTATTATGCATATATCATGAATTAATAATTAGTTTCGGCACTTAATTAAATAGAATAAATTAGATATTTAGCAAAACTTCAAACTTTAAATTTCCTGAAAATCTAGGAACATACTATAGTATCGCGAAAAATTTCCATAACTTTAGAAATTTAAAATAAAATTTTTAGCTAATTAAACAATGTGCGCCCAAACTTAAGATGATTTTTTTTAATTATAAAATAAAGTTGAAAATTTCTGAAATTTTTTCATGGGCATCGGATATCACTGGTTAATTTTAAAAAATATAAACTAAATTTTCAGAACCTTTTTTATTTTATACAAACTAATTAAATCAAATATTCATTAAATATTGATTTTATAAATATACATGATATTAATAAAATCATTTTCTGCATATTATAATTTATAATAAACATAAACATATATTAGAAAAAATTTAGATAAATATTATGTAGTTGATATAAACATATATGCTTTAATACAAATTGTACATGAATACTAACGCACAAATTAATATTTATAATATAATATTAAACTAAAAAATTATTTTTCATATAATATCAGATTGCAAAATTATATTATGAATATAAACATTAAATATTACACACATATCCAATCTCCATTATGACAACAACATTACATACAAAAGTCTCACCTAACTAATTGAATAACAATAATATATTCATATATATATAGGGATCATGATGAACAAATTATAAAACATGATAATCTATTTGATATCTATATAAATAAAGGTTACCTACTGCAGCTGCCCTCAAGTCCACGTTGAATTACTGAATTCTCTTTCTATAATAGTTCCTTGATTCATTAGATTCTGCTCTAGAATTACCGACCTTTCACTATTGAATAGCTTTTGATTTAACTTAAATTTGATTTAAGAATTTTGGAGATTAATGAAGCTTTTTTTTTAGCCAGCACTGGGAAAAAGATGGCAGCCAAAAGAACAATGGAATTTGGGCTTTTGGATGATTACTTATAAGGATGGACAAGAGATAAATAGGTGGCGTCTAATACACTTTCTATCTTAATTTTAGGCACATATCTTCTAGCCTTTGATCCATGTTTTAGCCACCCCAAACCATAGCAGTCACCTATAGCCTCAAAACATCATGGGTTATGAGCCCATTTAACCCAATTTAAATATGTACAATTATATTCAATTTAATTTGTTATTGATATCTCACATCGATATATATATATATATATATATATATATATTATTCAACAATTTCATTTCTCATATCATATTCAAATTTCATAATTAATATTTCATAAATATTAATTAATTTATAACATACACAAATTAATTAAATCGTTTGGTCTAAATAGAATTCATTATCTCGGTTGTGTGACCCTTGGATGTAAACGCGGTCAGCAGTTAACATCGAGATATTCGAACGTTAACGTTCACATGTCACTTAGTAGGTGGTGCAATATTATATCCAAATTTATTGCTTACTCAATTTCGGTAAAATCCAGTTTTAGTTCAATAAGCATTACCTAGTTATGATATTTATTTACACCAATTCTCTTCACCAAAACTATATCACTTTGGACTTATGAAATGTGGTAATGTCAAAATTCAATATCATCAATTTCAACTCTATAGTCCAAGCACAAAGCTTTGGTTCAATAATAACAATTATTATTAACCAAAATGCTCTAGCCAAAGGCTTTGAGTTAACCGTGATACTAACCCCATATAACTAAGGAGATGAATCTTTTCTTGAATAACGTTTCACTTCTAATACTTCCACTCGATCCAATTATAGCCACTCGATGGAATGTCATGTTATGATTTGACTATATCAAAATGGAGCTTTCATGTTGAAGATTCATAGTATTCTAAGGTCGGGAGAACTATGTAAATTTGTCACATCGATATTTTCTGTTTGACTTTAGTTATGTTAACATACTAAAAACTATCAAATGAGTCATTCCATAATTATCCAATAACTATCAGTACGTAACCTCTAGGTGCCTCCAACAGGCTTGAATAATAAACTGCCCAACATTTGGAGAGCGTTACATACTTTAGTCTCAACGGATGCATTGATATCCAGTCTCGATGCGACTTGGAACATCTAAAATGGTATATTTATTTTATTGTGATAAAGTACCCACGTTACAATACTTTGTAACTATTGTCACAAAACATATTATTTATGGATTTTCTATTAAATATGCTTTTAATTAAATCAATTAATATAGCTACATTATATCAAGTATATAATAGAAAGAAAATACCTTTCATTTCAAACAAGATTGGTCATTGAGTTTGATATATGTAACAAATCACGTAATTGTGCTTAGGGCATACCCTTAACTCTATCGATCTCCTACTTGCACTTGAAGCGAATTGTGGAATCTTCTTCCAACTTTTCAATTGGTTTTCTTAAAACCAATTTGGTCAATCCCTTAATGAATGGGTATGCTATTATGTATTAATCATCTACTATGTCGATTAACTCTCTTTGATGTTGATAAACTATCTTTATATTGTGGAATAATCTGGAGTATGTCTCTCAACTTCTAGTGAGCTCTAAGTTCTATTACGAACAATGTCGTGACATTGTTATCGTTTAACAATGTTATGCGATTCTCAACATTTGGAACCACTCTTGGCTCAGTTATAAATTTATGCATTTATATTTATATACATTGCATTGTGGCACCATTCAAGTAAATGAATTAGCTATAATCTCTTCTATTTGGAACATTTCCAACTAAATGATTCTTCTAATATTATTGACATATTATGCTAATGTCACTTATGAAATTTGAGTCCGAATGCTCCTTCATAAGGAGTTTGTTGTTTCTGTAAACACTTCTCTAGTATTTCAAAAAATACATGAGAACTCCTCAAACAACCGTTCAGTGGCATCAATTTGGATTTGATATTTGCTTCATGTATCAAATACATAAACAAATCATGATATCATAGACAATAGAACATGTACAATAATTCCTATTGCAGTGCATAAGGAATCCATCTTACATGTTTAGTAGTAAACATTTTAATAGGAAGTCCTTACATATCGTTTGGGACATCTGTAACATCTTTTATACTTACTATAAAAGACATCATTTATAAATCCCAAATCGAGTATTAAAACAGCTAAAACTGGTTTAACATAAGTACATGTAAAATCAACAAAGTGTTGTTTACTTAATGTTTAGAAATATTAATGTACCCTTTTTTATGTTCTTTCTTGTGAACACACACTTCCTCTACATTTTAAGGATAATCAAACTTTTTGATATTTATACAAAAATATTTTTTCAATTCTAATACTTATAAAATGATGCTTTCTATCATTTCTTAGATCATATCTAAGGACTCACAAACTTAATATTGCTCCCACTGACTTCGAGACTATTTTGGATATTATGTGTAAACAGCTAAGTCTAAATCATTATTTAGATTTTTCTATTTCAATACATATATATATCAAAACACTAAGTCTTATCAAGTGATAATCTTGTGTGTAAATCTCAAATAACTTGAGTACATTGAATAACGAATCTATTACACTAGTTTCAACAATTGAAATTTATGAGGTCATTCTTATTAATGTTACTCATT
The DNA here is from genome assembly GCA_030765085.1 of Allium cepa. Taxonomy (NCBI): domain Eukaryota; kingdom Viridiplantae; phylum Streptophyta; class Magnoliopsida; order Asparagales; family Amaryllidaceae; genus Allium; species Allium cepa. Next base: position 113,108,641 of record CM060934.1, read on the forward strand.
AAATTCTAAGTATATTAGTCTTTTAAATACACAATCGCGACTGATATATCACATCCCTTCAGTTACGACTACCAAATTCATATTTTGATAATGTATTTGGAATTCGCTGCCAGGTCTTCGCACCATACCTATAGAGTCAACACTTTTAATGGTTTAGTTAAGCAACTAAGGATCATATATTATCGATATTGATAAGAAACTCATAATTTCTCTTCAATGTATGAGAATACTTATTAGACTCTAATATGGTGTACTGTTTGTTTAGGTTAGCTTATTTTATTTTATCTTATTGAATCAGTCTTATCTATGGAACGTATCGAATTCCATATTACTACCAATAATTTCTCAAACAAATTCATTCATAATGAAATTGGTATTTCTTGAAACAGCAACTGTTTCTTAGAGCAACAGAATATGCATTCATAAACATATTATGAATCTCCTTATTTATAGAACTGATTTGGTTTTAGTTTACAAAACTTATGTTCAAAATATAAATATGTCATCCAATGATAGTCTTTCACAAAATCCTTTTGGGGAGATTCATACATGATCTCCCAAGAATAATTATTACATGCAATCTTTCGATTCTGTAGTAACCCGAAATTTAACCCACAATAATTAATTCGTTAATTAAATAAATGATATAATAACTTTGTGAAATTATCGGAATTGAGCCACGGGAGTTGCACCATTGGGTCTGTGGTAATTTTCTGGTCAATTTTCATATATAAAATGTTAGAAACCGAGCTAATATGATCGAGATAAGAAATAAACAAAGTAATGGAAAAAAAAATTACGACCGGTCGGTCGACCTGGGCACCAGGCGGTCGACCCGCCTTTTTATTTCGAGAGCGAACGAACGTTTATTCATGCGATCGAATAATATGCGATTTTGTTAACCGACTTATTTGTTTGCATTCTTTATTTTAATCCGGTCTCTCCGTTTCTACATCTGATGGCCCCTGTTCAGCCTATGACATGTTGCATCGTATTTAATCTCCAAATCTAACGGTCCGATGTCCACTTTCACACCTATAAATAGACCCCTAGACCTAACACTTTTTTCCATTCTAGGTTTTCTCCAACTGGGTTCACCTTTCTAGGAACGACCCTAAATGAAATAATTTTTCCAAAGAAGAAAATCGTTATAAATTAAATTATTTTACAACTCCAAGTGGATCCGGAAAGACCGAAGAGAAAGCTTAGGAACGGAAGTGAGTGATTGTAATTATTTTAAGATTTCTTTAAGTAATTTAAAAATATAGAATTTTCAATACTTGTAGTTCTACTACGATTTTTGTAACACTCTTTTCAGTAGTTTTTGTTTATTTTTGTTAATTATAGCTTTTTCGTTTATTTACAGTTTATTTACAGTATTTTACTTTATTTACTGTTGTTTTTACGTTATTTGCATCTACTTTCTATACTTTGGAGTTTCTTCTATTTTCAGTTTTCTTTTATTCCTCTTTTTTCTTCGTAAATGGATTAGAGTAGGTGTAACAACCCTGTATTTATGATTATTTTAATTGTATATTTTAATTATTCTATTTGAATTTCCTGATTTAAAAACTTTATTATATTTATCAAAATTAATAAATTTTTGTTATTTTAAATATAAATTTTGATTTTTATGTGAATTATAATTCCAAACATGAATAAATAGAATATTTTCCACAAAAGTGGATTTTTGGTCAATCTGGTCAAACTTTGACTTTTAAATTTAAAATATAAATTTTTGAATTTTTGAATTTTATCTTTTTATTATGAAAATAGATTAAATTTTAAGTATACTGCTTTTTGTTTCGTTGAAATCCGATTTATATTATGAAAGTTATGTTTTTTACAATATTATGTGTAGATTGTTTTATTTTACAATATTGTTTATTTTAATTTATATAAATAATATTTTTGTTTGTCACATCTTGTTATAATTTGTATATGTATGTGTAATATGTTATGTTATATACATATTTTATTTTTAAAAACATTTTTAAAGTGTAGTTGTTATTTTTCCAAAACTAGTTATATTTTGTTTTTAATTTTCAATACTAGTTTACATATAATTAACTATATTCTTATATTTTTCGATGTTTTTCTAAAATTTATTTATTCATTTTATGTTTAATTTATCTGGTATTTATTTTATTTTTATTTACATGGTTTTTATTTTGATTTATTTGAATAAAGAAAAGTAGAAATTTCAAAAGACTTTGACCTTTAACTTTTGACCTTCCATTTTCCACCCCTTCATTTTTGGGCCGTCCTTTCCAAATGCAATAGCCGTGAATTTTTCTTTTGCAATTCACATACACACCTCTTTCTCACTTCACTTTTCACATGCATTTCAGATCTGAAGAGAAAAATTTGGTAAAGTCTTCTTTTTCCCACATTTTCTTCTCATTTCATTGAATTTTCCTTTGAAATTGCCTTGCCTCTATATGCTTTAGCTCGGCCATACCCCTCCATCTCCTCCTCCGACCAACTCCTCTACCATCCACAGCCACTTCACCCTCCTTCCCCTCTGTCTTGACCAGGCCGTGACCCATCTAAGAAGATTACACCACAAAACTCCTCAAACACTTCGACAAATGCCATAGCCGAGCTCTTCATGCACCTAGACTTCATTTTCAACCTTGTTCACCTCCATAGTCTCCACCACCAGTCCCTCCACCACCTCTGGCCACCACTACAGCCACCACCTAACCATCCCGTTGCATGACCTAGCCCAAGCCTTGGCAGGCCGAACCTATAATTGCACCAAAAATCCACTTAATTACCTTGACTTTTGTATTTCTCATGTCACAACTTCCACTCCTTCATATCCAAGTTAGGCCGAGCCATATGGACCCATACTTGACCCAAACACCTAGCCATGGCCGAGCATTAGAGACCGTAGGCCGAGTATATGATGTGGTGAAAGCATGGGCAAGTTGTATTGTTCTTTGTTGTGTTATATTTCTAGTTGTTCAATGTTATATTTTGTCGTAAAATTCACGTTGCAATATCTTGTCTTGTTTGCTATGTACAAGATAATCACTTTGGCTCTTCCCTCATTTGAATCCAATGTCGTGCTGTGTCGTGTTGTGTCGTATCGTATCGTGCCTTCTGGAATTCATTTGTGTAGTTTGCTTTGCTATCTCCAGCGTAAAAAGGTGAGTCCTCCTCACTCTGACCTATTTACTTATGAAATTGTGAATTGATGGCAAGTGTATAGTAATATAAATGTTATGCAAGTTCGTGATGATTATATGATATGTTATGCTTTGTTATTACCATGTTAAAAATCTTAGTTATCACCTGACATCTGATATATGGCATTATATTGTGAGACATTGTTTATATTGTTTCTGTATATGATCACACTGCAAGTTCCCTGTTAGAATGGAATCATTATGGGTTGAAATGATACATACCTGAACGGACTTTAGAATAGGGAAAAATCGTTATGGGCTAAAATGATAGGCCTGAGCGATTTTTATTTATTTTTGCTTACTTGGGATTGCGGGTTGAAATGATAGAACCCAGTTTTCTTTTTAAATTGCGGATTGAAATGATATATATCTGTATCACTTGACCTAGGTTAGAAAATTATATACAGACCCCGTGGTATATTTTTAAAATGATTTTTATTAAGATATATAATTTTAAAGTATGAAATTTTGATTTAAAAATATATATTTTATGGTTTTAAGAAAATTAAATATTAAGTCTTGAAATTGTAAATTTAAGTATGTGAATTTGAAGTAAATGTGATTTTTGACTTTAAATTTTATTTTTAAAAAATTAAGTAAATAATGAAAATTAAATTTAAAGTTTTGAAATGACATTTGAAATAAAATTTTAAGTTTTGTTAAATTAATAACTTAAGAAACAGTGAATTTTGACTTAATAAATGGATTCAGTTTTTAAATTGAATATTTGATTTTAAAATTTTATTGTGATAAATCATATGGTAAAATGATTTAAATGTGAAATTTTAAAGTCTAGAAATATGATTTATAAATTTAAATAACAAGAATTTGGATTTTTATTGTTTTTGAAAAGTTATAATAAAATTTGGAATTTTATTAATAGCATTTCCAAAATGCTGTAGTTTTATGACAGCACTTTAAAACGATGTTGTTTTTGAATTTTACTATGTTGTAATAACTAAATATCTATTACGGCATTTTATAAATGCCGTTATTCTTGAACTAAACTATTTTGGAAACTATAAGCTACGATAGCACTTTATAAATGTCATCGTTGCTATAATTTGTCAATGTTTTGAAATGTTATAGATTTTAACACTGTTTGAGTTATATTTTAAAGTGTTAAATGATTTAACTTTTGGAAATTTATTATTTGTGAAATATAAGGAGTTTTGAATATAATTTAACATTTAAATTTGAATTTCAAGAAATTTAAATTGAATTTGAATTTAAATAAGGTTTACTTGGGTATGTGTTAAATAGAATGGAATGTAATGAGATAAATGAAATTTTAAATGAAATTTTGGAATGTGTTTTGAAATGATATTTGGTATAATAAATGAATGACTTATTTGACTTAAAAATGATATTTAAATTTAAATATTTGAATTTGAATTCAAATAATGATTTAATAATGAGGATTTGAAGGATATGATATTTTAATGATTTTGAAATGATTTGGGAATGATTTGATCTTTCTTTTGATAAAGAATATGAATTTAGAATGATATTTGATTTTGATAAATGAATATTTGAAGTTTATATTAGTATGAAGGATATTGAGTTTATTTGTAAATTGAGTTTATTTAAATAATATCGGATTTATGAAATGAATATTTCAAAACTAAGTAATAATGAAGTTAGATTTGAGATATATGAAATTATAAAATTTAGTTTTGAAATGCGGGATATTAAAGCTTTGAAATATATTAAAAATTGAATAGTTTATTTTGTGAATCAAATCTGTATTTGAAATTTATAAGATTTGAAATGGTTTGTTGGGAAACTGAATTGAATTGAAACTGATGGTTTGATTCGAATTAAATTGGAAATTTGAAATTTTGGTTTATTGGATAAATTTGTAAAATGTAAAAAATTAAAGGAATATTTCAGGATTTCAAATGTATGATTTCGAAATGTTACGATGCTCAAAGTGCAATGATTTCAAGTATTTTTGGTTTTGAAAGAGTTATAACTTTGAAAGTATTATGATTTTTTAAAGTGAATATATGTTTGAAATGGAAATGATATCATATTGATTCGGATATAGTTTTGAAAAATAAAAATAGTTTTGGTTTCGAAGTATAAACTATTTTGAAAGGAATATGATTTTGAGTAAAATGATTTGATTTTTAAGTACAAACTATTTTGAAATGACCACGGCGTTATAATAACGTTTGGTTGTTAAAGAGATCGGGATCAGAAGTTGTCATACTCCAACTACGAAAACCACTTTAACAACCTTGTACGCGGTCGAGATTTCAGAATGAAGTAGGATGGTGGCGACGATCCTATTGAGGTATGAACGTGGATCCGACTCCCGTGAGTTGGCTTAAGGTGGCTAAAACAGGTGCGATCGACGGGCCAAGTGAGGTCATTCCTTCGATCGGACGCACTTCTTCGATACTATACTCTTACTTGTGGTTGATTTGATGGTCATCCTCCGATTTTGATTTGGGAGTGTGTTCCGAGGTGGGCGGTAGTGGTTGTCATGCGTTACCACCACCCCAGAAGCGTAATTGTAATATCTTGTAACGACCCGAAATTTTCGAAGCCGAAAATTCCAGATAGTTATGAAAAAGAAGAAAGAGATAGAAGAAGAAGAACAGAAACACCAAACATCTCACAATCGCAGCGGATAAAATATAATAATAAATAATAATAGCTTACAAAAGAATACCCTATCTGTTGATTACATTTCAATACATCAGAGTTTCACATATATTCAAATGCTGGTCATATACAATCAATTTATCACAGAATTACAATAATATAATTACAGCGGAATATTCTAAGCGATATTGCCATCCTGATTGCCTCATGAGCTCCAGAACGTACCTACCAGAAAATCTGCAATACTCGATCTGACCCGAGCATTACACCAAAGTAACACCCGGGTCAGGCTGGAAACCAGCGTGAGTAAACCCAACAAACAAGGAATACCAAGCAAACAACTTAAATAAACCCAGGTAACTTTTATCAATTTAACCAATTCACCATTTGCTATAGACAACACTTATTTCACATATAAATTCCTAAGTACCAAACTTAGATAAAATAATCCCATCCACTAAAATCATTTCATTCCTGCCTATTGATTTCTCGAATAAATTTACAAAGTCACACTTTGCCATATCATAACTTATTTCAAAATAAGTATTCTATGTGCCAAAATTTAGATTAAATAATCCGATTCTTTTAAATCCATTCATTCCAACTTATCAATTTATAAGATATTGGAAGTGGTACCAGGTATCTCCCCAATACCCAATCCTGGCCTCTTCGAGTCACATGTTATCCTAACCCAAATTATCCAAATGAAATACACGACATTTCATATCAGAGATATCAACTCATTCAAAGCAACCAATACCAATCAATCATCCATAAGCAAAGCTTAATCACATACAAATCAATTCATCAATCATCCCTTCATTTTTCATCTTAATTAATCGCCCTGGATTAATTATCATTCAATTTCATTCAAGTAATTATATTTAATTAATTCCACGATATTAATTATTCTTAACCAAATCAATAAGAAATCTTAATTGCTTCATAAATTAATTATCTATATTAATTACATTAATCCTTAATTGCTTATATTGATTAATTTCTCATGAGTCACTTATTATGGATTAATTAATCTTAATTAATCAAATCTTTAATTACTTCATTAATTATATAAATTATTTATTTCCAATTATATTTTCAATTTATCTTAATCTAAACTGATTAAACGAATTAAACCATAATATTAATCATACTTGATTGGTCTCCACCTATTAATTAATTATCCTAATTTATCTCTCGATTAATTGTACAAAGTAATTATATTTTATTAATTGACTTAAGTAATTACCTATTAAACCACCCAGTAATCACTCTAATTAATTATGACTCGATTAATTAACCCAAATCATAATTTAATTAATTAATTAATTATTTAAATTATCTTACCTATCTAATGAATCATTAAACCTTTATTGATTTTAAACTGCACCATTTTCTTATTTACAGTTTAAGTTTAAAACCATTTAAATTCCAAACTGACGCAGCGGATAAATCGAAACAAACTTCAATCGATGAAATGTAGCAATCGGTGAGTTGAGAATACTGCAAGGCCCAAATCCGTTGATCCAAAGATACCGGATTCTAGCTATCTTCGTCTCGTTGACCGCGCACGATACCGAGAAACAAAGATCTACGATTCTTCGCACGTTGATCTAGCGCACTAGATTCCGTGAATCGGCTTCTACGATCGTTGAATCGAGCGCACTCGATTAACCGAAAGAGGAGATAGGAGATTACACTCAACTACCAATTGGAGAAGAAAGCACAAAGCAATCAACAAGAAATTTTATTTCAAAAAAACAACCCCTTAAAATGTACAACACACGCGTATTTATAGTGTTTACAACTGGCCGCTCTTAAGTCGTATGCGACTCATGAAACCCCCCGACTCATCATAAGTCGTTACCGACTTAACAACACAACACAGTTTACACGACTCAAACATATCCGACTTAACACAAGCGACTCAACCCCCTACGACACAGCTCAGTGCAACGACTCAAACATGTCCGACTCATCCACTTAAGTCGGTAGCGACTTAAATCACACGACTCAAAGAAAACGCGACTCAACTTAGGTCGCGACTCACGACCTAACACATTACAGACATATACGACTCAAAGGTACAACGACTCATATATACACATATCCTTCCACCGACTCAACTTCTTGCCGACTCATAGCTTCCCTGCGGCACATTCCTTCAAGCGACTCATCATGAGTCGTAACTCGTTGATTCGGCACCATTCCTCTCTGTATCTCGTTGACTCGGAAACGACTCATACTTCCATTGAGTCGTGGACGACTCAAGTCCGGTACCTTGTTAACTCGGCCTAACTTCTCCCATGGCTTGTTAGATCGTGGACCTCCTTCCTTAGCTCGGCAACGACTCAAGCCTTCACTGAGTCGTGAACGACTCATCACACTACACCACAAACTCATGTTTTCAGGAATTAAAGTTTGCACAACTTCTTCTCTGGCCTTAGCTGCATCATCCTCCCCTGGTTGAGAAAAATTCGTCCTCGAATTTGCAAATTCTTTCTCATCAAAATATTCATCTCCATAATATGGCACAAGATGCTTAATATTGAATACGTCAGAAGTGTAAATATCCTCCGGCGGCTTCAACTTATAAGCATTGTCATTAATTCGTTTCACAACTTCGACAGGACCAATTTTCCTGGCTTTCAACTTATTATAAGCACCTACCGGAAAACGATCCTTCGTTAATACAGCATAAACTAAATCACCTTCCTTAAATTCAACGTTTCGTCGTTTCAAATCTGCAGACTTCTTATACTTTTCATTCGATTTCTCCAATCGTTCCTGAACGATTTTATGACATTCAGTCAGCTCATCAACAAAATCAACAGCTCGTTTAACTGTTCCCTTTGACTGTGGTACTACTGCCAAATCTAACGGTCCCCTGGGTAAATTTGAATATACAATCTGAAATGGGCTGAATCCCGTGCTACGATTCACTGCATGATTATGTGCAAATTCAGCTTGGCATAACTTCATGTCCCAACTTCTCAAATTATCCTGTACAAGGCATCGCAACAAATTTCCCAATGACCTATTAACAACTTCCGTCTGTCCATCAGGTTGTGGATGATAAGCGCTACTAAAATTCAGCTTCGTTCCGACCATCTTCCACAAACTCAACCAAAAGTGACTCAGAAAACGAGTATCTCTATCCGACACAATAGACTCTGGTAATCCATGAAGTCGATAGATCTCCTTGAAAAATAACTGAGCAACACGAATAGCATCCGCCGTCTTCTTGCATGCAACAAAATGTGCCATCTTCGAAAACCTGTCCACTACAACAAATATCGAATCATTTCCCCTTTGAGTTCTAGGCAAACCCAAAACGAAATCCATGCTAATATCAACCCATGGCTTAGACGGTACAGGTAATGGCATATACAACCCTGCATTCGTCGCTGTTCCCTTTGAAACCTGACAAATATGGCATCTCTCCACGAATCTTTCAACCTCTTTTCTCATCGACGGCCAAAAGTAAGACTGTGAAACCAACTGCAAAGTACGATCACGGCCCACATGCCCTTCCTCGTGTAACTCCTTGACAATTTTCAATCTCAAGCTACAGTCTGGAATACATAAACGATTCCCTTTAAACAGAAAACCATCAACCAACATAAATTCATCGGTACTCCCATCCTTCACTTTCTCAACATATTTCACAAAGTAAGGATCTTCTTTAATCATCTCTGGCAGTAATTCAAACCCCGTCACTTCAACCTTCATTGTCGTTAATAAATGACTCCTTCTACTCAAAGCATCAGCCACACGGTTTGTCACACCTGATTTGTGCTTAACGACAAAAGTAAACTGCTGCAAATAAGCAATCCATGACGCATGCCTTGCGGAAATCTTATCCTGTCCCTGCAAATGCTTCAAAGCTTCATGATCAGTGTAAAGAACAAATTCCTTCTGAAATAGATAGTGTCTCCAATGCTTAACAGCTTGTACAACAGCGTAAAATTCAACATCATATGTACTGTATCTCATCTTTGCCCCTGACAACTTCTCACTAAAATGAGCAACTGGCTTCCCATTCTGACTCAGAACTCCTCCAATACCAACCTTCGAAGCATCAGTATGCAATTCAAACAATAACTGAAAATTAGGTAGAACAAGAATTGGTGCAGCCGTCAACAATTCCTTGATCTTCTCAAAGGCAACCCCCGCTTCCTCTGCCCATACAAACTGTTTCCCTTTCATGCAATCGGTAACTGGAGCCATCACGCTACTGAAGTGTGGTATGAATCTTCGATAGAATGACGCTAGCCCATGAAAACTTCTCACTTCCGTAATTGTCTTTGGCTGTGACCAATTCCTGACTGCTTCAAATTTACTCTGGTCAACTTGAATACCTTTTCCTGAAACAACATAATCCAGAAATAAAACACTAGGCGTCATAAACACACATTTCTTTGTAGCAGCATAAAATTGTTCTTCACGAAGAATAATCAACACTTCCCTTAAATGTAGAACATGCTCCTCCGTACTCCTGCTGTAAATTAGAATATCATCGAAATAAACTACGACGAACTTCCCAATGAATGGTCTAAAAATTTGATTCATCACCCGCATGAATGTACTAGGTGCATTTGACAAACCAAATGGCATAACCAACCGTTCGTATAACCCCTCTCTTGTCTTGAAAGCTGTCTTCCATTCATCTCCAGGTCTAATCCGAATTTGATGATAACCACTCTTCAAATCAATCTTCGAAAATATAGTTGCCCCACTCAACTGATCCAGCAAATCATCCAACCTTGGCATAGGAAATCTGTAACGAACAGTAATCTTGTTCAAAGCTCGACTATCAGTGCACATTCTCCATGTTCCGTCCTTCTTTGGTACTAACAATGCTGGCACAGCACAAGGACTCAAGCTTTCCTGAACACGTCCCTGTTCCAACAACTCTTCCACTTGCCCTCGCAACTCCTCATGTTCCTTCGGACTCATTCGGTAATGTGGTCGATGTGGTAACACTGCTCCCGGAACAAGATCAATTTGATGTTGAATGTCTCTAAGTGGCGGTAGCTCTTTAGGCAACTCCTCTGGAAAGACATCTTCAAATTCTTTCAAAATTGGCTTTGCTTCTTCTGGAATCTCAACTTCTTCACTATTCTCTCTTCCAATCAACAAAAATATTTCAAGCTCCTCTTCAACTTCTTTCACAAACTCCTTCAAAGACAACAAAGTTTTCAATTCTTCAATCTCTTCTAGTTTGCTCTCCTTCTGTTGTTGCTTCTTAGGAACCAAAGTGATTTTAGTACCCTCGAATACGAAACTGTAACTATTGGCACGACCATCATGTTGAACTGCTCTATCAAACTGCCATGGTCTGCCCAACAACAGATGACACACGTCCATGTCTACAACGTCACACCAAATTTCATCTTTGTACTTCTTCCCAATAGAAAAATTAACACAAGCTCTTCGACACACCTTCACTTCACCACCTTTCCTTAACCATGCTAGCTTGTACGGTTTAGGATGCTTCTCAGTTTTCAAGTTCAATTTCCTCACAGCCTCTGTAGAAATAATATTATCGCAACTTCCAGCATCAATAACGAACTTGCAAACTTTTCCCAGAATAGTGCATGTCGACTGAAAAATATTGCTTCTCAACCAACTACAATCCTCCTCTTGCTTTGGTGTAAGACATGACCTCCTCATCATAAGATTACAACCTTCATCCCCAGACAATTCTTCTTCCTCCTCAACATAAGGTGTATTTGAACATTCTGCCTCCTCACCATCATCCTCCTCAACTTCTGCAACCATTGCTCTCTTCTTCGGCTTCGGACATTCATTGCTTTTGTGACCCAACTCCTAACAATTATAACATTTGAAACCACTGCTAACCTTCGCCTTCTCAGCCTCCTTCACCACTGGCTTCGTAACAGGTTTAGGAACATTAGAACTTCCACCAACACCCCTTGCTTGATTATTGGAATTAGTAAACACACCACCTCCACGCCTTCCTTGCTTTTCCCAAGCCAACGCTTTCTGATGTGCCTCTGCAACTGATCTAGGATCGAACATATTAACCATATCCTGGATCTGCATTCTCAATCCCCCAATGAATCTAGCAGTTAGCTGTTCTTCCGTTTCCATAATATCATTCCTGGCAATGAGTTGGTAAAATTCATCAGCATAATCACTAACAGACTTCGTCCCTTGCCTCAGATTCTGCAACCTCTGGTACATAAGTGATTGGTAGTTGTAAGGTAAGAAAGTAGATCTCATCAACTTTTTCATCTTATCCCACGATTCTATCTTTGACTTCCCCATTCTCTCCCTGGTAAGTTTAGTTTGCTGCCACCACGCCAAAGCTCTCCCCCTCAACCTAGTAGCAACCAACTTCACTCTCCTATGTTCAGGAACCTCCTTGAAATCAAAGATCTCTTCAACATTAGAAACCCAATCGAGAAATTCTTCTGCTACCATCCCTCCTTTAAATTCTGGAATTTCCATCTTCATACCCGATTCCCATCGACGATCATCTTCAACATCCCGATATGAATTTCGAACTGGGTCTCGATCTCGATAATGAATACTAGCTCTATATGAATCCGATATGAATCCGATTCTTTTAAATCCATTCATTCCAACTTATCAATTTATAAGGTATTGGAAGTGGTACCGGGTATCTCCCCAATACCCAATCCTGGCCTCTTCGAGTCACATGTTATCCTAACCCAAATTATCCAAATGAAATACACGACATTTCATATCAGAGATATCAACTCATTCAAAGTAACCAATACCAATCAATCATCCATAAGCAAAGCTTAATCACATACAAATCAATTCATCAATCATCCCTTCATTTTTCATCTTAATTAATCGCCCTGGATTAATTATCTTTCAATTTCATTCAAGTAATTATCTTTAATTAATTCCACGATATTAATTATTCTTAACCAAATCAATAAGAAATCTTAATTGCTCCATAAATTAATTATCTATATTAATTACATTAATCCTTAATTACTTATATTGATTAATTTCTCATGAGTCACTTATTATGGATTAATTAATCTTAATTAATCAAATCTTTAATTACTTCATTAATTATATAAATTATTTATTTCCAATTATATTTTCAATTTATCTCAATCTAAACTGATTAAACGAATTAAACCATAATATTAATCATACTTGATTGGTCTCCACCTATTAATTAATTATCCTAATTTATCTCTCGATTAATTGTACAAAGTAATTATATTTTATTAATTGACTTAAGTAATTACCTATGAAACCACCCAGTAATCACTCTAATTAATTATGACTCGATTAATTAACCCAAATCATAATTTAATTAATTAATTAATTATTTAAATTATCTTACCTATCTAATGAATCATTAAACCTTTATTGATTTTAAACTGCACCATTTTCTTATTTACAGTTTAAGTTTAAAACCATTTAAATTCCAAACTGACGCAGCGGATAAATCGAAACAAACTTCAATCGATGAAATGTAGCAATCGGTGAGTTGAGAATACTGCAAGGCCCAAATCCGTTGATCCAAAGATACCGGATTCTAGCTATCTTCGTCTCGTTGATCGCGCACGATACCGAGAAACAAAGATCTACGATTCTTCGCACGTTGATCTAGCGCACTAGATTCCGTGAATCGGCTTCAACGATCGTTGAATCGAGCGCACTCGATTAACCGAAAGAGGAGATAGGAGATTACACTCAACTACCAATTGGAGAAGAAAGCACAAAGCAATCAACAAGAAATTTTATTTCAAAAAACCAACCCCTTAAAATGTACAACACACGCGTATTTATAGTGTTTACAACTAGCCTCTCTTAAGTCGTATGCGACTCATGAAACCCCCCGACTCATCATAAGTCGTTACTGACTTAACAACACAACACAGTTTACACGACTCAAACATATCCGACTTAACACAAGCGACTCAACCCCCTACGACACAGCTCAGTGCAACGACTCAAACATGTCCGACTCATCCACTTAAGTCGGTAGCGACTTAAATCACACGACTCAAAGAAAACGCGACTCAACTTAGGTCGCGACTCACGACCTAACACATTACAGACATATACGACTCAAAGGTACAACGACTCATATATACACATATCCTTCCACCGACTCAACTTCTTGCCGACTCATAGCTTCCCTGCGGCACATTCCTTCAAGCGACTCATCATGAGTCGTAACTCGTTGATTCGACACCATTCCTCTCTGTATCTCGTTGACTCGGAAACGACTCATACTTCCATTGAGTCATGGACGACTCAAGTCCGGTACCTTGTTAACTCGGCCTAACTTCTCCCATGGCTTGTTAGATCGTGGACCTCCTTCCTTAGCTCGGCAACGACTCAAGCCTTCACTGAGTTGTGAACGACTCATCACACTACACCACAAACTCATGTTTTCAGGAATTAAAGTTTGCACAACTTCTTCTCTGGCCTTAGCTGCATCACAAATGCTTCGAGTCAAACAACAATCAACTCGAGAACCAACCAAAATTTAAAATTACTAGATCATCGATATACATCCAAACAACACAATCATTCATCCAATTATTTAAATTCAACCATTTAAATTTAAATAAAACCCAACAAGGTGTGATTTACTCACCTTTACCTTTGCTTTGCAATCCACTCTATCTCGACTCGTTTTCCATGTTTTCAGACCTTGAATAAATATTAAATGATTTTACGAATATTCAAACAATTTGGACAAATCAATTTCTATTTAATAAATTCCATTAGTCAATTTCAAACTAATTTTCTGTTTATAAAATATTATCTAGTTATTAAATAATTATATAAGTTATTACCATTTTGTAAATTTAGTTTAACCAAATCTTTACTTAATCAAATAATTAAATTTTCTTAAACTAATCCCCCTCCTTTTTTATATATATATTTTTTAAATCTTTACACATATTACCCAATCCCGAAACTAACAAAAGTTCATATCTAAATCTCAACACAGCAGTAACAATAATTTTTCTTTCCATGTGCATATATTATAAACTTAGGAAAAATTTAAAATAAAATAAAACTTCTCACCACACTGTCGCAAATGGAACTCCGAGCTGCCAGGGTCAAACACAACTCTATTGCTATGAAAATTGAAATCCGATAATACCTAACTATTACGGATCCAATGGAACTGATTTCGTTGAATTCCGAGACTGCGCCTCGGAAAGCTATTTTTAAATTCCAATTTAAACGATATATTATTAAAATTGAACAAATTACCCTTAAATTAAATTCAAATCATTCTATTATCTCTAGTATTATCATTATAAATTTTATAAGCCTTCAAACTATTTTAAACAGACTTAAAAATTTCAGATTCAACAATTTACCCAATTTCAATTATTAAATTCAATATTTAAACTATATGATTCAATGATTTAATTATCAAATAAATATTGATATCTTGAGTTCAAGTTAAAATTAACTTTTAATATTTTAAAATCAATTAATTATTCAAATTTAGATTGTTAGAAATTCCGGGACATCACATATCTACCCTGGCATTGCCTAGTTGTGCCATGTCACCTACCATATCGAGCTTTACTACGAGTTTGTTTTTCTTCCGTAGCCCATGGAGTATTTAGGATAGTCTGGCGATCTGGAGATATGCTGATACTGGATGGACTACTGGGACTATTACATGTTGGGGCTATATGGGTAACCCTTCAACGCTATTTTAAAGTAATTTTATTTTATTGTAGACATTATTATAATAGCGCAATATTACTACATAGTAAATAGTTTAACGGATCCTTAAAGGATGGACGGTCCCAAGCATCCTTTAAGTTACTGATGCATTTTGTTACTATTCACTTGAGTTGATTTACAGTTCATAAGTATTTGTGTCCTAAATCGAGTGTTTTGTGTTTTGCTTTACGCTCGAGTCAGATTGAGTGATTCTGCATTCAAGACTCACCTTTGGAGTTGGAGCTTTTCTTGAAGATCCAGCCATCTATTTTGCTTTCGGTATCCAGTGATTCCAGTGATGTATTCTGATTTGTACTTGATGTATCTTGTTATTCTTCTGTTGTATCTTGTTTAACTCTGATGTATCTTATTTTTATTATAGTAGCTTCATGAACTACCATCTCTTTTAATTCCACTGCATTATTATTTACTTTATGTCTGTGATCTGTGACCTGTGACTATTTATTTACTGTATATTCTGAGATTTACCAATTTTATTTACAACGCGGTATTTTGAGCAATTCAAGTCCGACATGTACGGATGCGAATTGTTGAAAATATCGCGTTGTTATAGTAGGATTAACGCGAATATGTATTTAATTGTAAGAAAACTGAAATAATTGAACATAAGATGTAAATTTCATAGACTAATATAAATGGAATTGGACTGAAATTATGCCTAACTATGACGTTAATTGGACTGAATTAAAAAGATTGGTCTAGTTATAACCTAGAATTGTAACTAAAAAGAGTAAAAGATGAAGGAAGCTTATTTTCACACGTTGACCTTGGGGTAAGCAATAAGCACGATTATAACGTAGATTATAATATGAAAAAGAACGAAATGAGGCTTATTTTAAGATTTATGATAAATTAATAAGCAAAGATGGTAAAGATAATAATAAAGGTTTATTTAAATAATTTATCTAAGTTAATAAGCAAAGAAGAAAGTAGGACCTATACCTAATAGCATTCCCAATTAGACAAAACGGTGGTCTCACATTAGCAATTTTATTGCGTATTTCTGATTTGAAGATAGAAGTTCTTAGGGGTCGATACAACTCCAACACTTGGAATTTCTGAGTTAAAGAATATAACTACTGGGCTTGGTATCTGAACTCCTGGGCTATTTCTCCGGACTTTCCGCTTTGGTAGCTCTAAGTTCTATCTGTTCAGTTTGTCCAAATTATGGCTAATCAAAAAGCAGGATAACACTCACTATATAACAAAGTTGTCACTAGTTGAAGCATACATGACCGTTGATAATTCTGAAAGGTATGTATAGGTTGGAATTATATATATGCACACACACAAAATCTTAAATAAAAGCACCATGCGACACTGTACTTTGAGTTTGACTTTAATAATTATATCATATGCATGTGCACGTCATTGCTAGTACATAATGTAAAATTTTCTTTACTGGGCATCTCCATCAATGGCGAAACAAATAAATTTTTCGAATATATTATCATTATGCATTTAACCGAACTAATGGGAATTAAAAAAAATCTTTTTTCAAAATCATAAAGCCCAAAAGTCGGTTTTTCCACCGTTGCACGGTTATACTAGTTAACATCTTCGGAAAAAATAGCTTGCAGCACCAAGGATGCAAACTTTGTAGGGTTAAAAGGGAGAACGAGCACAAACAAGAGTAGGTAAGCTGGATGTACAGCTACAGAGGAGAAAAATCCGAATGTGTTCTAAAAGCCCAACATGAACGTGATTTCAGAAGGAAAGACCACTACTAAGATAATTAGAATGATACTTCTAACAAGCAAATGAAGGATGTTCTATGTAATTAAAACTGTATTTAAAGTTAATAGGAAATACAAAAAGTTTAAAATGAATGGATTTGAGTAAAAAGCATTCAGGATTCATCGAAGAGGAATCCAGTATCTTCCACAGGTTCATTAGGATTCTCTTCTCTGATCTGTCTATTATTACGACGCTCATACACATTTGAGGCTTTCCATTTCGATATAGTATCCACAAGAGCCTTCTTGCTATAACCATAAACCTTATCGACAATGTACTCTCTCTTCAGTAGAATATATGTTGGCACTGATCCGACTTTCCAATCCCACGACAGTGCCTAAAATTAAATATGATTAATCAAACGATTAATCAAATGTATGATATTCTTTTTTTTTTTTTTTTTTTGTGACGTTATCAAAACCAAATGAATTTCATTTACCCACCTGCATATCATCTATGTCTGCTGTGATAAATACAACCTCCTTGTCCTTTTCAGCAAGCTCATTTATGAAAGTCTCCATGTTTTTACATTTGTCGCTCCATTTCGCAACAAAACAAATCACGATCTAAATATTGCAATAATATATCAGTTTATTATACCCCCAAAAAAGATCCTATGTTTACAAATTTCATACTTAACATTGAAGGGGAAAAACAGAAGCTTTTCTATATATAGTGCAGCAAACAAGCAGGTTAAATATTTTGTGATGAATTCCACTTAAACTTTTACTAGTAGATTGGACACATAAAAACTGTCTTTTGATAAAAGTCCACTTCTTCTGATCAATATAGCGCTTATGGTACGGTGGTATACTTTCAAACTGTCTATGTTTTTTGGAGTCAACCTCATTAGCACTTCTTAGCCATATTCAAAAAAAAAAAAAAAAAAAAAAAAAGGGACAATGAAGTGATGAACTGGGTTTTCACACAGAATAAGACCAAGTGACAATTTATTAAATATGAAACTGAAATACAATACATATCAACTGATACACTGTATAAACTTCTCCATGTTTTTCACGGTAACTGAATTTCATACAGAAACCAATAAAAAAAATTAATGATTGCATGTGCACAGCACTAATAAAAATAACAAATCTATAGAGTGAGGTATCTTGTAGAATCTCTAGATACATTAAATCAGGAAATGCCCAACACAGACCTTCATTTTGATTCAGACAGCATTTTGAAATGCATGTCATCCTTCAAAATAGATATTAGACCTTTGGTTTTATCAGCTAGCCAAATATGCAACAGAAGGAATTGACATAAAAATTCTATAGCAATAATAAATGAATAAATCAATTAGAAAGATACTGTAGAAGTTAGTATTGACTTGACAATCATTTTACAAATAGTTTTTGTGCACATAATGCATGAGAATATGCTGCTAGTACGTAGTGAAAGAAAGAAATGTGGCAAGTCTGAAGTTTATGATTGAAATGACTCGAATTTTAAATTGCATTTTTAAAGGGACTGATACCTAAGAACTTTACTATAATTTAAAAAACCGAACATGATCAACATTAATATGCAACTTGTCAAACTCCACAAAAAACTCATCAAAATATGTAGGGTCAAACAAATTAATTAATATGCTCAAGCTGTGTAACATAAATAAACAACACGTGCAGCTCAAATGAGTTAAACTCGCGTTTTTTTGTTTCGGCAATAATCCCTCCGCATTGGGATAGAAAAGTAATCCACAATCATTTTAAGCTGCAATCCATGAGAACAATAAAATAAGTAGTAGATGGAAAAGACAGCAAGTATGTTGTAACAATTTAGTCAGTTAAACTTTATTATAATTAAGGTTCAAGAACTCGGTTTCGGTCATTTGAAATTTTATTGGTTTCGGTCAATTTTGGAAACTTTTCGGTTTTTGTTTTTGTTTTGGTTCAGATATCAAATATCTGTATTTTTAATATAAAAAACTAATGATATAGGTCCAGGGCAAATATGCTTTTGAACGTAGATGTTGTCTATGTTGAGGTTTTGGAGTCAAATGTTATTAGCACTTCTTAGCTATATTAAAAAAGAAGAAGTTAACAGTATAATATTGAGTAATAAATTATTGCTTTTAAAAAAAAAAAGACAATGAAATCATGAATTGGGTTTTCACACAGAAAAAGACCAAGTGACAATTTTTTATATATTAAATATGAAACTGAAATGCAATGCCTATTAACTGAAGTACATTGAAGACATGATTCCATTGTTATACATAAACTTCTCCATGTTTTTCACGGTATCTGAATTTCATATAGAAACCAACAAAAAATTAATGATTGTACGTGCACAACACTAATGAAAATAACAAATCTATAGAGTGAGGTATCTTCTAGACTCTCTAGATACATTAAATCAGGATATACACAGCCTTCATTTTGATTCAGACGGCATTTTGAAATGCACGTCAGCTTTCAAAGAGATATTAGACCTTTTGTTTTCTCAGCTAGCCAGATATGCAACAGGAGGAATTGACACTCTTTGCATGTACATTTTTTCAGCAATTATTTAAGTAAATGTATAAATAATTTAAGTTCTTAATAAAGCAAAAGGAGTAGACTAAGAATATCAACATAAAATGGTAATATATAATGCCACAAGGAAAGACAAATATGTGAACAAAGAAAACAATATATAGCACCTCAAAGGCTTTTACTAAAGATAGAACAAAGAAATGCGACCTAAGAAATTTGAATAAATAAAAAAATCACTCAGAAGCCATGAAGATAGTTTCATTTTCCTAATACATAAAAATTCTATAGCAATAATAGATTTAGAAAGATGTTGTGGAAGTTTGTATTGACTAGAGACAATCATTTTACAATTAGTTTTTGTGCACATAATGCATGAGAATATGCCGCGAGTACATAGTGAAAGAAAGAAATGTGGTAAGTTTTGAAATTTATGATTGAAAATAACTCGAATTTTAAATTGCATTTTTAAAGGGACCTATACCTAA
Organism: Allium cepa; assembly: GCA_030765085.1. NCBI lineage: Eukaryota > Viridiplantae > Streptophyta > Magnoliopsida > Asparagales > Amaryllidaceae > Allium > Allium cepa. The sequence goes on from CM060934.1 coordinate 113,128,894, forward strand.
GAACTTTTCTATAATAAAAAAAAACTGAACATGATCAACATTTAATGTGCAACTTGTCAAACTCCACAAAAAACTCATCAAAATATGTAGGGTCAAACAAATCAATTAATATGCTGACGCTATGTAACATAACTAAACAACACATGTAGCTCAAATGAGTTAAACTTGTGTTTTTTTCCAGCAATAATCCCTTCGATTGGGATAGAAAAGTAATCCAAATAGATGGAGAAGACAGCAAGTAGTAGATGGAGAAGACAGCAAGTATGTAGTAACAATTAGTCGATTAATCTTTGTTATAAAAATAGATCCTGATGCCATAGGTACAAAACAAAAGATAGAAATTGTGGTAAATTTGAAATTTATAATTGAAATAATTCAAATTGTAAACTGCATTTTTAAAGAGACCAATACCTGAACGCTTTAAAATATAAAACACTGAACATGATCAACATTTAGAATATGGTCAAACTCCACAAAAAACTCATCAAATACGTAGTTTCAAACAAATTAACTAATATGCTCATGCCATGTAACATAAATAAACAACACATGAGCTCAAATGAGATAAACTCATGTTTTTTCAGAAATAATTCCTCCGCGTTTGGATAGAAAAGTAATCCACGGTCATTTTAAGCTGCCATCCATGAGAATAATACAATAAGCAGTCATTAGATGGAGAAGATAGCAAGTATGTAGTAACAATTATCAATTAAACTTTATTATAACCATGGTCCAAGAACTCGGTTTCGGTCATTTGAAATTTTATTAGTTTCGATCAATTTTGAAAACTTGGAAAGTTTCGGTTTCGGTCCTGATATCGGATATATGTATTTCTAATAAATAATAATGATGATATAGGTCCAGGGCAAGTATGCTTTTTGAACATATGTTGTATAATATGAAAAAACATATTACAGGCCTAAACTGAAATCCCTGAATATAAATTACCAAGCCCATTATCATTGCCATGTTCATTTGAACATATAAATTGATTGCAGAACCCAATTTACCCAGTCCATTATCAATTGCCATGCTTATTAAACATATAAATTAAACCTTTAAACTAAAATCCCAACCCATTATCATTCAGCCCATCCTAACCCTAGCCCAAACCCAAACCCAAATATCACGTCAACCATTATCTCAACTCTAAAAAAAAATTACGAGGATACAAAGAGTAAAAAATGAAAGGATGAAAACCAGAACCGTGCTCGATTCTTTGAAGATGCTCGAAGTCGAAGTCAAAATTGAAGTCGAGGTTCTCGTCGTCGAAATCGAAGCCGTCCAAGATGCTCGCAGTGTCGAAGTCGAAGTCGATTCTAAGGTAAGTTAAATTTTCAATTACATGAATTTATAACGAAATTTTAATTCAATATTTACTGTATTATCACGGTTTTTCCTCGTAATTGAAAGTGAATTGCCGTATTATTCCATTTAGACTAGGGTTTGCTTTATTCTTTTGGCTAGATTTGATTCCTACGTTTTTTGGTTTCGTTTACCCCTCTTTTACAGTTAGGGCATAAATTACAAATTTTTGAATCTCTTTTATCGACAAGTTACGAGATGGAATTTTGACCTAATCTCGTCCCACTTCTGCCCAAACCGAGTCGAGATGGACGAATTTCATGGTTCAAGTCGAAGTCTCGTGGTTTCTGCCGGAACTTGATACCTTGACTATAACAATAGATGTTGATATGTTGTAAGTACAAAAACGGGAGAAAGAAAGGGTTAAGTTTGAAATTTATGATTGAAATATTTCAAATTTTAAATTGCATTTTTAAAGAGATTAATATCTAAGAACTTTATATGTACTATTAATAAAGCAAATTCTTTGCATACAAATCCATTGTGCCCTTTTTTAAATTTTCAATATACAATTTTCAAATTAAAAACTTTAACTGCTACTTTTCGAGCAGATCGGTGCAAATCAAACCTTCTCCATCAGTGTCACATTCCAATCATCTCTGTACGATTCTCGTCACCAACTCTACTGTTGTCTCTCATCGGCAAGATCCACGTATCCCCATCACCAACAACATCGGCTTTCACTACTTGCATAAATAAATCTTTACGTTTGTTGCTTATAAACTATTTGAAAGTTTTAGCACCATCAGATGCGCTACCTACAGACGTTGATGCTCTCTTCACCGATGTGCAGCGTCACTCTTCAACCCTTAGCCTTTTATCACTCGTGAGTATGGAACTACTGATTTTGTTCTCAAGTATATTATTGGTTAGACAATATTCTAATAAAATCTCTATGTATTACGTTGTAATACTGATTTTCACATGTGATTTTTTTTAATCCAGTAATAAATGCCATCACATGCTTTAGTTTAATAATTTTCATTATTTGTAGCCTCCATTTTTCTCCTAATCTTCTTTTTTTCGAACTTATTGTCATTTAATGAAATCATTCAGTTTGCTTGGTTCTACATAGTTTAAAATTTCAAATAGGTTCTGGACTTAAGGGTTATTAAATTTACTCAAAAAAAAATTCACAATTGTAAGATGCGGAAAATTTTCTTATTTGACTCAAATTTCCTTAATATACAAAGCATATTAATTGTTTTGACATCGGTTTACTCAAGTCTTTGAACAATGGTAATTAATGGCTACTATCCATATATAGTACGAGCACTTCAAGGCTGGAAAACGGGGGTGTGTGCGTGTGAATGTTGGTTGAGGGGAAGGGGGAGTGGGAGGTGGGAGGGAGTTAATGTGTAATTGAAGATCTTTATGGCAGAGAGAACCTTTTAAAGTAAAAGCAGAAATTAGTTATAATTTACTTCTATTTTTTGTATATATCATGTATGGTAGGAAGCATGATCATGTTCATCGCAAATGATTAAGTTTTGAGTGAAATAAAAATATTTCATTATTTTTTTAACATTGTTGTCTACAATGCGGAAGTTTTGACCATCATCATATAAACCAAGGTTTGAGAACTCGGTCTAGATCTCGGTTTCGACCATTTTAAATTTTATTAGTTTCGAAAATTTCGAAAGTTTGGGTATTTGTTTCGGTTTCGGTCCCCGTTTCGGATGTGTATATATTTTTTAATGAAAACGCAATAACAAAAGTTGTAAAAAGAATGCACAATACAATATTTAAAGAAATATACAATTTTCAAATTAAACTAATCTGAAATGAACTAAATAGAACTTGATTAAGTTAAATTAAAATTAATTAGTTTAAATATATATTCCAACCACTGAACCCAAAGAAAATAATAGTTCTAGCCTGCATAACAGTCCAACAGCTCAGCCACATATTTCCTCTTCTTTCAGTCTCATCTTCGTCGATTTCATTTTTGAAGCTAGGGCAAATGTTAAAACAAAAGTTCAACACGGTAAAAAAACAAAAAAACAAAAAACAAAAACAAATTTTGTTTCAATTCAACGTAGAGTCTCTCTCGAGTTCAAAGCTATGGCACGTCAAAGATTCCCTTTCGAATTCAAAGCTTGGGCACAAAATAATCAAAACAACAATCGACGACGAGATTGAAGACGATGAGACTACACTCGAAGTCGACGATGAGATTGAAATTCAAGGTATATAATTTTCGATTGACTTTTTCAATTTTTTTTTCATTTACCAATCGAAACCGGATTTTTGGTAGTGCTTCGTCTTGGAGACCACCGAGACTGAACCGAGGTGGCCGGAATTTGGGTATTCCGACCGAAACATCAAACCATGATATAAACATCATATATGCAGGCAATGTTTTTCCATTTTAATAATTAATTCTATATTTCCGTATACATATGGCATGTGTGCGGGTCATGCTTTTAATTTAGTACTTTCCCCCTTTTTCTTGAGAGTAGTTGCTATAGTTCCAATGAGTTTATGCATCAACTTTGAACTCAAACAAGAATAAGTTATCTTATTTAGATTTCTCAAATCACACTTTCGTTATGATATACTTTCTAAAAAGTAGTTAATTGGTAGATTATGTATTACAAGGAAATGAAAACAATGCACATGTTTTTAGATTTTTTGCTTTACTTTATATGTTGGGATATCTTGATTCTTGCCAAAAATGGAAAAGCTAACTGCGGTGTGGCTTCAACATATGGGAATATATCTATATTAACAGTATGACAACTACATTTGCTTTGGTCGAGTAACACTTTTATTTTCATAAATTAAATAAGTTTATATCAATTTTATGTCTCACATGTGAGTACTAAAATCTAATAGTATCACATATCATTTTGCTGATTGATCAACATATACATGGACTTATGGTCAACAGCTGAAACATGGATCAACGTATATTTGTCATGAATATTAATGTAGAGTATCCAGACTTTTAAGACTTCATGCACTCGTTATTTTATTAAGCATTTAATGAAGGGAACTTCAACAAAAGAAGAGTAAAATTTATAAGTGGTTAATTCACTTGCACAATTTGTCATGTTCTTTGAGTTTACCATAATAAACATAACAATTATGTTCGTTTTAGTATTGTTTGAGTTAATGTTTATTCAATTCATATACGAAAAAAATTCAAACGTTTATGTTCACTAGCTCAACTGGTTAATGGCATGACGCTCTAGACATAGATTCTAGAGACCATGAGTTCAAATATCTGGGATATCAAAATCAATATTCTGTTTGAATAAAGTATCACACTTACTATCAAATATATATATATATATATATATATATATATAAACAAAATTCAGATGTTTATTTTTAATTCAATCGCATTTTTTTGAATTAGTGTTTTTTGATTTGTATTAGTGGATGGCATAGACTTTTTTATAGAGCATATTTGGAATCTTTTCTCTCCAAGTTGTGTGATGGATGTAGCTTTGCTGATATCAAAACAATAATAAACTTCGAATTCAATTCTTTATCATTTCAATTTTTGTATGTTTGTTATCTTGAGTTTGCATGTTTTGCTCAATGATTGGATATATCTTATAACTTCGGTTTCGATTCATTTCGTTTATTTTTGCAATGAATAAGATACAAATTTTATCCTTTGATTTATCTTATAACTAATTGTTTTGACTCAGATTTCCTTAATATACAAAGCATATTAATTGTTTTGACATCGGTTTACTCAAGTCTTTGAACAATGGTAATTAATGGCTACAATCCATATATAGTACGAGCACTTCAAGGCTGGAAAACGGGGGTGTGTGCGTGTGAATGTTGGTTGAGGGGAAGGGGAAGGGGAAGGGGGAGGGAGTTTATGTGTAATTAAAGATCTTTATGGGAGAGAGAACCTTTTAAAGTAAAAGCAGAAATTAGTTATAATTTACTTCTTATAACTTGTGTTTGAATTCATGTTTATTCAATTCATATGTGAACAAAATTAAGATGTTTATTTTTAATTTAAGGACCACTAGCTCAACTGATTAGTGGCATAATGCTCTAGACATAGGTTCTAAAAGTAATAGATTCAAACCTCTAAGACATCGAAATGAGTTTGTTTGAATAAAGTATCACTCTTACTATCAAATATATATTTATATAAGATTCAGATGTTCATTATTAATTAAGTAGCATTTTTTTGTTTTGTACTAATGGATGCCATGAACCTTGTTTTATAGAGCATATTTGGAATCTTGACTCTCCAAGTTTTGTGATGGATGTAGCTTTGTAGATATCGAAACAATAATAAGGTTCAAATTTAATTCTTTATCATTTCAGTTTTCGTATGTTTGTTATTTAAGTTTGTAGTGTTTTGCTCAATGTTTAGATATACTTATAACATCAGTTTTGATTATTTCGTTATCTTTGTTGTGAATAATTTACAAATTTTATTCTTTGATTTATGCTATAATGTTTAGACGTTGCTGCTCTCCATTAAGGTGAATGTTTCTAAGCTAAATAACTCAGAAATGGCATATTGTGCACTAAATTTGTGAAGGTATAAAGCTATTTCTTTTCTTTAAATAGTTATCTTTGTGCAACATTTTGGTTAATAAGATGATTGTTAATTGACTAATGAATTGAGTTATTAAATTGTAGATGTCCATTTACACTGTATTTTGATCTTGAAAGCGAATAGAACTTAAATGAATTTGACACCAAATTTTGTTTCTTACCGTTTTCATAAATTACGTGATGGCAAGCATTTCGTGCATGAGTTGTTGTTTGTAAACTGTATATATTTAATACATTCAAAAGAAAATGATTTGCATAAATATTTGATCATATTTTTACGTTGAAATCATGTGTAGTTGGTTTAAATTTATTTCTTAAGTTACAGCATCTAATTTTTTGTTAGTCTGAATTTTTATTTATATCAATAACTAATAAAAAACGAATTTGTAAAGGAAGTTTATTTGTTAAATTCTATTTTTAAGTGATATTAAAATTTAACAATAACTATAAATGGGCCATTTTTGATGGTTTACGCTGACACAAAAAAAGCATGACACCAAAGACATACAACTACGATTAAATATTAGATCATCTTTTATCTTTCTACTGCAGTAAATGGACAAATTAGCTACGTGAACAAAATTATTTGCTAGCCGTATCCAAGATGCTCTCAATGCTTATTTGGTTACAAACACCGAGAAAAACATTTTCACAGAGATTGACAATGATGCTATTATGCAATAATTCCAATATATGGAATCCTGACGAAAACAATTATAATTGAAAATTTGTTGTTAACATAACTTTTTGTTTATTTTATGAACAACTAAAACAGGCTCTAGGTTTTTAATATTATTTTTTGATGGACGAATTTTGTTGCATAAATTATGACAGCCCTAAAATATATTTCTGGATTTTTCCATGGTTCTGTATCTATATTATAGGTGAATAACTCTGGTCTAGGCCTAAACTATCTAAATGTTTAGGATTATAAACTTTTATGTAATATTTTAGTTAAATTAGCCAAATTCAATTACTCAAACATAAAATGAAGAAACCTAAAACATAAGCTAATTTAAACAAAAACCATGGTAAAAAAAATTCCAAATTATTATATCCCGACTTACAATACACGTAAGGAAGAATTTAAACAGTTAATCAAACACTAAAGACTATACATACTAGTTAATCAAATATTAAAGAGAACCAAAAGGTGGATAAATTTATGAAAGATACTGGAAGTAAAATATCCCGAATTATTTTACCCAAGGTTTATATATAAATTATAATACACTATATTTGCACATCTCTCTTCCCCTTCTCTGTTGCTTTAGAACATTCCTATTCTCTTCTTCCTATTGTGATGACCAAATAATTCACTATCGTGCAAGTTATTTATTATTTAGACGTTATTGTTTTCTCCTTTTAGATAGAATCAATAGAACTTTAACAGTTTATTGTTATTTGTAGATATTAATTACTATTTTCTTTTGTAAACATTCCCTGAACATATATTATATTCAGATTTACATGTACTACTAAATATATTTAGATAGTAACACAACTTTATGTAGCATTATCAAGCAGAGATTCAATTAAAAAAACACAAGTTTTAGTAAAAAATTGTAAATTTTAAGGATGATTTGAAGCTGCATTAAAAATGTTGTGTACAATGGTGTGCTAATATCTTCAAAGGACTAATGTAATTTCTTTTTTTTTAACTTGATTTTGAATCTCAATATGATGTTTGTTTCATCTTCTAAACAATTTTGACAAAGGAATAATAACTGTTAGAAAGTAAAAGAAGTTTAGTTTCACTAATGATTCCAAATTTAAAAGTAAAGATTTTTCACATATCAGTTGTGCTAATTATTTTAACCCGATGAGTAGTTTATACTACATATATTGCAGGCATCCATGAAACATTGTGGTTGCACAAAATATTTTCTTTTGCATGTGCCTTCGAGACTTTTTCAAATATGTAAATACTTGGGACATCAATGATTCTATTCTACATATTAAAGAAAAGGGTTCACTTGCAATGAAGAATGATAAAACTGAAAGAAAAAAGAAATTATGTAGATACATATGATTCTATTTATGCACAAAGCTCAATTTCAAATAGACTTTAAGACACATTTGAAGAGTATTGTAGCCTTTTAGACAGTTATTAAGATTTTTATATTATTGTAAGAAAAATAATTTTAGAAATGAAAATTGCTTTTGGATATATTGTTTTCAAATAAAATGATACTGTTGCCTTTTGTTGTGCTAATTGGAATTTTGAATTATGATACATGCAATATTTCAGTGGAAATCAATGTTAAATTATTGAGGTAAACATAGCTTTATATTCTTAGTGATGCATCAAATAATATGAAATTTGGATGAATAATGAGTATGTCTATTTCAGTACATTTTTTAGCATAAAAGTGATAATTTATTCAAGAATGGCACCAATATATGTTGGAAATAAAGAAGAAAAATGAAATTAAAGTTTACTATAGAGTAAACATATTACAAGAAACGGTGAATTTGTACAAAACCATCAAATCCAATAGTAAGATAAGTTGATTTTCATTTTTATATTTGTATATTAAGTATAAAGGGAACACACATGCTTTTTTAATACATTCACTAAATAAATACAGAACTTAGTAGCTAATTTATAAATATGTTTTCTAGGTGGAAAAGGTAAATGATAATGATTGAGTAATAAATTTGGTACATCATGAAAGTGCAGATTAATTACTAATATTGACTGAAGAAATAAAAAGCAGTTAATATTCGTCAATCAACGACAACAGTAACAAAGCCATTATTCCTAAACAAGTTGGGGTCGGCTAGAGATGGAATCCGAAACTAAATGACAAAGTAATTTAAAGGTTATAATAATAACAATAACACTAGCAATAATAAAATAAAGTTCAATAAGTAAATTAATAATAATAGTAACTAAGTAAAATAAACATAAAAATACATATGTAAAAAAAATTGATGATAACAGTACAAATAGTAATAATGGTGCTCATAGTAATATTGATCAAAGACCAAACGCTACGTCTTAGGCTATTTTTCCCTAATCCTATAATCTAACACTTATAAAACTCACAGCTCATGATTCTGGTACGTAGATCGCTAACTTCCACCCGCTTCTTTCCATTACCAGCTCTTTGGATATATTCTAATCCTTCAAGTCCTTTTTAACTACTTCCTCTCATGTCAACCTTGTTCGACCTCTACCTCTCTTTAAGCAAACGAAGCGGCCTATGATTCCAATGCGCACATGTGCCTCGGACGGCCTTCGTTCAAGATGCCCAAACCATCTTAAGCGATGTTGAATAAGCTTCTCCTCAATTGGTGCTACTACAAGTTTTTCACGTATATCATCATTTTTAATTCGGTTTCTTCTTGTATGACCGCAACTCCATCGCAACATAAGCATCTCTGCTACGCTTATCTTCTAAACGTGTTGGTTTCTAGTAGGCCAACATTCTGCACCATACAACATCGCATGCCTAATTGTCGTTCTATAGAACTTTCCTTTAAGCTTCTGTGGAGCTTTCTTGTCACAGAGAATGCCAGATTTCTGTCGCCACTTCACTCATCCCGCTCGAATTCTAAAATTAACATCTTCATCAATCTCGCCATTACATTGCAACATTAATCTTAAATATCGAAAGGATTCCTTCTTAGGAACTATTTGTCCGACCAGAATGACATCTTCATTCTCTGGTCTGACATCGCTGAACTCGCACTTCATATACTCTGTTTTAGTTCTACTAAGCCTAAATCCCTTAGATTCTAAAGTTTGTCTCCACGGCTCTAGTTGCCTATCAACCTCAATCCTACTATCATCAATTAGCATAACATCATCAACAAATAGCATACAACAAGAAATCTCCCCTCGTATACCCTTTGTAACATGATCTATCACTAGGGTAAAAATGTAGGGGCTTAAAGCTGATCCTTGATGCAATCATATGTTAATGGAAAAGTTACTGTTTACATCATCGCATGCTCTGACACTAGTCACAACATCATCGTACATATCCTTGATAAGGATAATATACTTTGTTGGGACTATTCTTTTCCAGAGTCCACCACATCACCTTTCGCGATACTTTGTCATAAGCTTTCTCCAAATCGATAAAGACCATGTGTAAATCCTTTTTTGCTCCTTAAACCTCTCCATAAGTTGTCTTATCAAGAAAATAGCTTTCGTGGTCGACCTTCCAGGCATAAAACCAAATTGATTTTTTGAACTGCTTGTCATTCTTAATCGATGTTCCATTACTCTCTCCCAGTGTTTCATCGTATGACTCATAAGCTTAATTCCTTTGTAGTTTGTACAACTTTGGATATCTTATTTATTCTTAAAAATTGAAACTAATATGATTCTCCTCCACTCATCTGATATCTTGTTTGATTTGAAAATATTATTGAACAACTTAGTTAGCCAGGCTATCCCTGCATCTCTAATGTAACGACCCTGATTTCCGACCCGATTTAAAATTGTAAAATTCAACGTTTTAATGTAAAATTTCGAAAATTTATAAACGATTTCAATTTGCGTCCAAACTTTATTTATGACATACGTCTAGTTAGATATGAGCATGGAAAAAGTTTCGTCGCAAAATATTACAGCAAACTTCGTTCGCGTTTTACTGTATATCAGTCCATATAAAGCTGCGTAAAATTTATCTTCCAAACCCAAATATTTTTACACAGTTATGTTGTAAAAATTATTCTGATCATGATTATGAAATTCGTTTCGTCAAAAACTGTCATCGCCTGCTCCGTTTAAATTGTTTTATAAAACGCGCAATTTTAGCGGCGTAAATGCGAATTTTATAAAACCATCGTATCGCAATAATCTGTATACCGTTGGAATCGCCTCGTCGCACTGATCATAACGGTATATTTATTTGCGCGAATCGGAGATTAAAAAAAAAAACGTCACGTTGTTTTAACTGTTAAACGGGCCGGTTAAACACGTTACAGCCTAAATCTTCTACCCGTTACAAAAGAAATTGAAAAGAAAATAAAAGGCCAGCTGAATTAATGCGTTTATTGGGGAGGTGAAGTGTGAAGGGTTGTGTGGAATAATGAAATGTTTGAAGCTGAATTAATGCATGTATTCACGTACTAGTTAAAGCTAACAAAACAATTCATTTTCACAATTCCATTCTTATCTGTTCTTTCGAAAACTCTTCAGGTAATCTCTCCCCCTCACCTTCTCCTCATTCTTCTTTCAGAAAGTAAAAAAAAAAAAAAATATAATATGACAACGCAAAGGAAAGAAATATGACCGAGCCCAGTTTTTCCCACTAAATCTCGTCATCACGTTCATCTCCCACTTTCACCACCTTGTCCACCGACCACCAAAGCCACACGTCAGCCGCCGTTCCACCACCGAGCATCCTCCATCCCACTGTTCCCTTCCACCACGTGCGGCATCGTCAACTTCCACCTAAGCCGATCCAACCCAGTCGCAGCCGCCTACGCCACCACCACCACCCTAGTCTATGCGCCACCTCTGCCCCTGTTTGTGTGCGTGTGTATGGAGCCGCGCGTGTGTGTGAAGGGTATTGGGTGATGTGCTGGTGCATGTATATGTGGTGGGGGAGTGGAGTTTGGGAAGGTCTCAGCAAAAAAAAAAAAAAATGATAATGCAAATATATGGGGAGTTTGGTGAAGCATGCAGGGGAGTTTATGTATGCGTGAGTATGTGTTGATAGCATGGAACAGTGCATGCCTTAAAAGGAAAAAAAAAAGAATCACATACAAAATGTTATGTTGAGGCATGCGTGTGTGTTGAGTGGAGATATATGCTGTGATGTTGGGGGAAAAGTGAAGTAATGCACGCGTGTAAAAAAAAAAAAAAAAAAAAAGGAAGTGGCCGTGTAATGGTAGATGAAGATGGGTGGAAGTGAATCAAATGGGAAATAAATTGCATGTTACTTTATGCATGCAGGGAATTCATGCGTAAGCAAGCATGTAGTGCAATGTGCTGAAATGTGATCTGTGAGTCTAGTGCATGCATGTAAAAAAAAAAAAAAAAAAAAAAAAAAAAAAAAAAAAGAAAAAAAAAAAGAAAGAAAAGAAAAGGAAAAGTGAGTGAGTATGGATTTTATGTGTTGCGTGCATGTTGTAGAGTGGTTCATGCGTAAGGGTGGAATGTGTTCATGCGTGCATGGATTTTATGCGTGCCTTGTGTGAGCGTATAAAAAAAAAAAAAGAGAAATGCAACATGCGTATGATGAAAAAAAAAAAAGATGAAATATTGCAGAAGAATAATTAAGAAAATATCTATTCTGGTTGCCAAAATAGTAACCGACTTTTCTTTTTGTTGTGTGCAGAAGCAACCGGCTAAGCTTTTTGCAGCAGCACCAATCTTCAGCCTTTGTCCTTTTCTCCGTCGTCGGTAAGCGCATTTATTTAAATTTATAAAGTTTATACAAACGTTCATTGTATTAATATCGTTTTCTTTTGTCGATATTACAGTGTTCGTTGTTCGTGTGTGCCGACTTCTATTCGTGCTTATTCTTGCTTTGGGTCCATTTCTTTATCCACGAAAGGTGAAATTAATTTTCACGACATATATTCTTATGCTAGTTGATTGCTATGTGATATGTTTTGGATGTGATTTGTGCTAAGTGATATTAGATTGCAAGTAATTTGACATAGGATAGTTAATAAATTAAACGGATTATATTTGTCGAATTTGATTTGCAAACTTGACCCCTTTCATATGTTAAATTAGGTTAGTCGAACTTGACCCCTTAATTTATATTTGACGTAGAATTTGATAAGGAACCTTGGACCTGTGAACGTAGATTTGTTTAATTGTTGTAGTATTAAAATTGACATTGAATTTGAACGACAAGTGGAAACGTAATATAATAATCTTTAATCTACATGAAATGATTGTGTAGATTCTAGGAAAAATTTTATTAATTTGCATAAATAACAAATGTAAATTAATACGATTATTTCGGGATTATTTAATAAATTGTTAAATTGTTGTGAATGGATGCTATTGCTTTTTTATTTACTTTGACACCATCCCAGCTATCACACTGCAAGTTCCCTTTGTATGCTTTGATTTTGAATTGAAATGGAATCGGGTTGAAATGATAGATACCCAAATGAACTCGACTTAGGATAGAAAATTAAATTAAAACCGATTGGTCAATGTTTTGATTTAAATGAAATAAAATTTATCTGACTAATAACAAAGTTTTGAATAAAATTGGAATGTAGATTCGAATAAATGTAACTGTGAATATTTGAATTTGAAACAAATATTTACGTCGTAATTTACAACGAACATTGTTTTAAATTAAATTAATGATTAAATGTTGAATTATTTGATAATTGATTTTGGAATCAAGTCTTGAAATTATTAATAATAAAGTTTTGAAATTATTAATTATAAATTTTTTTTTTTAAGTTTTGAAATTATTATTTTGGTTTTAAAATTTATAATTAAGTTTGGAATTATTAATGACTGAGTTTGAAATGATAATAACTAAGACTTGAAATTATAATGAATTGGAAATTTAATTGAAATTGTTTAATGATTAAACTAAATTGAATAGAATGAATTATGTAATAATTGAATCGAATTGAATATTCTTTATTAAGAGAAATCGAATTTTGAATAAGTGAAACTAAGTTCTCAATTGAGATTTGAAATTTGTAACGAAAGAAATAAATATATGAAATTGAATTTCTTTAATAAGAAATAGAACGCGCTTTATCGAAAACAAATGAAATGCTTGTAATTTAGAGAATTGGATTCGATAAATTCAAATTGAATAAATATGTAAGCTTTGATAATGAAACGAACTTAAGGAAGTAATGAATTGGAAATTTAATTGAAATTGTTTAATGATAAATAATGTAATGAATATCGAATAAAACCGATAATTGAATTTAAAACGATTTGTACGTTAATTGATTTTGGAATGAACTTATACATGGAATTAAATGAATATTTGAAATTATTTTCAGTTGAAACTTTGAAATTAAATTATAGAAAGAGTTATGAAGTTATAAAACATAATGTTAGAAATTGATTTAGAATGACTAAAGAAATATTGATTTACGAATTATAATTGAAATTGTAATTTAATTGGTTTTGAAAATATTAAGCGACCAATCGGTAAATTAATTACGAAGGTTATTAAAGGAACCGGAATCGGTTAGGGACATACTCACTGTCTAAACCGAAAACCACTTTAATAACTATACGCGGAGTGTGATCCAGAATGAAGTGGTTGGATTGACGTACGCGATGACTGAAGAAAGTGAACGATAATGGATAGCCTTGACACTTGTGTCAAATTGGAAATGACTAAAATCAGGAGCCGTGCCGGGCCAAATGGGGTTAGCTACCTCGAGCGAACACACTTCTTCGTAAACTACTCATTTACTTTTGTGATTGATTGGTGCGCACCCTTGAATTTGGAGTGTTGTTTCGCGGTGTTGCGATCGTTGCGGCGATGCGTTCTCACCAGTCCGGATCAGGCAAACGGTAGTTTCACTACCTTGGGTATTGCCTCATGTGCCTTGTCATACTTGTATTCCGTATACGCGACCACTACGAATTTGTTTTGTATTATACCTATGGAGTACTCCCTGATATCCCACTAGTTTACGGTGGAGTTTACAGTGCTGTATAGACTATGATATTTATAAAATGTGTTAAGGGGGATAATGGTAACGCCTTAACGCTATTTTGATATTTACTTTACTGTTAGACATTATCTATGTATCGTACACTATTATGTATAAATAGTTGATCGGATCCTGAAAGATGTTTATTCCATGCATCTTTGAGTTATTGTTTATTTCAAAATTTGAACCATATTATCTGTATAAGAATATATGTCCTGATTCGAGTGTTTGTTTGTGCATATGCTCGGATCAGATTGAGGATTGCTGCTGCTGTTTATTTGGAGCTGAAGACTGAAGACTTTCACTATCTTATCTTATCAGTATTTGTTCTTTCCATTTGGACTATTTAGACTTCTATGTTGTTTATTTCCTTTTATTTGAGACATTGTTGTACTTATGGGTAGCTTCATGAACTACTCTTATGACTATGTCATATTTCCGCTGCACTATTCTGTGATGTTATATTTCTGTGATTCTGTGATGATTCTCATTTATATATATCTATACTCCATTAATGATTCGTGTTTTGTACTATTTAAGTTGATATGTGTGGATTATTGTCAATTTAAATGGTCCAAATATACGGGTTGTTACATCTAAGGCATCTCCACACCTCAATGGGGATGTCATTAGGACCAAATGTCTTGCCTACTTTCATCCGTTTTAGCGCCTCCCTTACCTCAAATTCTTGAATTCTCCGAACAAAATGCCTACATTTGAAAATGCCTCGGATTCTTAATATCTCGTCAATAATGACAATAAATATATAATCGTCAAATAAGTTATAATGAATAAACGCAATCAACATGCTCATTAAAAATGGTAGTATAGATGTTATAATATATAAAAAAAATCAAAATACCTAAGTAACATGCATGTCGACGTGGGCGTGCAAATCTGTTGTAACAAAAAAACTGAACATGATCGACATTTAGAATGTGCAACTTGTCAAACTCCAGAAAAAACTCATCAAAATATGTAGGATCAAACAAATTAATTAATATGCTCATGTTATGTAGCATAAGTAAACGACAAATAAAGCTCGAATGAGTCAAAATCATGAAGAAGAAAAATTCAGCAATAATTCCTCCATATTGGGATAGAAAACTAATCCACAATCATGTTAACGGCTATACATTAGAATAATAAAATGAGTAGAAATCTCGTTAGATGGAGAAGACAGCAAGTATGTAGTAATAGTCTGTGGATTAAACTTTAATATAACAATAGATCCTGAAAATGTTTCACATTGGGAATGTCTAACTTATCGGATTCCATTAAAAAATTCATCAAAATATTTAGGGTCCAACAAAATAATTAATACACTTGTAAAAATGCAACAGAACAATACATAAAACATGCATCTCAGTTGAGTTAAAACATTCGGGAATAAAAAAAATTCAAAAATAATCCTTCTGTACCTTAACTAATAACATTCGTTTATTGCTAAAAGGAAAAGAAGCAATGATATTTTAGCAACCAAGTTCGCAAATGGCTTCAATATATTGTACATCTGGGGTTAATGTTGGTGCATAAAATACACATGCATGAAGATACTTCACAAAAAATTGAAGTACTAGTTCAAAAGTTTAAGCTGACTGTATACTATCAGCCCTAGCATGCACAAAATTACAAGGAGTAATAAATTATACTAAGAAGCTTTAATGGTTTGAAACATAATGGGCTGAAAAAATTAATAAAAAAACAAAGTTTGTAAAGTTCTGAAGAACCACTCTACCTGTTTTATTAGCTAGGCTCCGTTTGTTTAAAATGCTAAAAACTGAATGCTGAACACTTATTGCTGAATGCTGAATTCTAATTGCTGATTGCTGAATACCGAATTATGTATAGTTGTTTGTTTAGAATTCAAAAAACTTCTGATTAGAATTAAAGTATGAAGTTGTTTTGAGTATATTACCCTTTATTTTAGTTGGTTTTTCACATGATAATATTTAAGCTGGGGATTTCGAATTATGACAAATTTTTATTATCAAAATATTTGAATTTTCAAATTTCAGCAATATTTGAATTTGTAAAAATATGGATTAAGAAATCAATTTTTTTTTGCTTTGAATGATTTGAAGTTGAATTTTAGTAAATAAAACAAACTTATAAAAGATAAAGTGAAATTATAATATTAAAAAACTAGTTACAAAGTTTAAAAAATTTGAATTTTTTAAAAGTTCGGAAAAAATGGAACCTCACCCATTTGTATTTTCTAGTATTTCGAACTTTTCATATTTAAATTTAAAATAATTTAGTGGATGTAAACAATGGTATAAACGGAAAAATATTGTTATTAAGCATTCAGCACTTGATTAAGCAATTTAAAAGTGCTTATCACTTGTTCATCAAATAAGTGTTTTACTTCTTATTGATTAATGAAAACAAACAACATTTAAGTTCTTAATCATGAATAAGGGGTCAATTAAGTGGTTGGATGTTCTAAACAAACAGTGTCTAACTGAAGGAAGAACAGCAAATAAGATTAATTCCGTTTAAACCAAAAGAAAGTGAGATCTGAAAACAACGATTGTTATATTAAGCCAACTTTAGGTACAAATATTTTCGTATACAAATTAGAAATTAAGTGGTATTACCAAAACGTCGTTATCGTTCAAAGTTGCGTTTTGAATTCCTTCGCCGAATTCTTCCATACTTCCGCATATCTTAATATTCTCGGGTCTTTCATTGACCATTGAAAACTCGCCGATTTCTTGCGATGCCATTGTTGAATGATTTGGGGAAGATTTAATATTTTATTTTTGCTTCTTTTTTCACTTTAGAATCGGCGGCTGAAAAACCTAAACTCAGGGCTTCAAGAAACGGGTTCATGCCACTTTGCCAACAAGGGCTTCAAAACTTAGATAAGGGATTGAGCTGAATCCCTGGACGAAGCTTTTTCATTTATTTAAGTACGTATACTTGCTTTAACCATCGTTTTTGGAAATCAACGGAGCCATTCATGCATACGTGTAGAGTTGTTTCATTTTTATGTGTAGTTTAAACGCACAACAAAATTGGATAAACGTTGAAATCATAATCATTACAACAAAAAGTAGAAAATGAAGAATGATATTATTCAAAATGCAAAAAAAAAGAAAACTTGTTTATCATCGTATATGTTAAAACCATTTCCTAATTGACCATTTTTCCTCGTTTGCACTTTCTGTGCATGTTTTTTCGGAAAAGATACTATATTAAATAACAAGTTGTATGTATTTCCATAATTAAATATTATAGAAAAATATGTTTATGTAAGCTACGTGTTATATTAGAAGTAACAATTAATATACACACACACACACACACACACACACGAGTATTGTTGCACGTCCGTTGGACGTGTGCAAAGAAGAAAGTGTGCGTATTTTGTCTTTGTTACAATTATGATATTGTGAGATATCAGAGTAATGTTTGTGTTAATTATAGAAGAAAAAAAGGAAGAAGATATGACAACTAAACAAAAATAAAGTGTTGTAAGAATGACGATAGGTAAACCTGATAATGAAACACCTTTGAGTTATATCAACCTATGAATAATCTATGATATTTTCAAGTTTACTTCATAAGAAATTAATTAAGGCATATTAGCCTTTAGATTTTGACCTAGTGCAAGGTTAATTTTGTTTGTTTGATTATTGTAGAGATAGCATAAAAAATTTGCTGAAATCCTTATCTTTAGTAAGAAAACAGACGGTTAAACAATATATCAGATCATAGGAGGGAGTATGGTGGATATATAACAAAAATTTGAACAAAAACAACTGCTAAATAAGAATTTCATTATTATTAGGAAGAATATATACCGAAAAATATCCATAACCCTTGCTAACACCGAAAAATATGATCACCAACCACTCTTTTTCATCAAACACCGAATGCATCAAAAGTAAACCCCTGTATATGTTTTAAATTGGTTGCTTTCATGAAACAAAAACTCACATGGAACTGTGTATGTGAATGCATTGCATGTACTAATATCTTGCATTAGTGCTTTCTTAAACATGTTTAAACTAAATTTCCTGTTAACATAATATAGATACATCACCAAGATCATTTTAATATGGACAACACTTGCCACATGCGTAAATTGCAAAATTAGTACAAATATAACATGCAAATTTATACAGAAATGAAATCAGGTTGAAAGTGTTTTCGATATTTCTGAAGCTAAAGTCGGCTATTTTTTTGAAGATGGATAAGTTGATAAAATAAACAAAAGCGTACAAATATATTCCTTGAAATATTGTTTAAATTAATACAACAACTAACAAAATGAGTTAAGCAAATACAGACAAGCAGCTTGTCTCCATGTTTTTTTTCCCATGCTTAATATAAGAAACAGTTTTCCATGTGGAAATGTGTAGGGTGGAAGCAGTCCTCCTGAAAAAGTCCACTGTGATGTTAAGGTTTAAGGTGTTGTACCTAAATAGTAAATAGACTCTGATAGATGAGAAGACAACCTAATATAGAAAATACCTTTTCTATTTTGAACACTATTAAAATTGAGAAACAACATGGTTGTTAGACAAATTTTAATTAAATACCTGCTAAATAAAGAGTTACCATGTACTGCTTGTTATTGCTATATGCAACTGTTCAGGGATTCCATTCTGAAGATACTGCACCTTGTCGGTAAGCATTTGCTGAAAGAGTATCAAAGATTTTACATGTAAATTTAACCAAATGCTGCCATGACTCATCCCCTTTTAAGAAGAAACAAATAGGCATTACGGTATGATATATATTGAAATTCCAGATGCATGAAATTTCACAATATACAGTCCATATGTGGTACAATATATATCGTAAACAGAACTTTAATAAGAATTAGTAATCACACAACTGCTTGTGTTAGCGAATCCTAAACCAAACATGTACTATGTAAATACTTCATAGAATCTCTTATTATGGTAATGTAATATAACAAATGCGTTGTTTAAAACAATCATAAATTGTTTTCAAAATTTTGCAAAAGTCAACAACCAACTGATGAAACATATACTGTAATGATAAAACTTTCAAATATCCATTTATTAATAATCCTAATCAAGTAATTTTTTCTTCTTAATTTTTAAGAGTATAAAAATGGTCAGATTCTCAAAAATAAATAACGAACGGTGGATAGATGGAAATATTGAAAGCGGGTTCAGTACAACAATGAGTAAGTGACTTATTCTACCTGGTAAAGAGTAACAACTATTGTTTTAGTGGGCTGCTTAAAGGGTAACAACTATTGAGAGAATGGGTTGATAATTGTTTAGTGGGTTGCTTAAAGGGTAACAACTATTGCAAGAATGGGTTGATAATTGTTTAGTGGGCTGCTTAAAGTGTAACAACTATTGGAAGAATGGGCTGAGAATTGTTTTAGTGGGCTACGTAACAATAGATCATAAGTAATCTAAAGGTTCAAACAGCACAGTCTTCTGCATGAACACAAAGATATACCGCTGGCTTTTACCTTTATAATTATTCATATACATGACACTGACTTGTAAAGTTGTATTATTATTCATGCACGCGTGTAAAAAAAATTTTGAACATATACTGGGTTGAAAACAGAGCTGATAATAACAAAATCTTACATTTACAAATTGAATAGAAAACACCATAATAGTGTTCGCATACACACTAATAATATATATATTCAAAAGAAATATTAAACATTAATGGCAAAAATAAAAAAGTTTAGTGATAATAAGATAAAAAAAGTGACATAACCTCCATAAACGATAAATAGTAGTTTTCCTGTATGAGATGAATATTTTTTAAACAAATTGAGCATACTGTTTATATAAATACACACACACACACACACACACACACACACATAAGATAACTCATTGTATTTAATAGAAATGAAATAATGCTCAGCCTAGGTTTATGGTATTTCAGTCAAGATGAAATATCTTTGAAGATAAACAATATATAATCTTGAAATAAATCATCGTTTGTTCAAAATTTAAATGGAACATATAATTTTGAGCATATTGGCTACCAAAATGGAGCATGGTTTGCACATGTTCACATAAAAATATAATTGTTTTGAACATACTGACCTTCATAATGGACCAAGGAATAAATCTATTCAACATGAAATTGCAACTCTAAGCATAAACCTAGTAGAAAGCAGCAACCGCTTTCAGTGCAAAAAGCAACATCATTTATATGTCATCCCTGTAGAAGAAGCATATTTAAATGCACCAATAAAATCATTGAATGAGTTAAATGAAATGTTAGTTCAATATCAAACTAACAAATTTTGAAATTGGAAGTAAAATTAAATTTCCTGTTTATAAATTCATCTACCAAATCTGCAAACAACATCTAAAAAGAAGGACACAAATTTCAAAGTAAAAAATCAATTTTTTAATGCGGAGAGAAGAGGCCTGTAGCAATTCATAATAAAACATCCAAAGATTTGCATGAATTAGTTTGCTTTCTGTGGCAGAAAAAGCTAACCTCATAAAAGGGAAAAGGAAAGTTGCGTGCTAAGAATTTTGTACTATAGGACTGTTAAAGGTCTGCAAAAAAAGTTCCAAGAGATGCATATAATATGTAGCACGTGATAAGAGTTAACGTTCATCATTACCAATCTATATAAATGTAACGACCCAGAATTTTTGATAATTTAAAATTGGATATTTAATTGAATTTAAATATTAGTAAGTGAAATTCTTAAGTTGAATAATTTTATTTCGAATTTCTGGATTTAATAGGGTAATTTAAATCGATTATTCAATAGCTGAAATTCCAAAAATAATTGAAAACTGGGTTTAAAATGATTGAAAAAGATTTGGAAAATTTTATTATATCATATTGAAGTTATAGTAATGTTATAGAACTTTTAAAACTGAATTTGGAATTAAATTGTGAAAATTGGATATTTTAATATTTAATTATCGACTGAAAAATAGCCAATTTTTGAACAGTCTCAGAATTGAACGAAACCAGTTCCATCGGATCCGTAATGCGATATTATTGTAAGATTTTAAAATTTCAAGACGATTGGATTTACCGTTTGTCCGGTACGAATTAAAACGCATCGAAATCGGTTTAAATCGGTTTAATTTAATTTGATCGTTTAATTTCATAACTCGTACAGATGATCGAATTAGCTTCCGAAACCTATTCCATTGTGTCCGGAACGCGGAATAAACCCTAGGAACGTCAATTTCGGCGTGTAAATCGGAGTTTGGTTTACCCGGATGAGTAGTATTCGTTGTTTCTTATAAATAGCCTTTATTCACAAATTAAATAAAAAAAGGGGCTAGGGTTTTGAATCCATGCCGGCCGCCTCCTATATTTCGAAGGCCAGAATCACTCGAATCTTTTCCCCTCATTATCTTCCAATCCGCTTAGCAATACAAGAAAACTTCGACTAACAAATCGTAGAGCATCCCGAGATCTCGAGATCCACCGGTCATGATCGAAAATGGAGGCTCGATGGGGGAGATCGTGGGTCGCGTCCTCGGGCTGTTGCGCATGCATTTCGAAGCTCTAGGTGAGGCCGAGCTTGGCCATGCTCTGGGCGCAGGTGGAGTGGTCAATGCCCTTCGATTTGGCACATCCTGATCGCTTTCAAGTGAAGCGTGGTGGTGGTGGTATGCAACCCTAATTGGAAGCTCTATGGGTTTTTGCGTGGATGCCTTCCTGTAGCCGTGCGCACGAAGAGAAGGGGGGAACGATGGAAGCACGTGCGTGAGTAATGTTTGGGAAATTTCAAAATAAATTGTTAATTAATTTTTATATTAAATCGTGTAAATGTTTAAAACGTGATATCTTTGTCATGCGAGGTCGAAAATGCACCAAACCAGTTGCGTTGGAATCGTATCGTCGAGCACTTCACGATACAACCAGCTTGGAGTCGATTGGAGCTCATTTGAATTTCGGGTAAAATTAAACGTTCATTTAATTTTATTCGAAACGAACGCCGGAACCGGAAACAAAACCAAGGTGAGAACTCCTCACTCAATCGAACAGATCGATTTAAATTTTAAATAATTAGATTTAAAAATTTTGAATGATGATTGCAACTATTGATTGCTGTTTGATTGTGATAGTAGATATAGTAGGATATACTATATAGCAATATATATATATTGGCATATGTATATATTGGAATTGATTTCCCGCCTTGTATAGCGGATGAGACCCTATTGCGCCGTTAGTAAGCGGATAATATTTTATAAATCCCATATACCGCGATATTCCACCTTGAAGTGGAATTGGTATTGTGCTAACATCTGTGGATGCAGGGAAACAGGTTGGAAGGATCCAACTGGATTCCTCACAAATATTTATTTGCTTGTAAATATTGTGATGATTCTTGATTTTCATATCGATATATGATATTTGTTGACGTGATTGACTATTGGATGCTGTTGCATCATCGGATCCATTTTTAAAGTTAAAAATAACGATTTTGAATTGAAAAGGATTTTAAAGTGATTTTTCAAAGTATATGTTTTTTTTATTTAAAATTTGGAATGTATTCATTTTAAAATAAATTCAAATTTCAATTTTTAAAGTTATAGAGTTCAGAATTTTGGAAAATATAACCAAAATGTTATTTTTGAGATAAGTAGTTAATAAATTTATGAAATGGCTTAAATTGAGATTTTTGAATTATTATTATAAACGGTTTATATAAAAGGAAAAGATTTGATATTTATGAATTTAAAATATTGGAATTATAAAACGAGTGTTACAAGTATTATAAAATGAATAGATGTTGAAAATAAATGATATTATAAGTGATTAGCTTATAAAACTGAATTTTGGGCATTTAAATGGGATGTCCATAGAAATTGTTATAAAATATAAAGGAATCTTATAAGTAATAAGATTTAAAAATTGTGAAGTTTAAAAGAACGATTTGGTAAATAAATGATATTATAAGTGTTTAGCTTATAATATGGACTGTTGGTATAAAATTGAGTTATATAATTTGAATTGGATTGATAAAGGAAATTTATAAATCGAAGTTTATAAATAGGAATAGAATTTATAAACATTTGTTTATAAATTCGTAATCAATTGAATTTGATCAATTGAATATAAAAGTTTATTAAAGGAGTTATATTCACGTTTTTGAACAGTGAATATATCGTTAAATAAAATGGATATCTTTTGGGAAAAGGATGTTTTAAATAGAATTTAAAACGATTAAAGGTGTTTTAAAATGCATTAAGTATCGAATACATAGATTTCAACATTCATTGTTGAAATAGGCGTTTTCGAGAAATAGAAGGAAAGGAAGTCGTAGATTTCAACATTTATTGTTGAAATAGACGTTTTCGAGAAAATAAGGAAATGATGGACTATAACACTGTTGTTATAGTAAATGGTTTCCGAAAGGAAATGTTTTATATAGTATTGGGATTTATATATCTATTTCAATTTCGAATCCTTATACTAGTGACTTTGGGTTGTCGTAACGATGTTTTACGCAACATTCGTTTTGAACCAAATAAATGTGAATAAAAGAATGATTTCCTTATAGAATGAAATATATACTTAACTATGGGTTAAGTATATTGAATATTTTCAATTGTTGAAAATAAATAAGATTTGTAAAATACTTATTATTAAATAAGTATGGAAATGTTTTTCCAATATGAAATGGAACGGTTTTTAAGAATTTATCTTTTTGAAGATAAATTGGAATTGAATATTTGAAATCTATTGAAAAATGTAGATCAGTAGATATTTTGAAATATAAATTCACTATGGAATTTATAAATGGAAAGGGAAAATTGGTTTCAAAATAAACGTTATTTATTTTTTTGAAGTGTGGAAAATTTTATATCTTGTAAAGATATTTTTAGGGAATTAAATAATTTGGGAAATTATTTGGAATCTGATGATGCTGCTCATCTCTATTGATAGCTAAATAACCAACTATCAATATTTACCCTTGAATAGGTAAATGTTGCGATTGCTTGAATTGAATGCCACACTTATTTTTAAAAAATAAGCGCTCACTAATCGGGTTAACCGGGAAAGGACCATGGGGTCGTATAACCCACTCCGAATATGTGATACGTCGTTAGGAATTGCATTTGAAGACCGGTGTTGAAGACCGGATATTTGTGAAAACGGATGGATTACCGTCGAGTTACTCTGCATCGGCTGATCTCCGGTACAGAGGTTTTATCACCCTTAGTGACGGGATGTCCGGACGTAATTAGTGAATATCCGGATTGCAAGGGCTTCTTTGGAAGTGCCTTCGGTTCTGTTCGATCCCGGAACAGACTTGTATGGATTGTATGTCTGACATTACAAGTTGAGATATAAAGCTGATTTCTTTCAAATATATTTATGTTGGTGGCGGAGAATTTATTCTTTTAGCTTAACACCCTTCTCTGAGATGTACGAGCTCAGAGGTTATATAGTTGAAGGTCATTAGTGATATACTCCCAATTTGGTAGTGTGATATACTAAGTGTTGCTGTGAAATGATCGTTGAATGATCATTTGTGATAGGATCATTTGTTTGATCGTCTATCTTGATGATCATTTCTTTGATCATTTGTTGACCCAAAGCACGGCTTTTGTTTAAAAGCGTGGCTTTGTGGACGAGACTTCATCGAGCCTCACACCCCGGAAATGGTCAAAACAGGAAAGATGCAGCAAGGTTATTAGGGGGTAGCGCCCCTTTAGTGTATGTCATTCCTTCTGGATAGAGGTGGTATCATGGTATGGAGCCCAGATACTTAACCTATGTGGTTACTGCAAATTTATTACTTTGTGGTTGTTGGAAATCGGGGATCCTCGGATATAGATCGGTTACGATCGGGGAATGACATATTCGTGTCAGTTGTTACCCAGTTAGGGGTAACCCGGCCTTGTGTTGGCAGAGATCCGGTTAGGTTCTCGGGACGTCATTCCAGAGGCGTTTCCATGTGGCAATGGGAAGTTCCTTGGCCTAACCATTTGTTGGAAATCCAAAGAAACAATACGAGCCTTGTACGGTTTTTGTTGTAGAACCTGCCATTTAAAATGGTAGCTATAGCGGGCATAATATAATGGTACCTATGCTGGCTAAGATTTATATTCTACTTTCGAAATGTTTTCTTCACTATGCACTAATAATAATATCAAATGTTTTGATTTTTGTGTAGTAAGCATCTTTGACTATCATAAGGAGAAATCTCCTCCAAGTCTGCGTTTGCATTGTGTGTGTGGCGGGAGGCCTTATGGTAGTTTCATTTTCCAAAAGCATTTCGAATTTACTTAAAGAAAAATATTTCTTTGGTTGTTTTTAAGAATAAACTATTTTAAGTTCTCACACCAGTCACATGACTGACCTGGAGTTTATTGTTCCCTTCCTAAACTCTGGGTGCCCACCAATTTCCACACGGGCAGTCTAGAGTTAGGTTATCAGGTCATTCTGGATTCAGGTGTTGCTACAGATATCTAGAGGCGAGCTGGATGGCGTAGCATATTATCTATTGTATATAGTATTTCTTCTTTTTCCGCTGTTTGGTTGTTGTAAACTCTGATAATGAATGTAATGTGATGTAATGTATAAAATGTATAGTTCTTTTGTTTTAATGAATATTCATTTATCTATTATATGTTGTTCCGCTGCGAATTGTGAGATTCTGATATTGTTTTATTGTTCTTGTTGTTGTTCTTTTCTTTCGTCTTCTCCCTTTTTCTCTCTTCTTCTACCTCTTTCTTCTTCTTTAACCATAATGGTTCGGTTTTTCGGCAACGAAAAATCACAGTCGTTACATTTGGTATCAGAGCATATGGTTAAGCGACAACCATGGCTCTGTTGGGTATTACTCATTAGAGATAGAGTCAGCAGTACTCTAGAATGAGTTTGAGTGTAATAATAGATATGAGCGCGTATTTGTTAGTGAATATAAAATTTGTTTTATACTGTGTTGGTTGATTTATTGAGTGGCATATGAACCTTCGTCAGCGCAGTCTGCACAACTGTGCCGAAAGGGTTACTAAACACTTGAGTAAAACAATTCGACACAGTATTGTTTTAAAAATAGGGTAAATGAAATAATTTTACCCAAGGCTATTTTGTATATAAAAGAAATGATTTTGTGTAAATTATTATAATGTAATATATGGTTGCTTGGATGTTAGGAATTAATAATATTACAAATTATTACCATTGATTATTGAATAAGAATTGGAATCATAATCAAGGTTTAGAAATAAAATTCATATACAAATGAAATTTGAGAATGTAAATTATAAATGTGATTTATAATTGGAAATAGAATTCCAGAGAAGTTTTTGGAAATGTTTTTCAAAGAATTTGGAAATTTTAAAAGTTTAAAATCCTTCTTGGTTGGAAAATGAATTTCAAAGGTTTTGAATTTTTTTTTGAAAGAATGAAAAGCTCTAAACTCTTGTCGGTCGCTGGAAAATAATTCCGATGATGACCGCGGCATCATTGGTGTTCATTTTCAAGTTTCCAAAAGAGGGATTGCTGCCGAATTGTTTTAAATGGAAGTTGTTGAAAAAAATTTGGGGTTTGGTTTTGAAATTCAAAGAATAATTTGAATTGTTTTCAATAATGGTTTTGAAAGGTTAAAAAGACTCTGGAATACTATATAAAAATATTTATGGGATTGATAACTTATACAACTTAAATTTTGATAGAATAAATTTAATTTAAAAGAATGGAGTTAAATTAAAGTATGTATAAGTGAATAAATGTGAATAAAGGTGAATTTTAGAAGCTTAATAAATTAAGATGATTAGAATAAATTTTTTAAGTTGGAAAATAAATTGTGAATGAATAAATAAGTAGGTAATTGCAAGTGCAAGAAAATGTAATTGAATGTTAAAATTCATTTTGAATTTGTAAGTAAATGAATTCAAGTTAAACATTGAAATTGAATTTGAATTAAGTTAAACCAAGTGAAGTGGGAAATTTGTCAAATTGGACTAAGTGAAACAAAGAAAAAATTAGTAAGTGAAACTAATCAAAAGAATGACAAATTCAATATGGTTTAAATGAATTGACTTCACATAGAATTGAATTGAAATTAAATTTGTGTTTGAACAAATGAAGCCACATTTGTAAATAAAAGGAATCTGAGATAAATAATTATGGAAATTGTTTACAAGGAAATGAACTTGAGTTTGAAGTAAAGTAGCTTAAGTAAATTCGAGATGAATATGAATATGGAATTGAGTGGAATTAAATTGAAATTGAAGTGAATGAGATTGAATGTATAACTTCGATAGTAAACTAAAGATGGTATAAGTAGTACATATTGAAAATTTTGCAATAGAATTGGCAAAATGGTTTGAATATTATAGTTGGATAATATGTATACTACTACTAGCAGGTTATACAGGTGTTATAAAGGAATTGGGATTTTGATTTCAAAGATAAAAAATGAATTGCTCGACAAAAAGGTACGTATTTCAATTTTAGTAAGAAATTTGGTGATTTCCTTCTCCAGCCACTTGGCTTTCTCTTTTCTTTTTGATTCTGAGGGGTCGTGGTGCCATTTTGTAGTCGTACCGATCGAGCCGCGCAAAGGAGACGCTGGCGAAATTTTTCGAAAATTTAGAGTGTTAGAAAATTTTTGAGAAATTTTGAAAATTTAAAAAATTCAATTATTAAGTAAACAATATTGTTTGAAACTTATAATCGAAGTTAGAAAGCTAATTGAAATGATAATGAATCTTTAATAAAAAGATTTGTGTTAGAAAGTTGATAAAACTATTTGAATTGTGAAAAATAATAAACGGTTTAGGATCATTCTCCTTAACTTGCAATTTCGGGACGAAATTCTTTTAAGGGGGAAGATTGTAACGACCCAGAATTTTTGATAATTTAAAATTGGATATTTAATTGAATTTAAATATTAATAAGTGAAATTCTTAAGTTGAATAATTTTATTTCGAATTTCTGGATTTAATAGGGTAATTTAAATCGATTATTCAATAGCTGAAATTCCAAAAATAATTGAAAACTGGGTTTAAAATGATTGAAAAAGATTTGGAAATTTTTATTATATCATATTGAAGTTATAGTAATGTTATAGAACTTTTAAAACTGAATTTGGAATTAAATTGTGAAAATTGGATATTTTAATATTTAATTATCGACTGAAAAATAGCCAATTTTTGAACAGTCTCAGAATTGAACGAAACCAATTCCATCGGATCCGTAATGCGATATTATTGTAAGATTTTAAAATTTCAAGACGATTGGATTTACCGTTTGTCCGGTACGAATTAAAACGCATCGAAATCGGTTTAAATCGGTTTAATTTAATTTGATCGTTTAATTTCATAACTCGTACAGATGATCGAATTAGCTTCCGTAACCTGTTCCATTGTGTCCGGAACGCGGGATAAACCCTAGGAACGTCAATTTCGGCGTGTAAATCGGAGTTTGGTTTACCCGGATGAGTAGTATTCGTTGTTTCTTATAAATAGCCTTTATTCACAAATTAAATAAAAAAAAGGGGCTAGGGTTTTGAATCCATGTCGGCCGCCTCCTATATTTCGAAGGCCAGAATCACTCGAATCTTTTCCCCTTATTATTTTCCAATCCGCTTAGCAATACAAGAAAACTTCAACTAACAAATCGTAGAGCATCCCGAGATCTCGAGATCCACCGGTCATGATCGAAAATGGAGGCTCGATGGGGGAGATTGTGGGCCGCGTCCTCGGGCTGTTGCGCACGCATTTCGAAGCTCTAGGTGAGGCCGAGCTTGGCCATGCTCTGGGCGCAGGTGGAGTGGTCAATGCCCTTCGATTTGGCGCATCCTGATCGCTTTCAAGTGAAGCGTGGTGGTGGTGGTATGCAACCCTAATTGGAAGCTCTATGGGTTTTTGCGTGGATGCCTTCCTGTAGCCGTGCGCACGAAGAGAAGGGGGGAACGATGGAAGCACGTGCGTGAGTAATGTTTGGGAAATTTCAAAATAAATTGTTAATTAATTTTTATATTAAATCGTGTAAATGTTCAAAAAGTGATATCTTCGTCATGCGAGGTCGAAAATGCACCAAACCAGTTGCGTTGGAATCGTATCGTCGAGCACTTCGCGATACAACCAGTTTGGAGTCGATTGGAGCTCGTTTGAATTTCGGGTAAAATTAAACGTTCGTTTAATTTTATTCGAAACGAACGCCGGAACCGGAAATAAAACCAAGGTGAGAACTCCTCACTCAATCGAACATATCGATTTAAATTTTAAATAATTAGATTTAAATATTTTGAATGATGATTGCAATTATTGATTGCTTTTTGATTGTGATAGTAGATATAGTAGGATATACTATATAGTAATATATATATATATATATATGTATTGGCATATGTATATATTGGAATTGATTTCCCGCCTTGTATAGCGGATGAGACCCTATTGCGCTGTTAGTAAGCGGATAATATTTTATAAATCCCATATACCGCGATATTCCACCTTGAAGTGGAATTGGTATTGTGCTAACATCTGTGGATGCAGGGAAACAGGTTGGAGGGATCCAACTGGATTCCTCACAAATATTTATTTGCTTGTAAATATTGTGATGATTGTTGATTTTCATATCGATATATGATATTTGTTGACGTGATTGACTATTGGATGCTGTTGCATCATCGGATCTATTTTTAAAGTTAAAAATAACGATTTTGAATTGAAAAGGATTTTAAAGTGATTTTTCAAAGTATATGTTTTTTTTTATTCAAAATTTGGAATGTATTCATTTTAAAATAAATTCAAATTTCAATTTTTAAAGTTATAGAATTCAGAATTTTTGGAAAATATAACCAAAATGTTATTTTTGAGATAAGTAGTTAATAAATTTATGAAATGGCTTAAATTGAGATTTTTGAATTATCATTATAAACGGTTTATATA
This sequence comes from Allium cepa, assembly GCA_030765085.1. NCBI lineage: Eukaryota > Viridiplantae > Streptophyta > Magnoliopsida > Asparagales > Amaryllidaceae > Allium > Allium cepa. The sequence goes on from CM060934.1 coordinate 113,159,283, forward strand.
AAAGAAAAAGATTTGATATTTATGAATTTAAAATATTGGAATTATAAAACGAGTGTTACAAGTATTATAAAATGAATAGATGTTGAAAATAAATGATATTATAAGTGATTAACTTATAGAACTGAATTTTGGGCATTTAAATGGGATGTTCATAGAAATTGTTATAAAATATAAAGGAATCTTATAAGTAATAAGATTTAAAATTTGTGAAGTTTAAAAGAACGATTTGGTAAATAAATGATATTATAAGTGTTTAGCTTATAATATGGGCTGTTGGTATAAAATTGAGTTATATAATTTGAATTGGATTGATAAAGGAAATTTATAAATCGAAGTTTATAAATAGGAATAGAATTTATAAACATTTGTTTATAAATTCGTAATCAATTGAATTTGATCAATTGAATATAAAAGTTTATTAAAGGAGTTATATTCACGTTTTTGAACAGTGAATATATCGTTAAATAAAATGGATATCTTTTGGGAAAAGGATGTTTTAAATAGAATTTAAAACGATTAAAGGTGTTTTAAAATGCATTAAGTATCGAATACATAGATTTCAACATTCATTGTTGAAATAGGCGTTTTCGAGAAATAGAAGGAAAGGAAGTCGTAGATTTCAACATTTATTGTTGAAATAGACGTTTTCGAGAAAATAAAGAAATGATGGACTATAACACTGTTGTTATAGTAAATGGTTTCCGAAAGGAAATGTTTTATATAGTATTGGGATTTATATATCTATTTCAATTTCGAATCCTTATACTAGTGACTTTGGGTTGTCGTAACGATGTTTTACGCAACATTCGTTTTGACCCAAATAAATGTGAATAAAAGAATGATTTCCTTATAGAATGAAATATATACTTAACTATGGGTTAAGCATATTGAATATTTTCAATTGTTGAAAATAAATAAGATTTGTAAAATACTTATTATTAAATAAGTATGGAAATGGTTTTCCAATATGAAATGGAACGTTTTTTAAGAATTTATCTTTTTGAAGATAAATTGGAATTGAATATTTGAAACCTATTGAAAAATGTAGATCAGTAGATATTTTGAAATATAAATTCTCTATGGAATTTATAAATGGAAAGGGAAAATTGGTTTCAAAATAAACGTTATTTATTTTTTTGAAGTGTGGAAAATTTTATATCTTGTAAAGATATTTTTAGGGAATTAAATAATTTGAGAAATTATTTGGAATCTGATGATGCTGCTCATCTCTATTGATAGTTAAATAACCGACTATCAATATTTACCCTTGAATAGGTAATTGTTGTGATTGCTTGAATTGAATGCCACACTTATTTTTAAAAATAAGCGCTCACTATTCGGGTTAACCGGGAAAGGACCAAGGGGGCGTATAACCCACTCCGAATATGTGAAACGTCGTTAGGAATTGCATTTGAAGACCGGTGTTGAAGACCGGATATTTGGGAAAACGGATGGATTACTGTCGAGTTACTCTGCATCGGCTGATCTCCGGTACAGAGGTTTTATCACCCTTAGTGACGGGATGTCCGGACGTAATTAGTGAATATCCGGATTGCAAGGGCTTCTTTGGAAGTGCCTTCGGTTCTGTTCGATCCCAGGACAGACTTGTATGGATTGTATGTCTGACGTTACAAGTTGAGATATAAAGCTGATTTCTTTCAAATATATTTCTGTTGGTGGCGGAGAATTTATTCTTTTAGCTTAACACCCTTCTCTGAGATGTACGAGCTCAGAGGTTATATAGTTGAAGGTCATTAGTGATATACTCCCAATTCGGTAGTGTGATATACTAAGTGTTGCTGTGAAATGATCGTTGAATGATCATTTGTGATAGGATCATTTGTTTGATCGTCTATCTTGATGATCATTGCTTTGATCATTTGTTGACCCAAAGCACGGCTTTTGTTTAAAAGCGTGGCTTTGTGGACGAGACTTCATCGAGCCTCACACCCCGGAAATGGTCAAAACAGGAAGGATGCAGCAAGGTTATTAGGGGGTAGCGCCCCTTTAGTGTATGTCATTCCTTCTGGATAGAGGTGGTATCATGGTATGGAGCCCAGATACTTAACCTATGTGGTTACTGCAAATTTATTACTTTGTGGTTGTTGGAAATCGGGGATCCTCGGATATAGATCGGTTACGATCGGGGAATGACATATTCGTGTCAGTTGTTACCCAGTTAGGGGTAACCCGGCCTTGTGTTGGCAGAGATCCGGTTAGGTTCTCGGGACGTCATTCCAGAGGCGTTTCCATGTGGCAATGGGAAGTTCCTTGGCCTGATCATTTATTGGAAATCCAAAGAAACAATACGAGCCTTGTACGATTTTAGTTGTAGAACCTGCCATTTAAAATGGTAGTTATAGCGGGCATAATATAATGGTACCTATGCTGGCTAAGTTTTATATTCTACTTTCGAAATGTTTTCTTCACTATGCACTAATAATAATATCAAATGTTTTGATTTTTGCGTAGTAAGCATCTTTGACTATCATAAGGAGAAATCTCCTCTAAGTCTGCGTTTGCATTGTGTGTGTGGCGGAAGGCCTTATGGTAGTTTCATTTTCCAAAAGCATTTCGAATTTACTTAAAGAAAAATATTTCTTTGGTTGTTTTTAAGAATAAACTGTTTTAAGTTCTCACACCAGTCACATGACTGACCTGGAGTTTATTGTTCCCTTCCTAAACTCTGGGTGCCCACCAATTTCCACACGGGCAGTCTAGAGTTAGGTTATCAGGTCATTTTGGATTCAGGTATTGCTACAGATATCTGGAGGCGAACTGGATGGCGTAGCATATTATCTATTGTATATAGTATTTCTTCTTTTTCCGCTGTTTGGTTGTTGTAAACTCTAATAATGAATGTAATGTGATGTAATGTATAAAATGTATAGTTCTTTTGTTTTAATGAATATTCATTTATCTACTATATGTTGTTCCGCTGCGAATTATGAGATTCTGATATTGTTTTATTGTTCTTGTTGTTCTGTTGTTGTTCTTTTCTTTCTTCTTCTCCCTTTTTCTCTCTTCTTCTACCTCTTTCTTCTTCTTTAACCATAATGGTTCAGTTTTTCGGCAACGAAAAATCGCAGTCGTTACAATAAACATATGACAGTAGATAGCACCTCTATTGAAGAAATTGTTCTCTATACTAACCTCTTTCTTCCCTAAAATCTAACTGCAAACCCATCTGTCCTGTTGGTCTTGGAATCGGATCTGAGACAGAACAAAAAATTCACAATCAATTTAAAAAATAATTTACAAACTAGTTATAAAACAGAATCAGATGAGTTATTACACTGTTTTTGCTCTTCTAAATATTGATGTAGATCCCAACAATGATGTTAATCTAAGAAATAGTGTTGAAAATCAACCTACACCAGAAAATCCAGATTACGGAAATTAATCACGACGATTAAATCAAAGAAAAATCAATTGAGAAATTACTGATCTTGAATGCATGAGTTGATAACTGGATTTTTGAAGGATGCCAAACTCGGAGGGGGTGATTGGACAATCTTTGTCAGTGTCTAAGAGGGAGTGACTTCCTTCGTTGAGGCTACTTTTCATCATTGAGCTTTTTTCCTAGTATAAAGTAATTTCGATTTTATGATTTGGAGTAATTTGGGGGAAATGGCAAATCATCTGGAGTGTGTAGAGAAATAGAAGGAGAGCTTAATCACGTTCACAGAAACGAACGTGTAGCAGTAATGGGTAAGAGGGAATAACTGTTGCCTCCAATAATTTGTAGTTGAAAGTATCCCACCTCAAAAAATAACCCTGCGTAAATTACTTACAGGCTATATTAGCATAGGCATTCTGGTTAGTTAAAAAAAGGCTTCACTTTGACCGGTTGACCAAAGGTTTTGCTTTATATATATATATGATAAAATAATACTTTTAAATCTGAACAAGCTATTTATTTAAATTATATGTATATATATGCACAATATAATGATTAATGGTAAATTAATTTATAATATAATAATATAAAAACATAAATATAAATATAAATATGGATATAAAAATATACATATATATAAACAAATATAAAAGAAAATTATTACTTTCCAGTTCGAAAATATCATAAATTCAAAGTTAATATGATTTTAATATTTTATTATGCATATATCATGAATTAATAATTAGTTTCGGCACTTAATTAATTAGAATAAAATAGATATTTAGCAAAACTTCAAATTTTAAATTTCCTGAAAATCTAGGAACATATTATAGTATCATAAAAAATTTCCATAACTTTAGAAATTTAAAATAAAATTTTTGGTTAATATAATAATGTGCGCCCGAACTTAAGATGATTTTTTTAAAATATAAAATAAAGATGAAAATTTCTGAAATTTTTTCATGAGCATCTGATATCACTAGTTAGTTTTAAAAAACATAAACTAAATTTTCGGAACCTTTTTTGTTTTGTACAAATTTATTAAATCAAATATTCATTAAATATTGATTTTATAAATATACATGATATTAATAAAATCATTTTCTGCATTTATAATTTATAATAAACATAAACATATATTAGAAAAAATCTAGATAAATATTATGTAGTTGATATAAACATATATGCTTTAATACAAATTGTACATGAATACTAATGCACAAATTAATATTTATAATATAATATTAAACTTAAAAATTATTTTTCTTATAATATCAGATTGCAAAAGTATATTATGAATATAAACATTAAATATTATACACGTATCCAATCTCCGTTGTGACAACAACATTACATACAAAAATCTCACCTAACCAATTGAATAACAATAATATATTCATATATATAGGGATCATGATTAACAAATTATAAAACATGATAATCTATTTAATATCTATATAAATAAAGGTTACCTACTGCAGATGCCCATAAGTCCATGTTGAATTAGTGAATTCTCTTTCTATAATAGTTCCTTGATTCATTAGATTCTGCTCTAGAATTACCGACCTTTCACTATTGAATAGCTTTTGATTTAACTTAAATTTGATTTAAGAATTTTGGAGATTAATGAAGCTTTTTTTTTAGCCAGCACTGGGAAAAAGATGGCAGCCAAAAGAACAATGGAATTTGGGCTTTTGGATGATTACTTATAAGAATGGACAAGAGATAAATAGGTGGCGTCTAATACACTTTCTATCTTAATTTTAGGCACATATCTTCTAGCCTTTGATCCATGTTTTAGCCACCCCAAACCATAGCAGTCGCCTATAGCCTCAAAACATCATGGGTTATGAGTCCATTTAACCCAATTTAAATATGTACAATTATATTCAATTTAATTTGTTATTGATATCTCACATCGATATATATATATATATATATATATATATATATATATATATATAACTATTATTTAATAATTTCATTTCTCGGATCATATTCAATTTATAATAATTATGAATTAATTAAATCGTGTGGTCTAAATAGAATTCATTATCTCGGTTGTTTGACCCTTGTGTGTAAATGCGGTCAACAGTTAACATCGAACTATTCGAACATTAACGTTCACAGGTCACTTAGCAGGTGGTGCAATATTATATCCAAATTTATTGCTTACTCAATTTTGGTAAAATCCAATTTTAGTTCAATAAGCATTACCCAGTTGTGATATTTCTTTATACCAATTCTCTTCATCAAAACTATATCACTTTAGACTTATGGAATTTGGTAATGGTCAAAATTCAATATCATCATTTTCAGCTCTATAGTCCAAGCACAAAGCTTTGGTTCAATAATAACAATTATTATTAACTGAAACGCTCTAGTCAAAGGCTTTGAGTTGACCGTGATACTAACCCCATATAACTAAGGAGACGAATCTTTTCTTGAATAATGCTTCACTTCTAATATTTCCACTCGATCCAATTATAGTCACTCGATGGAATGTCATGTTATAATCTGACTATATCAAAACGGAGCTTTCATATTGAAGATTCACAGTATTCTCAAGTCGGGAGAAATATGTAAATCAGTCACATCGATATTTTCTATTTGACTTTAGTTATATTAACCAACAGAAAACTATCAAATGAGACATTCCATAATTATCCAATAACTATCCGTACGTAACCTCTAGGTGCCTCCAACAGGCATGAATAATAAACTGTCCAACATCTGGAGAGTGTTACATACTTTAGTCTCATCGGATACATCGATATCCAGTCTCGATGCGACTTGGAACATCAAAAATGGTATATTTATTAGTACCCACAATTACAATACTTTGTAACTACTGTCACAAAACATACTATTTATGGATTTTCTATTAAATATGCTTTTAATTAAATCAATTAATATAGCTACATTATATCAATTATATAATAGAAAGAAAATACCTTTCATTTCAAACAAGATTGGTCATTGAGTTTGATATATGTAACAAATCACGTAATTGTGCTTAGGGCATACCCTTAACTCTATCGATCTCCTACTTGCACTTGAAGCGAATTGTGGAATCTTCTTCCAACTTTTCAATTGGTTTTCTTAAAACCAATTCGGTCAATCCCTTAATGAATGGGTATGCTATTATGTATTAATCATCTACTATGTCGATTAACTCTCTTTGATGTTGATAAACTATCTTTATATTGTGGAATAATCTGGAGTATGTCTCTCAACTTCTAGTGAGCTCTAAGTTCTATTACGAACTATGTCGTGACATTGTTATCGTTTAACAATGTTATGCGATTCTCAACATTTGGAACCACTCTTGGCTCAGTTATAAATTTATGCATTTATATTTATATACATTGCATTGTGGCACCATTCAAGTAAATAAATTAGCTATAATCTCTTCTATTTGGAACATTTCCAACTTAATGATTCTTCTAATATTATTGACATATTATGCTAAATGTCACTTATGAAATTTGAGTCTGAATGCTCCTTCATAAGGAGTTTGTTGTTTCTGTAAACAATTCTCTAGTATTTCAAAAAATACATGAGAACTCCTCAAACAACCGTTCAGTGGCATCAATTTGGATTTGATATTTGCTTCATGTATCAAATACATAAACAAATCATGATATCATAGACAATAGAACATGTACAATAATTCCTATTGCAGTGCATAAGGAATCCATCTTACATGTTTAGTAGTAAACATTTTAATAGGAAGTCCTTACATATCGTTTGGGACATCTGTAACATCTTTTATACTTACTATAAAAGACATCATTTGTAAATCCCAAATCGAGTATTAAAACAGCTAAAACTGGTTTAACATAAATACATGTAAAATCAACAAAGTGTTGTTTACTTAATGTTTAGAAATATTAATGTACCCTTTTTTATGTTCTTTCTTGTGAACACACGCTTCCTCTACATTTTAAGGATAATCAAACTATTTGATATTTATACCAAAATATTTGTTCAATTTTAATGCTTATAAAATGATGCTTTCTATCATTTCTTAGATCATATCTAAGGACTCACAAACTTAATATTGCTCCCACTGACTTCGAGACTTTTTTGGATATTATGTGTAAACAGCTTAGTCTAAATCATTATTTATATTTTTCTATTTCAATACATATATATATCAAAACACTAAGTCTTATCAAGTGATAATCTTGTGAGTAAATCTCAAATAACTTGAGTGCATTGAATAATGAATCTATTACACTAGTTTCAACAATTGAAATTTACGAGGTCATTCTTATCAATGTTACTCATTAAATTCTAAGTATATTAGTCTTTTAAATACACAATCGCGACCGATCTATCACATCCCTTCAGTTACGACTACCAAATTCATATTTTGATAACGTATTTGGAATTCGTTGTTAGGTCTTCGCACCATACCTATAGAGTCAACACTTTTAATGGTTTAGTTAAGCAACTAAGGATCGTATATTATCGATATTGATAAGAAACTCATAATTTCTCTTCAATGTATGAGAATACTTATTAGACTCTAATATGGTGTACTGTTTGTTTAGGTTAGCTTATTTTATTTTATCTTATCGAATAAGTTTTATCTATGGAACATATCAAATTCCATATTACTACCAATAATTTCTCAAAGAAATTCATTCATAATGAAATTGGTATTTCTTGAAACAACAACTATTTCTTAGAGCAACAGAATATGCATTCATAAACATATTATGAATCTCCTTATTTATAGAACTGATTTGGTTTTAGTTTACAAAACTTATGTTCAAAATATAAATATGTCATCCAATGATAGTCTTTCACAAAATCCTTTTGGGGAGATTCATACATGATCTCCCAAGAATAATTATTACATGCAATCTTTCGATTCTGTAGTAACCCGAAATTTAACCCATAATAATTAATTCGTTAATTAAATAAATGATATAATAACTTTGTGAAATTATCGGAATTGAGCTACGGGAGTTGCACCATTGGGTCTGTGGTAATTTTCTGGTCAATTTTCATATATAAAACGTTAGAAACCGAGCTAATATGATCGAGATAAGAAATAAACAAAGAAACGGAAAAAAAATTACGACCGGTCGGTTGACCTGGGCACCAGGCGGTCGACCCGCCTTTTTATTTCGAGAGCGAACGAACGTTTATTCATGCGATCGAATAATATGCGATTTTGTCAACCGACTTATGTGTTTGCATTCTTTATTTTAATCCGGTCTCTCCGTTTCTACATCCGATTGCCCCTGTTCAGCCTATGACATGTTGCATCGTATTCAATCTCCAAATCTAACGGTCCGATGTCCACTTTTACACCTATAAATAGACCCCTAGACCTAAAACTTTTTTCCATTCTAGGTTTTCTCCAACTGGGTTCACCTTTCTAGGAACGACCCTAAATGAAATAATTTTTCCAAAGAAGAAATCGTTATAAATTAAATTATTTTACAACTCCAAGTGGATCCGGAAAGACTGAAGAGAAAGCTTAGGAACGGAAGTGAGTGATTGTAATTATTTTAAGATTTCTTTAAGTAATTTAAAAATATAGAATTTTCAATACTTGTAGTTCTACTACGATTTTTGTAATACTCTTTTCAGTAGTTTTTGTTTATTTATGTTAATTATAGCTTTTTCGTTTATTTACAGTTTATTTACAGTATTTTAGTTTATTTACTGTTGTTTTTACGTTATTTACATCTTCTTTCTATACTTTGGAGTTTCTTCTATTTTCAGTTTTCTTTTATTCCTCTTTTTTCTTCGTATATGGATTAGAGTAGGTGTAACAACCCTGTATTTATGATTATTTTAATTGTATATTTTAATTATTCTATTTGAATTTCCTGATTTAAAAACTTTATTATATTTATCAAAATGAATAAATTGTTGTTATTTTAAATATAAATTTTGATTTTTATGTGAATTATAATTCCAAACATGAATAAATAGACTATTTTCCACAAAAGTGGATTTTTGGTCAATCTAGTCAAACTTTGACTTTTAAATTTAAAATTTAAATTTTTGAATTTTATCTTTTATTATGAAAATAGATTAAATTTTAAGTATACTTCTTTTCGTTTCGTTGAAATTCGATTTATATTATGAAAGTTATGTTTTTTACAATATTATGTGTAGATTGTTTTATTTAACAATATTATTTATTTTAATTTATATAAATAATATTTTTGTTTGTCACATCTTGTTATAATTTGTATATATATGTGTTATATGTTATGTTATATACATATTTTATTTTTAAAAACATTTTTAAAGTGTAGTTGTTATTTTTCCAAAACTAGTTATATTTTGTTTTTAATTTTCAATACTAGTTTACATATAATTAACTATATTCTAATATTATTCTTTGTTTTTCTAAAATTTATTTATTCATTTTATGTTTACTTTATCTGGTATTCATTTTATTTTTATTTACATGGTTTTTATTTTGATTTATTTGAATAAAGAAAAGTGGAAATTTCAAGTGACTTTGACCTTTAACTTTTGACCTTCCATTTTCCACCCCTTCATTTTTGGGCCGTCCTTTCCAAATGCAATAGCCGTGAATTTTTCTTTTGCAATTCACGTACACACCTCTTTCTCACTTCAATTTTCATGTGCATTTCAGATCCGAAGAGAAAAATTTGGTAATGTCTTCTTTTTCCCACATTTTCTTCTCATTTCATTGAATTTTCCTTTGAAATTGCCTTGCCTCTTCATGCTTTAGCTCGGCCATACCCCTCCATCTCCTCCTTCGACCAACTCCACCACCATCCACAACCACTTCACCCTCCTTCCCCTCTGTCTTGACCAGGCCGTGACCCATCTAAGAAGATTACACCACAAAACTCCTCAAACACTTCAACAAATGCCATAGCCGAGCTCTTCATGCACCTAGACTTCATTTTCAACCTTGTTCACCTCCATAGTCTCCACCACCAATCCCTCCACCACCTCTGGCCGCCACTCCAGCCGCCACCTGACCATTCCCTTGCATGACCAAGCCCAAGCCATGGCAGGCCGAACCTATAGTTGCACCAAAAATCCACTTAATTGCCTTGACTTTTGTATTTCTCATGTCACAACTTCCACTCCTTCATATCCAAGTTAGTCCTAGCCATATGGACCCATACTTGACCCAAAAACCTGGCCATGGTCGAGCATCAGAGACCGTAGGCTGAGTATATGATGTGGTGAAAGCATTGGCAAGTTGTATTGTTCTTTGTTGTGTTATATTTCTAGTTGCTCAATGTTATATTTTATCGTAAAATTCATGCTGCAATATCTTGTCTTGTTTGCTATGTGCAAGATAATCACTTTGGCTCTTCCCTCGTTTGAATCCAATGTCGTGCTGTGTCATGTCGTATCGTGCCTTCTGGAATCCATTTGTGTAGTTTGTTTTGCTATCTCCAGCGTAAAAAGGTGAGTCCTTCTCACTCTGACCTATTTACTTATGAAATTGTGAATTGATGGCAAGTGTATAGTAATATAAATGTTATGCAAGTTCATGATGATTATATAATATGCTATGCTTTGTTATTACCATGTTAAAACTCTTAGTTATCACCTGACTCTGATATATGGCATTATATCGTGAGACATTGTTTATATTGTTTCTGTATATGATCACACTGCAAGTTCCCTGTTAGAATGGAATCATTATGGGTGGAAATGATACATACCCGAACGAACTTTAGAATAGGGAAAAATCGTTATGGGCTAAAATGATAGGCCTGAGCAATTTTTATTTATTTTTGCTTACTTGGGATTGCGGGTTTGAAATGATAGAACCCGGTTTTCTTTTTTAATTGCGGATTGAAATGATATATATATATATATATATATATATATATATATATATATATATATATATTTGTATCACTTGACCTAGGTTAGAAAATTATATACAGACCCCGTGGTATATTTTTAAAATGATTTTTATTAAGATATATAATTTTAAAGTATGAAATTTTGATTTAAAAATATATGTTTTTTGGTTTTAAGAAAATTAAATATTAAGTCTTGAAATTGTGAATTTAAGTATGTGAATTTGAAGTAAATGTGATTTTTTACTTTAAATTTTATTTTTAAAATGTAAGTAAATAAGGAAAATTAAATTTAAAGTTTTGAAATGACATTTGAAATAAAATGTTAAGTTTTGTTAAATTAATAACTTAAGAAACAGTGAATTTTGACTTAATAAATAGATTGAGTTTTTAAATTGAATATTTGATTTTAAAATTTTATTGTGATAAATCATATGGTAAAATGATTTAAATGTGAAATTTTAAATTCTAGAAATATGATTTATAAATTTAAATAACAAGAATTTGGAGTTTTATTATTTTTGAAAAGTTATAATAAAATCTGGAATTTTATTAATAGCATTTCCAAAATGTTGTAGTTTTATGACAACACTTTAAAATGATGTTTTTTTTGAATTTAACTATGTTGTAATAACTAAATATATATTACGGCATTTTATAAATGCCGTTATTCTTGAACTAAACTATTTTGGAAACTATAAGCTACGATAGCACTTTATAAATGCCGTCGTTGCTATAATTTGTCAATGTTTTGAAATGTTATAGATTTTAACACTGTTTGAGTTATATTTTAAAGTGTTAAATGATTTAACTTTGGAAATTTATTATCTGTGAAATATAAGGAATTTTGAATATAATTTAACATTTAAATTTGAATTTTAAGAAATTTAAATTGGATTTGAATTTAAATAAGGTTTACTTGGGTATTTGTTAAATAGAATGGAATGTAATGAGATAAATGAAATTTTAAATGAAATTTTGGAATGTGTTTTGAAATGATATTTGGTATAATAAATGAATGACTTATTTGACTTAAAAATGATATTTAAATTGAAATATTTGAATTTGAATTCAAATAATGATTTAATAATGAGGATTTGAAGGATATGGTATTTTAATGATTTTGAAATGATTTGGGAATGATTTGATCTTTATTTTGATAAAGAATATGAATTTAGAACAATATTTGATTTTGATAAATGAATATTTGAAGTTTATATTAGTATGAAGGATATTGAGTTTATTTGTAAATTGAGTTTATTTAAATAATATTGGATTTATGAAATGAATATTTCAAAACTAAGTAATAATGAAGTTAGATTTAAGATATATGAAATTATAAAATTTAGTTTTGAAATGCGGGATATTAAAGCTTTGAAATATATTAAAAATTGAATAGTTTATTTTGTGAATCAAATCTGTATTTGAAATTTATAAGATTTGAAATGGTTTGTTGGGAAATTGAATTGAATTGAAACTGATGGTTTGATTTGAATTAAATTGGAAATTTGAAATTTTGGTTTATTGGATAAATTTGTAAAATGTAAAAAATTAAAGGAATATTTCAGGATTTCAAATGTATGATTTCGAAATGTTATGATGTTCAAAGTGTAATGATTTCAAGTATTTTGGTTTTGAAAGAGTTATAACTTTGAAAGTATTATGATTTTTTAAAGTGAATATATGTTTGAAATGGAAATGATATCATATTGATTCGGATATAGTTTTGAAATAAAAATAGTTTTGGTTTCGAAGTATAAACTATTTTGAAAGGAATATGGTTTTGAGTAAAATGATTTGATTTTTAAGTACAAACTATTTTGAAATGACCACGACGTTATAATAACGTTTGGTTGTTAAAGAGACCGGGATCAGAAGTTGTCATAGTCTCTGCCAACTACGAAAACCACTTTAACAACCTTGTACGCGATCGAGATTGGAGAATGAAGTAGGATGGTGGCGACGATCCTATTAAGGTATGAACGTGGATCCGACTCCCGTGAGTTGGCTTAAGGTGGCTAAAACAGGAGCGATCGACGGGCCAAGTGAGGTCATTCCTTCGAGCGGACGCACTTCTTCGATACTATACTCTTACTTGTGGTTGATTTGATGGTCATCCTCCGATTCTGATTTGGAAGTGTGTTCCGAGGTGGGCGGTAGTGGCTGTTATGTGTTACCACCAGCCAGGAAGCGTAATTGTTATATCTACCTTGGCATTGCCTAGTTGTGTCGTGTCACCTACCGTATCGAGCTTTACTACGAGTTTGTTTTTCTCCCGTAGCCCATGGAGTATTTAGGATAGTCTCGCGATCTGGAGATATGCTGATACTGGATGGACTACTTGGACTATTACGTGTTGGGGGCTATATGGGTAACCCTTCAACGCTATTTTAAAGTAATTTTATTTTATTGTAGACATTATTATAATAGCGCAATATTACTACATAGTAAATAGTTTAACGGATCCTTAAAGGATGGACGGTCCCAAGCATCCTTTAAGTTACTGATGCATTTTGTTACTATTCACTTGAGTTGATTTACAGTTCATAAGTATTTGTGTCCTAAATCGAGTGTTTTGTGTTTTGCTTTACGCTCGAGTCAGATTGTGTGATTCTGCATTCAAGACTCACCTTTGGAGTTGGAGCTTTTCTTGAAGATCCAGCCATCTATTTTGCTTTCGGTATCCAGTGATTCCAGTGATGTATTCTGATTTGTACTTGATGTATCTTGTTATTCTTCTCTTGTATCTTGTTTAACTCTGATGTATCTTATTTTTATTATAGTAGCTTCATGAACTACCATCTCTTTTAATTCCACTGCATTTTATTTACTTTATGTCTGTGATCTGTGACTATTTATTTACTGTATATTCTGAGATTTACCAATTTTATTTACAACGCGGTATTTTGAGCAATTCAAGTCCGACATGTGCGGATGCGAATTGTTGAAAATATCGGGTTGTTATATTAGGATTAACGCGAATATGCATTAAATTGTAAGAAAACTGAAATAATTGAACATAAGATGTAAATTTCATAGACTCTAATATAAATGGAATTGGACTGAAATTATGCCTAACTATGACGTTAATTGGACTGCATTAAAAAGATTGGCCTAGTTATAACCTAGAATTATAACTAAAAAGAGTAAAAGATGAAGGAAGCTTATTTTCACACGTCGACCTTGGGGTAAGCAATAAGCACGATTATAACGTAGATTATAATATGAAAAAGAACGGAATGAGGCTTATTTTAAGATTTATGATAAATTAATAAGCAAAGATAGTAAAGATAATAATAAAGGTTTATTTAAATAATTTATCTAAGTTAATAAGCAAAGAAGAAAGTAGGACCTATACCTAATAGCATTCCCTATTAGACAAAACGGTGGTCGCACATTAGCAATTTTATTGCGTATTTCTGATTTGAAGATAGAAGTTCTTAGGGGTCGATACAACTCAAACACTTGGAATTTCCGAGTTAAAGAATATAACTACCGGGCTTGGTACCTGAACTCCTGGGCTATTTCTCCGGACTTTCCGCTTTGGTAGCTCTAAGTTCTATCTGTTCAGTTTGTCCAAATTCTGGCTAATCAAAAAGCAGGATAACACTCACTATATAACAAAGTTGTCACTAGTTGAAGCATACATGACCGTTGATAATTCTGAAAGGTATGTATAGGTTGGAATTATATATATGCACACACACAAAATCTTAAATAAAAGCACCATGCGACACTGTACTTTGAGTTTGACTTTAATAATTATATCATATGCATGTGCACGTCATTGCTAGTACATAATGTAAAATTTTCTTTACTGGGCATCTCCATCAATGGCGAAACAAATAAATTTTTCGAATATATTATCATTATGCATTTAACCGAACTAATGGGAATTAAAAAAAATCTTTTTTCAAAATCATAAAGCCCAAAAGTCCGTTTTTCCACCGTTGCACGGTTATACTAGTTAACATCTTCGGAAAAAATAGCTTGCAGCACCAAGGATGCAAACTTTGTAGGGTTAAAAGGGAGAACGAGCACAAACAAGAGTAGGTAAGCTGGATGTACAGCTACAGAGGAGAAAAATCTGAATGTGTTCTAAAAGCCCAACATGAACGTGATTTCAGAAGGAAAGACCACTACTAAGATAATTAGAATGATACTTCTAACAAGCAAATGAAGGATGTTCTATGTAACTAAAACAATATTTAAAGTTAATAGGAAATACAAAAAGTTTAAAATGAATGGATTTGAGTAAAAAGCATTCAGGATTCATAGAAGAGGAATCCAGTATCTTCCACAGGTTCATTAGGATTCTCTTCTCTGATCTGTCTATTAGTACGACGCTCATACACATTTGAGGCTTTCCATTTCGATATAGTATCCACAAGAGCCTTCTTGCTATAACCATAAACATTACCGACAATGTACTCTCTCTTCAGTAGAATATATGTTCCAATCCCACGACAGTGCCTAAAATTAAATAAGATTAATCAAACGATTAATCAAATGTATGATATTCTTTTTTTTTTCTTTTTTTTTTGTGATGTTATCAAAACCAAATGAATTTCATTTAACCACCTGCATATCATCTATGTCTGCCGTGATAAATACAACCTCCTTGTCCTTTTCAGCAAGCTCATTTATGAAAGTCTTCATGTTTTTGCATTTGTCGCTCCATTTCGCAACAAAACAAATCACGATCTAAATATTGCAATAATATATCAGTTTATTATACCCCCAAAAAAGATCCAATGTTCACAAATTTCATACTTAACATTGAAGGGGAAAAACAGAAGCTTTTCTATATATAGTGTAGCAAACAAGCAGGTTAAATATTTTGTGATGTATTCCACTTAAACTTTTACTAGTAGATTGGACATATAAAAACTGTCTTTTGATAAAAGTCCACTTCTTCTGATCAATATAGCGCTTATGGTACGGTGGTATACTTTCAAACTGTCTATGTTTTTTGGAGTCAACCTCATTAGCTCTTCTTAGCCATATTCAAAAAAAAAAGGACAATGAAGTGATGAACTGGGTTTTCACACAGAATAAGACCAAGTGACAATTTATTAAATATGAAACTGAAATACAATACATATCAACTGATACGCTATATAAACTTCTCCATGTTTTTCATGGTAACTGAATTTCATACAGAAACCAATAAAAAAATTAATGATTGCATGTGCACAGCACTAATAAAAATAACAAATCTATAGAGTGAGGTATCTTGTAGAATCTCTAGATACATTAAATCAGGAAATGCCCAACACAGACCTTCATTTTGATTCAGACAGCATTTTGAAATGCATGTCATCCTTCAAAATAGATATTAGACCTTTGGTTTTCTCAGCTAGCCAAATATGCAACAGAAGGAATTGACATAAAAATTCTATAGCAATAATAAATGAATAAATTCTATAGCAATAATAAATGAATAAATCAATTAGCACTAATAAAAATAACAAATCTATAGAGTGAGGTATCTTCTAGACTCTCTAGATACATTAAATCAGGATATACACAGCCTTCATTTTGATTCAGACGGCATTTTGAAATGCACGTCAGCTTTCAAAGAGATATTAGACCTTTTGTTTTCTCAGCTAGCCAGATATGCAACAGGAGGAATTGACACTCTTTGCATGTACATTTTTTCAGCAATTATTTAAGTAAATGTATAATAATTTAAGTTCTTAATAAAGCAAAAGGAGTAGACTAAGAATATCAACATAAAATGGTAATATATAATGCCACAAGGAAAGACAAATATGTGAACAAAGAAAACAATATATAGCTCCTCAAAGGCTTTTACTAAAGATAGAACAAAGAAATGCGACCTAAGAAATTTGAATAAATAAAAAAATCACTCAGAAGCCATGAAGATAGTTTCATTTTCCTAATACATAAAAATTCTATAGCAATAATAGATTTAGAAAGATGTTGTGGAAGTTTGTATTGACTAGAGACAATCATTTTACAACTAGTTTTTGTGCACATAATGCATGAGAATATGCCGCGAGTACATAGTGAAAGAAAGAAATGCGGTAAGTTTTGAAATTTATGATTGAAAATAACTCGAATTTTAAATTGCATTTTTAAAGGGACCTATACCTAAGAACTTTGCTATAATTAAAAAAAACTGAACATGATCAACATTTAATGTGCAACTTGTCAAACTCCACAAAAAACTCATCAAAATATGTAGGGTCAAACAAATCAATTAATATGCTGACGCTATGTAACATAACTAAACAACACATGTAAGCTCAAATGAGTTAAACTTGTGTTTTTTCCAGCAATAATCCCTTCGATTGGGATAGAAAAGTAATCCAAAATCATTTTAAGCTGCTATCCATTAGAACAATAAAAGTAGTAGATGGCGAAGACAGCAAGTATGTAGTAACAATTAGTCGATTAATCTTTGTTATAAAAATAGATCCTGATGCCATAGGTACAAAACAAAAGATAGAAATTGTGGTAAATTTGAAATTTATAATTGAAATAATTCAAATTGTAAACTGCATTTTTAAAGAGACCAATACCTGAACGCTTTAATATATAAAACACTGAACATGATCAACATTTAGAATATGGTCAAACTCCACAAAAAACTCATCAAATACGTAGGTTAAAACAAATTAACTGATATGCTCATGCCATGTAACATAAATAAACAACACTTGAGCTCAAATGAGATAAACTCATGTTTTTTCAGAAATAATTTCTCCGCGTTGGGATAGAAAAGTAATCCACGATCATTTTAAGCCGCCATCCATGGGAATAATACAATAAGCAGTCATTAGATGGAGAAGATAACAAGTATGTAGTAACAATTATCAATTAAACTTTATTATAACCATGGTCCAAGAACACGATTTCGGTCATTTGAAATTTTATTAGTTTCGATCAATTTTGAAAACTTGGAAAGTTTCGGTTTCGGTCCTGATATCGGATATCTGTATTTCTAATAAATAATAATGATGATATAGGTCCAGGGAAAGTATGCTTTTTGAACATATGTTGTATATTATGAAAAAACATATTACATGCCTAAACTAAAGTCCCTGAATATAAATTACCAAGCCCATTATCATTGCCATGTTCATTTGAACATATAAATTGATTGTAGAACCCAATTTACCCAGTCCATTATCAATAGCCATGCTTATTAAACATATAAATTAAACCTTTAAACTAAAATCCCAACCCATTATCATTCAGCCCATCCTAACCCTAGCCCAAACCCAAACCCAAATATCACGTCAACCATTATCTCAACTCTAAAAAAAAATTACGAGGATACAAAGAGTAAAAAATGAAAGGATGAAAACCAGAACCGTGCTCGATTCTTTGAAGATGCTCGAAGTCGAAGTCAAAATTGAAGTCGAGGTTCTCGTCGTCGAAATCGAAGCCGTCCAAGATGCTCGCAGTGTCGAAGTCGATTCTAAGGTAAGTTAAATTTTCAATTACATGAATTTATAACGAAATTTTAATTCAATATTTACTGTATTATCACGGTTTTTCCTCGTAATTGAAAGTGAATTGCCGTATTATTCCATTTAGACTAGGGTTTGCTTTATTCTTTTGGCTAGATTTGATTCCTACGTTTTTTGGTTTCGTTTACCCCTCTTTTACAGTTAGGGCATAAATTACAAATTTTTGAATCTCTTTTATCGACAAGTTACGAGATGGAATTTTGACCTAATCTCGTCCCACTTCTGCCCAAACCGAGTCGAGATGGACGAATTTCATGGTTCAAGTCGAAGTCTCGTGGTTTCTGCCGGAACTTGATACCTTGACTATAACAATAGATGTTGATATGTTGTAAGTACAAAAACGGGAGAAAGAAAGGGTTAAGTTTGAAATTTATGATTGAAATATTTCAAATTTTAAATTGCATTTTTAAAGAGATTAATATCTAAGAACTTTATATGTACTATTAATAAAGCAAATTCTTTGCATACAAATCCATTGTGCCCTTTTTTAAATTTTCAATATACAATTTTCAAATTAAAAACTTTAACTGCTACTTTTCGAGCAGATCGGTGCAAATCAAACCTTCTCCATCAGTGTCACATTCCAATCATCTCTGTACGATTCTCGTCACCAACTCTACTGTTGTCTCTCATCGGCAAGATCCACGTATCCCCATCACCAACAACATCGGCTTTCACTACTTGCATAAATAAATCTTTACGTTTGTTGCTTATAAACTATTTGAAAGTTTTAGCACCATCAGATGCGCTACCTACAGACGTTGATGCTCTCTTCACCGATGTGCAGCGTCACTCTTCAACCCTTAGCCTTTTATCACTCGTGAGTATGGAACTACTGATTTTGTTCTCAAGTATATTATTGGTTAGACAATATTCTAATAAAATCTCTATGTATTACGTTGTAATACTGATTTTCACATGTGATTTTTTTTAATCCAGTAATAAATGCCATCACATGCTTTAGTTTAATAATTTTCATTATTTGTAGCCTCCATTTTTCTCCTAATCTTCTTTTTTTCGAACTTATTGTCATTTAATGAAATCATTCAGTTTGCTTGGTTCTACATAGTTTAAAATTTCAAATAGGTTCTGGACTTAAGGGTTATTAAATTTACTCAAAAAAAAATTCACAATTGTAAGATGCGGAAAATTTTCTTATTTGACTCAAATTTCCTTAATATACAAAGCATATTAATTGTTTTGACATCGGTTTACTCAAGTCTTTGAACAATGGTAATTAATGGCTACTATCCATATATAGTACGAGCACTTCAAGGCTGGAAAACGGGGGTGTGTGCGTGTGAATGTTGGTTGAGGGGAAGGGGGAGTGGGAGGTGGGAGGGAGTTAATGTGTAATTGAAGATCTTTATGGCAGAGAGAACCTTTTAAAGTAAAAGCAGAAATTAGTTATAATTTACTTCTATTTTTTGTATATATCATGTATGGTAGGAAGCATGATCATGTTCATCGCAAATGATTAAGTTTTGAGTGAAATAAAAATATTTCATTATTTTTTTAACATTGTTGTCTACAATGCGGAAGTTTTGACCATCATCATATAAACCAAGGTTTGAGAACTCGGTCTAGATCTCGGTTTCGACCATTTTAAATTTTATTAGTTTCGAAAATTTCGAAAGTTTGGGTATTTGTTTCGGTTTCGGTCCCCGTTTCGGATGTGTATATATTTTTTAATGAAAACGCAATAACAAAAGTTGTAAAAAGAATGCACAATACAATATTTAAAGAAATATACAATTTTCAAATTAAACTAATCTGAAATGAACTAAATAGAACTTGATTAAGTTAAATTAAAATTAATTAGTTTAAATATATATTCCAACCACTGAACCCAAAGAAAATAATAGTTCTAGCCTGCATAACAGTCCAACAGCTCAGCCACATATTTCCTCTTCTTTCAGTCTCATCTTCGTCGATTTCATTTTTGAAGCTAGGGCAAATGTTAAAACAAAAGTTCAACACGGTAAAAAAACAAAAAAACAAAAAAACAAAAACAAATTTTGTTTCAATTCAACGTAGAGTCTCTCTCGAGTTCAAAGCTATGGCACGTCAAAGATTCCCTTTCGAATTCAAAGCTTGGGCACAAAATAATCAAAACAACAATCGATGACGAGATTGAAGACGATGAGACTACACTCGAAGTCGACGATGAGATTGAAATTCAAGGTATATAATTTTCGATTGACTTTTTTAATTTTTTTTCATTTACCAATCGAAACCGGATTTTTGGTAGCGCTTCGTCTCGGAGACCACCGAGACTGAACCGAGGTGGCCGGAATTTGGGTATTCCGACCGAAACATCAAACCATGATATAAACATCATATATGCAGGCAATGTTTTTCCATTTTAGTAATTAATTCTATATTTCCGTATACATATGGCATGTGTGCGGGTCATGCTTTTAATTTAGTACTTTCCCCATTTTTCTTGAGAGTAGTTGCTATAGTTTCAATGAGTTTATGCATCAACTTTGAACTCAAACAAGAATATGTTATCTTATTTAGATTTCTCAAATCACACTTTCGTTATGATATACTTTCTAAAAAGTAGTTAATTGGTAGATTATGTATTACAAGGAAATGAAAACAATGCACATGTTTTTAGATTTTTTGCTTTACTTTATATGTTGGGATATCTTGATTCTTG
This sequence comes from Allium cepa, assembly GCA_030765085.1. NCBI lineage: Eukaryota > Viridiplantae > Streptophyta > Magnoliopsida > Asparagales > Amaryllidaceae > Allium > Allium cepa. The sequence continues at coordinate 113,180,682 of CM060934.1, forward strand.
TCAAAAATGGAAAAGCTAACTGCGGTGTGGCTTCAACATATGGGAATATATCTATATTAACAGTATGACAACTACATTTGCTTTGGTCGAGTAACACTTTTATTTTCATAAATTAAATAAGTTTATATCAATTTTATGTCTCACATGTGAGTACTAAAATCTAATAGTATCACATATCATTTTGCTGATTGATCAACATATACATGGACTTATGGTCAACAGCTGAAACATGGATCAACGTATATTTGTCATGAATATTAATGTAGAGTATCCAGACTTTTAAGACTTCATGCACTCGTTATTTTATTAAGCATTTAATGAAGGGAACTTCAACAAAAGAAGAGTAAAATTTATAAGTGGTTAATTCACTTGCACAATTTGTCATGTTCTTTGAGTTTACCATAATAAACATAACAATTATGTTCGTTTTAGTATTGTTTGAGTTAATGTTTATTCAATTCATATACGAAAAAAATTCAAACGTTTATGTTCACTAGCTCAACTGGTTAATGGCATGACGCTCTAGACATAGATTCTAGAGACCATGGGTTCAAATATCTGGGATATCAAAATCAATATTCTGTTTGAATAAAGTATCACACTTACTATCAAATATATATATATATATATATATATATATATATATATATATATATAAACAAAATTCAGATGTTTATTTTTAATTCAATCGCATTTTTTTGAATTAGTGTTTTTTGATTTGTATTAGTGGATGGCATAGACTTTTTTATAGAGCATATTTGGAATCTTTTCTCTCCAAGTTGTGTGATGGATGTAGCTTTGCTGATATCAAAACAATAATAAACTTCGAATTCAATTCTTTATCATTTCAATTTTTGTATGTTTGTTATCTTGAGTTTGCATGTTTTGCTCAATGATTGGATATATCTTATAACTTCGGTTTCGATTCATTTCGTTTATTTTTGCAATGAATAAGATACAAATTTTATCCTTTGATTTATCTTATAACTAATTGTTTTGACTCAGATTTCCTTAATATACAAAGCATATTAATTGTTTTGACATCGGTTTACTCAAGTCTTTGAACAATGGTAATTAATGGCTACAATCCATATATAGTACGAGCACTTCAAGGCTGGAAAACGGGGGTGTGTGCGTGTGAATGTTGGTTGAGGGGAAGGGGAAGGGGAAGGGGGAGGGAGTTTATGTGTAATTAAAGATCTTTATGGGAGAGAGAACCTTTTAAAGTAATCTCGTCCCACTTCTGCCCAAACCGAGTCGAGATGGACGAATTTCATGGTTCAAGTCGAAGTCTCGTGGTTTCTGCCGGAACTGATACCTTGACTATAACAATAGATGTTGATATGTTGTAAGTACAAAAACGGGAGAAAGAAAGGGTTAAGTTTGAAATTTATGATTGACATATTTCAAATTTTAAATTGCATTTTTAAAGAGATTAATATCTAAGAACTTTATATGTACTATTAATCAAGCAAATTCTTTGCATACAAATCCATTGTGCCCTTTTTTAATTTTTCAATATACAAATTTCAAATTAAAAACTTTAACTGCTACTTTTCGAGCAGATCGGTGCAAATCAAACCTTCTCCATCACTGTCACATTCCAATCATCTCTGTACGATTCTCGTCGCCAACTCTACTGTTGTCTCTCATCGGCAAGATCCACATATCCCCATCACCAACAACATCGGCTTTCACTATTTGCAAAAATAAATCTTTACGTTTGTTGCTTATAAACTATTTGAAAGTTTTAGCACCATCATATGCGCTATCTACAGACGTTGCTGCTCTCTTCACCAATGTGCAGCGTCACTCTTCAACCCTTGGCCTTTTATCACTCGTGAGTATGAAACTACTGATTTTGTTCTCAAGTATATTATTGGTTAGACAATATTCTAATAAAATCTCTATGTATTACGTTGTAATACTGATTTTTCACATGTGATTTTTTTTGATCCAGTAATAAATGCCATCACATGCTTTAGTTTAATAATTTTCATTATTTGTAGCCTCCATTTTTCTCCTAATCATCTTTTTTTCGAACTTATTGTCATTTAATGAAATCATTTAGTTTGCTTGGTTCTACATAGTTTAAAATTTCAAGTAGGTTCTGGACTTAAGGGTTATTAAATTTACTCAAAAAAATTTCACAATTGTAGGATGCGTAAAATTTTCTTATTTGACTCAAATTTCCTTAATATACAAAGCATATTAATTATTTTGACATCGGTTTACTTAAGTCTTTGAACAATGGTAATTAATGGCTACTATCCATATATAGTACGAGCACTTCAAGGCTGGAAAAAGGGGGTGTGTGCGTGTGAATGTTGGTTGAGGGGAAAAGGAAGGGTGTGACGCCCCACCTCTATACCCACGCTAACCAAGAACACTACGGTGTAATGCTGTCAACTAGCACGGAGAATAAGGCTGTTGAGGAGCGACCATCCATGTAATTGCTTTGCGCGAGCACCGATATGTCAGATAGTATAAAATGCATTTTATTTCAAGAGGAAATCTGACATACCGATACAAACTCAAAGCTACTACACAGTGGCTATAATAATCTTCGAAAACAAACATAGAAATAAACATAACACAAATCAGTCACAGATAATTCATATCACAAAGGCGGAAATAGATATGAATATTACACATAAGAGTGTTCATCAGAGTAGTGGTCAGAAAGATCCACAATAACACAAAATAATAGCAACATGTGCTATACAAAAGAATACATCAATGAGTCAATATCTCAAGAGTATACAACAAAAACTACAAATCTAAGTAGTAAGCAAAAGGTCAGAGTGATGGATCCCTGTAGAGAAATCAAGTCGAAGCACCTGCAACATCTCGGTCTGACCCGAGTATTATTTATAAGAAAATAATAAACAGATCAGTCTAGCTATAAATATCAGATAACATGATATAGAACGAAAGATATGGCATAGACGTATAGTATCCATAATGGCATACTACTATAAGTATGTAAATGATAATCAACAAACGATTAATCAATATCAAAGAATCTTCTCAAAGATCCAAAAAAGGGTATCATACCCAAAACATGCATTCATAACAAGTTAATGACACACGAATTCACCAACGCACAAAAATTGATAAATCATATCAATGAAAATCACTAAAATTGGTAAAGCATAAATTCTAGGAATCATCTCAAGAAATCCATTCAATGACACACGAATTCACCTATGCACAAAAATTGATAAATCATATCAATAGAAATCACAAAAATAGGTGAAGAAGAAAATTCCAGAATTCGACACAGGAAATCCAGAAATCACACAAAATAGGGGGGAGGCCTATCACACGAACGGGAGCATGAAAACTCACCAACATATGTATCACACGAACGAGACGCTATCTCATGGTAGCTAGCCATTAATTTTTGACACACGAATGGTCCGAAGACCTGACACACGAATGGTCCGAAGACCGTGGGGCGCTACCCCACATATGTGAGTTGAAACTTTGAGGTTTTATAAACGAATTTGGTATTAAAATAGTATCGAATCGTTTGAGGAAAGAGTTTTGATATTTACTACTAGTATAGAAAACCTTTTATATTTTTAAAGTGACAAATCACAAAGAAGATTGCAGGAACAATCAAACACTAAGATTCACATTCGAAAACGTGAATAAAATCCAAAGAAATCGATATCAAATCCATCAAAGTGGATATATCTAAAATTCCCAAAGAAAAGGTCATCAACGTCGATAATAAATGACAACAACAAAAGGGAGTCAACACGAATCGATTTAAGTTGGAAATTCAAACGAATTAGCAATATAGGCTAATCTGGCAAATAGGAGCAGGTCGGTCGACCGGACTCCCTGAGTCGGTCGACCGAACCTTAAACAAAGGAGTGCTAATGCACTTGGCAGCAGTTCGGTCGGCCGGCAGCAGAGCTCGGTCGACCGGACCTGTTGCCAGTCTCTTCCCAGCCCATACTAATGAGCTCCAACCTCGTCCAAATTGCATTCTCACGAGCAACGGCGCTAAGGGTTTATGCCAATCGACTACCTGGCCCTATATGCTCCTCGACGCATCACCAAAAACATGTTCAAACATAGAAGTTAGGATTTTTAACGAATTGAACTCAAAACACCAAAAATTGGAATATTCACCAAATCAATCCAAACCGAAAGCAAATGCACACGAATAAGTGTTAGGAATTCATACCTAACAATCGAAGATAAATGCAAGCATAGATGTGAGATAAAAATCTCACCTTTTCACAAAATCAAACAAGAAGAAGCTTGAAAGCAAATAGAGAATCAACCTCTCTTCAACACAACCCAAATGAGCTTGAATCTATGCTCAAACCAAGATCATTCCCAAAATTAGGTTTAGGAATTTCTGAAATTGGTAAGAGAATAAGTAGGAGAAGAAGAAGAGAATGCTTACCAATGGGTTCTCTTGAATTTGGAGCTAGGAATTTGATTTGCAAAAGAAAACTAGGGTTTTGGAGTTTTAATTTCCAATCTCTCCCACCATTATTGCCTTAGAACTGAAAAGAGAAGAGAATGAGGGTGAGTGGGGAAGAGGGGCTCAGATTTGAGCATAAGTTAAACATAGGGCTGAGCCCAAAACCAAACCCAAAGTTAAAAGTAGCAAAAATCAACTTTCTCCAAACATATCGAAGCTTATACTCAAAAAGGTCGCAAACGGCATTTTAAACTCAATGGGAGTGGTCCCGAGTCCTAATTCGACCGTTTGCAAAAAGTAGCTTTTCGGACTAAAATCCGACTAACGATAAAATATTTAAATAAAATATTTAAATATAAAATCGATAAATATGCGGGTTGTTACAGACTCCCCTCCTTAAAGAAATTGCGTCCTTGTAATATTTAAGAAGAAGATATGTAGTAACAACCATAAAAGCATATTCAACACAAAAGAAATTTGAAATAAGAAGTTCACCTCAAAGAGCACGAGAAAATAAGTCCGGATGTGTTCGCTCGATGTACTCTCTAGATTCCCAAGAACAATCCTTAGGATTTGAAGACCATTGAACTTTAACAAGCGGAACATCTTTATTTCGAGGTCGTTTGACTTCCGAAGCAATGATTCGAATAGGATGCTGCTCATAAGTTAAATTAGGCGAAACTTCAATCTCTTCCACAACACCGGGCTCAAGAATAGAATCGGAATCTCGAAGGCATTTCCGTAATTGAGAAACGTGAAACACGTCATGAATAGCAGAAAATTGAGCCGGTAATAAAAGGTGATATGCCATGGAACCAATACGTTCAGTGATAGGAAATGGCCCAATATATCGAGGTGCTAACTTCCCCGATCGACTGAAACGTACAACACCCTTCATAGGTGAAACACGAATAAAAACAAGGTCTCCCACAGAAAACTATAATTTCCTTCTCCGGTTATCGGCATAGGACTTTTGTCTGCTCTGGGCTTCTTTCATCCTATGTCGAATAAGATCAATCTTTTCTGTGGAATCACGAATAAAATCTGGACCTAAAACCAGCTTCTCACTGGTCTCAAGCCAACAAGAAGGAGATCGACATGGCCTTCCGTAGAGTGCCTCAAAAGGTGCCATACTAATACTAGATTGGAAGCTATTATTATAGGAAAATTCAACAAGTGAAATATGATCTTCCCAACTTCCACCAAAATCAAGAAAACATGCACGAAGAAGATCTTCAAGAGTTTTATTCACACGCTCAGTTTGTCCATCGAACTGGGGGTGATAAGCGGTGCTAAAATTAAGCTTCGTTCCCAAAGCTTTTTGGAGACTCTTTCAAAATCCACTAGTAAACAATGGATCACGATCACTAACTATAGAAGTAGGAACTCCATGCAATTTAACAATTTCTTTAATAAAAAATTTCCCAAAAGAGGTACGACTCAGTTAGACCGAACGGGAATAAAATGGGCGGATTTAGTAAGTCTATCAACAATCACCCATAAGCTATCATGACCCGAACGAGAACGGGGAAGGCCATCTATAAAATCCATGGAAATTTGGTCCTACTTCCAAATTGGAATTTCTAAAGATTGCAATAACCCACCGGGCCTTTGATGCTCGGCCTTAACGAGTTGGCAAGTCATGCAACGCTTAACGAAGTTAGCGATGTCAAGTTTCATTCCCTCCCAATAATAAAGTCGCTTCATATCCGCGTACATTTTACTACTACCGGGATGAATGGTAAATTTAGAATGATGAGAATCTTCTAAAATATCTTTACGAAGATCACCAATACTTGGCACGACAAGTCTACCAAATTTCCGAATGCCGCCACGAGAATCGATATCAAAGTCTTTCAACCCTTCAATATCAATTTTATCCTTAATATTTTGGCCGAGAAGAGCCAATTCAGGATCTAGCCTTTGAGCTTCAAGAATGCGGTCAAAAAGAGAAGGATGAGCCTCAAGGCTACGTAAAACAAATGATGAGCATAAATCGGATACGCGGTCTCGAATCTCACAAGTGGATAAGATCTCGAGATCGTTCCATTCGGATATCATCATAGAAACAACAGCTTGTTGTTTACGGCTAAGAGCATCGGCGACACGATTACCCTTACCGGGAGTGTAAAGAATATCAAGATCATATGGTGCAGGAAATTCGAGCCAACGCTGTTGACGCAAATTGAGTTCCTTTTGAGAGAATAAATACTTCAAAGATTTATGATTGGTATAAAGAACGAATTTCTCTCCCAAAAGATAATGACGCCAAATCAGAAGAGCAAAAACAATAGCCGCGAGCTCTAAATCATGGGTGGCATATCTAGTCTCAGCAGGCTTTAATTGCCTAGAAGCATAAGCAATAATGCGTTCTTTTTGCATAAGAACGGCACCCAAACCAACGCGGCTAGCATCGGTATAAACAACGAAATCTTGATTCCCCTCGGGAATCACAAGAATAGGAGCATCGGAAAGGAGTTCTTTCAATTTCTGAAAGGAGGCTTCACATTTGTCCGACCAAATGTATTTAACTCCCTTCTTAGTCAAGCCAGTGAGAGGCACGACAATCTTAGAAAAGTCTTCGATAAAACGGCGGTAATAGCCCGCCAATCCGAGAAAACTACGAATCTCTGTCACACTCTCCGGTTTCTTCCAACTTTGAATCGCTTCAATCTTTGAAGGATCCACGGAAATTCCGGATTCGGAAATAATATGACCGAGAAACTTCACACGAGATTGCCAAAAATGACATTTAGAAAATTTTGCTTTCAATTGATTACTCCTAAGAGTTTCCAACACAATCCGAAGATGCTTCTCATGTTCCTCCTCGGTTTTTGAATACACAAGAATATCATCAATGAAGATGAGAACAAACCGATCGAGCAAGTCTTTGAAAACTCGATTCATAAGGTCAACGAAATAAGCCGGGGCATTTGTCAACCCAAATGGCATAACGAGCCATTCATAAGATCCATACCGAGTACGGAACGATGTTAAAGGAATACTATCCTCTGCAATTCGAAGCTGATGAAAACCAGTAGCTAAGTCCAATTATGAAAAGACTTTAGCACCACTAAGCTGATCGAATAGATCATTAATCCGAGGTAAAGGATATTTATTTTTGATAGTAAGATCATTAAGCTTGCGGTAGTCAACGCAAAGCCTAAGCGTACCATCAGATTTCTTCACAAAAATAGCTGAAGCTCCCCAAGGCGAGGAACTAGAGCGAATAAATTGCTTCGTCTCCAATTCGGATAATTGTATGCGCATCTCTTCATTTTCTTTATTGGACAAACGATAAGGAGGACGAGTGATAGGTTGAGCTCCAGGAATGAGATTAATTCTGAACTCAATTGCTCGCTTAGGTGGTAATCCTAAAACGGGCTCGAATATGTCGGAAAATTCACGAACGACGTGAATAAGAGAAATAATATCACCATCATCGTCATCATCGTCATCACGAGGATTTAAAGAATATAAAGATGCAACCAAGCTGGAATCTGAATCTTTAAGATTAATAGAAATCTGCTTAACAGATTAAGGATGTCGAAGATGAATAGTCCGCTCAGGACATAGGATATGAGCTTCATAACGGTTAAGCCAATCCATTCCCAAAATCATTCCAAAGCCTAAATAACGCATGACATGCAAATCGGCTCGGAAAGAAAAATCACACAAAATAATCTCGACATCTTTACACAATAAACTGATTGTTGCGGATCCACCAACCGGATTCGCAATTCTCAAAGAAGTCATTAAACACAAAACATCCAAAGAAAAGGTATCAACAAGTTCTTTTGATATAAAATAATGGGACGCACCCGTATCAAAAAGAACTCGAATAGGATGATCACGAAATAAAATAATTCCATCAAGGATAGAATGAGAAATACCTTGATTTCGAGATGTGTTGCCAGGGGCTTGAGCAACATTCAACTTTCCTTCCTTCCTGCCCTGAAGCTTGGGACAAGAAGATATAACATGACCGGGAACTTTGCTGTAGCGACAAGAGAGAGACTTTGGACACTTGTTCGCGTAATGGTCCTTCGAACCACAATTATAGCATTCCCCACGACCAAAGAAAGATTTCCTTGCCACGGAGGTTGCTTGCTTCCCTTTCTTATTGGGATAGGGGCCTTTGAATTTGTTTGGCCTCTTCTTGTTGTTGTTGAAGCTTGGTTTGGAACCCACCACTTCAACATCATTCTCCCTATCCGCCTCTTCAAGACGAAGAGCGATATCAACGAGTTGGTCAAAAGAAACTTCTAATTTTAGAAGTAATGGCTTCTTGAGATTTTTGTCTAAGCCATAGACGAACCTCTGGTTCTTCTTTAAAGGGGTGTTGATGAATTCAACCCCATATTTGGAAAGCGACTCGAAGGAGGCGACGTAATCGGTCACGGAGGACTCACCTTGAACAAGGTCTATAAATCGTCGAGCCAATGTCACTTTCTCAGCTTCTGGTACGAATTTTAACTCGAAGCGTCATCGGAATTTCTCCCAAGTGAGATCCGCTTCATTAATCTCAGAAATAAGAACCTCGTACTAGTCCAATGCTCTTTCTCGGAGCATACTAGAGGCCACCTGAACTCGGTGAAGATCAATAAGATTCATGCGAGAAAAATTCGATCGCATGACCTTAGCCAAGCCTGTACTTCAATAACAGTTTAGGAACCTTTGAATGGCTCCCCACCCAAATTAGTGTAATCGCTGCACAAGCGTGCAAACCCCGACTTTGGGTGAGTAGGTTCCGGGTTAGCTCCAGCTGCTTGAGCATTTGTCACTAAATCAAGAAGCTGTTGAGCAGTCATAAAAACTCCATCTTGGGGTGGAACACTAGACGGTACGGCTCTGGGACGGCCTGGTCTAGACATTTCTCTTCCTTTAGAAAGAAAGAAGAAGAAGAAAAAGGTTATTCACCAAATTGAATATCAAGCAATCTTGATAGATAAACAAGGAATCATAAGGAAAATAGGATGAATCGGTACGAAGACTCGAATTAAATCCTAAAGCACGACTCCTAAGAAAGACTTAGGACGATGATCCTTGTTATAATATTCCATATTGTTCCGAAGTTTGGCTCTGATACCAAGCTGTGACTCCCCACATCTATACCCACGCTAGCCAAGAACACTACGGTGTAATGCTGTCAACTAGCACGGAGAATAAGGCTGTTGAGGAGCGACCATCCATGTAATTGCTTTGCGCGAGCACCGATATGTCAGATAGTATAACATGCATTTTATTTCAAGAGGAAATCCGACATACCGATACAAACTCAAAACTACTACACAGTGGCTATAATAATCTTCGGAAACAAATATAGAAATAAACATAACACAAATCAGTCACAGATAATTCATATCACAAAGGCGGAAATAGATATGAATATTACACATAAGAGTGTTCATCAGAGTAGTGGTCAGAAAGATCCACAATAACACAAAATAATAGCAACATGTGCTATACAAAAGAATACATCAATGAGTCAATATCTCAAGAGTATACAACAAAAACTACTAATCTAAGTAGTAAGCAAAAGGTCAGAGTGATGGATCCCTGTAGAGAAATCAAGTCGAAGCACTTGCAACATCTCGGTCTGACCCGAGTATTATTTATAAGAAAATAATAAACGGATTAGTCTAGCTATAAATATCGGATAACATGATATAGAACGAAAGATATGGCATAGACGTATAGTATCCATAATGGCATACTACTATAAGTATGTAAATGATAATCAACAAACGATTAATCAATATCAAAGAATCTTCTCAAAGATCCAAAAAAGGGTATCATACCCAGAACTTGTGTTCATAACAAGTTAATGACACACGAATTCACCAATGCACAAAAATTGATAAATCATATCAATGAAAATCACTAAAATTGGTGAAGCACAAATTCTAGGAATCATCTCAAGAAATCCAGTCAATGACACACGAATTCACCTATGCACAAAAATTGATAAATCATATCAATAGAAATCACAAAAATAGGTGAAGAAGAAAATTCCAGAATTCGACACACGAAATCCAGAAATCACACAAAATAGGGGGGGAGGCCTATCACGCGAACGGGAGCATGAAAACTCACCAACATATGTATCACACGAACGAGATGCTATCTCATGGTAGCTAGCCATTAATTTTTGACACACGAATGGTCCGAAGACCTGACACACGAATGGTCCGAAGACCGTGGGGCGCTACCCCACATATGTGAGTTGAAACTCACACAAACGGGGTTTAGTCTCCCTCGTAGACAAAGAGACATCGCACATTGCTAGTCTAAATCACAAAAATGATCGTCATGATCATCAAGAAGTGTCAATTACAGCAAGCTAGTAAATATATGAGCTTAGCTTCATGTCCCATAACCACTAGCTTAACTTAAATATTTACGAACAAATTGTAGATTTCCACTAGAAAATTGTCACAAGAGATTCAATCGAACAAGTCCAAGAATTAACCGTCAAAGTGAACGCAAGCGTTTCATACCACTTGTTTTACTAAGTCGTTTAATTAGATTTCTCATACGAGTGAGGTAAAGGTTTATATATACTAATAGATTGGAAAACGGTTTTATAAATGAATTTGGTATTAAAATAGTATCGAAATCGTTTGAGGAAAGAGTTTTGATATTTACTACTAGTATAGAAAACCTTTTATACTTTTAAAGTGACAAATCACAAAGAAGATTGTAGGAACAATCAAACACTAAGATTCACATTCGAAAACGTGAATAAAATCCAAAGAAATCGTTATCAAATCCATCAAAGTGGATATATCTAAAATTCCCAAAGAAAAGGTCATCAACGTCGATAATAAATGACAACAACAAAAGGGAGTCAACACGAATCGATTTAAGTTGGAAATTCGAACGAATTAGCAATATAGGCTAATCTGGTAAATAGGAGCAGGTCGGTCGACCGAACTCCCTGAGTCGGTCGACCGAACCTTAAACAGAGGAGTGCTTATGCACTTGGCAGCAGGTCGGTCGGCCGGCAGCAAAGCTCGGTCGACCGGACCTGTTTCCAGCCTCTTCCCAGCCCATACTAATGAGCTCCAACCTCGTACAAATTGCATTCTCTCGAGCAACGGCGCTAAGGGTTTGTGCCAATCGACTACCCGGCCCTATATGCTCCTCGATGCATCACCAAAAACATGTTCAAACATAGAAGTTAGGATTTTTAACGAATTGAACTCAAAACACCAAAAATTGGAATATTCACCAAATCAATCCAAACCGAAAGCAAATGCACACGAATAAGTGTTAGGAATTCATACCTAACAATCGAAGATAAATGCAAGCATAGATGTGAGATAAAAATCTCACCTTTTCACAAAATCAAACAAGAAGAAGCTTGAAAGCAAATAGAGAATCAACCTCTCTTCAACACAACCCAAATAAGCTTGAATCTATGTTCAAACCAAGATCATTCCCAAAATTAGGTTTAGGAATTTCTGAAATTGGTAAGAGAATAAGTTGGAGAAGAAGAAGAGAATGCTTACCAATGGGTTCTCTTGAATTTGGAGCTAGGAATTTGATTTGCAAAAGAAAACTAGGATTTTGGAGTTTTAATTTCCAATCTCTCCCACCATTATTGCCTTAGAACTGAAAAGAGAAGAGAATGAGGGTGAGTGGGGAAGAGTGGCTCAGATTTGAGCATAAGTTAAACATAGGGCTGAGCCCAAAACCAAACCCAAAGTGAAAAATAGCAAAAATCAACTTTCTCCAAACATATCGAAGCTTATACTCAAAAAGGTCGCAAACGGCATTTTAAACTCAATGGGAGTGGTACCGAGTCCTAATTCGACCGTTTGCAAAAAGTAGCTTTTCAGACTAAAATCCGTCTAACGATAAAATATTTAAATAAAATATTTAAATATAAAATCGATAAATATGAGGGTTGTTACAAAGGGGGAGGTGGGAGGGAGTTAATGTGTAATTGAAAATCTTTATGGCAGAGAGAACCTTTTAAAGTAAAAGCAGAAATTAGTTATAATTTACTTATATTTTTTGTATATATCATGTATGGTAGGAAGCATGATCATGTTCATCGCAAATGATTAATTTTTGAGTGAAATAAAAATATTTCATTATTTTTTTAACATTGTTGTCCACAATGCGGAAGTTTTGACCATCATCATATAAACCAAGGTTTGAGAATTCGGTCTAGGTCTCGGTTTCGGCCATTTTAAATTTTATTAGTTTCGAAAATTTCGAAAGTATGGGGATTGTTTCGGTTTCGGTCCCCGTTTCGGATGTCTATTTTTTTAATGAAAACGCAATAACAAAATTTGTAAAAAGAATGCAGAATACAGTATTTAAAGAAATATACAATTTTCAAATTAAACTAATCTGAAATGAACTAAATAGAACTTGATTAAGTTAAAGTAAAATTAATTAGTTTAAATGTATATTCCAATCACTGAACCCAAAGAAAATAATAGTTCTAGCCCGCATAACAGTCCAACAGCCCAGCCACATATTTCCTCTTCTTTCAGTCTCATCTTCGTCGATTTCATTTTTGAAGCTAGGGCAAATGTTAAAACAAAAGTTCAACACGGTAAAAAAAACAAAAAAACAAAAAACAAAAACAAATTTTGTTTCAATTCAACGTAGAGTCTCTCTCGAGTTCAAAGCTATGGCACGTCAAAGATTCCCTTTCGAATTCAAAGCTTGGGCACAAAATAATCAAAACAACAATCGACGACGAGATTGAAGACGATGAGACTACACTCGAAGTCGACGATGAGATTGAAATTCAAGGTATATAATTTTCGATTGACTTTTTCAATTTTTTTTCATTTACCAATCGAAACCGGATTTTTGGTAGTGCTTCGTCTCGGAGACCACCGAGACTGAACCGAGGTTGCCGGAATTTGGGTATTCCGACCGAAACATCAAACCATGATATAAACATCATATATGCAGGCAATGTTTTTCCATTTTAATAATTAATTCTATATTTCCATATACATAAGGCATGTGTGCGGGTCATGCTTTTAATTTAGTACTTTCCCCCTTTTTCTTGAGAGTAGTTGCTATAGTTCCAATGAGTTTATGCATCAACTTTGAACTCAAACAAGAATATGTTATCTTATTTTGATTTCTCAAATCACACTTTCGTTATGATATACTTTCTAAAAAGTAGTTAATTGGTAGATTATGTATTACAAGAAAATGAAAACAATGCACATGTTTTTAGATTTTTTGCTTTACTTTATATGTTGGGATATCTTGATTCTTGCCAAAATTGGAAAAGCTAACTGCGGTGTGGCTTCAACATATGGGAATATATCTATATTAACAGTATGACAACTACATTTGCTTTGGTCGAGTAACACTTTTATTTTCATAAATTAAATAAGTTTATATCAATTTTATGTCTCACATGTGAGTACTAAAATCTAATAGTATCACATATCATTTTGCTGATTGATCAACATATACATGGACTTATGGTCAACAGCTGAAACGTATATTTGTCATGAATATTAATGTAGAGTATCCAGACTTTTAAGACTTCATGCACTCATAATTTTGTTAAGCATTTAATGAAGGGAACTTCAACAAAAGAAGAGTAAAATTTATAAGTGGTTAATTCACTTGCACAATTTGTTATGTTCTTTGAGTTTACCATAATAAACATAACTATTATGTTCGTTTTAGTATTGTTTGAGTTAATGTTTATTCAATTCATATACAAAAAAATTCAAACGTTTATGTTTAATTCAAGAATCACTAGCTCAGTTGGTTAATAGCATGACGCTCTGGACATAGATTCTAGAGACCATGGGTTCAAATGTCTGGGATATCAAAATCAATATTCTGTTTGAATAAAGTATCACACTTACTATCAAATATATATACATATATAAACAAAATTCAGATGTTTATTTTTAATTCAATCGCATTTTTTTGTATAAGTGTTTTTTGATTTGTATTAGTGGATGGCATAGACTTTTTTATAGAGCATATTTGGAATCTTTTCTCTCCAAGTTGTGTGATGGATGTAGCTTTGCAGATATCAAAACAATAATAAACTTCGAATTCAATTCTTTATCATTTCAATTTTTGTATGTTTGTTATCTTGAGTTTGCATGTTTTGCCCAATGATTGGATATATCTTATAACTTCGGTTTCGATTTATTTCGTTTATTTTTGCAATGAATAAGATACAAATTTTATCCTTTGATTTATCTTATAACTAATTTTTTTGATTCAAATTTCCTTTATATACAAAGCATATTAATTGTTTTGACATCGATTTACTCAAGTCTTTGAACAATGGTAATTAATGGCTACAATCCATATATAGTACGAGCACTTCAAGGCTGGAAAACGGGGGTGTGTGCGTGTGAATGTTGGTTGAGGGAAGGGGAAGGGGGAGGGAGTTAATGTGTAATTAAAGATCTTTATGGTAGAGAGAACCTTTTAAAGTAAAAGCAGAAATTAGTTATAATTTACTTCTTATAACTTGTGTTTGAATTCATGTTTATTCAATTCATATGGGAACAAAAGTATGTTTATTTTTAATTTAAGGACCACTAGCTCAACTAATTAGTGGCATAATGCTCTAGACATAGGTTCTAAAAGTAATAGATTCAAACCTCTAAGACATAGAAATGAGTTTGTTTGAATAAAGTATCACTCTTACTATCAAATATATATTTATATAAGATTCAGATGTTCATTATTAATTAAGTAGCATTTTTTTGTTTTGTACTAATGGATGCCATGAACCTTGTTTTATAGTGCATATTTGGAATCTTGACTCTCCAAGTTTTGTGATGGATGTAGCTTTGCAGATATCGAAACAATAATAAGGTTCAAATTTTATTCTTTATCCTTTCAGTTTTCGTATGTTTGTTATTTAAGTTTGTAGTGTTTTGCTCAATGTTTAGATATACTTATAACATCAGTTTTGATTATTTCGTTATCTTTGTTGTGAATAATTTACAAATTTTATTCTTTGATTTATGCTATAATGTTTAGACGTTGCTGCTCTCCATTAAAGTGAATATTTCTAAGCTAAATAACTCAGAAATGGCATATCGTGCACTAAATTTGTGAAGGTATAAAGCTATTTCTTTTCTTTAAATAGTTATCTTTTTGCAACATTTCGGTTAATAAGATGATTGTTAATTGACTAATGAATTGAGTTATTAAATTGTAGATGTCCATTTACACTGTATTTTGATCTTGAAAGCGAATAGAACTTAAACGAATTTGACACCAAATTTTGTTTCTTACCGTTTTCATAAATTACGTGATGGCAAGCGTTTCGTGCATGAGTTGTTGTTTGTAAACGGTATATATTTAATACATTCAAAAGAAAATGATTTGCATAAATATTTGATCATATTTTTACGTTGAAATCATGTGTAGTTGGTTTAAATTTATTTTTTAAGTTACAGCATCTAATTTTTTGTTAGTCTGAATTTTTATTTATATCATTAACTAATAAAAAACGAATTTGTAAAGGAAGTTTATTTGTTAAATTCTATTTTTAAGTGATATTTAAATTTGACAATAACTATAAATGGGCCATTTTTGATGGTTTACGTTGACACAAAAAAAGCATGACACCAAAGACATACAACTACTATTAAATATTAGATCATCTTTCTACTGCAGTAAATGGACAAATTAGCTACGTGAACAAAATTATTTGCTAGCCGTATCCAAGATGCTCTCAATGCTTACTTGGTTACAAACACCGAGAAAAACATTTTCACAGAGATTGACAATAATGCTATTATGCAATAATTCCTATATATGGAATCCCGACGAAAACAATTATAATTGAAAATTTGTTGTTAACATAACTTTTTGTTTATTTTATGAACAACTAAAACAGGCTTTAGGTTTTTAATATTATTTTTTGATGGACGAATTTTGTTGCATAAATTATGACAGCCCTAAAATATATTTTTGGATTTTTCCATGGTTCTGTATCTATATTATAGGTGAATAACTCTGGTCTAGGCCTAAACTATCTAAATATTTAGGATTATAAACTTTTATGCAATATTTTAGTTAAATTAGCCAAATTCAATTACTCAAACATAAAATGAAGAAACCTAAAACATAAGCTAATTTAAACAAAAACTATGGTAAAAAAATTTCCAAATTATTATATCCCGACTTACAATACACGTAAAGAAGAATTTAAACAGTTAATCAAACACTAAAGACTATACATACTAGTTAATCAAATATTAAAGAGACCCAAAAAGTGGATAAATTTATGAAAGATACTGGAAGAAAAATATCCCGAATTATTTTACCCAAGGTTTATATATAAATTATAATACATTATACTTGCACATCTCTCTTCCCCTTCTCTGTTACTTTAGAACATTCCTATTCTCTTCTTCCTATTGTGATGACCAAATAATTCACTATCGTGCAAGTTATTTATTATTTAGACGTTATTGTTTTCTCCTTTTAGATAGAATCAATAGAACTTTAACAGTTTATTGTTATCTGTAGATATTAATTACTATTTTCTTTTGTAAACATTCCCTGAACATATATTATATTCAGATTTACATGTACTACTAAATATATTTGGATAGAAACACAACTTTATGTAGCATTATCATGCAGAGATTCAATTAAAAAAACACAAGTTTTAGTAAAAAATTGTAAATTTTAAGGATGATTTGAAGCTGCATTAAAAATGTTGTGTACAATGGTGTGCTAATATCTTCAAAGGACTAATGTAATTTCTTTTTTTTTAACTTGATTTTGAATCTCAATATGATGTTTGTTTCTTCTTCTGAACAATTTTGACAAAGGAATAATAACTGTTAGAAAGTAAAAGAAGTTTAGTTTCACTAACGATTCCAAATTTAAAAGTAAAGATTTTTCACATATCAGTTGTGCTAATTATTTTAACCCGATGAGTAATTTATACTACATATATTGCATGCATCCATGAAACATTGTGGTTGCACAAAATATTTTCTTTTGCATGTGCCTTCGAGACTTTTTCAAATATGTAAATACTTGGGACATCAATGATTCTATTCTACATATTGAATAAAAGGGTTCACTTGCAATGAAGAATGATAAAACTGAAAGAGAAAAGAAATTATGTAGATACATATGATTCTATTTATGCACAAAGCTCAATTTCAAATAGAATTTAAGACACATTTGAAGAGTATTTTAGCCTTTTAGACAGTTATTAAGATTTTTATATTATTGTAAGAAAAATAATTTTATAAATGAAAATTGCTTTTGGATATATTGTTTTCAAATAAAATGATACGTTGCCTTTTGTTGTGCTAATTGGAATTTTGAATTATGATACATGCAATATTTCGGTGGAAATTAATGTTAAATTATTGAGGTAAACATAGCTTTATATTCTTAGTGATGCATCAAATAATATGAAATTTGGATGAATAATGAGTATATCTATTTCAGTACATTTTTTAGCATAAAAGTGATAATTTATTCAAGAATGGCACCAATATATGTTGGAAATAAAGAAGAAAAATGAAATTAAAGTTTACTATAGAGTAAACATATTATAAGAAATGGTGAATTTGTACAAAACCATCAAATCCAATAGTAAGATAAGTTGATTTTCATTTTTGTATTTGTATATTAAGTATAAAGGGAATACACATGCTTTTTTAATACATTCACTAAATAAATACAGAACTTAGTAGCTAATTTATAAATATGTTTTCTAGGTGGAAAAGGTAAATGATAATGATTGAGTAATAAATTTGGTACATCATGAAAGTGAAGATTAATTACTAATATTGACTGAAGAAATAAAAAGCAGTTAATATTCGTCAATCAACGACAACAGTAACAAAGCCATTATTCCTAAACAAGTTGGGGTCGGCTACAGATGGAATCCAAAACTAAATGACAAAGTAATTTAAAGGTTATAATAATAACAATAACACTAGCAATAATAAAATAAAGTTCAATAAGTAAATTAATAATAATAGTAACTAAGTAAAATAAACATAAAAATACATATGTAAAAAAAATGATGATAACAGTACAAATAGTTATAATGGTGCCCATAGTAATATTGATCAAAGACCAAACACTACGTTTTAGGCTATTTTTCCCTAATCCTATAATCTAACACTTATAAAACTCACAGCTCACGATTCTGGTACGTAGATCGCTAACTTCCACCCGCTTCTTTCCTCCTTCAAGTCCTTTTTAACTACTTCCTCCCATGTCAACCTTGTTCGACCTCTACCTCTCTTTAAGCAAACGAAGCAGCCTATGATTCCAATGCGCACATGTGCCTCAGACGGCCTTCGTTCAAGATGTCCAAACCATCTTAAGCGATGTTGAATTAGCTTCTCCTCAATTGATGCTACTCCAAGTTTTTCACGTATATCATCATTTTTAATTCGGTCTCTTCTTGTACGACCGCAACTCCATCGCAACATAAGCATCTCTGCTACGCTTATCTTCTAAACGTGTTGGTTTCTAGTAGGCCAACATTCTGCACCATACAACATCGCAAGCCTAATTGCCGTTCTATAGAACTTTCCTTTAAGCTTCTGTGGAGCTTTCTTGTCACAGAGAATGCTAGATTTCTGTCGCCACTTCACTCATCCCGCTCGAATTCTAAAATTAACACCTTCATCAATCTCGCCATTACATTGCAACATTGATCATAAATATCGAAAGGATTCCTTCTTAAGAACTATTTGTCCAACCAGAATGACATCTCCATTCTCTGGTCTGACATCGCTGAACTCGCACTTCATATACTCTGTTTTAGTTCTACTACGCCTAAATCCCTTAGATTCTAAAGTTTGTCTCCACGGCTCTAGTTGTCTATCAACCTCAATCCTACTATCATCAATTAGCATAACATCATCAACAAATAGCATACAACAAGGAATCTCCCCTCGTATACCCTTTGTAAGATTTCTGTCGCCCCTTCACTCATCCCGCTCGAATTCTAAAATTAACATCTTCATCAATCTCGCCATTACATTACAACATTAATCTTAAATATCGAAAGGATTCCTTCTTAAGAACTATTTGTCCGACCAGAATGACATCTCCATTCTTTGGTCTGACACCGCTGAACTCGCACTTCATATACTCTGTTTTAGTTCTACTAAGCCTAAATCCCTTAGATTCTAAAGTTTGTCTCCACGGCTCTAGTTGTCTATCAACCTCAATCCCACTATCATCAATTAGCATAACATCATCAACAAATAGCATACAACAAGGAATCTCCCCTCGTATACCCTTTGTAACATGATCTATCCATTTTAGCGCCTCCCTTACCTCAAATTCTTGAATTCTCCGAACAAAATGCCTACATTTGAAAATACCTCGGATTCTTAATATCTCGTCAATAATGACAATAAATATATAATCATCAAATAAGTTATAATGAATAAACGCAATCAACATGCTCATTAAAAATGGTGGTATAGATGTTATAATATATAAAAAAAATCGAAATACCTAAGTGACATGCATGTCCACATGGGCGTGCAAATCTGTTGTAACAAAAAAACTGAACATGATCGACATTTAGAATGTGCAACTTGTCAAACTCCAGAAAAAACTCATCAAAATATGTAGGATCAAACAAATTAATTAATATGCTCATGTTATGTAGCATAAGTAAACGACAAATAAAGCTCGAATGAGTCAAAATCATGAAGAAGAAAAATTCAGCAATAATTCCTCCATATTGGGATAGAAAACTAATCCACAATCATGTTAACGGCTATACATTAGAATAATAAAATGAGTAGAAATCTCGTTAGATGGAGAAGACAACAAGTATGTAGTAATAGTCTGTGGATTAAACTTTAATATAACAATAGATCCTGAAAATGATTCACATTGGGAATGTCCAACTTGTCGGATTCCATTAAAAAATTCATCAAAATATTTAGGGTCCAACAAAATAATTAATACACTTGTAAAAATGCAACAGAACAATACATAAAACATGCATCTCAGTTGAGTTAAAACATTCGGGAGTAAAAAAAATTCAAAAATAATCCTTCTGTACCTTAACTAATAACATTCATTTATTGCTAAAAGGAAAAGAAGCAATGGTATTTTAGCAACCGAGTTCGCAAATGGCTTCAATATATTGTACATCTGGGGTTAATGTTGGTGCATAAAATACACATGCATGAAGATACTTCACAAAAAATTGAAGTACTAGTTCAAAAGTTTAAGCTGACTCTATACTATCAGCCCTAGCATGCACAAAATTACAAGGAGTAATAAATTCTACTAAGAAGCTTTAATGGTTTGAAACATAACGGGCTGAAAAAATTAATAAAAAAACAAAGTTTGTAAAGTTTTGAAGAACCACTCTATCTGTTTTATTAGGGCTCCGTTTGTTTAAAATGCTAAAAACTGAATGCTGAACACTTATTGCTGAATGCTGAATTCTAATTGCCGATTGCTGAATACCGAAGTATGTATAGTTGTTTGTTTAGAATTCAAAAAATTTCTGATTAGAATTAAAGTATGAAGTTGTTTTCAGTATATTACCCTTTATTTTAGTTGGTTTTTCACATGATAATATTTAAGCTGGGGATTTCGAATTATGATAAATTTTTATTATCAAAATATTTGAATTTTCAAATTTCAGCAATATTTGAATTTGTAAAAATATGGATTAAGAAATCAAATTTTTTTTTGCTTTGAATGATTTGTATTTGAATTTTAGTAAATAAAACAAACTTATAAAAGATAAAGTGAAATTATAATATTAAAAAACTAGTTACAAAGTTTAAAAAATTTGAATTTTTTAAAAGTTCGAAAAAAATGGAACCTTACCCATTTGTATTTTCTAGTATTTCGAACTTTTCATATTTAAATTTAAAATAATTTAGTGGATGTAAACAATGGTATAAATGGAAAAATATTATTATCAAGCATTCAGCACTTGATTAAAAAAATTTAAAAGTGCTTATCACTTGTTCATCAAATAAGTGTTTTACTTCTTATTGATTAATGAAAACAAACAACATTTAAGTTCTTATTCATGAATAAGGGGTCAATTAAGTGGTTGGTTGTTCTAAACAAACAGTGTCTAACTGAAGGAAGAACAGCAAATAAGATTAATTCCGTTTAAACCAAAAGAAAGTGAGATCTGAAAACAACGATTGTTATATTAAGCCAACTTTAGGTACAAATATTTTCGTATACAAATAAGAAGAATTAAGTGGTATTACCAAAACGTCGTTATCGTTCAAAGTTGCGTTTTGAATTCCTTCGCCGAATTCTTCCATACTTCCGCATATCTTAATATTCTCGGGTCTTTCATTGACCATTGAATACTCGCCGATTTCTTGCGATGCCATTGATGAATGATTTGGGGAAGATTTAATATTTTATTTTTGCTTCTTTTTTCACTTTAGAATCGGCGGCTAAAAAACCTAAACTCAGGGCTTCAAGAAACGGGTTTATGCCACTTTGCCAACAAGGGCTTCAAAATTTAGACAAGGGATTGAGCTGAATCCCTCGGCGAAGCTTTTTCATTTATTTTAAGTACGTATACTTTCTTTAACCATCGTTTTTGGATATCAACGGAGCCATTCATGCATACGTGTAGAGTTGCTTTTGCATTTTTGATGTGTAGTTTAAACGCACAACAAAATTGGATAAACGTTGAAATCATAATCATTACAACAAAAGGTAGAAAATGAAGAATGATATTATTCAAAATGCAGAAAAAAAGAAAAGTTGTTTATCATCGTATATGTTAAAACCATTTCCCAATTGACCATTTTTCCTCGTTTGCACTTTCTGTGCATGTTTTTTCGAAAAAGATACTTTATTACATAACAAGTTGTTTGTATTTCCATAATTAAATATTATAGAAAAATATGTTTATGTAAGCTACGTGTTATATTAGAAGTAACAATTAATACATACATATATATATATATATATATATATATATATATATATATATATATATATAGACACACACGAGTATTGTGGCACGTCCGTTGGACGTGTGCAAAGAAGAAAGTGTGCATATTTTGTCTTTGTTACAATTATGATATTGTGAGATATCAGAGTAATGTTTGTGTTAATTATAGAAAAAAAAGGGAAGAAGATATGACAACTAAACAAAAATAAAGTGTTGTAAGAATGACGATAGGTAAACCCGATAATGAAACACCTTTGAGTTGTATCAACCTATGAATAATCTTTGATATTTTCAAGTTTACTTCATAAGAAATTAATTAAGGCATATTAGCCTTTAGATTTTGACCTAGTGCAAGGTTAATTTTGTTTGTCTGATTATTGTAGAGATAGCATAAAAAATTTACTGAAATCCTTATCTTGAGTAAGAAAACAGACGGTTAAACAATATATCAGATCATAGGAGGGGGTATGGTGGATATATAACAAAAATTTGAACAAAAACAACTGCTAAATAAGAATTTCATTATTAATAGGAAGAATATATACCGAAAAATATCCATAACCCTTGCTAACACCGAATGCATCAAAAGTAAACCCCCGTATATGTTTTAAATTGGTTGCTTTCATTAAACAAAAACTCGCATGGAACCGTGTATGTGAATGCATTGCGTGTACTAATATCTTGCATTAGTGCTTTCTTAAACATGTTTAAACCGAATTTCCTATTAACATATAGAAACATAACCAAGATCATTTCAATATGGACAACACTTGCCACATGCGTAAATTGCAAAATTAGTACAAATATAACATGCAAATTTATACAGAAATGAAATCAGGTTGAAAGTGTTTTCGATATTTCTGAAGCTAAAGTCGGCTATTTTTTTGAAGATAGATAAGTTGATAAAATAAACAAAAGTGTACAAAATATATATTCCTTGAAATATTGTTTAAATTAATACAACAACTAACAAAATGAGTTAAGAAAATACAGGCAAGCAACTTGTCTCCATGTTTTGTTTCCCATGCTTAATATAAGAAACAGTTTTCCATGTGGAAATGTGCAGGGTGGAAGCAGTCCTCCTGAAAAAGTCCACTGTGATGTTAAGGTTTGAGGTGTTGTACCTAAATAGTAAATAGACTCTGATAGATGAGAAGACAACCTAATATATAAAACACCTTTTCCATTTTGAACACTATTAAAATTGAGAAACAACATGGTTGTTAGACAAATTTTAATTAAATACCTACTAAATAAAGAGTTACCATGTACAGCTTGTTATTGCTATATGCAACTGTTCAGGGATTCCATTCTGAAGATACTGCACCCTGTCAGTAAGCATTTGCTGAAAGAGTATCAAAGATTTTACATGTAAATTTAACCAAATACTGCCATGACTCATCCCCTTTTAAGAAGAAACAAATAGGCATTACGGTATGATATATATTGAAATTCCAGATGCATGAAATTTCACAATATACAGTCCATAAGTGGTACAATATATATCGTAAACAGAACTTTAATAAGAATTAGTAATCACACAACTGCTTGTGTTAGCGAATCCTAAACCAAACATGTACTATGTAAATACTTCATAGAATCTCTTATTATGGTAATGTAATATAACAAATGCGTTGTTTAAAACAATCATAAATTGTTTTCAAAATTTTGCAAAAGTCAACAACCAACTGATGAAACATATACTGTAATGATAAAACTTTCAAATATCCATTTATTAATAATCCTAATCAGGTAATTTTTTCTTCTTTATTTTTAAGAGTATAAAAATGGTCAGATTCTCAAAAATAAATAACGAACGGTGGATAGATGGAATTATTAAAGCGGGTTTAGTACAACAATGAGTAAGTGACTTATTCTACCCGGTAAAGAGTAACAACTATTGTTTTAGTGGGCTGCTTAAAGGGTAACAACTATTGAGAGAATGGGTTGATAATTGTTTAGTGGGTTGCTTAAAGGGTAACAACTATTGCAAGAATGGGTTGATAATTGTTTAGTGGGCTGCTTAAAGTGTAACAACTATTGGAAGAATGGGCTGAGAATTGTTTTAGTGGGCTACGTAACAATAGATCATAAATAATCTAAAGGTTCAAACAGCGCAGTCTTCTGCATGAACACAAAGATATACCGCTGGCTTTTACCTTTATAATTATTCATATACATGACACTGACTTGTAAAGTTGTATTATTATTCATGCACGCGTGTAAAAAAAAATTTGAACATATACTGGGTTGAAAACAGAGCTGATAATAACAAAATCTTACATTTACAAATTGAATAGAAAACACCATAATAGTGTTCGCATACACACTAATAATATATATATTCAAAAGAAATATTAAACATTAATGGCAAAAATAAAAAAGTTTAGTGATAATAAGATAAAAAAAGTGACATAACCTCCACAAACGATAAATAGTAGTTTTCCTGTATGAGATGAATATTTTTTAAACAAATTGAGCATACTGTTTATATAAATATACACACACACACACACACACATAAGATAACTCATTATATTTAATAGAAATGAAATAATGCTCAGCCTAGGTTTATGGTATTTCAGTCAAGATGAAATATCTTTGAAGATAAACAATATATAATCTTGAAATAAATCATCGTTTGTTCAAAATTTAAATGGAACATATAATTTTGAACATATTGGCTACCAAATGGAGCATGGTTTGCACATGTTCACATAAAAATATAATTTTTTTGAACATACTGACCTTCATAATGGACCAAGGAATAAATATATTCAACATGAAATTGCAACTCTAAGCATAAACCTAGTAGAAAGCAGCAACCGCTTTCAGTGCAAAAGGCAACATCATTTATATGTCATCCCTGTAGAAGAAGCATATTTAAATGCACCAATAAAATCATTGAATGAGTTAAATGAAATGTTAGTTCAATATCAAACTAACAAATTTTGAAATTGGAAGTAAAAATTTAATTTCCTGTTTCTAAATTCATCTACCAAATCTGCAAACAACATCTAAAAAGAAGGACACAAATTTCAAAGTAAAAAATCAATTTTTTAATGCGGAGAGAAGAGGCCTGTAGCAATTCATAATAAAACATCCAAAGATTTGCATGAATTAGTTTGCTTTCTGTGGCAGAAATAGCTAACCTCATAAAAGGGAAAAGGAAAGCTGCGTGCTAAGAATTTTGTACTATAGGACTGTTAAAGGTCTGCAAAAAAAGTTCCAAGAGATGCATATAATATGTAGCACGTGATAAGAGTTAACGTTCATCATTACCAATCTATATAAACATATGACAGTAGATAGCACCTCTATTGAAGAAATTGTTCTCTATACTAACCTCTTTCTTCCCTAAAATCAACTGCAAACCCATTTGTCCTGTTGGTCTTGGAATCGGATCTGAGACAGAACAAAAAATTCACAATCAATTTAAAAAAAATTACAAACTAGTTATAAAACAGAATCAGTTGAGTTATTACACTGTTTTTGCTCTTCTAAATATTGATGTAGATCCCAACAAAGATGTTAATCTAAGAAATAGTGTTGAAAATCAACCTACACCAGAAAATCTAGATTACGGAAATTAATCACGACGATTAAATCAAAGAAAAATCAATTGAGAAATTATTGATTTTGAATGCATGAGTTGATAACTGGATTTTTGAAGGATGCCAAACTCGGAGGGGGTGATTGGACAATCTTTGTCAGTGTCTAAGAGGGAGTGGCTTCCTTCGTTGAGGCTACTTTTCATCATTGAGCATTTTTCCTAGTGTAAAGTAATTTCGATTTTATGATTTGGAGTAATTTGGGGGAAATGGCAAATCATCTGGAGTGTGTAGAGAAATAGAAGGAGAGCTCAATCACGTTCACAGAAACGAACGTGTAGCAGTAATTGGTAAGGGGGAATAACTGTTGCCTCCAATAATTTGTAGTTGCAAAGTATCCCACCTCAAAAAATAACCCTGTGTAAATAACTTACAGGCTATATTAGCATGGGCATTCTGGTCAGTTCAAAAAAGGCTTCACTTTGACCGGTTGACCAAAGGTTTTGCTTTATATATATATATGATAAAATAATACTTTTAAATCTGAACAAGCTATTTATTTAAATTATATGTATATATATGCATAATATAATGATTAATGGTAAATTAATTTATAATATAATAATATAAAAACATAAATATAGATATAAATATGAATATAAAAATATACATATATATAAACAAATATAAAAGAAAATTATTACTTTCTAGTTCGGAAATATCATAAATTCAAAGTTAATATGATTTTAATATTTTATTATGCATATATCATGAATTAATAATTAGTTTTGGCACTTAATTAATTAGAATAAAATAGATATTTAGCAAAACTTCAAATTTTAAATTTCCTGAAAATCTAGGAACATATTATAGTATCACAAAAAATTTCCATAACTTTAGAAATTTAAAATAAAATTTTTGGTTAATTAAATAATGTGCGCCCGAACTTAAGATGATTTTTTTAAAATATAAAATAAAGTTGAAAATTTCTGAAATTTTTTCATGAGCATCTGATATCACTAGTTAATTTTAAAAAAGATAAACTAAATTTTCGAAACCTTTTTTATTTTATACAAATTTATTAAATCAAATATTCATTAAATATTGATTTTATAAATATACATGATATTAATAAAATCATTTTCTGCATTTATAATTTATAATAAACATAAACATATATTAGAAAAAATCTAGATAAATATTATGTAGTTGATATAAACATATATGCTTTAATACAAATTGTACATGAATGCTAACGCACAAATTAATATTTATAATATAATATTAAACTAAAAAATTATTTTTCTTATAATATCAGATTGCAAAAGTATATTATGAATATAAACATTAAATATTATACACGTATCCAATTCCGTTGTGACAACAACATTACATACAAAAATCTCACCTAACCAATTGAATAACAATAATATATTCATATAAATAGGGATCATGATTAACAAATTATAAAACATGATAATCTATTTAATATCTATATAAATAAAGGTTACCTACTGCAGATGCCCACAAGTCCATGTTGAATTAGTGAATTCTCTTTCTATAATAGTTCCTTGATTCATTAGATTGCTGCTCTAGAATTACCGACCTTTCACTATTGAACATCTTTTGATTTAACTTAAATTTGATTTAAGAATTTTGGAGATTAATGAAGCTTTGTTTTCAGCCAGCATTAGGAAAAAGATGGCAGCCAAAAGAACAATGGAATTTAAGCTTTTGGATGATTACTTATAAGGATGGACAAGAGATAAATAGGTGGTGTCTAATACACTTTCTATCTTAATTTTAGGCACATATCTTCTAGCCTTTGATCCATGTTTTAGCCACCCCAAACCATAGCAGTCGCCTATAGCCTCAAAACATCATGGGTTATGAGCCCATTTAACCCAATTTAAATATGTACAATTATATTCAATTTAATTTGTTATTGATATCTCACATCGATATATATATATATATAACTATTATTTAATAATTTCATTTCTCGGATCATATTCAAATTTCATAATTAATATTTCATAAATATTAATTAATTTATAATAATTATAAATTAATTAAAGCATGTGGTCTAAATAGAATTCATTATCTCGGTTGTGTGACCCTTGTGTGTAAATGTGGTCAGCAGTTAACATCGAACTATTCGAACATTAACGTTCACAGGTCACTTAGCAGGTGGTGCAATATTATATCCAAATTTATTGCTTACTCAATTTTGGTAAAATCCAATTTTAGTTCAATAAGCATTACCTAGTTGTGATATTTATTTACACCAATTCTCTTCATCAAAACTATATCTCTTTAGACTTATGGAATTTGGTAATGGTCAAAATTCAACATCATCAATTTCAACTCTATAGTCCAAGCACAAAGATTTGGTTCAATAATAACAATTATTATTAACCGAAACGCTCTAGTCAAAGGCTTTGAGTTGACCGTGATACTAACCCCATATAACTAAGGAGACGAATCTTTTCTTGAATAATGCTTCACTTCTAATACTTCCACTCGATCCAATTATAGTCACTCGATGGAATGTCATGTTATGATTTGACTATATCAAAACGGAGCTTTCATATTGAAAATTCACAGTATTCTCAAGTCGGGAGAAATATGTAAATTAGTCACATCGATATTTTCTATTTGACTTTAGTTATATTAACCAACAGAAAACTATCAAATGAGACATTCCATAATTATCCAATAACTATTCGAACGTAACCTCTAGGTGCCTCCAACAGGCATGAATAATAAACTGCCCAACATCTGGAGAGTGTTACATACTTTAGTCTCAACGGATACATCGATATCCAGTCTGTTAACCCCGTTCCAGCATACGAGCTAAAAGGCCTACGAGTTAGAGGCGTCAACGGGTTAAGACTTGAAACGACCTACAACTTAAGGTGCCTAACGACTTAGGAGACCTCACGACTTAAGGAAAGGACCGACTCAAAGAATCCCCGACTCAACTAGTAGCGACTCAATGATACAGGCCGACTCATTAAGCTGCCGACTCAAGAAACCTCACGATTCATTCTATCACCGACTCATCTGACCTGGCTCCGACTCATCAAAGACCGACTCATTTGGTCGCGACTCATCCATTCGAGGCCCTTAAGTATTCCATTGGGTTTACGACTCAAGTTCATTAACGACTCAACGACCCAAGGAGAGATCCGAGTCATAAAACCTTATGGCTCAAAAGACTTACGACTTAAGGAGTCTATGACCTAAGGCAGCTACGACTCAAAAGATAGGTCAATTCACGACACACGACTCAGAGACAAGCTCAGAATCATGCTGCAAGGGGATGACTCGTTGATGACTTACGACTTAAGATGAGTCGTACATGATGACTCATTGATGACTCAACCTGAAGCTGCTGTGTAGAAGACCAGGGTCGCCTCATCTTAGACGGCAACTTTTAACTCGCAGACGACTCACGATGAGTCGGCCACGACTCACGACTCATGATGAGTCGGTCACGACTCATGACTTGAAAGTTCCAGCCTAAAAATTTGCCTATAAATACATGGCCACATTCAATGTGGAGGGGACCTTTTTTGGCTAATTCTCGAAGCACCGTTACTCTGCCATTTTCTCAACTCAAGCAGCACTCCAAGCACTCCAAACTCCAAGGACGCTATTACACACTTCAAAGAAGAATCACAATCATTCAAGATGAATTCGAAAGATTATTCTTCATGGGAGTTTGAACTATTTGTCTGAAGTTAATTGTAATTGAAGAAAGTGATATAAATTGTACTCATATCAGCAATAAAGAGAATCTAAGTGGACGTAGGCCTGAGTTTGGGCCGAACCACTATAAAACTTGTGTTTTTACTGCTTTTCTGCAATCTCCTTACTTATAATTCTTTCCCGATCTATCGGGTGGTGCTTTCATAAATACACTTCACACACCGGGGTGTTAGCGTTCAAATTTAAGCGTTAACATTTTTGGTGCTTTCACTGAGAATTGAACTCAGGACAGCTGTCATCATTGCTTCGCAGAGATTTGAAGAAAGAATTTCCTTAAAAACCAGAAGTATATCTGAGATTATGGCTCCTGGAAGGAAAAGCAGATCTATCAGATCTGGGAACATTCAAGAGGGAACCTCCGCTTCCCCTGTGCCTAATCTACCCACTCCGTCTGTTGGAGTTACAAAAGCGGAATTGGATGCTGTGATTCTAGGGCTAAACCAGCAGATAAACGCCCAAAATGCACAACTAGAGGCTCAAAGTGCCCAGAATGCTCTGATTCTGAATAAGTTGAACGACTTACTTGGGGCAAACAATGAACCGGCTGGTAATGAAAGGAACTATGCTGGCAACATTCATGATGTTAATGAAAGGAATGCTCCTGAAAGGCCTACTAGTCCCTTTGAGCAGGCAGTACCTGACGCCGGTGGATCTAGAACTCGACATGATGAGGAATATCTTTCTGGAATGGTCCGGCAGATCATGAAAGAAAGTATGCAAAGGATTGAAGATGAGAAGGAATGGGGTTTCGCTCCAAGTAAAACTCCGTTTACTGAAAAAATCTTGAAGGCGGAATTTCCAAGGAAGTTTGTCCCTCCGACTATTCCAGCTTACAAAGGGACGAGTGATCCGAATGAGTTCCTGTATAAATATGACTGGCACATGACAGGTGCCAGGGCCTCCGACGAAATAAAGTGCCGATATTTCCCCGTATACCTGGAAGGCGTGGCTTTATTGTGGTTCACCAAGTTACCAGTCCGATCTATCGATCAGTTTTCAGACTTGACCAGAAAATTCAAGGAGCAGTTTAGACTATATGCTTCGAAGGCCAAGGATATTATGTCACTATCGAGTTTAGAGCAGAATCCTGGTGAATCTATCAGATCCTTCTTGAACCGCTTCAATATAGCACTGGCTGAGGTGGACAATGCTGAACCACGAATGATATTGACTTATCTGATGAGGGCTATCGATAAGTCAAGCGAATTTGGGAAATGGTTAAATATGAAGGAGCCAACCTCTCTCGAAAAGTTCTACAAAAAAGCAGACGAGTTCATTCGCTTGGAAAGCCGTCCTTTACCAGTAAAGACAGTGTTAGAAAAAGCAGAAGACAACACTGTCGCTCCACGCAAGAATGAATCGGTGGGGGAAAAAAGGGAGAATAGTAATGGGAAGAAACAGGGTAATCTGAAGAAGCCCCGATCCTTCAAGCCATCAGAATATACTCCATTATCACATACACCGGAGCACATCTACCTCGCCACTAAAGATTCCGTCGATTTCCCTAAACCTATCCCGTTGAGAACTGGGAGAAAAGCCATACAAAGTGGGAAATTCTGCCGCTTCCACAATCAACCAGGTCATGAAACTGATGAATGCCGCCAGCTGAAAAATCTGATTGAAGAGTTGCTAAGAGAAAACAAGTTGCAGCAATTCGTAAAAAAGAATAGCAACAATCCTGCATCGTCGAGTCAGGGGCAGCGGGCCCCTGTTCATCAGCCTGGGGCAGGAGAGAAAGCTACGGGGCACGAATCTGGAAGGCCCGTTATCAATGTCATTTCAGGAGGACCTCACCCAGCTGGTAAAAGTTGGGGTGAGATGGAAAGATATTCCAGGGCTTTGAAATATGCTCCAGCCGAAGAAAACGTCTTTGTTCTAGAAGACACTACGCCCCTTAAACAACAGAAAACTTTCAGTGACGATATTATTTTCAGAGCCAGAGATTCTACAGGTATTGAAGCTCCTACTTTAGATCCCTTGGTCATCTCGGCTGGTATTGGACCAGCCATTGTCAGAAGAGTCCTCATTGACTGCGGAGCATCATGCAATATTCTCTTCAAGAAGACATTTGACCAGATGAAAATCCCTATGATCGATGTGCAAGCCTCATCACAGAAAATCATGGGCTTCACAGGGGAGCCAAAGCAACCAGTAGGAACCATCGATTTGTTTGTAGAACTTGGGGAAGGAGAAAGGAAAGTGGCCCGAAAGCAAACATTTGTGATTGTCGATGAGTTTTCTGCCTATAATGCTTTTCTTGGCCGTCCAACACTCGCAGCATTCAAAGCTATCCTAGCCCCGTGGTGCCTCACTATTAAATTCCCTACTGACAATGGAGTAGGAGTTATAAAAGGGGATCAAAATGCTGCGCGAGAATGTTATTGGACAGAGCTGCGAGAGTCAAGAAAAAGAGAAATGGGAAAGGATGCGGCAACTCCAGTCCGCATCAAGGAACCAGCTTTGTAGCAATTACAGAGCGGACCCTGCACTGGCGAGCACAGCGGGGCACGGAAAGAAATGGATCCCAGAAAAGCCAGTACAGGGGAGAATAGAGTAGTACCGGTGGAAACGACAATTCCGGTACCTGTTGACCCGAAGGACCCAAATAAGGTGTTGAATGTGGGTTCGCAGCTTAATGTGTCAATTCAGAATGTCTTGATATCTTTCCTGAAAGCAAATCTGGATGTCTTTGCTTGGACTCATGCCGATATGTGTGGGATATCCCCAGAAGTTGCAGTACACGCTCTGAATATTAACCCAAAGTTTACGCCAGTTAAACAGAAAAGAAGAACCCAAGGTCCAGAAAGGTCAGCAGCATTAAAAGAAGAAGTTGATCGACTCATGGAAAATAACTTCATCAAAGAATCTACGTATCCGAATTGGGTTTCAAATCCTGTGCTGGTCAAGAAAGCTAATGGAAAATGGAGAGTATGCATCGACTTTTCTGATCTAAACAAGGCTTGCCCCAAAGATTGCTTCCCATTACCCAGGATCGATCAACTGGTAGACGGAACTGCGGGACATGAATTGTTATCCTTCATGGATGCCTACTCCGGTTATAACCAAATCATGATGCATGAGCCAGATCAAGAG
This sequence comes from Allium cepa, assembly GCA_030765085.1. Classification (NCBI taxonomy): domain Eukaryota; kingdom Viridiplantae; phylum Streptophyta; class Magnoliopsida; order Asparagales; family Amaryllidaceae; genus Allium; species Allium cepa. Next base: position 113,213,473 of record CM060934.1, read on the forward strand.
GATACAAGCTTTATCACAGATGTTGGACTTTATTGCTACAGAGTTATGCCCTTCGGATTGAAAAACGCAGGGGCAACCTACCAAAGACTTGTTAATGCTATGTTCAAACCGCAATTGGGCAAAACTATGGAAGTCTACGTCGACGACATGTTAGTGAAGTCCAGGAAAGCAGTGGATCACATTGAACACTTAGCAGAAATGTTCGCAGTCCTCCGGAAATACAGAATGAAACTTAACCCTCTGAAATGTACATTTGGGGTCGAATCCGGAAAGTTCTTAGGTTTTATTGTCAGTGCTAGGGGCATAGAGGCTAGCCCAGCTCAAATTACCGCCTTAAAAGAAGTTAAAGCTCCTAGAACGAAGAAGGAATTGCAAAGTCTCAACGGAAAGGTCGCCGCTTTGAATCGGTTCATTTCCAAAGCTACTGATAAATGCATCCCGTTCTTCGATGCCCTGAAAAAAGGAAAGAAGAACTTTGAATGGACTCCCGAATGCCAAAAAGCTTTTGAAGAGTTGATCCGTCATATGGAAACGCCTCCGATACTTTCTAGGCCAGGCAATGGTGAGGATCTTCTTATATACTTGGCAGTATCATCTCATGCTCTAAGTGCAGCGCTGATACGGGAAGACAAAAGGATTCAACATCCAGTTTACTATATCAGCAAAAGACTCACTGGGGCAGAGCTGAATTACTCCAAGTTGGAAAAACTCGCCTATTGCCTACTAGTTGCATCGAGGAAACTGAGGCAATATTTCCAAGCTCATCCTATCAAAGTACTCACTGATCAGCCTCTAAAGCAAGTCCTATTTCGCCCTGAAACTTCGGGTCGTCTTCTAAAATGGAACATTGAACTTAGTCAATATGACATCACCTATCACCCCCGAAAAGCAATCAACGGACAAGCTTTAGCTGATTTCATTGCAGAATTCACAGAGAAAGATAATGGTGAGGAAAAAGCAGTCAATGATTCTCCAATCCGGTGGAAGATGTATGTTGATGGCGCAAGAAATGACAACTGTTCTGGAGCCGGAGTGGTACTTGAAACTCCTGAAGGTCGATCATTATGTTATGCACTAAGACTGGAATTTCCTTCAACAAACAATGAAGCAGAATATGAAGCTCTTATTGCAGGTCTGAGAATCGCTAAAGAGCTGAACATTCAAGCATTACAAATTTTCAGTGATTCTCAGCTCATTGTATGCCAAGTCAAGAAAGAATTTCAAGCAAAAGGTGGAAATTTGCCTTCCTACTTGTCAAAGGCTTGGGAACTCCTATGTGAACTCGGTCACTATTCAATAAGCCACATTCCTCGGGAAGAGAATATGAAGGCAGATTCCCTCGCAAAGTATTCAAGTTCTGGTGAAGCTCAACTATTGGGATTGGTCCCTGTAGAAGTCCTTTCAGCGCCAAGTATAGACGAGATGGATATAGACTGGATTGTGAATGTATCTCAAGAACAAGGGTCATGGATGACTCCAATACTGGATTACCTACTCAGGGGTTCTCTGCCAGAAAACTCGATAGAAAGACGAAAGCTTCTAAGAAAGGCCTCTCGCTATGTAATTCAGGATGGCCGATTATACAGACGGGGATTCTCAATGCCATTGCTTCGATGTGTATCCCGGGAAGAATCCAAAACAATCCTAGCTGAAGTGCATGGAGGAGAATGCGGTGATCATTCAGGTGGTCAAACACTAGCAAAGAAAATTCTCCGATACGGATATTTTTGGCCAGAAATTAATCGGGATGCCACAGATTACTCCCAAAAATGTGACAGGTGCCAAAGATATGCCAAAATTCCTAGAGCACCTTCTACCGAACTCACACAGATGGTCAGTCCATGGCCATTTGCAATTTGGGGAATGGATCTCATCGGGCCGCTACCAACTGCTAAATCAGGGATTAAATATGCTGTTGTTGCAGTTGATTATTTTACTAAGTGGGCTGAAGCTGAACCATTGGCTACTATCACTTCTAAGAAAATGATAAGCTTTGTGACCAAGAATATCATTTGCAGATACGGTGTGCCTCAGAAAATAATCACAGACAATGGTACTCAGTTTGAAAGCGAGGAATTCCAGGATTTTTGTAAACGATTCAAAATCCAGAAAAGCTTTTCGGCAGTAGCTCATCCGCAGGCAAACGGGCAAGTGGAAGCAGTGAACAAGATCATCAAATCAACCATCAAAAAGCAACTCGAAAAAGCAAAAGGTGGTTGGGTCGATAAACTACCACTTGCACTATGGGCATACAGAACTACTCACAAAACTGCAACTGGGCATACTCCTTTTTCGTTAGCATACGGATCGGAAGCAATGATCCCGGTTGAAACAGAGGTCCCTTCACACAGAAGAATCCATTTCAATCAAGCGGAAAATGAAAAGCTGCAACTTGAAGCGCTGGACCTCCTTGATGAAAAAAGAGATGAAGCTAACCTCAGAGTTGCAGCTCATCAGCAAAGGATAGCCAGATATTTCAATTCCAAAGTTCGTCAACGCAGCTTTGAAATTGGAGATCTAGTCCTGAAAAGAATTATGACCGCGACAGGTGTGTTTGGGCCAAATTGGGAAGGACCGTATGTAGTAGGTCAGAAGCTTCTTGACGGCACATTCAAGCTCACCACTGTTGATGGAGAGCAAATTCCAAGGGCATGGAACAGCAACCACTTGCGTCCATACTTTACTTGAAAATTTTGTTGAAAAATTGTAAAAAGAATTATGGATGTATGATTCTTGTAATTGAAAGCAATTGTGAAACTGATGCAAGTAAATAATGAAAAAAAATATAAAGTGGATGTAGGCCCAATTTCATGGCCGAACCACTATAAATCTTGTGTTCCTTATTATCATTATATGTTTGCTTTGTTTTCGATATAAAAATATATGAGATGTATTGCTAAAATGTCAATTTAAATTTTTGCAGACCATGGAAATAAAACTTGCGCATAATAAGACTGAACGATTCTCACCATCATTCAACAAACAAATTTCAAGTCACAAAGACCCCGAATTCAAATCCTAGATAGGAAATACTTCAATTGAACGGCTAATGATTTCGATAGAAACGAGCCCTTGCTGATAAATTGAGATCGTTTGAACAAACAAACATCCAATTAGGAAGCTAGTGCCCGTTCTCACGAACTTGCCTGGCAATGAAGTACACTTCCTTGGATTAAACAAGCCACTTGTGAGAGAAAGGGGAATGAAAACTTGAAAAGAAAAAAAAAAAAAAAAAAAAAAGAGGATCGCTGAAAAGGCATAAGCAAGTGAACAGAGGAACAACCAAAGCTACCATCAGCGGCACAAGTCCTCTTCGGAGGCGCAACTCTTCGGAGGATAAAAGACCTCTAATGGGTCATACGCCACAAAAAAGAAAGTTCTCTACTCAACAAAAAAGATTGGAGGAGTCATGACCCTCCAACCATGAGAGAGTAACTTCCAGGCGATGAAAACCCTCTCTGAGGCACATTTCACCAGGAGTTGAAGTGTTATAACCGCTCTTCGGGATTTCACTTCACCAGAGTTGAAATGTAAACAAAATAAAAGCCCTCTTCGGAGGCCCATTTCACCAGGAGTTGAAGTGTTATAACCGCTCTTCGGGATTTCACTTCACCAGAGTTGAAATGTAAACAAAATAAAAGCCCTCTTCGGAGGCCCATTTCACCAGGAGTTGAAGTGTTATAACCGCTCTTCGGGATTTCACTTCACCAGAGTTGAAATGTAAACAAAATAAAAGCCCTCTTCGGAGGCACATTTCGCCAGGAGTTGAAGTGTAGCAACCGCTCTTCGGAATTTCACTTCACCAAAGTTGAAATGTAAAAACAAAGACCTTCTTGAAAGCACACGTTTCACCGAGATTGAAATAAAACTTCCAAGTGTTGAAACGTGAAAAGGCTTTCTTCAAAGGCACAACTCTTTGGGGGTACACGTTTCACCAAGATTGAAATAAAACTTCCAAGTGTTGGAACGTGAGAAATCCCTCCTCAGAGGTACAACCCCCGGGAACACAATTAAGAAAAAAGACCTCTTTGGAAACCCACGTTTCACCGAGATTGAAATAAAACTTCCAAGTGTTGAAACGTGAAAAGGATTTCTAAAGCATAACTCTTTGGAGGTACACGTTTCACCGAGATTGAAATAAAACTTCCAAGTGTTGAAACGTGAAAAAATCCCTCCTCAGAGGTACAACTTTCTATAAAAAAAAAAAAAAAAAAAAAAAAAAAAAATCCTCATCAAAAGCGTACTTTAACTTTCAAAGGAAAAATAATTTGCCTACTGTGGGAAATGATCGTAAAAAGAAAAGAAGTTAAAGTACCCTTCAGAGGTCCGCTTTACCACATAGAGGAATTCACTTGATGAGATATGCACATAAGCAAAAGAAAAAAGTGATTTCTTCGAACGACCAAGCGTAAAAACTTATACGAAGGGAGTTGTACTCTATAAAATTTTCTTTAAAGAATAAAATAATTATTCTTTAGCAAATAAGAGTATAAGTCCCCTCGAGGTATAGAATATTGCAGCATACTTATGGAATGGGGGCAATATAGTATAATTACACACAATATGGTATAACTAAACCAGCAAAAGGTAACGCTCAAGTAACATACCATAAGCTCGCTGCAATATCAAATAAACTCATGCCAAAACGAATAACAAATGTATTCTTTAATTCAAACAAAAGTTTGTACAAACGAGGAATCATTTTATTCAATTACAACGCAGGTACAGGTTTCAAAATAAAGAAAAGCGGGGGCCGGTACCCGCACAATTCTCGGCCAGTACATGCAAAACACAAAAAACTAGAAACTGAAGATCTTCACTTCTTTTTGCTGCCTTTAGACCCTTTACCCGGCCGAATGATCAGCTTTTCAGGTCGACCAGTGGGTATAAGGGAGGAAGGAGAGGTAGGCGCAGCTGGCCCAACTTCCGGCTCCTCTTCAGTGGCGGTGATTTTCTTCCCCCTCCTCTTTGATGTCCCACGCTTCTCTCTCCTCTGTGAGGAAGACTCACTCCCCGGAGTGACAAGTTTTGATAGAACAATGTCGTCAGAAGGAGTCCGTTCCGGGGAAATGTCACCTCCCTCAGGTCTCTCATCTTTCTGCTCTTGCGAAGTGATGGGATCATCCAAGCCGTGAAGAGCCTCTATTTGTTCCTCCTGTGATCCAGGTTGCGAGGCAGAAGGAGGCACCGCCGGAAGAGACGAAGGAAGGATGACCGGAGGAGTAGAAGTTTGAGCAGCGCTTGGTACTCTCTCTACAGAAGAAAAAAGGTTAAAGTCAGTAAAGAGAGGAGATGAGGGTTCACCAATGAAGTCAGTAAAGAGAGGAGATGAAGGCTCGTCAAGGTTGAGAAAATAGCCAAGGAGCTCGTGAAACTCATGTGAAATAAGCGAGTAACCAGCTTGAGCAGAATTGACAGTAGCGAAATTAACAGTGAAGTTACCTGAAGAAGCTGGTTTCCTGATATCGACTTCATAAGCTTGCGTATCAGCGCTCTCTTCACCCTCGTCTCCACCTTGTGTGCTTGTAATATCAGCGGTAACTTTGGTGGGAGAAGCGAGATGGGAACTGGAACCAATAATGTCGACTTCAGACGAAGAAGGTGGCTGGACTAGAGTAGTTGAAGTGGTTTTCCCCAGCTGATCCCCTTCCGTCACTTCGGTTCTTAGTTTGGCAAGTTGTTCCTTTCCCCTGGCGAGAGCAGCGCGAGCGTCTTCATCAAAATAATGCCTTTCCAGGGCTGACTCATCATAACCAGCACCTTCAGCACCAAGCATATCGAGGGCGGCCTCCCACACTTCAGCTAAAGTGATCTCGTACTTGGGACCAAGAAAGGCGAGGCTTCCACGCCCCAAGACGCTATGCAAGTAGAAGTCGAATAATGTTGAGCCGAAGCTGTTTTTGGTCGCCTCATGAGATTCTTCGGCTGCGATTTTGCCGGCGACAGCCTCATCGCGCTCCCTTTCAGTTCTGGCAAGCTGAAGCTTGAGCATTTGTATCTCCGCCTCCTGGGAGTTGTTTTTCTTTCGAAGCTCGGCAATATCAGAGACATAGCCGTCACTGATTCTTTTTTGTACTTCAAGCCTGTCCTCAGCGTCTCTCTGACTGGCATGAGCATCTCTAACTTGTCTGAGAAGCACTTCTTCTTTTTGAGAGTATGAAGTAGAGGAAGCAGCAAGCTCATCTTTCAACTTCTCAACCTTTGCTTCGAGCTCCTCGTTGTAGGAAGTAATACTTCTCATCTCGGTATCATGCTGCTCAAGGACCTTTTGCCACTCAGCCTTATCGTTTTCCATGGTGAGCATAGCCTCTAAGTTGGCACGGTTAACTCGTTGAAGCTCATCAACAAGCTTCTGCCAGTTTGACATCCTCTCGATATCAAGTTTAACGGCGTCAAGATTTCGTAGCATAGCAGGCTTGTCAATAGGGACTAGGTCGAGATCGAACCTCACACCCTTTAAACACCACTGCGGAAAACGACTTTGTAAAGTGGCTGGGCCCGGTCCCACTTGAAATTTAGGCCTACTTATTATTGTCTGGATGTCCTCCTTCCCAAGAGCAGGAGAGTCAGAAGTAATGTCAAGAGGGGCAGGGGCAGTAGGCTTTTCGGGAATAGTGGAAGTATGTCTCTCACCATGTCGGGCTCGTTTGCCTGAATCTTCAGTTACATGACCTTTTCCCCGGTCGTCGTAAGATTTCCTTTTGTGAGAGTCGTCACTCCTTTGCAGAGAATCATGGTAATCATCCCTATCCCTTCTGTCATAACGCTCTTCTGCATCCCTCCTTTCACGAGCCTTTCGAGCAGCCCTCTCTTCGTCAGACTCTCTATAAGAGGGAAAGTAACGCCGATAATCATATTGACCACGCCCCCCGTAGCGTTGGAAATCCTGATAATACGATCCGCCGCGTGTCATTGAAGAATCTGAAATAAGAAAAGATAAGCTTTAGAAATCTCTAAAGTATAAGAAGATAAGTGCATAAATGTGCTGGAAAATCCTTAGTTGTGTGTGAAGTGCAAGCTACTCGCGTTGGACTAACGAACCACTCCTCTGTTGGGGGGAAGTGATAGATTTCACTGTTGATGACAATTCTCGAGATGAAGGAGTAAGAGTCTGTTGGAGGGCAGATGTTGCTTCAATCGTCGGAGGTATAGCTTTACCATGAGCAGGGTCTTCTTTAAAGAGCTCTTGGGAAGTAATAATTATGTCACTTAAATCCCCAAAGACGTCATCACCGGCATGCCCAACCTGATTCCCTCCATCATCTCCTTTGTCAGCACTCTCCCTGGTTTGGGAAAGGGGCTCCTCTTCTTCTTCAATAATGGGAGCAAGTGCGGGCTTTTCGGAGGGTCCCGTATCATCTCTGGGAGTAGAGCACTTTACTAATAAGGTTTCTGCAGAAATTTCTCCTCGTATGTGCTCTTTAGTGGAGATCGGAAGATCAGGAGTTTTCACCGGAGAGTCAGGAACCTCCGTTGGAGCTTCACGAGGCCGAGTAAAGCGAGAGAGATGGAGGAGTCCGTATTGATGTAAAAGTTCATCGTTTAGCAGAAACTTTATGCTCCTCTCTTCTACCGGCACGGCATTTAATCTTTCAAAAATTTGCTTGAGACTTGGGTCCCTAGCAGGGGGTGGTAGTGCTAAAAACAGAAAAAGAATGAAATTAGCAGCTGAGAGTTCAGATCTCGAGAAAGTTTCAAAACGGAAAAAGTAGAGACAGGAAATCTTACTTCCCACTCTCCAGATGGCATAAAACCCTGGAGGGCAGCGAACGAAGAAAAACTGATTCAAAAATCCGTGAGCGCTTTCGGAGAGATCAGTAATAAGTTTGCGATTTCGAGCGCTTCTTACAACCACGATGGAGGGATGGTCTTTAGTTTTCGTGAATGAGCAAAAATAGCAGATCTCCTCGAAGCTTGGTAACCGATCCAAAACTCTCCTGAATAGAACACATAGCCCCATCAAAATGGCGTAGCCATTGGGGTGTAATTGGAATGGAGAGATAGACAACCGAAGCAGAAGCTGTTGGAGAAAGTCGTTAAAAGGAGGAATCGCCCCACTTAAGCACATTTGGCGATTGACTGCAACAAAGCCGTAGGGAGGATTGTCAGCAGTGTCATTTGGCCCCGGAAATAAGATGTCGGCATCATCAATGCCAAACTGGACGCGCAGTTGGTTAAATGCCCGCTGATTCAAAGTTGTGGATGTCCTCTCCGGAGGGTTGTCTATAGGGATGGCTACTGGAAAGACATCTTCAGCCTGACCCATCGGCTCTTCTTGATGAGAGGTCATTCTACACAAGCAACTGGATGTTCAAATGCGAAGGTGCACGTTTCCTAAAAAGTGTGAAGTGTCGTGCAAAGCTAATAAAATAATAATAATAACAAGTAAAGATAACTGGAATTAAACTGGTTGACGATTGATTGACTATGGTAATTTCGGAACTTGTTATTTAAAGCTCAAGCATAATATTAATGCAGGCTGGTCAGTTTCAATTGACTAATCCAGTGCTGCTTTAATATTCCACTTGAAATTGGTAGCACTTCGTTCACACGATTTATTTAAGTTAATTATATATCATTAACTAATCTGTCGTTCGATGTGGACAATCAATGACAGTATATTCGTCCCAGTTTTCTGTGAATGTTGTATTAACAGATTATTAGCTTACAAGTTGAAGTAATCTGTAAAAGAATGCAGCAGTATAGCAGTTCAGAGTCCATGCAATAATTCGGAGTTCAAACAAAATTTACAAGTACTAAGTCGTAAACGACTCAAGGATTCTTTGTACGGGTTAAGCTAAGTCGTTGGCTATTTAGGTGGCTCGACTACGACCTAAGGAAAGTGAGGCGAGTTAAGTTAGGTTACTCCAACTCTAAACCGCTGATGTTATAAGTCGGCAGCACTATGAGTCGTAAGTCAAAGAACAGGAGGAAGGCTCCAGATCAAAGCAATAAGAAACCTTCTAAGTTCTAACCCGGTCACGACTCATGGATTTTGTCGTAAAATTTGCTAAGTCGGATTAAAGTCGATAGTAAAGGCTACTGGGTCGCATGGAAGCCACTGAGTCGTACACGGCTTATGGTTTAAGTCGTGCACGGTTTAAAAGATAAGTCACGGGAAAGTAGCAAGTACTGAGTCGTTGACAGCTCATGGTTTGAATCATTCACGGCCTATGGCTTAAGTCGTTCACGACTTATAGCTTGAGTCGTTTGTGGTTTATGGCTAAAAGCATTAAGTCGTGTACGGTTGTGATTGCAAGGTATTTCAGAATCAGTGGCCGAAAAGCAAAACCAACTAAGTCGTGAGATCCTAAGTCGTTTCCTCAACCAGTCAACCCCTTTCTAACCCGTTAACCCGCTAAGAACTTCCTCATCTCCTCCGAACCCACGGGCCAGTCAAATCAAGACATTGTAATTCATCATCTTCTCCTCACATCATCAGAAAGCACCCAAAAAACCAATTCGAATCGCTTCAAGTGTACGGCGAATCAAACGCGATGCTATAATCTAGAGGATCACAACAACAACGTAGCCAACAATGATCAGAATCGTTCACAACTCAAATCAAAGCCCAAGTGAGACATGCGGCGGTGATTTGGGAACAGAAAGCGAAAATTTGTGCCCTAGCAATGGACGTTGTTGGATTGAAGTTCGAAATCACTTACGCAATGTAGTGGAAAGGATGGATTGATGATCAGCTAACTTGGATTCGCCTTCGAAAGGTTGAAAGGTCTCTAATGGCAGATGCGGCTCTGGGATAAGTAATAAGAAGTGAGAAAGAGGAGAAGCGACTCAAGCATTTTTATACCTGGAAATGTTGGGACTCGATTCGGCACGGGTCATGATGAGTCGAAGCACACGACTTACGACTTAAGCGTGTGCTTCGAGGGGCAAATGTTAACCCCGTTCCAGCATACGAGCTAAAAGGCCTACGAGTTAGAGGCGTCAACGGGTTAAGACTTGAAACGACCTACAACTTAAGGTGCCTAACGACTTAGGAGACCTCACGACTTAAGGAAAGGACCGACTCAAAGAATCCCCGACTCAACTAGTAGCGACTCAATGATACAGGCCGACTCATTAAGCTGCCGACTCAAGAAACCTCACGATTCATTCTATCACCGACTCATCTGACCTGGCTCCGACTCATCAAAGACCGACTCATTTGGTCGCGACTCATCCATTCGAGGCCCTTAAGTATTCCATTGGGTTTACGACTCAAGTTCATTAACGACTCAACGACCCAAGGAGAGATCCGAGTCATAAAACCTTATGGCTCAAAAGACTTACGACTTAAGGAGTCTATGACCTAAGGCAGCTACGACTCAAAAGATAGGTCAATTCACGACACACGACTCAGAGACAAGCTCAGAATCATGCTGCAAGGGGATGACTCGTTGATGACTTACGACTTAAGATGAGTCGTACATGATGACTCATTGATGACTCAACCTGAAGCTGCTGTGTAGAAGACCAGGGTCGCCTCATCTTAGACGGCAACTTTTAACTCGCAGACGACTCACGATGAGTCGGCCACGACTCACGACTCATGATGAGTCGGTCACGACTCATGACTTGAAAGTTCCAGCCTAAAAATTTGCCTATAAATACATGGCCACATTCAATGTGGAGGGGACCTTTTTTGGCTAATTCTCGAAGCACCGTTACTCTGCCATTTTCTCAACTCAAGCAGCACTCCAAGCACTCCAAACTCCAAGGACGCTATTACACACTTCAAAGAAGAATCACAATCATTCAAGATGAATTCGAAAGATTATTCTTCATGGGAGTTTGAACTATTTGTCTGAAGTTAATTGTAATTGAAGAAAGTGATATAAATTGTACTCATATCAGCAATAAAGAGAATCTAAGTGGACGTAGGCCTGAGTTTGGGCCGAACCACTATAAAACTTGTGTTTTTACTGCTTTTCTGCAATCTCCTTACTTATAATTCTTTCCCGATCTATCGGGTGGTGCTTTCATAAATACACTTCACACACCGGGGTGTTAGCGTTCAAATTTAAGCGTTAACACAGTCTCTATGCGACTTGGAACATCTAAAATGGTATATTTATTAGTACCCACAGTTACAATACTTTGTAACTACTGTCACAAAACATACTATTTATGGATTTTCTATTAAATATGCTTTTAATTAAATCAACTAATATAGCTACATTATATCGAGTATATAATAGAAAGAAAATACATTTCATTTAAAACAAGATTGGTCATTGAGTTTGATATATGTAACAAATCACGTAATTGTGCTTAGGGCATACCCTTAACTCTATCGATCTCCTACTTTCACTTGAAGCGAATTGTGGAATCTTCTTCCAACTTTTCAATTGGTTTTCTTAAAACCAATTTGGTCAATCCCTCAATGAATGGGTATGCTATTATGTATTAATCATCTACTATGTCGATTAACTCTCTTTGATGTTGATAAACTATCTTTATATTGTGGAATAATCTGGAGTATGTCGCTCAACTTCTAGTGAGCTCTAAGTTCTATTACGAACTATGTCGTGACATTGTTATCGTTTAACAATGTTATGCGATTCTCAACATTTGGAACCACTCTTGGCTCAGTTATAAATTTATGCATTTATATTTATATACATTGCATTGTGGCACCATTCAAGTAAATGAATTAGCTATAATCTCTTCTCTTTGATGTTGAGTCTGAATGCTCCTTCATAAGGAGTTTGTTGTTTCTGTAAACAATTCTCTAGTATTTCAAAAAATACATGAGAACTCCTCAAACAACCGTTCAGTGACATCAATTTGGATTTGATATTTGCTTCATGTATCAAATACATAAACAAATCATGATATCATAGACAATAGAACATGTACAATAATTCCTATTGCAGTGCATAAGGAATCCATCTTACATGTTTAGTAGTAAACATTTTAATAGGAAGTCCTTACATATCGTTTGGGACATCTGTAACATCTTTTATACTTACTATAAAAGACGTCATTGAATAACTTGAGTACATTGAATAACGAATCTATTACACTAGTTTCAACAATTGAAATTTACGAGGTCATTCTTATCAATGTTACTCATTAAATTCTAAGTATATTAGTCTTTTAAATACACAATTGCGACCGATCTATCACATCCCTTCAGTTACGACTACCAAATTCATATTTTGATAACGTATTTGGAATTCGTTGTTAGGTCTTCGCACCATACCTATAGAGTCAACACTTTTAATGGTTTAGTTAAGCAACTAAGGATCGTATATTATCGATATTGATAAGAAACTCGTAATTTCTCTTCAATGTATGAGAATATTTATCAGACTCTAATATGGTGTACTGTTTGTTTAGGTTAGCTTATTTTATTTTATCTTATCGAATAAGTTTTATCTATGGAACATATCGAATTCCATATTACTACCAATAATTTCTCAAAGAGATTCATTCATAATGAAATTGGTATTTCTTGAAACAACAACTGTTTCTTAGAGCAACAGAATATGCATTCATAAACATATTATGAATCTCCTTTTTTATAGAACTGATTTGGTTTTAGTTTACAAAACTTATATTCAAAATATAAATATGTCATCCAATGATAGTCTTTCACAAAATCCTTTTGGGGAGATTCATACATGATCTCCCAAGAATAATTATTACATGCAATCTTTCGATTCTGTAGTAACCCAAAATTTAACCCATAATAATTAATTCGTTAATTAAATAAATGATATAATAACTTTGTGAAATTATCGGAATTGAGCCACGAGAGTTACACCATTGGGTCCGTGGTAATTTTTTGGTCAATTTTCATATATAAAACGTCAGAAACCGAGCTAATATGATCGAGATAAGAAATAAACAAAGAAACGGAAAAAAAATTACGACCGGTCGGTCGACCTGGGCACCAGGCGGTCGACCCGCCTTTTTATTTCAAGAGCGAACGAATGTTTATTCATGCGGTCGAATAATATGCGATTTTGTTAACCGACTTATGTGTTTGCATTCTTTATTTTAATCTGGTCCCTCCGTTTCTACATCCGATGGCTCCTATTCAGCCTATGACATGTTGCATCGTATTCAATCTCCAAATCTAACGGTCCGATGTCTACTTTCACACCTATAAATAGACCCCTAGACCTAAAACTTTTTTCCATTCTAGGTTTTCTCCAACTGGGTTCACCTTTCTAGGAACGACCCTAAATGAAATAATTTTTCCAAAGAAGAAAATCGTTATAAATTAAATTATTTTACAACTCCAAGTGGATCCGGAAAGACCGAAGAGAAAGCTTAGGAACGGAAGTGAGTGATTGTAATTATTTTAAGATTTCTTTAAGTAATTTAAAAATATAGGATTTTCAGTACTTGTAGTTCTACTACGATTTTTGTAATACTCTTTTCAGTAGTTTTTGTTTATTTATGTTAATTATAGCTTTTTCGTTTATTTACAGTATTTTAGTTTATTTACTATTGTTTTAACGTTATTTACATCTTCTTTCTATACTTTGGAGTTTCTTCTATTTTCAGTTTTCTTTTATTCCTCTTTTTTCTTCGTATATGGATTAGAGTAGGTGTAACGACCTTGTATTTATGATTATTTTGATTGTATATTTTAATTATTCTATTTGAATTTCCTGATTTAATAACTTTATTATATTTATCAAAATGAATAAATTTTTGTTATTTTAAATATAAATTTTGATTTTTATGTGAATTATAATTCCAAACATGAATAAATAGAATATTTTCCACAAAAGTGGATTTTTGGTCAATCTAGTCAAACTTTGACTTTTAAATTTAAAATTTAAATTTTTTAATTTTATCTTTTATTATGAAAATAGTTTAAATTTTAAGTATACTGCTTTCCGTTTCGTTGAAATCCGATTTGTATTATGAAAGTTATGTTTTTTACAATATTATGTGTAGATTGTTTTATTTAACAATATTGTTTATTTTAATTTATATAAATAATATTTTTGTTTGTCACATCTTGTTCTAATTTGTATATATATGTGTAATGTGTTATGTTATATACATATTTTATTTTTAAAAACATTTTTAAAGTGTAGTTGTTATTTTTCCAAAACTAGTTATATTTTGTTTTTAATTTTCAATACTAGTTTACATATTATTAACTATATTCTTATATTTTTCTATGTTTTTCTAAAATTTATTTATTCATTTTATGTTTACTTTATCTGGTATTCATTTTATTTTTATTTACACGGTTTTTATTTTGATTTATTTGAATAAAGAAAAGTGGAAATTTCAAGAGACTTTGACCTTTAACTTTTGACCTTCCATTTTCCACCCCTTCATTTTTGGGCCGTCCTTTCCAAATGCAATAGCCATGAATTTTTCTTTTGCAATTCACGTACACACCTCTTTCTCACTTCACTTTTCACGTGCATTTCAGACCTGAAGAGAAAAATTTGGTAATGTCTTCTTTTCCCACATTTTCTTCTCATTTCATTGATTTTTCCTTTGAAATTGCCTTGCCTCTTCATGCTTTAGCTCGGCCATACCCCTCCATCTCCTCCTTCGACCAACTCCACCACTATCCACAGCCACTTCACCCTCCTTCCCCTTTGTCTTGACCAGGCCGTGACCCATCTAAGAAGATTACACCACAAAACTCCTCAAACACTTCAACAAATGCCATAGTCGAGCTCTTCATGCACCTAGACTTCATTTTCAACCTTGCTCACCTCCATAGTCTCCACCACCAGTCCCTCCACCACCTCTGGCCGCCACTCCAGCCACCTCTTGACCATTTCCTTGCATGACCAAGCCCAAGCCATGGCAGGCCGAACCTATAGTTGCACCAAAAATCCACTTTATTGCCTTGACTTTTGTATTTCTCATGTCACAACTTCCACTCCTTCATATCCAAGTTAGTCCGAGCCATATGGGCCCATACTTGACCCAAACACCTAGCCAAGACCGAGCATCAGAGACCGTAGGCCGAGTATATGATGTGGTGAAAGCATGGGCAAGTTGTATTGTTCTTTGTTGTGTTATATTTCTTGTTGTTCAATGTTATATTTTATCGTAAAATTCATGTTGCAATATCTTGTCTTGTTTGCTATGTACAAGATAATCACTTTGGCTCTTCCCTCATTTGAATCCAATGTCGTGCTGTGTCGTGTCGTATCGTGCCTTCTGGAATCCATTTGTGTAGTTTGTTTTGCTATCTCCAGCGTAAAAAGGTGAGTCCTTCTCACTCTGACCTATTTACTTATGAAATTGTGAACTGATGGCAAGTGTATATTAATATAAATGTTATGCAAGTTCACGATGATTATATAATATGCTATGCTTTGTTATTACCATGTTAAAAGTCTTAGTTATCACCTGACACTGATATATGGCATTATATTGTGAGACATTGTTTATATTGTTTCTGTATATGATCACAGTGCAAGTTCCCTGTTAGAATGGAATCATTATGGGTTGAAATGATACGTACCCGAACGAACTTTAGAAAAGGAAAAAATCGTTATGGGATAAAATGATAGGCCTGAGCAATTTTTATTTATTTTTGCTTACTTGGGATTGCGGGTGTGAAATGATAGAACCCGGTTTTCTTTTTAAATTGCGGATTGAAATGATATATATCTGTATCACTTGACCTAGGTTAGAAATTACATACAGACCCCGTGGTATATTTTTAAAATGATTTTTATTAAGATATATAATTTTAAAGTATGAAATTTTGATTTAAAAATATATATTTTATGGTTTTAAGAAAATTAAATATTAAGTCTTGAAATTGTGAATTTAAGTATGTGAATTTGAAGTAAATGTGATTTTTGACTTTAAATTTTATTTTTAAAATGTAAGTAAATAATGAAAATTAAATTTAAAGTTTTGAAATGACATTTGAAATAAAATGTTAAGTTTTTTAAATTAATAACTTAAGAAACAGTGAATTTTGACTTAATAAATGGATTGAGGTTTTAAATTGAATATTTGATTTTAAAATTTTATTGTGATAAATCATATGGTAAAATGATTTAAATGTGAAATTTTAAAGTCTAGAAATATGATTTATAAATTTAAATAACAAGAATTTGGAGTTTTATTGTTTTTGAAAAGTTATAATAAAATTTGGAATTTTATTAATAGCATTTCCAAAATGCTGTAGTTTTATGACAGCACTTTAAAATGATGTTGTTTTTTAATTTAACTATGTCATAATAACTAAATATCTATTACGACATTTTATAAATGCCGTTATTCTTGAACTAAACTATTTTGGAAACTATAAGCTACGATAGCACTTTATAAATGCCGTCGTTGCTATAATTTGTCAATGTTTTGAAATGTTATAGATTTTAACACTGTTTGAGTTATATTTTAAAGTGTTAAATGATTTAACTTTTGGAAATTTATTATTTGTGAAATATAAGGAGTTTTGAATATAATTTAACATTTAAATTTGAATTTTAAGAAATTTAAATTGAATTTGAATTTAAATAAGGTTTACTTGGGTATGTGTTAAATAGAATGGAATGTAATGAGATAAATGAAATTTTAAATGAAATTTTGGAATGTGTTTTGAAATGATATTTGGTATAATAAATGAATGACTTATTTGACTTAAAAATGATATTTAAATTTAAATATTTGAATTTGAATTCAAATAATGATTTAATAACGAGGATTTGAAGGATATGATATTTTAATGATTTTGAAATGATTTGGGAATGAATTGATCTTTATTTCGATAAAGAATATGAATTTAGAATGATATTTGATTTTGATAAATGAATATTTGAAGTTTATATTAGTATGAAGGATATTGAGTTTATTTGCAAATTGAGTTTATTTAAATAATATCGGATTTATGAAACTAATATTTCAAAACTAAGTAATAATGAAGTTAGATTTGAGATATATGAAATTATAAAATTTAGTTTTGAAATGAGGGATATTAAAGCTTTGAAATATATTGAAAATTGAATAGTTTATTTTGTGAATCAAATCTGCATTTGAAATTTATAAGATTTGAAATGGTTTGTTGGGAAACCGAATTGAATTGAAACTGATGGTTTGATTTGAATTAAATTGGAAATTTGAAATTTCGGTTTATTGGATAAATTTGTAAAATGTAAAAAATTAAAGGTATATTTCAGGATTTCAAATGTATGATTTCGAAATGTTATGATGTTCAAAGTGTAATGATTTCAAGCATTTTGGTTTTGAAAGAGTTATAACTTTGAAAGTATCATGATTTTTGAAAGTGAATATATGTTTGAAATGGAAATGATGTCATATTGATTCGGATATAGTTTTGAAATAAAAATAGTTTTGGTTTCGAAGTATAAACTATTTTGAAAGGAATATGGTTTTGAGTAAAATGATTTGATTTTTAAGTACAAACTATTTTGAAATGACCACGGCGTTATAATAACGTTTGGTTGTTAAAGAGACCGGGATCAGTTGTCATACTCCAACTACGAAAACCACTTTAACAACCTTGTACGCGGTCGAGATTTCAGAATGAAGTAGGATGGTGGTGACGATCCTATTGAGGTATGAACGTAGATCCGACTCCCGTGAGTTGGCTTAAGGTGGCTAATATAGGAGCAATCGACGGGCCAAGTGAGTTCATTCCTTCGATCGAACGCACTTCTTTGATACTATACTCTTACTTGTGGTTGATTTGATGGTCATCCTCTGATTTTGATTTGGGAGTGTGTTCCGAGGTGGGAGGTAGTGGCTGTTGTGCGTTGCCACCAGCCCGGAAGCGTAATTGTTATATCTACCCTGGCATTGCCTAGTTGTGCCGTGTCACCTACCATAACGAGCTTTACTACGAGTTTGTTTTTCTCCCGTAGCCCATGGAGTATTTAGGATAGTCTCTCGATCTAGAGATATGCTGATACTGGATGGTTTACTGGGACTATTACGTGTTGGGGGCTATATGGGTAACCCTTCTACGCTATTTTAAAGTAAGTTTATTTTACTGTAGACATTATTATAATAGCGCAATATTACTACATAACAAATAGTTTAATGGATCCTTAAAGGATGGACGGTCCCAAGCATCCTTTAAGTTACTGATGCATTTTGTTACTATTCACTTGAGTTGATTTACAGTTCATAAGTATTTATGTCCTAAATCGAGTGTTTTGTGTTTTGCTTTACGCTCGAGTCAGATTGAGTGATTCTGCATTCAAGACTCACCTTCGGAGTTGGAGCTTTTCTTGAAGATCCAGCCATCTATTTTGCTTTCGGTATCCAGTGATTCCAGTGATGTATTCTGATTGTACTTGATGTATCTTGTTATTCTTCTGTTGTATCTGGTTTAACTTTGATGTATCTTATTTTTAACATAGTGCTTCATGAACTACTATCTCTTTTAATTCCACTGCATTATTATTTACTTTATGTCTTTGATCTGTGACTATTTATTTACTGTATATTCTGAGATTTACCAATTTTATTTACAACGCGGTATTTTGAGCAATTCAAGTCCGACATGTGCGGATGCGAATTGTTGAAAATATCGGGTTGTTGTAGTAGGATTAACGCGAATATGTATTAAATTGTAAGAAAACTGAAATAATTGAACATAAGATGCAAATTTCATAGACTGTAATATAAATGGAATTGGACTGAAATTATGCCTAACTATGACGTTAATTGGACTTAATTAAAAAGATTGGCCTAGTTATAACCTAGAATTGTAAGTAAAAAGAGTAAAAGATGAAGGAAGCTTATTTTCACACTTTGACCTTGGGGTAAGCAATAAGCACGATTATAACGTAGATTATAATATGAAAAAGAACGGAATGAGGCTTATTTTAAGATTTATGATAAATTAATAAGCAAAGATAGTAAAGATAATAATAAAAGCTTATTTAAATAATTTATCTAAGTTAATAAGCAAAGAAGAAAGTAGGACCTATACCTAATAGCATTCCCTATTAGACAAAACAGTGGTCTCACATTAGCAATTTTATTGCGTATTTTTGATTTAAAGATAGAAGTTCTTAGGGGTCGGTACAACTCCAATACTTGGAATTTCTGAGTTAAAGAATATAACTACTGGGCTTGGTATCTGAACTCCTGGGCTATTTCTCCGGACTTTCCGCTTTGGTAGCTCTAAGTTCTATCTGTTCGGTTTGTCCAAACTCTAGCTAATCAAAAAGCAGGATAACACTCACTATATAACAAAGTTGTCACTAGTTGAAGCATACATGACCGTTGATAATTCTGAATGGTATGTATAGCTTGGAATTATATATATGTACACACACAAAATCTTAAATAAAAGCACCATGCGACACTGTACTTTGAGTTTGGCTTTAATAATTATATCATATGCATGTGCACGTCATTGCTAGTGCAAAATGTAAAATTTTCTTTACTGGGCATCTTCATCAATGGCGAAACAAATAATTTTTTTGAATATATTATCATTATGCATTTAACCGAACTAATGGGAATTAAAAAAAAAATCTTTTTTCAAAATCATAAAGCACAAAAGTCGTTTTTTCCACCGTTGCACGGTTATACTAGTTAACATCTTCGGAAAAAATAGCTTGCAGCACCAAGGATGCAAACTTTGTAGGGTTAAAAGTGAGAACGAGCACAAACAAGAGTAGGTAAGCTGGATGTATAGCTACAGAGGAGAAAAATCTGAATGTCTTCTAAAAGCCCAACATGAACGTGATTTCAGAAGGAAAGGCCACTACTAAGATAATTGGAATGATACTTCTAACAAGCAAATGAAGGATGTTCTATGTAATTAAAACAATATTTAAAGTTAATAGGGAATGCAAAAAGTTTAAAATGAATGGATTTGAGTAAAAAGCATTCAGGATTCATCGAATCGGAATCCAGTATCTTCCACAGGTTCATTAGGATTCTCTTCTCTGATCTGTCTATTAGTACGACGCACATACACATTTGAGGCTTTCCATTTTGATATAGTATCCACAAGATCCTTCTTGCTATAACCATAAACCTTATCGACAATGTACTCTCTCTTCAGTAGAATATATGTTGGCACTGATCCGACTTTCCAACCCCACGACAGTGCCTAAAATTAAATAAGATAAATCAAATGATTAATCAAATGTATGATATTCTTTTCTTTCTTTCTTTTTTCTTTTGTGACGTTGTCAAAACAAAATGAATTTCATTTACCCACCTGCATATCATCTATGTCTGCCGTGATAAATACAACCTCCTTGTCCTTTTCAGCAAGCTCATTTATAAAAGTCTCCATGTTTTTGCATTTGTCGCTCCATTTCGCAACAAAACAAATCACGATCTAAATATTGCAATAATATATCAGTTTATTATACCCCCAAAAAAGATCCAATGTCTACAAATTTCATACTTAACATTGAAGGGGAAAAACATAAGCTTTTCTATATATAGTGCAGCAAACAAGCAGGTTAAATATTTTGTGATGAATTCCACTTAAACTTTTACTAGTAGATTGGACACATAAAAACTGTCTTTTGATAAAAGTCCACTTCTTCTGATCAATATAGCGCTTATGGTACGGTGGTATACTTTCAAACTGTCTATGTTTTTGGAGTCAACTCATTAGCACTTCTTAGCCATATTTTGTTAAATTTTGGTGATACAAAA
Source organism: Allium cepa (assembly GCA_030765085.1). Lineage (NCBI taxonomy): Eukaryota > Viridiplantae > Streptophyta > Magnoliopsida > Asparagales > Amaryllidaceae > Allium > Allium cepa. The sequence goes on from CM060934.1 coordinate 113,234,077, forward strand.
TCATAAAAAGTGGGAAAGAAATATGCAAAAGAAAGAAAGAGAAGATTTTGTTCCACCCTAATTAATAGGCATATTGAGTATGTTTATTTCTTTCTCTAATTGGCTAATCAAATTATTTTTTGCCATCTAATGTTAACTTGGGCATTAAGTAATTGATTATATAAATAGAGACCATAAGAGAGGGTAAATGTATGGTGGAAAATCTATTTGCTAATTCCCTATTCTCCATCTTTGTTCTTCTTCTCCAACAATTTTAGCCATATAGATATTTGCTCCCTTTCTCAATTTGGTTATTGATTCAATGGTATTTTGTTTATTTTAGCTTTGTTCTATTAATTGTAAAAAAAAAATTTGGTGAATCAATAAAGTGAGTGGTTGGATGGAATATCTTGTCTTATTGCTTTTAATTTCAATTCCGTCTTATTTTTAATCCAAGTTATCTCTTTGTGATTTGGGTGACAAAGATCCGTTGATATAAGCTTCCACAAAGCGCTGCCATTTTTTCACAACAGATTGGTATCAGAGCCAGGTCATCGCAAAGCTTAGAGTAATTTTGGATTGAAAAATTATTGATGCGGATATGATTTCGTTTTCGAAGATGGCTATTTTAGATGGGAAGAATTGGGGTATTTGGAAGCCTAGGATGGAAGATGTTCTATACCTCAATGATCTTCATGATCCGATTGATGGAGATGGAAAGAAGCCCTCTAATGTAGATGAGGGAAAATGGAAGAAGATGGATAAGAACGCGATTGTTTTGATTCGCCAATATCTTAATGATTCAGTTTTCCATCACGTGGCTAGTTGTGAATCCGCAAAGGCTTTGTGGGATAAGTTGGTATCTTTATATGAGTCAAAGAGTGCTACTAGTAAGGCTTTTCTGGTTCAAAAGTTGGTACAACTGAGAATAGATGAAGAGAAGTCTGTTGCAGAGCATTTGAATGAATTTCAGGATGTAATAAATCAATTAGCAAATATGAAGGTCAATTTTGATGATGAGTTATAGGCTCTTTTATTGATGAGTTCGCTTTCAGAAAGTTGGGAAACTTTGGTTGTTTCATTGAGTAATTCCAATGCTAATGGAACTGTCTCTTTGGAAACTGTTCGAAGCAGTCTTTTGAATGAGGAGCTTAGAAGAAAAGGGTCAGGTATGAAATCAATTCAAAGTGAGGCTATGGTGGCAAGGGACTCGAAGAAAGATAAAATTTGGAAGAAGAAGGATGCTAATGGTAAAGGTGTTATCACTTGTCATTATTGTAATAAGAAAGGTCACATACGCAGCAAGTGTTATGCTTATAAAAGAGATCAGAAAAAGGCTGCGCACGGTGATACTAGTAGTGATGCACATGAAGGTTTTGCTGAAGGTGCCGATAGTGATGCTTCTTATGATGTCCTCTTTAGTGAAAATAAGCCTTGGAAGATGGATTCGGGAGCCAGTTTTCACATTTGTAGAGATGTGAATTGTTTTTCTTTTTATGAGAAGATTGTCGACATGATTAGGACAGCCAATGGAGAAGAGCTACCAATTTGTGGTATTGAATCTATCCGGTTTCGTATGCATGATGGTGTGGTTAGAGAAGTTTCTGGAGTGAGACATGTACCTACTTGTTCGCATAATCTTATTTCTCTCGGTCAGTTGGATCGCCATGGTTGCACTTATGAGACTCAATGTGGAGTTTTGAGAGTGAAGAAAGGTGGTCGTGTAAGGATGAGAGGAGTATTGGAAGAAGGAAACCTTTATAGCTTGGTTGGTTCTGTAGTCGACTATGGAAAGCGAGTGACGGTTGAAGAACCTAGTCCACAACAAGGTGGAGAGGTTAATGTGGTCACTGCTTATGATTCTAGCATTGAGGATCATATTTTAGACAGGGATCTTCATGTTGATGATGCTCGGGGGATCGATAATGATCAGGTAATGAGCTCAGATCGAGTGATAGACGGGTGTCGAGTTGCAAAATCCACAAAGACAAGACGGAGATCTTTGTGGTATTACAAACGTTTTTGAGACCGGATTTGTGTGGTGCACCTCATGTGGGAGATGCATCATTTGCAGTCGGTGGTAGAAGTTTGTAATTTGGTATGATTGAGATATATGGAGTTGTGATGGATCTAGATATGGCATGTTTGATATGTTGGAGATATGTGATTTTGCATCAAGGTGGAGTGTTAAATTTTGGTGATACAAAATCACAAAAAGAGGGAAAGAAATATGCAAAAGAAAGAAAGAGAAGATTTTGTTTCCCCCTAATTAATAGGCATATTGAGTATGTTTATTTCTTTCTCTAATTGGCTAATCAAATTATTTTTTGCCATCTAATGTTAACTTGGGCATTAAGTAATTGATTATATAAATAGAGACCAGAAGAGAGGGTAAATGTATGGTTGAAAATCTATTTGCTAATTCCCTATTCTCCATCTTTGTTCTTCTTCTCCAACAATTTTAGCCATATAGATATTTGCACCCTTTCTCAATTTGGTTATTGATTCAATGGTATTTTGTTTATTTTAGCTTTATTCTATTAATTGTAAACAAAAATTTTGGTGAATCAATAAAGTGGATGGTTGGATGGAATATCTTGTCTTATTGCTTTTAATTTCAATTCCATCTTATTTTTAATCCAAGTTATCTCTTTGTGATTTGGGTGACAAAGATCCGTTGATATAAGCTTCCGCAAAGCGCTGCCATTTTTTTCACAACAGATTCAAAAAAAAAAACAAAAAAAAAAAAGGACAATGAAGTGATGAACTGGGTTTTCACACAGAATAAGACCAAGTGACAATTTATTAAATATGAAACTGAAACTGAAATACAATACATATCAACTGATACACTATATAAACTTCTCCATGTTTTTCACGGTAACTGAATTTCATATAGAAACCAATAAAAAAATTAATGATTGCATGTGCACAGTACTAATAAAAATAACAAATCTATAGAGTGAGGTATCTTGTAGAATCTCTTGATACATTAAATCAGGAAATGCCCAACACAGACCTTCATTTTGATTTAGACAGCATTTTGAAATGCATGTCATCCTTCAAAATAGATATTAGACCTTTGGTTTTCTCAGCTAGCCAAATATGCAACAGAAGGAATTGACATAAAAATTCTGTAGCAATAATAAATGAATAAATTCTATAGCAATAATAAATGAATAAATCAATTAGCACTAATAAAAATAACAAATCTATAGAGTGAGGTATCTTCTAGACTCTCTAGATACATTAAATCAGGATATACACAGCCTTCATTTTGATTCAGACGGCATTTTGAAATGCACGTCAGCTTTCAAAGAGATATTAGACCTTTTGTTTTCTCAGCTAGCCAGATATGCAACAGGAGGAATTGACACTCTTTGCATGCACATTTTCTCAGCAATTATTTCAGTAAATGTATAAATAATTTAAGTTCTTAATAAAGCAAAAGGAGTAGACTAAGAATATCAACATAAAATGGTAATAAATAATGCCACAAGGAAAGACAAATATGTGAACAAAGAAACAATATATAGCTCCTCAAAGGCTTTTACTAAAGATAGAACAAAGAAATGCAACCTAAGAAATTTGAATAAATAAATAAATCACTCAGAAGCCATGAAGATAGTCACATTTTCCTAATACATAAAAATTCTATAGCAATAATAAATGAATAAATCATTTAGAAAGATGTTGTTGAAGTTAGTATTGACTAGACAATCATTTTACAATTAGTTTTTGTGCACATAATGCATGAGAATATGCCGCAAGTACATAGTGAAAGAAAGAAATGTGGTAAGTTTTGAAATTTATGATTGAAAATAACTCGAATTTTAAATTGCATTTTTAAAGGGACCGATACCTAAGAACTTCGTTATAATTAAAAAAACTGAACATGATCAACATTTAATGTGCAACTTGTCAAACTCCACCAAAAAACTCATCAAAATATGTAGGGTCAAACAAATAAATTAATATGCTGACGCTATGTAACATAACTAAACAACACATGTAGCTCAAATGAGTTAAACTTGTGTTTTTTTTCGGCAATAATCCCTTCGATTGGGATAGAAAAGTAATCCAAAATCATTTTAAGCTGCTATCCATGAGAACAATAAAAGGAGTAGTAGATGGAGAAGAAAGAGAGTATGTAGTAACAATTAGTCGATTAAACTTTGTTATAAAAATAGATCTTGATATGCCATAGGTACAAAACGAAAGATCGAAATTGTGGTAAATTTGAAATTTATAATTGAAATAATTGAAATTGTAAACTGCATTTTTAAAGAGACCAATACCTGAACGCTTTAATATATCAAACACTGAACATGATCAACATTTAGAATATGGTCAAACTCCACCAAAAAACTCATCAAATACGTAGGTTCAAACAAATTAATTAATATGCTCATGCCATGTAACATAAATAAACAACACATGAGGTCAAATGAGATAAACTCATGTTTTTTCAGAAATAGTTCCTCCGCATTGGGATAAAAAAGTAATCCGCGGTCATTTTAAGCTGCCATCAATGAGAATAATACAATGAGCAGTCATTAGATGGAGAAGATAGCAAGTATGTAGTAACAATTATCGATTAAACTTTATTATAACCATGGTCCAAGAACTCAGTTTCGATCATTTGAAATTTTAATAGTTTCGATCAATTTTGAAAACATGGAAAGTTTCGGTTTATATCGGATATTTGTATTTCTAATAAATAATAATGACGATATAGGTCCAGGGCGAGTATGCTTTTTGAACATATATGTTGTATAATATGAAAAAACATATTACAGGCCTAAACTAAAATCCCTGAATATAAATTACCCAGCCCGTTATCATTGCCATGTTCATTTGAACATATAAATGTTTGTACCATAATTGGGCACAACACTCTTCGGAAGTTTTTGAAGAGATAATAATGAAGAATATAAATTTAAAATGAGGATTATTTAACAAAAACTCCAATTAACAAGAATAAAAATGCGTAGACAAGCGGTTTAAAGTGGTTCGGCGTGTTGCCTACGTCCACTGTGAAGTTTTTGCAATTTTATTGATTCTCTTTCAATGATTGCAAGCAAGTACAGCAAACAACAGCAAGTTACAACTGAAAATTCGAATTCAACAGCAAAAGTATGATGTAGGTCTCGATCCGCCAGAGTCTGGGCGCTTGAGAATCCAAAGATCCCTTTTCTGTAGGCTCTGGGGCTCTATTTATATGCGTAGGAGGCTAAGATTTCGCTCAAACTTTGGGAGACTCGCTCTGACACGTGAATGGGCCCACACGACCAATTCCAGGAAGTTTCGGCTCGATCTGTGATTGATACAAATTCATTTCGTATCGATCAAGATGATGTCCAATCGAGCTGAAATTTGGCAGAGACACTCCTTAGTGTGTATGCAAGCTCCTGTGAAAATTTCATGGCATTTGGATTGGTAGATCTCTAGATATCGTCGATACGAATTGAGTATTCTCGAGTGGTTGTTTCATTCGACTCCACGGCTTCGTGTCCATCCCTTCGAATCGATGGCTGCACGTGTTTATGAGGTGACGTGGCGCGTGCATCTCGAATCGATCCACCTTTTTCTCTGGTTTGGCCGCGTCGTCTCCATGTATCTTGCCGCATTTGAATCGAAGGCTGTTGCGTTAATCCAGGTCCACTTGACCTTATGGATACGAACGAACCATTGGTCATGGGTTCGAACGGGAGCCTTTAATGGATACGGAGCAAGGTCGTCTGATGGATACGAAGAGCAGTAGCTTGATGGATTCGAGATAGATGGATACGATGCAATCATATGCGATGCAATCATACTTCTGTTCGATACGAAGACGGTGGTCTCGAATATAGGTTTGATCATGGATGCGAACTGTACTTTGCCTGATGGATACGAAACAATATCTGGCCAATCGATACGAAACACATACTCTGCCAAGGGACTTGAATGAGATCGAGTCGAATGTAGGCTACCTGATGGAGTCGAACACGATGGAGGCGAAGACGATGGATGCGAATTGCTCCATTTAGATGGAATCGAATAGAGTCTTGTATGATGGATGCAAAGCAGATACTGGCCGATCGTTACGAAGTGCATTATCTGCTGATGGATACGAAGTCCATCGATACGCACTCGATGGATTCGAATATGGCCAATCCTGATCGATACGAACTCATAGGAGTTAACCGATGTGAAGTAGGTGATGGATACGAACTGGATCGAGTCGAACTGTGGTTTACTGATGGATACGAAAACGAGGCCGTTTCCTCCAAATTGAATCGATCATAACTCGAGCATACAAACTCGGATTAACTTGAGATTTAAATTGCAGGCTCCCATGACTCGGTTTGTCATGTCTTGTCAGTTGTAGCTCGATCCGGACTTGGGAAGAAGTCATCGATATCCATAGCGAACTTGTACATGTTGGGTATCCAGGAAGAGTGATCCTTGGTATCTCGACCTTGCCAAAAGGCGGGATAACATTTGCCCCCCAAAGTACGTCTTGTGGAAACATCACGTGCTTTGAAAGGCTGTAGTTTCTCTTTGAACAATTGTCGTATTTTTCGTCGAAAGTTGTACTCTGTACTGCCGTAACCGACTGCTGTGTGATAGTGATTGGCTATTTGCCGTCGTAATCATCATGAGATGAGTATTCAGTTCCTGTTGAATGTTGAAAGTTGAATATTGGTCCAACACATATGCGTATATGTTAACCTAATTCTCGTTAACATTGCACGTTCACGTGTCGTTGTCAGTTTTTTGTTTGTTATATTGAATTTTGTATCGATCCTCTCCTGAATCGATGTGAAATTTGAGTTGCAACAACGTTTGATAGTTTTTTACAGAGTTCCTTCGCATCGATCCTCTCCTCAATTGATGTAGAAGGTTGAAAGATTGACTTCACATCGATAAATTAAGAATTCGTTGGATGCGAAATGCTCATTTGTATCGATGCTAATGCTTGAGTTTTGATGGATATGAAACCGCAGTTCGTATCGATATGCAGTGGGTGGAGTAGTGAATTTATTGATGCAAACAGAGGCTTCGAGTCGATGTGCTCACTGTTTCCAGCTGTCTTCGTTGTGCGCTTCGCATCGATGGATTTCGCTGTCCATTTCATCTCGATGAAACTCTTGGTCAGGTGGAAACGAAGGAAGCATTCGACTCGATCTATGGGTTGACTGGTGGTGACCGGTCACGTGGACTGGGAGGCGAAACGACCCGGTTCCTTCTTGTCTACATATAAATACTTTGGACTCGGCCACTCTTTCACTTTTCACTTTCTACTTTTTACTGCCGCCTCTAATCTTCGTATCGATTCGAAGCATCTGAGAAGACAGAACTGTGTCACGCCTTCGATTCGATAAGATCCAACCCTTAAATTCTTCGAATCCTACTCTCAAATTAGGTAATCAACCACGAATCCAAGCAACGAAGATATTTCAGATCCACTCTTTCTTCATCGATTAACCATTCTGGTAATTGGTAAAGCCGGATCTGGTTCGAAGTTCGGTCGTAAATGGCTATATCAATGTTTCTGTAAATTGGAGAAGAAAGAGTGCAAAAGGCAAAAATGAATTGATCCGGGGGCTCGCGTTCGAACTGATGAAGGCAGCGATATTTTTCTATGGATTTCGCATCGATCCCTAGGATGCTCTAATGGAGACGACGCAGTTCGTACCGGCGACTATGGTGATGGAAATGATCGATACGAAATGATCGATACGAAAAGTAAGTTAATGGTCGATTCGAAGTCCTTAACTTTAGATCGATACGAACTACATCTTTATGATCGATACGAAAGGTATCGACTCGAATGTGATTGATCTTAAGTTGAGGCCTTCCTGATCGGTACGGACCAGTCAACCAAGGATCGATCCGAAGTCATCCTATCTTGATCGATACGAACTCGGCCCTTGACCATCGATTCGAATCGTGCCCCCTTGTATCGATTCGAATTTGTATCCTGATGGATTCGAACGAGCTTCCTGTGATCGATTCGAAACCTCCTATGATGGATATGAAAATTTGACATTCTTTTAGCATAATTCCGACGAGCTTCATTCTTGCATATCTGGACTTGATAATTAAACTGCATATTTGGCCACCTTTCGAAGCTCGCCGATGGAACCGTAGCTTAACAAAAATATAATGAACTTCAACCAGAATCGATCATTAGCATCTGGATGGCACGGTTGTGATGGTCAGCGATGACGGTCATTTCCGTTCTGATTTTCAAAGTTTTGTTGTTCACGCATTTCAGTCTATTTCGTAGAATTTTCTTAAGTAACGTACAGCACTGCACTGCACAACACGTTCATACACTTTACACTGGGGAATGTACGGGCTCTTTATCATCTAATGATGATTTTCATGAGTCAGCTAGTTATGGAACCATCAAGTTCGCAGCAGCAAGAAACACAAAGTATGGTCCCTCCCAGACTTGAGATACCGGAGATTGAGGCTGAAGTCATCGGTCCAGCCCAGACGAACTACCTGATGCATCTTTCATTATGAATCCGTCTGACTCTGTTCCATTCAACGTTTTGGAAGATAGGCTAGGAAGAATATGCTTAAGGCACGGTTTGTCAATGGACGATGTTCTATTGCCAGGACCAAACGATAGACCGCACAATCCCCCGGAGGGATATACCGCATTCAATCGTCACGCGTGTGCGGCCGGGACGCTTCTTCCATTCAACGAATATATAAGAGAAGTGTTGTCATTTCTAGGGATCGCCCCATCTCAGCTCCACACAAATGGATAAGCTTGGGTCAATAGCTTGTTCATCATCTTTATGGAGTACCTTCATCGTCCGTCGCTTCCGACTGACATTAGATACTTATTCAACTTCAAAAGCCAGACAGATAGCCCTTCTTTTACGTTCCTGGAGGCAGTACGAAACTGCCAAGTGGTCACCGGGCCCTGGATCAGTCTAAGCTGCTTCAAGACGGAGTGGTTTTACGTTAGATGCCCTCTAGGGTTCGCTAGGCGATGGTTATTCAGACGTGAGTGTAACTAAGTTCTTGAATAATTATCGAGACGATTGCAGCCGAAGTGAAACTTATATTTCTTCCTTTTTACAGCGATCATTCAGCGTCCGAAAGGTGGATACTTTAAGGAGATGGTTCGATTCTTCCATGAAATACCAAGTGGCGAGAGAAATATCGAATTGCTTTTGACGGACAGGAATCTCAGAATTCTTGAGTTGATTGAGCGGAGACAAAGTATAATGCTCGACGGTGCATTAAGAACCGCCTCGAGAAAGCGAGTCAAACGAAAAGAGCCTAAAGTTTTCGTAATCGAGGAGGCTGATTCCGAGAGAACTCACACCGATGAGGAACCCTTGGGGGAACCTGCTGATGTAGCCCAGGACACTGAAGAGCAGAGAAAAGGCAAGGCAGCCGTTTTTAAGTCACTTAAAAAGGGGAGATGGAAATCCGTCGTCACGTCGCGACCCGTTTCTAGAATTAGAATTTCAAAGGTGTCTCCCCCCAGAAAAGAAAGTCTTCACGAAGGGCTTGCCGATCTTCCAATTACGGACGATGTGTCTTTCCCGCATGACGCCAGGTTGGAGGAATTCCACCATACTTTAGAATTGAGCGAGCCTTTTCCTATTAGCGTGGTCGACACTTCCGGTTGGTCGGGGGGTTGCACAATCATACACATTTCACGGCACTACACAACCCTTGACCGTAGGCCATCTGTTTCGAAAAGCCACTAACTCTACTTTCAGTTTGCTTTGCAGATACTATGACTGGATGAGGTTCAATGTTGGGAAGTCTTCGACAGGCCCGTAGGTCTTCTGCATACTATGAGTCGCATAGAAGGGAAGGGGACAGAGATCACGACCGTGGATACTCTGGATACTCCAGACAAGAGAGATATGATAGAGATAGGGATTACAGACGTCGATCTCGATCTCACACTCCTCCTCCCAGAACTCATGTACAACCTCCCGTTTATGTTTCTCATCCCCCTGAATCCTCGCGGCACAAGTCGGCTTCCCAGTCTTCCAGGTCTGAGCCTCATCATCCTAGAACTGAGGCAATAACCGCCGTAGTTGCAGAACAGGCCCCTACGGACATTTCGGGGGAAGGAGCGATCAAGCTTGCTCAGTTAAAGAAGGATTTTCCAAACATTTGTTTCGATAACTACGGTTTTCCTCCTCATTTAAAAAGAATTCCGACGGAAGCTGAGCAGATGGTACACGATTATGTGCATGACTTCTATGCCCAGTATAAGACGTGGGCTAAAGCGGCTGAGAAAGCATCATCGTTAGCCTTTGAGCGAGCAACTACCATTGAGAAACTACAAGTCGAGCTAGCTCAAAAGGACCGTAGTATACAAGTGCTAAACACTGAAGCCGAGTCGTCTCGAAAATCAGAGATGGAGGCCCTTAAGAAAGCTGATGAAGCCCAGGCGGTGATGGACAGAATGAAGAGAGAGCATTATGTTACGGTGGAGGACACGGGCCACCGAAACACCATTGTGACCGCCGAGCGGGATGCGGCCTTGAAGGAGCTTGACGAGCTAAAAGCCAAATTTGCTGAAATCGCCAAGGATAGGGATGATGCGAACAACGCGGCCCAGGAAGCATGTGAACAGGCCATAGTGCTCCGGACCGAGCGAGAAGCGGCGGTGGCTAAAGTACAGGAGGTCGAAGCCGAAGTTGATAGGAAAATTCAGATGGCCGAGTCCAGGCTGGAGGATGATATTAAAGACCTCCTTATCACTTACAACGCCAATGTGTTGAAGCACAGAAATCTGGCCTGGCTTGAAAATTACTCGGTACATCTCCACAGTGCTTGGGTCCGGTTGATTGAGGAGGAGAAAACAGCACAGCCGAGCGAATCGATTGATGAATTTGAGCTTAAAAATCGGCTGTTGACCGAGAATGAAAGAAAGATCCTTCATGACGCTATAATTTCTCACGAGAAGGAGATGGTTAGCGTTTGGCATCAGGAAGTTGGGGAAGGTTCAGGTGTTGAGCACCAGGCTACATTCCTTGAGATTAGCGCTCCACCTCTGTTAGGGCCTGTATTAGCGGTTGCATCACAATCTATCCCAACTTATAACCCGGAACAACCGCAGTCATCTCCTATTCGGGAGCACGTTTCTGAAGCCATCCAGTCGTCAGCAGGCCAAATTGAGGAAGCTATTCCGAACATATCTCAAGTGTGTTCTGAATACAGAGTTTGTTTCAAAGCGATTACTAACAACTCCTTTTCATCTTTGTTTAGTGACTGGAATTATGCCGACTTCTGTGATTCAAGAGTCATCTCAAAGGCAGGAGGCCATCACTACCGAAACAACTATTATGACAACGATAGTGCCAACTGAAATAACGCAGGGGAGCTCACTATCTCTTGACGAACAAATGATGAGCGAACTTCTTGACCAACATGGTGGCTCCTTCGCAGACTTGCCGTTCATCATTAGTGGACTCCCGCCAGCCTCCAGTTCTTCAATGCAGACTACAGCTGCCCCCAGCCAAGCCCAAACAATTCGTGATGAAGAAATCTCGGCCGAGATTAATGCTGAATTAGAGGCTGCGGGGAAAAGCGGTAATGCTGGAAGTGATACAGCGGTGCATAGCCCAGCACCTCTAAGGATAATATCACCGGGTAGTACTGTTGTTGATACCCGGGTGTCTGTCCCATCTTTCGTTGCAGATCCAATCCCTCCAACTCCTTCGGTAGGAAGTATACATTTAGAATCGAGCTCAGAGGAGGACATTGACATTATGCCCCCAGCTGGAGAGCAATCATCGGAGGGGAAAAGTTCAAAACGGAAGATCTCTAGTGAGTTTGAGGGTTCTCCATTGAAAAGGAGGCCGAGGAAAAAGAAATAGATTGGCAACTTAATCAAACTTTTGATAACTTGTTTTCATTTCCCATTAGTAGGCCGTGTATAGATGTAGGTTCGGCCCCTGCTAGTAGGAATTTTTTGGAAGAACTTGCATATAAGCTCTTGTTTCCAGTTAGTCGAAATAAAATTTAGCTTTCTTCATTTCAACTATTTTTTTCTGTCTTACTTGCTTGAGTGTTGTAATGATGGGCTCGTGACCGCACCTATTACCAATCTGAGCACATGTCCGCGCTCCGAGGACTTCGAATAATTTGCAAACGATAATTTGGTTCACGCTTTGGGAATCCGATAATTATCGATGTCTATGGCACAGTTCAAACTCCGGGAACTTCGAGCTGATACTTATACTCCAATTCGCACCCTGGGAATTTAGAGTTAGCGTTTACATTTTGGTTCACTCTCCGAAAACCTAAAGTCGAGGTTTATACTCCAATTCGCACTCTGGGAATCTGAAGTTAGTATTTATACTTCGGTTCGCACTCCGGGAACCTAGAGTTGATGTTTATACTCCAATTCGCACTCTGGAAATTTGGAGTTAGTGTTTATACTCCGGTTCACACTCTGGGAACCTAGAGTTGATCGACAGATGGTTAGTCACATCTGTTTAGGCTTCTTAGGAATTCGTTCACACTCTGGGAACGATGGATTTATCGGGATCGTGGATGGTCGAGTCACATCCACCCCTAGTTGACAAGCGAGGTCGTTAGATGGATGGGTCCACCCTCCTCGAACTTGTTTGGGATACGGTCGAAGTCGTTAGGCAGACGGATCCACCCTCTTCGAAGCCGTATTTATAAGTTTTATACTCCAACTCGCACCCTGGGAGTTTGAAGTTAATGGAAGGATTGTCGTGTATCAATCCTTTCATATATTGGTGTGGTGACATGCCCCCGAGCTTGGGTTTCACTTAGTGAGTGACCGGTCGTATCACAATCACTCCCTATTTGAATAAATCCCACCGTACTATGGAACTTAGCTTTCCGTGCATCGTGATGTTGTATGTCATATTCAATAAATCACAGCTCTGGCTCGAAGAGATAGCATTTTATTGCTGAAATGAGAAAATATGGCAAAGTCAGTTGCCTTATTACAAATTCAAATTTCGAAATGCGAAAATAAAATGCAAAGGAATAAATGGACTAAAATAAATAAAGCCTGTCATGTATTGTAGCGACGGAGACTCTCGATATTCCAGGCTCTCGGCAGAGTAAGACCGTCTACAGTCGATAACTTGAACGTGCCATCTCCGAGCTTTTGTGAAATCACATATGGTCCTTCCCAATTTGGTTTCATGTGCGAAGGAACAGGGTAGATTCTCTTGAGTACGAGATTGTCGAGTTCAAAGGTTCGTGGCCGGACCTTGGCATTGTATATTCGAGCGACTCGACTCCGATACGCGGCTGCCTTCAAATCAGCCTCTTCACGCTTCTCATCGAGTAAGTCCAAAGATTCAGCAAGTAGTATGGCATTTGTTTTCAGATCATAGTATGTCACACGATGAGAAGGCACTTCCATTTCAACTGGAATAACGGCTTCTGAGCCATAAGATAGAGAAAATGGAGTGTGTCCGGTTGCAGTCTTGTGGGTCGTCCGGTAAGCCCATAAAGCCATAGGAAGTTCATCGACCCATTTGCCCCCCGCCTTTTTCAGTCATTTCTTCAGAATAGATTTGATAACCTTATTAATAGTTTCGACTTGGCCATTTGCTTGAGGGTGTGCTACTGCAGAGAATTTCTTATGGATATGGAATCGTTAACAGAAATTCTTGAATTCAAGGCTGTTGAATTGGGCTCCGTTATCGGTGATAATAGTATGCGGGAGACCAAACCGGTAGATAATGTTGCGTACTACAAAATTGATTACTTTCTTCTATAGGTTCAACTTCAGCCCATTTGGTGAAGTGATCAACTGCGGCGATGGCGTACTACATGCCACCTTTAGCTAGAGGCAATGCACCAATTATATCAATGCCCCATACTGCAAACGGCCAAGGACTGACCATTTGGGTTATCTCAGTAGGTGGGGCTCTAGGAATCCGAGCATGTTTATGGCATTTATCACATTTTTTGGTGTAGTCCGCTGCGTCACAATTAACAATAGGCCAATAATATCCATACCGGAGTACTTTCTTGGCGAGTGCTTGCCCCCCAGTGTGATCGCCACATTCTCCTTCGTGTACATCGTGTAACACTCGTTTGATCTCATCGTGCGCGATATACCGGAGGAGAGGAACAGAATACCCCCTTCTATACATAATTCCGCTTTGAATGATAAACCGCAAGGCTTTTCGAAGAATCTGTCATTTCTCACTTCTGCGCTCAGGCAGTATCCCGTGTTCAATATAGTTTCGGTAAGGGGTCATCCATGACTCCCTACTGGAAGTAGTCTCAAATGTGAAATCAGTCTCCATTTGATCGATGCTCGGAGAGGATAGAGTTTCAATGGGAACGAGCCCCAACTGCTGAGCTTCGCCCGTACTTGCTAACTTTGCCAACGAATCGGCTTTCTAATTATGCTCTCGAGGTATGTAGAAAATGGAATAATAATCAAACTGATCAAGCACTTCTCGGACTCGAGCTAGATAAGCAGCTAGTCTTCGATCTTTGGCCTGATATTCACCCCGGACTTGGCATACAACTAATTGGGAGTCACAGTAGATTTCCACAGCGGTAATTCTCAAATCACGATCTAGCTTCAACCCAGCAAGTAAAGCTTCATATTCGGCTTCATTGTTGGTCGTACGGAACTCGGAATTTAAAGCGTAGCATATGGATCGGCCCTCGAGGGTTTCAAGCACTACCCTAGCTCCCGAGCACCGATTGTTGGATGCACCATCAGTGTGTAACTTCCAGATGTATTCAGGAGATTCGCTGGTCTTAGGAAAATCTTCAGGAACAGTGAACTCGGCTATAAAATCTGCTAGGAATTGACCGTGAATGGCCCTCCTTGGAGTATAAGTGATGTCGAATTGACTCAGTTCGATTTTCCATTTGAGTAACCTACTAGACGTCTCAGGCCGCGTGAGGACCTGTCGTAACGGCTGATCGGTGTACATAGTGATAGGATGAGCCTGAAAATATGGACGGAGCTTCCTCGAGGCAATGACTAAGCAGTAGGCTAGTTTCTCCAGCTTTGGGTAATTTCTCTCGGCTCTGGTTAGTCGCTTGCTTACATAGTAGACCGGTTTCTGCACTCGGTCTTCTTCCCGAACAAGGCCAGCGCTGATTGCATTTTCTGATACTGCCAGGTAAAGATACAATTGCTCATGGTTGACAGGCTTTGAAAGAATCGGTGGCGTGGAAAGATGTTGAACCAATGATTGGAATGCGCCCTCGCACTCCGCAGTCCATTCAAAGTTCCGCTTTCCCTTTCGGATCAGATCGATGAAGGGGATGCATTTATCAGTGGACATTGATATGAACCTGCTTAACGCTGCCACCTTTCCATTGAGACTTTGGACTTGTTTTATAGTTCTTCGAGTTTGTAAGTTTCTGATAGCCCAGATCTTCTCGGGGTTAGCTTCTATTCCCCGGGTGTTGACGATGAACCCAAGGAATTTTCCAGACGCGACTCCAAAATGACACTTTAGCGGATTGAGCTTCATTCCGTATTTTCGAAGGATATTGAACATTGACTCCAAGTCTCTAATGTGGTCAGTGGAGTATCGTGATTTCACCAGCATGTTATCTACATAAACCTCCAAGGTCTTCCCGATCTGGTCAGCGAACATACGGTTAACCAAGCGTTGGTAAGTTGCTCCGGCGTTCTTTAATCTGAAGGGCATGACTTTGTAGCAGTATAGTCCCAGATCGGTTACGAAGCTTGTATGCTCTTGGTCGGGCACATGCATGGGTATCTGATTGTAGCCTGAGTAAGCGTCCATGAAAGATAATAATTCATGTCCGGCCGTTGAATCTACGAGTTGATCAATTCGGGAAGTGGAAAGCTGTCTTTCGGACAAGCTTTGTTTAAGTCAGAGTAATCGATGCACGTTCTCCATTTCCCATTTGGTTTTCGGACAAGTATGGGGTTGGATACCCATTCCGAGTATAGGGCATCTCGGATAAACCCATTTGCTTTCAGCTTATCAACTTCTTCTTTAAGGGCGACAGATCTCTTTGGATCCATACCACACGTTTTCTGCTTGACCGGGATATACCACGGGTCAATATTCACGGTGTGGCTCATGATGTCCGACGAGATTCCACACATATCAGAGTGCGTCCAGGCGAATACGTCGAGATTCGCCCGGAGAAAATCAACCAATTCCTGTTGCGTCTCTTTGTTCAACTGAGACCCAATCTTCAACATTCTCGTGTCATCATCATTGTCACCATCGATTGGAACATCAATCAACAGCTCAGCCGGGGAAGCCTGACTTTCTATAAATTCTTCCTTGTTATTATTGTCTCTTGGATCAAGATCCCTTTGGAATTGGTAGTGGTGCCCGTGCCGAGGCCCAGGCACCAATTGTCAATTGTTTGCAAAACAGACGTAGAGCGATTCCTCTACGCCCTTTCCTTTCTCCTTTCGCTGCGCCTTGCGCAGCTCAGCTACGTAATAGGCTCTTCCAGCAGCCTAATCTCCCTGTACAACTCCAATCCCACGATCAGTGGGGAATTTCAAGGTCAAACACCATAGTGCAATCGCTGCCCTGAATTCAGCAAGGGCCGGTCGGCCCAAAAAAGCATTGTATGGGGATTGAATATCTAAAACAACAAACTGCAGTATCCGAACTCTTCGGCACTCTCCAACTCCTAACTCCACTGGTAACTCCACCACTCCAGTGGGGATATTGGCACTCCCATCGAAGCCATGAATTCTAGATTGACAAGGTTTTAAATCTTTGGCTTCCATCTTCATTTGATCATATGCTTTCTTAAACAGAATGTTCACCGAACTCCCACTGTCTACCAGGATCCTCTTCATCCAAGCAGGACCAACCTGGGCAGATATGACTAGTGGTTCAATAGTTGAGGCTTCGACCCTATCAGCATCTTGGCTTTTGAATACGACGTCATCCGTCATCGTTCTCTGTAGTTTGGCCGGAGCCCCTTCATCAAAATTACTGCAACACTTAAAGTCCACATGCCTGATAGAATTTGCATATGACTCCATTTCCCTCCAGCTTCGGTCTGTTGGATGGGACCACCACTGACTGTATTAATCACCAACCTCCCGCCCGTTCGAGCGGGTTCCTCCTGTCTTTCTTGATTCTGTGCACGGTTCTGATTTGATGGGCCCGCACCACCATACCGCGGCGCTCACACGAATTGATCTAACTTTCTCTCCCTGATCAACTTTTCAATGAGGTCTTGCAAATGTCTACACTCATTGGTATTATGTCCTTAACTCTCGTGGAATCTACAGAACTTTCCTGTTTGAATCTATCTCTCCGACGATGGCTTCGGAGCAGGTTTCATATACTGCATAGCATTGCAAGTCTGTAGATACACGTTCTCCAGCGATGTGTTTAGCGGTGTATAATTGTCTAACATTGGAGCCCTACGCTGCGGGCCACGGTTCTGATCCCTTTTTTGTTTTGATTTCCATTACTTCTCGGCTGAGACTGTTTTTTCTGTATATTCAACTGCACTTTCCCAGAACTCTCACCCGATTGTTTAACTGCCACGTTACTCTGAATCCCCTCACTACTGGGTCTCACATCGTCCTGCTTCCTAGATTGTTTCGCGTCCTCACGCCTTAAGAACTGAGCGGCTTTGGAGTAGAAACGGTCCAACGACGCGGGAGGTTTCCCAGCTAACCAATTTCCGAACTCGGAATCAGGGTCAATCCCCTTAGTTAATTCCATCAGAATCGAATTATCATTCGGGTTGCTGATCTCTGCACATGCTGCGTGGAACCTTTCCAAATAACGTCTAAGTGTTTCTCCTAGAGCTTGTGTGACACTAGACAAGGTATTAACATCCTTCGGTCTAGCAACATGCATGTGAAACTGTTCTACAAACTTCTTAGCCAGCTGATCGAACGAAGCAATAGATCGACAGGGTAGTCTTGTGAACCACATTGTCGCAATGCCCCCCAAAGAAATGGGAAAAGTACGACACTTCACTGCATCATCAGCCCTTGCAGGACTCATCGACCACTCGTATTTCAGAATATGTTGATTAGGGTCCGAATTTCCTTCGTACATCGGTAGCGTCGGCATCCTGAATCGCCAAGGGGGTTCAGCAAAAAGAACCTCGTCTGTGAATGGGGTATGACACCGGGAGATTCCCCAGTCGTCATTGGTAAGACCCCGGCTTTCTCGGATCATTTGTCTTATCATGTTTGTAATATCTGGCATTGCAACATTCTACGCACGTTGGGCCAAAGTGTGGTCGGGTTCCACTTCGGGAGATTGGACCGGGCATTGTCGACGGTACATTTCTCGCCTCCTTGGCTCAACGTCTTCTGGAACGTACGTTTTAGGAGTACGTCCTTGTTGGTTTCGGGTACCAATCCCTATGTCAAACTGCAGTAGCGATGACACGGTTATCTGTAGTGTATTGAGGCACAGTTCTTCCCCTGGAAGAGGGTCCAGTGTGGAAGCTGGCTGACGGTCCAACTCTTAGTTGATCAATGGTCAATGTGGGCTGATGCCCTGTGGCTTGTGCACAGACTTCGTCCAGTCGAGGACGGACGGATCTTCGGTTGTATCCAGAGGAAGCAGAGCTTTCTGTGGAGGAATGAGAGCCTTGGTCCCTTCTATACCTTCTACGTTTCTGGCGGTTTAACTGTTGGGTCAGCTCAGCATTTGCGCGCAGCTGCTAAGTTAGTTGCCGACGGCTCTGTGTTAGCTCTTGAAGCAGTAGCTGGAATTCCTGCCTAGTAACCGGGCCTTGTGAATTTGAGGGTCCGGCTACGTTCTGATTGGTTGACGGCAGCTGTGCGGGATTCTGCCTATCTCGGCCTTCTTGATCGCCGATGTTAGAGGTGGTTCCGGTACTTACCATCTTGAATAATGAACTCCTTTCCTAGATTTTTGCAAATCTGAATAAGATGGAAGGAATCTAGACTTTAGATCTGGATCTCTCTCTTTGATTTATGCAATCCGGCATCGATGACAGATCCAATGAGCAGGAGAAAATCTGGATTTTCTCAGTGAAAGCACCAAAGTGTTTGTACCAAAATTGGGCATAACACTCTTCAGAAGTTTTCGAAGAGATAATAATGAAGAATATAAATTTAAAATGAGGATTATCTAATAAAAACTCCAATTAACAAGAATAAAAATGCGTAGACAAGCGGTTTAAAGCGGTTCGGCGTGTTGCCTACGTCCACTGTGAAGTTTTTGCAATTTTATTGATTCTATTTCAATGATTACAAGCAAGTACAGCAAACAACAGCAAGTTACAACTGCAAATTCGAATTCAACAGCAAAAGTATGATGTAGGTCTCGATCCGGCAGAGTCTGGGCGCTTGGGAATCCAAAGATCCCTTTTCTGTATGCTCTGGGGCTCTATTTATAGGCGTAGGAGGCTAAGGTTTCGCTCAAACTTTAGGAGACTCGCTCTGGCATTTGAATGGGCCCACACGACCAATTCCAGGAAGTTTCGCCTCGATCTGTGATCGATACGAATTCATTTTGTATCGATCAAGATGATGTCCAATCGAGCTGAAATTTGGCAGAGGCACTCCTTAGTTTGTATGCAAGCTTCTGTGAAAATTTCATGGCATTTGGATTGGTAGATCTCTAGATATCGTCGATACGAATTGATTATTCTTGAGTGGCTGTTTCATTCAACTCCACGGCTTCATGTCCATTGATTCAAATCGATGGCTGCACGTGTTTATGAGGTGACGTGACGTATGCATCTCGAATCGATCCACCTTTTTCTCCGGTTTGGCTGCGTCGTCTCCATGTATCTCGCCCCATTTGAATCGAAGGCTATTGCGTTAAACCAGGTCACTTGACCTTATGGATACGAACGAACCATTGGTCATGGGTTCGAACGGGAGCCTTTAATGGATACGGAGAAAGGTCGTTTGATGGATACGAAGAGAAGTGGCTTGATGGATTCGAGATAGATGGATGCGATGCAATCATACTTCTGTTCGATACGAAGACGATGGTCTTGAATATAGGTTTGACCATGGATGCGAACTGTACCTTTCCTGATGGATACGAAACAATATCTGGCCAATCGATACGAAACACATACTCTGCCGAGGGACTCGAATGAGATTGAGTCGAATGTAGGCTCCCTGATGAAGTCGAACACAACCGACGCGAAGCCGATGGATGCGAATTGCTCCGTTTGGATGGATTCGAATAGAGTCTTGTATGATGGATGCGAAGCAGATACTGGCCGATCGTTACGAAGCGCATTATCTGCTAATGGATACGAAGTCCATCGATACAAACTCGATGGATTTGGCCAATCCTGATCGATACGAGCTCATGGGAGTTGACCGATGCGAAGTAGGTGATGGATACAAACTGGATCGAGTCGAACTTTGGTCTACTGATGGATACGAAAACGAGGCCGTTTCCTTTAAATTGAATCGATCATAACTCGAGCATACGAACTCGGATTGACTTAAGATTTGAACTGCAGGCTCCCATGACTCGGTTTGTCATGTCTTATCAGTTGTAGCTCGATCCAGACTCGGGAAAACGTCATCGATATCCATAGCGAACCTGTGCATGTTTGGTATCTAGGAAGAGTGATCCTTGGTATCTCGACCTTGCCTGAAGGTGGGATAGCAATAAGTTGATTGCAGAACCCAATTTACCCAGTCCATTGTCAATTGCCATGCTTATTAAACATATAAATTAAAGCCTTAAACTAAAATCCCAACCCATTATCATTCAGCCCATCCTAACCCTAACCCAAACCCAAATATCACGTCAACCGTTATCCCAACTCTAAAACATAATAACGAGGATACAAAGAGTAAAAAATGAAAGGATGAAAACCATAACCGTGCTCGATTCTTTGAAGATGCTCGAAGTCGAAGTCAAAATTGAAGTCGAGGTTCTCATCGTCGAATTCGAAGCCGTCCAAGATGCTCGCAGTGTCGAAGTCGATGTCGATTCTAAGATAATTTAAATTTTCAATTACATGAATTTATAACGAAATTTTAATTCTTATCACGGTTTTTCCTCGTAATTGAAAGTGAATTGACGTATTATTCCATTTAGACTAGGGTTTGCTTTATTCTTTTGGCAAGAATTGATTCCTATGTTTTTTGGTTTCGTTTACCCCTCTTTTACAATTAGGGCATAAATTACAAATTTTTGAATCTCTTTTATCGACAAGTTACGAGATGGAATTTTGACCTAATCTCGTCCCACTTCTGCCCAAACCGGGTCGAGATGGACGAATGTCGTGGTTCAAGTCGAAGTCTCGTGGTTTCTGCCAGAACCTTAAACCTTGACTATAACAATAGATGTTGATATGTTGTAAGTACAAAAATGGGAGAAAGAGAGGGGTAAGTTTGAAATTTATGATTGAAATATTTCAAATTTTAAATTGCATTTTAAAGAGATTGATATCTAAGAACTTTATATGTACTATTAATAAAGCAAATTCTTTGCATACAAATCCATTGTGCCCTTTTTTAAATTTTCAATATACAATTTTCAAATTAAAAACTTTAACTGCTACTTTTCGAGCAGATCGGTGCAAATCAAACCTTCTCCATCACTGTCACGTTCCAAACATCTCTGTTCACTTTATATGTTGGGATATCTTGATTCTTGCCAAAAGTGGAAAAGCTAGCTGCGGTGTGGCTTCAACATATGGGAACATATCTATATTAACAGTATGACAAATACATTTGCTTTGGTCGAGTAACATTTTTATTTTCATAAATTAATAAGTTTATATCAATTATATATCTTCACGTGTGAGTACTAAAATCTAATAGTATCGCATATCATTTTGCTAATTGATCAACATATACATGGACTTATGGTCAACAGCTGAAGCATGGATCAACTTATATTTGTTATGAATATTACTGTAGTGTATCTAGACTTTTAAAACTTCATGCACTCGTTGTTTTGTTAAGCATTTAATGAAGGGAACTTCAACAAAAGAAGAGTAAAATTTATAAGTGGTTAATTCACTTGCACAATTTGTTATGTTCTTTGAGTTTACCATAATAAACATAACAATTGTGTTCGTTTTAGTATTGTTTAAGTTAATGTTTATTCAATTCATATACGAAAAAAATTCAAATGTTTACGTTTCATTCAAGAACCACTAGCTCAACTGGTTAATGGCATGACGCTCTAGACAAAGATTCTAGAGACCATGGGTTCAAAACTTCAAATGTCTGGGATATCAAAATCAGTATTCTGTCTGAATAAGTATCCCACTTACTATCAAATATAAATACATATATAAACAAAATTCAGATGTTTATTTTCAATTCAGTCGCATGTTTTTTTCTTTTGTATTAGTGTTTTTTGATTTGTGTTAGTGGATGGCATAGACTTTTTTATAGAGCATATTTGGAATCTTTTCTCTCCAAGTTGTGTGATGGATGTAGCTTTACAGATATCAAAACAATAATAAACTTCAAATTCAATTCTTTATCATTTCAATTTTTGTATGTTTGTTATCTTGAGTTTTCATGTTTTGCTCAATGATTGGATATATCTTATAACTTCGGTTTCGATTTATTTCGTTTATTTTTGCAATGAATAAGATACAAATTTTATCCTTTGATTTATCTATAATGTTTAGACATTGCTGCTCTCCATTAAGGTGAACGTTTCTGAACTGAATAACATAGATATGGCATATCGTACACTAAATTCGTGAAGGTTTAAAGCTGTTTCTTTTCTTTAAATAGTCATCTTTGTGCTCTAAATTTTAGTTATTAAGGTGACTGTTTGTTGACTAATGAGTTGAGCTGTTGGTAAATTGTGACTTGGTGAAGGCTTCTTCCATGTTACTGTTTGGTTGGCTGATAAATAGGTAGGATTTTTCTTGAGATGAATTGTAGATGTTCATTTACACTATGTATTTGGGTCTTGAAAGCTGAGAATAAAACTTAAAAAATATTAACACCAAATTTTGATTGTTACCGTTTTCATAAATTATGAATGTTAAGACACATGCTTCGTACGTGAATTGTTTCTTATAAATTGTATATGCCTAACACATTCCAAAAAAATGATTTTCGTAAATATTTAGTCATTTTTTTCGTTGAAATCATGTGCAGCTAGTATTATACAAAACAGTTTGCCGACAAGGGAAAAGCTAACTGTAGTGTGGCTTTAATATTGAAGGGCTCAAAATTTATTAACAAGGTGCAGACATGTTGCTTTATAGAGACCGAGATTATTATGCAAAGCAAAACCATTGGAGTATATCTCTATTAACACTTTTATTTTCAAACTAATAAGTTTATCTTAATTTTATAGTTCACACGTGAGTATTAAATTTACTAGAATTGCATATTATTTTGCAAATTGATCGACATATAAATGGATTCATGGTTAGTAGCTGAAGCATGGACGAATGTACATTTATTAAGAATATTGTAATATCAAAATTTAGAGTATCTAGACCTTCAAGACTTAATGGATCCTTTATGCTGTTAAGCATTTAATGAAGGAAACTTTAAAATAAGAAGAGAAGAAGTTATAAGTTTATTGATTCACTTGCATAATTTGTTATGTTCTTTGAGTTTAGCATAATAAACCTAACAATATATTTTTGATTTAGTATTGTTTGAATTCATGTTTATTCAATTCATATGTGAACAAAATTAAGATGTTTATTTTTAATTTAAGGACCACTAGCTCAGCTGATTAGTGGTATAACGCTCTAGACATAGGTTCTAAAGGTAATAGATTCAAACCTCAAAGACATCGAAATGAGTGTTTGTTTGAATAAAGTATCATCTTACTATCAAATATATATTTATATAAGATTCAGATGTTCATTATTAATTAATTAAGTAGCATTTTTTTGTTTTGTACTAATGGATGCCATGAACCTTTTTTCATAGAGCATATTTGGAATCTTTTGACTCTCCAAGTTTTGTGATGGATGTAGCTTTGCAGATATCGAAACAATAATAAGGTTCAAATTTAATTCTTTATCCTTTCAGTTTTTGTATGTTTGTTATTTAAGTTTGTAGTGTTTTGCTCAATGTTTAGATATACTTATAACTTCAGTTTTTATTTATTTTGTTTATCTTTGTTGTGAATAAGTTACAAATTTTATTCTTTGATTTATGCTATAATGTTTAGACGTTGCTGCTCTCCATTAAGGTGAATGTTTCTAAGCTAAATAACTTAGAAATGGCATATTGTGCACTAAATTTGTAAAGGTATAAAGCTATTTCTTTTCATTAAATATTTATGTTTGTGCTACATTTCGGTTAATAAGATGATTGTTAATTGACTAATGAATTGAGTTATTAAATTGTAGATTCCATTTACACTGTATTTCGATCTTGAAAGCGAATAGAACTTAAACGAATTTGACACCAAATTTTGTTTCTTACCATTTTCATAAATTACGTGATGGCAAGCGTTTCGCGCATGAATTATTGTTTGTAAACTGTATATATTTAATACATTAAAAAGAAAATGATTTGCATAAATATTTGATCATATTTTTACGTTGAAATCATGTGTAGTTGGTTTAAATTTATTTTTTAAGTTACAACATCCAATTTTTTGTTAGTCTGAATTTTTATTTACATTATTAACTAATAAAAAACGATTTGTAAAGGAAATTTATTTTTTAAATTCTATTTTTAAGTGATATTAAAATTTGACAATAACTATAAAGGGGCCATTTTTGATGGTTTACGCTGACACAAAAAAAGCATGACACCAAAGACATACAACTACTATTAAATATTAGATCATCTTTCTACTGCAGTGAATGGAAAAATTAGCTACGTGAACAAAACTATTTGCTAGCCGTATCCAAGATGATCTCAATGCTTATTTGGTTACAAATACTGAGAAAAACATTTTCAAAGAGATTGACAATGATGCTATTATGCAATAATTCCAATATATGGAATACTGACGAAAACAATTATAATTGAAAATTTGTTGTTAACATAACTTTTTGTTTATTTTATGAACAATTGAAATAGGCTTTAGGTTTTTAATATTATTTTTTGATGGATGAATTTTGTTGCATAAATTATGACAGCCCTAAAATATATTTTTGGATTTTTCCATGGTTTTGTATCTATATTATGGGTGAATAACTCTGGTTTAGGCCTAAACTATCTAAATATTTAGGATTATAAACTTTTATGTAATATTTTAGTTAAATTAGACAGATTCAATTACTCAAACATAAAATGAAGAAACCTAAAACATTAAGCTAATTTAAACAAAAAATATGGTGGAAAAAAATCCAAATTATTCTATACCGACTTACAAAGTTAATCAACATTAAAGAGACCTAAAAAGTGGATAAATTTATGAAAGATACTGGAAGAAAAAATTTCTGAATTATTTTACCCAAGGTTTATATATAAATTATAATACACTATACTTGCACATCTCTCTTCCCCTTCTCTGTTACTTTAGAACATTCCTACTCTCTTCTTCCTATTGTGATGACTAAATAATTCACTATTGTGCAAGTTATTTATTATTTAGACGTTATTGTTTTCTCCTTTTAGATAGAATCAATAGAACTTTAACAGTTTATTATTATTTGTAGATATCAATTACTATTTTCTTTTGTAAACATTCCCTGAACATATATTATATTCAGATTTACATGTACTACTAAATATATTTAGATAGTAACACAACTTTATGCAGCATTATCAAAGAGAGATTAAATTAAAAAAACACAAGTTTTAGTAAAAAATTGTAAATTTTAAAGATGATTGAAGCTGCATTAAAAAATTTGTGTACAATGGTGTGCTAATATTTCAAAGGACTAATGTAATTTCTTTTTTTTAACTTGATTTTGAATCTCAATATGATGTTTGTTTAATCTTTTGAACAATTTTGACAAAGGAATAATAACTGTTAGAAAGTAAAAGAAGTTTCGTTTCACTAATGATTCCAAATTTAAAAGTAAAGATTTTTCACGTACCAGTTGTGCTAATTATTTTAATCCGATGAGTAATTTATACTACATATATTGCAGGCATCCATGAAACATTGTGGTTGCACAAAATATTTTCTTTTGCACGTGCCTTCGAGACTTTTTGAAATATGTAAATACTTGGGACATCAATGATTCTATATTACGTATTAAAGAAAAGGGTTCACTTGCAATTAAGAATGATAAAACTGAAAGAAAAAAGAAATTATGTAGATACGTATGATTCTATTTATGCACAAAGCTCAATTTCAAATAGACTTTAAGACACATTTGAAAAGTATTGTAGCCTTTTAGACAGTTGTTAAGATTTTTATATTATTGTAAGAAAAATATTTTTAGATATGAAAATTGCTTTTGGATATATTGTTTTCAAATAAAATGATACTGTTGCCTTTTGTTGTGGTAATTGAAATTTTGAATTATGATACATGCAATATTTCAGTGGAAATCAATGTTAAATTACTGAGGTAAACATAGCTTTATATTCTTAGTGATGCATCAAATAATATGAAATTTGGATAAATAATGAGTATGTCTATTTCAGTACATTTTTTAGCATAAAAGTGATAATTTATTCAAGAATGGCACCAATATATGTTGGAAATAAAGAAGAAAAATGAAATTAAAGTTTACTATAGAGTAAACATATTATAAGAAATGGTGAATTTGTACAAAACCATCAAATCCAATAGTAAGATAAGTTGATTTTTATTTTTATATTTGTATATTAAGTATAAAGGGAATACACAAGCTTTTTTAATACATTCACTAAATAAATACAAAACTTAGTTTCTAATTTATAAATATGTTTTCTAGGTGGAAGAGGTAAATGATAACGATCGAGTAATAAATATGGTACATCATGAAAGTGAAGATTAATTACTAATATTGACTGAAGAAATAAAAAGCAGTTAATATCTCGTCAATCAACAACAACAGTAACAAAACCATTATTCCCAAACAAGTTGGGGTCGGCTAGAGATGGAACCCGAAACTAAATGACAAAAGTAATTTAAAGGTTATAATAATAACAACAACACTAGCAATAATAAAATAAAGTTAAATAAGTAAATTAATTAATAATAATAGTAACTAAGAAAAAGAAACATAAAAATACATATGTAAAAAAATTGATGATAACAGTACAAATAGTAATAATGGTGCTCATAGTAATATTGATCAAAGATCAAACGCTACGTCTTAGGCTCTTTTTCCCTAATCCTATAATTTAGCACTTATAAAACTCACAGCTCATGGTTCTGGTATGTGGATCGCAAACTTCCACGAGCTTCCATTCGTTACCAGCTCTTCGGATATATTCTAATCCTTCAAGCCCTTTCTAACTACTTCATCCGATGTCAACCTTGGTCGACCTCTACCTTTCTTTAAGCAAACTAAGCAGCATATAATTCCAATGTGCACAAGTGCCTCAGACGGCCTTCGTTGAAGATGTCCAAACCATCTTAAGCGATGTTGAATCAGCTTCTCCTCAATTGTTGCTACTCCAAGTTTTTCACGTATATCATCATTTTTAATTCGGTCTTTCTTGTATGACCGCAACTCCATCGCAGCATACGCATCTCTGCTACGCTTATCTTCTGAACGTGTTGGTTTTTAGTAGGCCAACATTCTGCACCATACAACATCGCATGCCTAATTGTCGTTCTATAGAACTTTCCTTTAAGCTACTGTGGAGCTTTCTTGTCACAGAGAATGCTAGATGTCCGTCGCCACTTCACCCATCCCGCTCGAATTCTAAACTAACATCTTCATCAATCTCGCCATTACATTGCAACATTGATCTTAAATATCTAAAGGATTCCTTCTTAGGAACTATTTGTCCGGCCAGAATGACATCTCCATTCTCTGACCTGACACCGCTGAACTCGTACTTCATATACTCTGTTTTAGTTCTACTAAGCCTAAATCCCTTAAATTCTAAAGTTTATCTCCACAGCTCTAGTTGTCTATCAACCTCAATCCTACTATCATCACTTAGCATAACATCATCAACAAATAGCATACACCAAGGAATCTCCCCTTGTATACCCTTTGTAACCTGATCCATCACTAGGGTAAAAATATAGGGGCTTAAAGCTGACCCTTGATGCAATCCTATGTTAATGGAAAAGTCACCGGTTACACCATCGCATGCTCTGACACTAGTAATAACATCATCAAACATATCCTTGATAAGGGTAATATACTTTGTTGGGACTATTCTTTTCCAGAGCCCACCACATCACCTTTCGCGATACTTTGTCATAAGCTTTCTCCAAATCGATAAAAACCATGTGTAAATCCTTTTTTGCTCCTTAAACCTTCCCATAAGTTGTCTTATTAAGAAAATAGCCTCTGCGGTCGACCTCCCAGGCATAAAACCAAATTGGTTTTTTTGAATCCCTTGTCATTCTTCTTAATCGATGTTCGATAACTCTTTCCCAGAGCTTCACCGTATGACTCATAAGCAAACATATTAATTAATATGCTCATGTTATGTAGCATAAGTAAACGACAAATAAAACTCGAATGAGTTAAAATCATGAAGAACAAAAATTCAGCAATAATTCCTCCATATTGGGATAGAAAACTAATCCACAATCATGTTAACGGCTATACATTAGAATAATAAAATGAGCAGAAATCTCGTTAGATGGAGAAGACAACAAGTATGTAGTAATCGTCTGTGGATTAAACTTTAATATAACAATAGATCCTGAAAATGATTCACATTGGGAATGTCCAACTTGTCGGATTCCATTAAAAATTCATCAAAATATTTAGGGTCCAACAAAATAATAAATACGCTTGTAAAAATGCAACAGAACAATACATAAAACATGCATCTCAGTTGAGTTAAAACATTCGGGAATAAAAAAAGTTCAAAAATAATCCTTCTATACCTTAACTAATAACATTCGTTTATTGCTAAAAGGAAAAGAAGCAACGGTATTTTAGCAACCGAGTTCACAAATGGCTTCAACATATTGTACATCTGGGGTTAATGTTGGTGCATAGAATACACATGCATGAAGATACTTCACAAAAAATTAAAGTACTAGTTCAAAAGTTTAAGCTGACTGTATACTATCAGCCCTAGCATGCACAAAATTACAAGGAGTAATAAATTCTACTAAGAAGCTTTAATGGTTTGAAACATAATGTGCTGAAAAAATTAATAAAAAAAACAAAGTTTGTAAAGTTCTGAAGAACCACTCTATCTGTTTTATTAGCTAAGTGAAGGAAGAACAACAAATAAGATTAATTCCGTTTAAACCAAAAGAAAGTGAGATCTGAAAACAACGATTGTTATATTAAGCCAACTTTAGGTACAAATATTTTTGTTTACAACTAAGAAATTAAATGGTATTACCAAAACGTCGTTATCATTCAAAGTTGCGTTTTGAATTCCTTCGTCGAATTCTTCCATACTTCTGCATATCTTAATATTCTCGGGTCTTTCATTGACCGTTGAAAACTCGTCGATTTCTTTCGATGCCATTGATGAATGATTTGGGGAAGATTTAATATTTTATTTTTGCTTCTTTTTTCACTTTAAAATCGGCGGCTGAAAAACCTAAACTCAGGGCTTCAAGAAACGGGTTCATGCCATGTTGCCAATAAGGGCTTCAAAATTTAGACAAGGGATTGAGCTGAATCCCTCGGCGAAGGTTTTTCATTTATTTTAAGTACGTATACTTGCTTTAACCATCGTTTTTGAATATCAACGGAACCATTCATGCATACGTGTAGAGTTGCTTTTGCATTTTTGATGTGTAGTTTAAACGCACAACAAAATTGGATAAACGTTGAAATCATAATCATTACAACAAAAAGTAGAAAATGAAGAATGATATTATTCAAAATGCAGAAAAAAAGAAAAGTTGTTTATCATCGTATATGTTAAAACCATTTCCTAATTGACCATTTTTCCTCATTTGCACTTTCTGTGCATGTTTTTTCGGAAAAGATACTTTATTAAATAATAAATTGTATGTATTTCCATAATAAATATTATAGAAAAATATGTTTATGTAAACTATGTGTTATATTAGAAGTAACAATTAATATATATATATATATATGATAAAATAATACTTTTAAATCTGAACAAGCTATTTATTTAAATTATATGTATATATATATATGCATAATATAATGATTAATGGAAAATTAATTTATAATATAATAATATAAATACATAAATATAGATATAAATATGAATATAAAAATATACATATATATAAACAAAATATAAAAGAAAATTATTACTTTCGAGTTCGGAAATATCATAAATTCAAAGTTAATATGATTTTAATAATTTATTATGCATATATCATGAATTAATAATTAGTGTCGACACTTAATTAATTAGAATAAAATAGATATTTAGCAAAACTTCAAATTTTAAATTTCCTAAAAATCTAGGAACATATTATAGTATCACGTAAAATTCCCATAACTTTAGAAATTTAAAATAAAAATTTTAGTTAATTAAATAATATGCGCCCGAACTTAAGATGAATTTAAAAAAATATAAAATAGAGTTGAAAATTTCTGAAATTTTTTCATGAGCATCTGATATCACTAGTTAATTTTAAAAAATATAAACTTAATTTTCGAAACATTTTTTATTTTATACAAATTTATTAAATCAAATATTCATTAAATATTGATTTTATAAATATACATGATATTAATAAAATCATTTTCTGCATTTATAATTTATAATAAGCATAAACATATATTAGAAAAATTTAGATAAATATTATGTAGTTGATATAAACATATATGCTTTAATACAAATTGTACATGAATACTAACGCACAAATTAATATTTATAATATAATATTAAACTAAAAAATTATTTTTCATATAATATCAGATTGCAAAATTATATTTTGAATATAAACAATAAATATTATACACATATCCAATCTCCATTGTGACAACAACATTACATACAAAAATCTCACCTAACTAATTGAATAACAATAATATATTCATATAAATAGGGATCATGATTAACAAATTATAAAACATGATAATCTATTTAATATCTATATAAATAAAGGTTACCTACTGCAGCTGCCCTCAAGTCCACGTTGAATTTGTGAATTCTCTTTCTATAATAGTTCCTTGATTCATCAGATTGCTGCTCTAGAATTACCGACCTTTCACTATTGAATAGCTTTTGATTTACTTAAATTTGATTTAAGAATTTTGGAGATTAATGAAGCTTTGTTTTTAGCCAGCACTGGGAAAAAGATGGCAGCCAAAAGAACAATGGAATTAAGGCTTTTGGATGATTATTTATATGGATGGACAAGAGATAAATAGGTGGTGTCTAATACACTTTCACTCTTAATTTTAGGCACATATCTCCTAGCCTTTGATCCATGCTCTAGCCACCCCAAACCATAGCAGTGGCCTATAGCCTCAAAACATCATGGGTTATGAGCCCATTTAACCCAATTTAAATATGTACAATTATTGTCAATTTAATTTGTTATTAATATCTCACATCGATATATATATATATATATATATATATATATATATATATAACTATGATTCAACAATTTCATTTCTCATATCATATTCAAATTTCATAATTAATATTTCATAAATATTAATTAATTTACAACATATACAAATTAATTAAATCGTTTGGTTCAAATAGAATTCATTATCTCGGTTGTGTGACCCTTGGGTGTAAACGCGGTCAGCAGTTAACATCGAACTATTCGAATGTTAACGTTCACAGGTCACTTAGCAGGTGGTGCAATATTATATCCAAATTTATTTTTTACTCAATTTCGGTAAAATCCAGTTTTAGTTCAATAAGCATCACCCAGTTATGATATTTATTTACACCAATTCTCTTCACCAAAACTATATCACTTTGGACTTATGGAATTTGGTAATGTCAAAATTCAATATCATCAATTTCAACTCTATAGTCCAAGCACAAAGCTTTGGTTCAATAATAACAATTATTATTAACCGAAATGCTCTAGCCAAAGGCTTTGAGTTGACCGTGATACTAACCCCATATAACTTAGGAGACGAATCTTTTCTTGAATAATGCTTCACTTCTAATACTTCCACTCGATCCAATTATAGCCACTCGATGGAATGTCATGTTATCATTTGACTATATCAAAACGGAGCTTTCATATTGAAGATTCACTGTATTCTCAAGTCGGGAGAACTATGTAAATCAGTCACATCGATATTTTCTGTTCGACTTTAGTTATATAAACCAATAGAAAACTATCAAATGAGTCATTCCATAATTATCCAATAACTATCAGTGCGTAACCTTTAGGTGCCTCCAACAGGCACGAATAATAAACTGCCCAACATTTGGAGAGCGTTACATACTTTAGTCTCAACGGATGCATTGATATCCAGTCTCGATGCGACTTGGAACATCTAAAATGGTATATTTATTTTATTATGCTAAAGTACCCACGATTACAATACTTTGTAACTGCTGTCATAAAACATACCATTTATGGATTTTCTATTAAATTTTCTTTTAATTAAATCAATTAATATAGCTACATTATATCGAGTATATAATAGAAAGAAAATACCTTTCATTTCAAACAAGATTGGTCATTGAGTTTGATATATGTAACAAATCACGTAATTGTCCTTAGGGCATACCCTTAACTCTATCGATCTCCTACTTGCACTTGAAGCGAATTGTGGAATCTTCTTCCAACTTTTCAATTGGTTTTCTTAAAACCAATTTGGTCAATCCCTTAATGAATAGGTATGCTATTATGTTTTAATCATCTACTATGTCGATTAACTCTCTTTGACGCTGATAAACTACCTTTATATTATGGAATAATCTGGAGTACGTCTCTCAACATCTAGTGAGCTCTAAGTTCTATTATGAACTATGTCATGACATTGTTATCGTTTAACAATGTTATGTGATTCTCAACATTTGGAACCACTCTTGGCTCAGTTATAAATTTGTGCATTTATATTTATATACATTGCATTGTGGCACCATTCAAGTAAATGAATTAGCTATAATCTCTTCTATTTGAAACATTTCCAACTTAATGATTCCTCTAATATTATTGACATGTTATGCTAAATATCACTTATGAAATTTGAGTCTGAACGCTCCTTTATAAGGAGTTTTTGTTTCTGTAAACAATTCTCTAGTATTTCAAAAAATACACGAGAACTCCTCAAAAAACCATTCAGTGACATCAATTTGGATTTGATATTTTCTTCATGTATCAAATACATAAACAAATCATGATATCATAGACAATATAACATGTACAATAATTCCTATTGCAGTGCATAAGGAATCCTCCTTACATGTTCAGCAGTAAACATTTTAATAAGAAGTCCTTACATATCGTTTAGGACATTCGTAACATCTTTTATACTTACTATAAAAGACATCGTTTATAAATCCAAAATCGAGTATTAAAACAGCTAAAACTGGTTTTAACATAAGTACATGTAAAAATCAGCAAAGTGTTGTTTACTTAATGTTTAGAAATATTAATGTACCCTTTTTTATGTTCTTTCTTGTGAACACACGCTTCCTCTACATTTTGAGGATAATCAAACTATTTGATATTTCTACCAAAATATTTATTCAATTCTAATGCTTATAAAATGACGCTTTCTATCATTTCTTAGATCAAATTTAAGGACTCACAAACTTAATATTGCTCCCACTGACTTCGAGACTTTTTTGGATATAATGTCTAAATAGCTTAGTCTAAATCATTATTTAGATTTTTCTATTTCAATACATATATATCAAAACACTAAGTCTTATAAAGTGATAATCTTGTGAGTAAATCTCAAATAACTTGAGTACATTGAATAACGAATCTATTACACTAGTTTCAACGATTGAAATTTACGAGATAATTCTTATCAATGTTACTCATTAAATTCTAAGTATATTAGTCTTTTAAAGACATAATCGCGACCGATATATCACATCCCTTCAGTTACGACTACCAAATTTATATTTTAATAACGTTCTTAGAATTTGTTTTCGGGTCTTCGCACCATACCTATAGAGTCAACACTTTTAATGGTTTAGTTAACCAACTAAGGATCGTATATTACGATAATGATAAGAAACTCATAATTTCTCTTCAATGTGTGAGAATACTTAGTAGACTCTAATATGGTGTACTGTTTGTTTAGGTTAGCTTATTTTATTTTATCTTATCGAATCAGTTTTATTTATGGAACGTATCGAATTCCATATTACTACCAATAATTTCTCAAAGAAATTCATTCATAATGAAATTGGTATTTCTTGAAACAAAAACTGTTTCTTAGAGCAACAGAATATGCATTCACAAACATATTATGAATCTCCTTATTTATAGAACTGATTTGGTTTTAGTTTACAAAACTTATGTTCAAAATATAAATATGTCATCCAATGATAGTCTTTCACAAAATCCTTTTCGGGAGATTCATACATGATCTCCCAAGAATAATTATTACATGCAATCTTTCGATTCTGTAGTAACCCGAAATTTAACCCATAATAATTAATTCGTTAATTAAATAAATGATATAATAACTTTGTAAAATTATCAAAATCGAGCCACGGGAGTTGCACCATTGGGACCGTGGAAATTTTCTGGTTAATTTCCATATATAAAACGATAGAAACCGAGCTAATATGATCGAGATAAGAAATAAACAAAGAAACGGAAAAAAAATTACGACCAGTCGGTCGACCCGCCTTTTTATTTCGGGAGCGAACGAAAGTTTATTTATGCGATCGAATAATATTCGATTTTGTTAACCGACTTATGTGTTTGCATTCTTTATTTTAATCCAGTCTCTTCGTTTCTACATCCGATGGCCCCTATTCAGCCTATGACATGTTGCATTGTATTCAATCTCCAAATCTAACGGTCTGATGTCCACTTTCACACCTATAAATAGACCTCTAGACCTAACAGTTTTTCCATTCTAGGTTTCTCCAACCGGGTTCACCTTTCTAGGAACGACCCTAAATGAAATAATTTTTCCAAAGAAGAAAATCGTTATAAATTAAATTATTTTACAACTCCAAGTGGATCCGGAAAGACCGAAGAGAAAGCATAGGAACGGAAGTGAGTGATTGTAATTATTTTAAGATTTCTTTAAGTAATTTAAAAATATAGGATTTTCAATACTTGTAGTTCTGCTACGATTTTTGTAATACTCTTTTCAGTAGTTTTTGTTTATTTATGTTAATTATAGCTCTTTCGTTTATTTACAGTTTATTTACAGTATTTTAGTTTATTTACTGTTGTTTTTACGTTATTTACATCTTCTTTCTATACTTTGGAGTTTCTTCTATTTTCAGTTTTCTTATATTCCTCTTTTTTCTTCGTATAAGGATTAGAGTAGGTGTAACAACCTTGTATTTTATGATTATTTTAATTGTATATTTTAATTATTCTATTTGAATTTCCTGATTTAAAAACTTTATTATATTTATCAAAATGAGTAAATTTTTGTTGTTTTAAATATAAATTTTGATTTTTATGTGAATTATATTTCCAAACATGAATAAATAGAATATTTTCCAGAAAAGTGAATCCACGGTCATTTTAAGCTGCCATCGATGAGAATAATACAATGAGCAGTCATTAGATGGAGAAGATAGCAAGTATGTAGTAAAAATTATCAATTAACTTTATTATAACCATGGTCCAAGAATTCAGTTTCGGTCATTTGAAATTTTATTAGTTTCGATCAATTTTGAAAACTTGGAAAGTTTCGGTTTCGGTCCTGATATCGGATATCTGTATTTCTAATAAATAATAATGATGATATAGGTCCAAGGCAAGTATGCTTTTTGAACATATGTTGTATAATATGAAAAAACATATTACAGGCTTAAACTAAAATCCCTGAATATAAATTACCCAACCCATTATCGTTGCCATGTTCATTTGAACATATAAATTGATTGCAGAACCCAATTTACCCAGTCCATTATCAATTGCCATGCTTATTAAACATATAAATTAAAGCTTTAAACTAAAATCCCAACCCATTATCATTCAACCTATCCTAACCCTAGGCCAATCCCAAACCTAAATATCACGTCAACCATTATCTCAACTCTAAAAAAATTACGAGGATACAAAGAGTAAAAAATGAAAGGATGAAAACCAGAACCATGCTCGATTCTTTGAAGATGCTCAAAGTCGAAATCAAAATTGAAGTCAGGTTCTCTTCGTCGAAATCAAAGCCGTCCAAGATGCTCGCAGTGTCGAAGTCGAAGTCGATTCTAAGATAAGTTAAATTTTCAATTACATGAAATTATAACGAAATTTTAATTCAATATTAACTGTATTATCACGGTTTTTCCTCGTAATTGAAAGTGAATTGACGTATTATTCCATTTAGATTAGGGTTTTCTTTATTCTTTCGGCTAGATTTGATTCCTATGTTTTTTGGTTTCGTTTACCCCTCTTTTACAATTAGGGCACAAATTACAAATTTTTGAATCTCTTTTATCGACAAGTTACAAGATGGAATTTTGACCTAATCTCGTCCCACTTCTGCCCAAACCGAGTCGAGATGGACGAATTTCGTGGTTCAAGTCGAAGTCTCGTGGTTTCTGCCGGAACTTGATACCTTGACTATAACAATAGATGTTGATATGTTGTAAGTACGAAAACGGGAGAAAGAAAGGGTTAAGTTTGAAATTTATGATTGACATATTTCAAATTTTAAATTGCATTTTTAAAGAGATTAATATCTAAGAACTTTATATATACTATTAATAAAGAAAATTCTTTTCATACAAATCCATTGTGCCCTTTTTTTAAATTTTCAATATACAATTTTCAAATTAAAAACTTTAACTACTACTTTTCGAGCAGATCGGTGCAAATCAAACCTTCTCCATCACTGTCACATTCCAATCATCTCTGTACGATTCTCGTCACCAACTCTACTATTGTCTCTCATCGGCAGGATCCACATATCCCCATCACCAACAACATCGGCTTTCACTATTTGCAAAAATAAATCTTTACGTTTGTTGCTTATAAACTATTTGAAAGTTTTAGCACCATCGTATGCGCTACCTACAGACGTTGCTGCTCTCTTCACCAATGTGGAGCGTCACTCTTCAACCCTTGGCCTTTTATCACTCGTGAGTATGAAACTACTGATTTTGTTCTCAAGTATATTATTGGTTAGACAATATTCTAATAAAATCTCTATGTATTACGTTGTAATACTGATTTTTCACATGTGATTTTTTTGATCCAGTAATAAATGCCATCACATGCTTTAGTTTAATAATTTTCATTATTTGTAGCCTCCATTTTCTCCTAATCATCTTTTTTTCGAACTTATTGTCATTTAATGAAATCATTCAGTTTGCTTGGTTCTATATAGTTTAAAATTTCAAGTAGGTTCTGGACTTAAGGGTTATTAAATTTACTCAAAAAAATTTCACAATTGTAGGACGCGTAAAATTTTCTTATTTGACTCAAATTTCCTTAATATACAAAGCATATTAAGGAAATTAATGGCTACTATCCATATATAGTACGAGCACTTCAAGGCTGGAAAACGGGGGTGTGTGTGTGTGAATGTTGGTTGAGGGGAAAGGGAAGGGGGAGGGGGGAGGGAGTTAATGTGTAATTGAAGATCTTTATGGCAGAGAGAACCTTTTAAAGTAAAAGCAGAAATTAGTTATAATTTACTTCTATTTTTGTATATATCATGTATGGTAGGAAGTATGATCATGTTCATCGCAAATGATTAAGTTTTGAGTGAAATAAAAATATTTCATTATTTCTTTAACATTGTTGTCTACAATGCGGAAGTTTTGACCATCATCATATAAACCAAGGTTTGAGAACTCAGTCTAGGTCTCGGTTTCGGCCATTTGAAATTTTATTAGTTTCGCAAATTTCGAAAATTTGGGGATTTGTTACGGTTTCGGTCCCCGTTTCGGATATGTGTAATTTTTTTAATGAAAATGCAATAACAAAAGTTATAAAAAGAATGCACAATATAGTATTTAAAGAAATATACAATTTTCAAATTAAATAATCTGAAATGAACTAAATAGAACTTGATTAAGTTAAAGTAAAATTAACTAGTATAAATATATATCCCAATCACCGAACCCAGAAAATAATAGCTCTAGCCCGCATAACAGTCCAATAGCCCAACCACATATTTCCTCTTCTTTCAGTCTCATCTTCGTCGATTTCATTTTTGAAGCTAGGGCAAATGTTAAAGCAACGGTTCAACACGGTAAAAAACAAAAAACAAAAAACAAAAACAAAATTTGTTTCAATTCAACGTAGAGTCTCTCTCGACTTCAAAGCTATGGCACATCAAAGATTTCTTTCGAATTCAAAGCTTGGGCACAAAATAATTAAAACAACAATCGACGACGAGATTGAAGACGATGAAACTACACTCGAAGTCGACGATGAGATTGAAATTCAAGGTATATAATTTTCGATTGACTTTTTCAATTTTTTTTTCATTTACCAATAGATGCTGGATTTTTGGTAGTGTTTCTCTCGGAGACCACCGAGACTGAACCGAGGTGGCCGGAATTTGGGTATTCCGGCCGAAACATCAAACCATGATATAAACATCATATATGCAGGCAATGTTTTTCCATTTTAATAATTAATTCTATATTTCCGTATACATAAGGCATGTGTGCGGGTCATGCTTTTAATTTAGTACTTTCCCCCTTTTTCTTGAGAGTAGTTGTTATAGTTCCAATGAGTTTATGCATCAACTTTGAACTCAAACAAGAATATGTTATCTTATTTAGATTTCTCAAATCACACTTTCGTTATGATATACTTTCTAAAAAGTAGTTAATTGGTAGATTATGTATTACAAGGAAATGAAAACAATGCACATGTTTTTAGAATTTTTGCTTTACTTTATATGTTGGGATATCTTGATTCTTGCCAAAAATGGAAAAGCTAACTGCGGTGTGGCTTCAACATATGGGAATATATCTATATTAACAGTATGACAACTACATTTGCTTTGGTCGAGTAACACTTTTATTTACATAAATTAAATAAGTTTATATCAATTTTATGTCTTCACATGTGAGTACTAAAATCTAATAGTATCACATATCATTTTGCTGATTGACCAACATATACATGGACTTATGGTCAACAGCTAAAGCATGGATCAACGTATATTTGTCATGAATATTAATGTAGAGTATCCAGACTTTTAAGACTTCATGCACTCGTTATTTTGTTAAGCATTTAATGAAGGGAACTTCAACAAAAGAAGAGTAAAATTTATAGGTGGTTAATTCACTTGCACAATTTGTTATGTTCTTTGAGTTTACCATAATAAACATAACAATTATGTTCGTCGTAGTATTGTTTGAGTTAATGTTTACTCAATTCATATACGAAAAAAATTCAAATGTTTATGTTTAATTCAAGAACCACTAGCTCAACTAGTTAATGGCATGACGCTCTAGACGTAGATTCTAGAGACCATGGTTTCAAATCTCTGGGATATCAAAATCAACATTCTGTTTGAATAAAGTATCACACTTACTACCAAATATATATATATAAACAAAATTCAGACGTTTATTTTTAATTCAATCGCATTTTTTTGTATTAGTGTTTTTTGATTTGTATTAGTGGATGGCATAGACTTTTTTATAGAGCATATTTGGAATCTTTTCTCTCCAAGTTGTGTGATGGATGTAGCTTTGCAGATATCAAAACAATAATAAACTTCGAATTCAATTCTTCATCATTTCAATTTTTGTATGTTTGTTATCTTGAGTTTGCATGTTTTGCTCAATGATTGGATATATCTTATAACTTCGGTTTCGATTTATTTCGTTTATTTTTGCAATGAATAAGATACAAATTTTATCCTTTGATTTATCTATAATGTTTAGACATTGTTGCTCTCCATTAAGGTGAATGTTTCTGAACTGAATAACATAGATATGGCATATCGTACACTAAATTTGTGAAGGTTTAAAGCTATTTCTTTTCTTTAAATAGTCATCTTTGTGCTCTAAATTTTAGTTATTAAGGTGACTGTTTGTTGACTAATGAGATGAGCTGTTGGTAAATTGTGACTTCGTGAAGGCTTCTTCAATGTTACTGTTTGGTTGGCTGACAAATAGGTAGGATTTTTCCTGAGTTGAATTTTAGATGTTCATTTACACTGTGTATTTGGGTCTTGAAAGCTGAGAGTAAAACTTAAAAAAAAATAACACCAAATTTTGATTGTTACCGTTTTCAGAAATTATGAATGTTAAGACACGTGCTTCGTGCGTGAATTGTTTCTTATAAATTTTATATGTTTAACACATTTAAAATAAAATGATTTGCGTACATATTTAGTCACATTTTTTCATTGAAATCATGTGCAGCTAGTATTATACAAAACAGGTTGCCGACAAGGGAAAAATTAACTGTAGTGTGGCTTTAACATTGAAGGGTTCAAAATTTATTAGCAAGGTACAAAACATGTTGCTTTATAGAGACCGAGATTATTATGCAAAGAAAAACCATGGGAATATATCTCTATTAACACTGTTATTTTCAAACTAATAAGTTTATCTTAATTTTATAGTTTCACGCGTGAGTACTAAAATTTACTAGTATTGCATATTATTTTGCAAATTGATCAACATATAAATGGATTCATGGTTAGTAGCTGAAGCGTGGACGAATGTACATTTATCAAGAATATTGTAATATCAAAATTTAGAGTATCTAGACCTTCAAGACTTAATGGATCCTTTATGCTGTTAAGCATTTAATGAAGGAAACTTTAACAAAAGAAGAGTAGAAGTTATAAGTTAATTGATTCACTGGCATAATTTGTTATGTTCTTTGAGTTTAGCATAATAAACCTAACAATATATTATTGATTTAGTATTGTTTGAATTCATGTTTATTCAATTCATATGTGAACAAAATTAAGATGTTTACTTTTAATTTAAGGATCACTAGCTCAACTGATTAGTGGCATAATGCTCTAGACATAAGTTCTAAAGGTAATAGATTCAAACCTCTAAGACATCGAAATGAGTGTTTGTTTGAATAAAGTATCACTCTTACTATCAAATTTATATTTATATAAGATTCAGATGTTCATTATCAATTAAGTAGCATTTTTTTGTTTTGTACTAATGGATGCCATGAACCTTGTTTTATAGAGCATATTTGGAATCTTGACTCTCCAAGTTTTGTGATGGATGTAGCTTTGCAGATATCGAAACAATAATAAGGTTCAAATTTAATTCTTTATCATTTCAGTTTTCGTATGTTTGTTATTTAAGTTTGTTGTGTTTTGCCCAATGTTTAGATATGCTTATATCATCAGTTTTGATTATTTCGTTTATCTTTGTTGTGAATAAGTTACAAATTTTATTCTTTGATTTATGCTATAATGTTTAGACGTTGCTGCACTCAATTAAGGTGAATGTTTCTAAGCTAAATAACTCAGAAATGGCATATTGTGCACTAAATTTGTGAAGTTATAAAGCTATTTCTTTTCTTTAAATAGTTATCTTTGTGCAACATTTCGGTTAGTAAGACGATTGTCAATTGACTAATGAATTGAGTTATTAAATTGTAGATGTCCATTTACACTGTATTTCGATCTTGAAAGCGAATAGAACTTAAACGAATTTGGCACCAAATTTTGTTTCTTACCGTTTTCATAAATTACATGATGGCAAGCGTTTCGTGCATGAGTTGTTGTTTGTAAACTGTATATATTTAATACATTCAACAGAAAATGATTTGCATAAATATTTGATCATATTTTTACGTTAAAATCATGTGTAGTTGGTTTAAATTTATTTTTTAAGTTACAGCATCTAATTTTTTGTTAGTCTGAATTTTTATTTATATCATCAACTGATAAAAAACGAATTTGCAAAGGAAGTTTATTTGTTAAATTCTATTTTTAAGTGATATTAAAATTTGACAATAACTATAAATGGGCCATTTTTTATGGTTTACGCTGACACAAAAAAAGCATGACACCAAAGACATACAACTACTATTAAATATTAGATCATCTTTCTACTGCAGTAAATGGACAAATTAGCTACATGAACAAAATTATTTGCTAGCTGTATCCAAGATGCTCTCAATGCATATTTGGTAACAAACACCGAGAAAAACATTTTCACAGAGATTAACAATGATGCTATTATGCAATAATTCCAATATATGGAATCCTGACGAAAATAATTATAATTGAAAATTTATTGTTAACATAACTTTTTGTTTATTTTATGAACAACTAAAATAGGCTTTAGGTTTTTAATATTATTTTTTGATGGACGAATTTTGTTGCATAAATTATGACAGCCCTAAAATATATTTCTGGATTTTTCCATGGTTCTGTATCTATATTATAGGTGAATAACTCTGGTCTACGCCTAAACTATCTAAATAATTAGGTTTATAAACTTTTATGTAATATTTTAGTTAAATTAGCCAGATTCAATTACCCAAACATAAAATGAAGAAACCTAAAACCTAAGCTAATTTAAACAAAAACTATGGTAAAAAAATTTCCAAATCATTATATCCCAACTTACAGTACACGTAAGGAAGAATTTAAACAGTTAATCAAACACTAAAGACTATACATACTAGTTAATAAAATATTAAAGAGACCCAAAAAGTGGATAACTTTATGAAAGATACTGGAAGAAAAATATTCCAAATTATTTTACCTAAGGTTTATATATAAATTATAATACACTATACTTGCACATCTCTCTTCCCCTTCTCTGTTACTTTAGA
Organism: Allium cepa; assembly: GCA_030765085.1. Taxonomy (NCBI): domain Eukaryota; kingdom Viridiplantae; phylum Streptophyta; class Magnoliopsida; order Asparagales; family Amaryllidaceae; genus Allium; species Allium cepa. The sequence continues at coordinate 113,276,817 of CM060934.1, forward strand.
ACATTCCTATTCTCTTCTTCCTATTGTGATGACCAAATAATTCACTATTGTGCAAGTTATTTGTAACGACCCAGAATTTTATTAAATTAAAATTTGAATATTTAATTAATTTTAAATATTAATAAGTGAAATTTATAAGTCGAATAAATTTTAATTTGAATTATTGGATTTAATTGGATTATTAAATCGATAATTTAATATGTGAAATTATGGAAATAATTGAAAATTGAGTTAAATAAGATTTAAATTGATTTATAAAATTTTATTTTATCATGTTGGAGCTAGAATGATATTTTAGAACTTTTAAAATCGAATTAAAAGTTAATTTGTGAAATTTGAATATTTTAATATTAAAATCGACTAGTGAAAATAGCCAATTTTCGAACAGTCTCAGAATTGAACGAAACCTGTTCCATTGGATCCATAATAGTTAGTTATTATCGAATTTAAATTTTCGTGTCAATCGGAGCTATCGTTTGATCGTGGCAGCTCGAAACGCATCGAATTGTTTTTAATATTAATTTGGCGAGTTAAAATAGCCATTTTTCAAAAAGTCTCGAATTTCGACGAAACCAGTTTCATCGGATCCGTAATGTGATATTATTGTAAGATTTCAAATTTCAAGTCGATTGGATTTACCGTTTGTCCGGTACAAATTAAAACGCCTAGAAATCGATTTGAATCGGTTTAATTTAAATTGAACGTTTGTAGCCATAACTCGCACAGATGTCCGAATTAGCTTCCGAAACCTGTTCCATTGTGTCCGGAACGCGGGGTAAACCTTAGAAACGCTGGTTACGGCGCGTAAATCGGAGTTCGGAATTTCCGAATGAATAGTGATTGAAAATTTTCCTATAAATAGCCCCCCACTTAAAAAAAAATAACAACAAAACCTAAACCCTAATTGCTTATAGCCGCCAGTTAACTATTGATGGCCGAAAATTGTCCATCATCCTCCCTCGATTACTCCAAATCCGTCGACTATTAGGCTAAACTTTCAACTAGAGTATTGAAGAGGGCGATGAGAGCTACGAGATCAACGGCTATGATCGAATATGGTGTCGCGTGGAGGGAGCCAGGGGAGGCCGACCGTGACGACTTGCGCACGAAATTCAAAGCACATCAGGGGGCCGAACACATGGAGCTTGCAGCCGAGTGGAGTGGTGGGTGAGGCCTTCGATTCGGCGCTACCTGATCGACGTGTAGATGAGTATTTTGCTCGCGATTTGTAAACCTAATTTTGATATTGATGGGTTCGGCGGCTAAACGTGTAACCTGGAGTGAACGAGAGAGAGGGAGAAGGAGGGTACGGCTGTGATGATTTTGGGCTTAGATCCTACGGCTGTGATTTAAAAGTTAGGTTATATATGTTGTAAATTTTAGTTTAAATCGTGTAAAACTTTGAAAATTAATAACTTTTTCATACGAGGTCGAAAACGCACGAAACCAGTTGCGTTGGAATCGTATGGACGAGCACTACGCGATGGAGTTGGATTGGAGTCGTTTGGAGTTAGTGAGAATTTCAGGTAAAATTAAACGCGCGTTTAATTTTATTCGAAATAAATCGCTAAAACGAAATAAAACCAAGGTGAGAACTTCTCACTCAATCGAATCGATTTCGATTTTATTTTAAATAGTTAGATTTAAAATTTTTGAATGCATATTTGAATGATGATTGTTATCTATTGATTGTTAAAATAGACATTATACGCCGTTAGTAAGCGGATGTTATTTAGTAAGAACATATACCGCGAATATTTCTTAAACAGTGAAATTGGTATTATATATAATATCAATATATATATATTGGCATATGTATATATTGCAGTTGTTGATTCCCCGCATTTTTTAGCGGATGAGACCCTATTGCGCCGTTATTAAGCGGATAATATTTAATAAAAACATATACCGCGATAATTTCGTACTGGAGCGAAATTGGTATTGTGCTAATGTTTGTGGATGCAGGAAAACAGGTTGGAGGGATCCAACTGGATTCCTCCACAGTTTTTATTTGATTTCAGATATTTTGATATTTGATGGATTATCATATACGATATATGATATCGTTGTTGTCGTGGTTGACTATTTGGTGTGTAGCATCATTGGACCCAAATTTTTGGGATTTTAAAATGATTTTAAAGTGATTTTTGAAAATATAAAATATTTCTGGAATTGATCCATTATAAATAAATGAACGTTATAATTTTTAAACTTATAAAAATTATAATTTTTGAGAAATACGGTTAAAAGCTGATTTTTGAGAAATATGAATTAATGATTTTATAAAATAGTTTAAACTGGATTTTTGAATTTATTATTAAAAGTTTAAATATAGAATTTATAAATTTTGATTATTTTATAAATCAAAATGGTGAAATTATAAAGGAAATTAAAGACGTTTTAGAATAATAATATAATTTGATTTATATTAAGAGATTTATAAATAGATATTTATAAATTGAAATATTGACATTATAAAACGAGTTTTTATAAGTGTTTGAATGGAATGAAAAGGAATTTCATTAATGAATGAAATTTATAGAATTATAAATGGTGAAGTGATAAATGGAATTTTATAAGCAGTAGGTTTATAAAATTTGTAAAGTTATTAAAAGAATGGTTTTAAATGAATCATTGAATCTTATAAGTTATAGGATTTAAAATTATGAAGTTCAAAGGAATGATTTTTGTAAAATAATCGTTTTATAAGTATTTAACTTATAATATGAACTTTTAGTTTATAATTGAGTTATAAACTAGAATAGGTTAAAAAAAAAATTATAAAAAAGAAGTTTTTATAAATAAATAGAAATGGAATTTATAAACGTTGTTTTATAAATCCGCAAATGACTTATTTTGATAAGAAAATTGTTGAAACCTATTAATGGAGTTATATTCACATTTTTGAATAGTGAATAATCCTTTGAATTAAAATGAATAAAAGGATGAGATTTGTTAACGAAGTTTATTCACATTTTTGAATAGTGAATAACACGTTAAAGAAAATGGTTTAGATTTGATGTTTTAAACAGAATTTAAAACGATCTAACGATGTTTTTAAATGTGTTAAGATTCGAAACCATAGATTTCAACATTTATTGTTGAAATAGACGTTTTCGAGAAATAAAAGGAAATGGTGGACTATAACACTATTGTTATAGTAAATGATTTCCGAAAGGAAATGTTTTGAATAGTATTGGGATTTATATATCTATTTTAAATTTCGAATCCCTATACTAGTGATTTTGGGTTGTCGTAACGATGTTTTACGCAACATTCGTTTTGACCCAAATAAATATGTTTAAGAGAATGATTTCCTTAAAGAATGAATTATATACTTAATTCGATTTAAGTATATTGAATATTTTCCAAGGTTGAAAATAAATAAAATTTGTGAATTACTTATGAATAAATAAGTATGGAAATGTTTTTCCAATGTGAAATGAAACGTTTGGAGAATTTATCTTTTTGAAGATAAATTGAAATGAATAATTGAAATCATATGCATGGATATTTTGGAATATAAATTCACTAAGGAATTTATAAAAGAAAGTGGAATTGTTTAAAAATAAATATTGATTTATTTTTGAGGCATTGAAATTTTATATCTTGTAAAGATATTTTGGAAAATAAATAATTTGGAAAATTATTTGGAATCTGGTGATGTGTGCATATCCATTGATAGTTCAATAATCGACTATCAATATTTCCCTTTGAATGGGTATATGATGTGATTTGTTTGAATTTGAATGCCACACTTATTTTTGAATAAGCGCTCACTATTCGGGTTAACCGGGAAAGGACCATGGGGTCGTATAACCCATTCCGAATATGTGATACGTCGTTGTGAATTGCATTTGAAGATCGGTGTTGAAGACCGGATATTTGCGAGAGCGATAGGATGACCTATCGATTGACTCTGCACCGAGTAGCTACGGTATAGAGTTCTCCATATGTGATGGGGAATCCGCTCAGGATTGTGGATATCCGGATTGCAAGGACTTCTTTGTAAGTGCCTTCGGTTTTGTTCGAACCCGGAACAGACTTGTATGGATTGTATGTCTGACATTACAATTTGAGATATAAAGCCGATTTCTTTCAAATATATTTATGTTGGTGGCGGAGAATTTATTCTTTTAGCTTAACACCCTTCTCTGAGACGTACGAGCTCAGAGGTTATATAGTTGAAGGTTATCAGCGATATATTCCCAATTTGGTAATGTGACATACTGAGTGTTGCTGTGAAATGATCATTGTGTTGATTATTTGTGATAGGATCATTTGTTTGATCGTCTATCTTGGTGATCATTGTGTTGATCATTTGTTGACCCAAAGCATGGCTTTTGTATAAAGTATGTTTTTGTGGACGTGACTTCGTCGAGCCTCACACCCCGGAAATGGTCAAAACAGGAAAGATGCAGCAAGGTTATGAGGGGTAGCGCCCTTTAGGATATGTGCATTTCCTTCTGGAAAAGGGTGGTATCATGGTATGGAGCCCAGATACTTACTCATGTTGAAAACACTTTATGATTGTGTGAATTGATTACGAACGTTCGGGTGATAAAGGTCCCAAAGGACAGGGGGATGGCATGTTCGGTCAGTTGTTACTCAGTTAGGGGTAACCCGGCCTTGTGTTGGTAGAGATCCGGTTTGGTTCTCGGGGATGTCCATCCAGAGGCATTCTCATGTGGCAATGGGAAGTTCCTTGGCCTGACCATTTGTTGGAAATCCAATTCCCAATACGAAACTTGTACGGTATTAGTTGTAGAACCTGCCATTCACTTATGGTGGTCACCACTGTTTGGATGGTAGCTATAGTAGGCATAGTTCGAAATGTCTATGTTGGCTAAGATTTATATCTTTATTTTCGAAATGATTTTTCTCTACACTATGCACTAATAATAATATCAAATGTTATTTTAAATGCGTATCAAGCATCTTTGACTATCATAAGGAGAAATCTCCTCCGATTCTACGTTTGCATGTGTGTGTGTGCGGGAGGCCTTATGGTAGTCTCATTTTTTAAAAGCATTGCGAATTGACTTTAAAAATATTCTCCTATTTTGATTTTAAAGTAAATAAACTGTTTTGAGTTCTCACACCAGTCACATGACTGACTCGGAGTTTATTGTTTTCCTTCCTAAACTCTGGGTGCCCACCAATTTCCACACGGGCAGTCAAGAGTTAGGTTTATCAGGATATTCTGGATATTCTGGAGTTGCTGGAGGCAAGCTGGATGGCATGGCGTATTACTAGTATATAGTATTTCTTTTCCGCTGTTTGTTGTTGTATGTTGTTGTAAACTCTGATGATATGATGTAATGAAATGTAATAAAATGTAATAACTGATATAGTTCTTTGTTTAAAGATTATTCATTTATTATTATATGTTGTTCCGCTGCGAATTGTGAGATTCTGTTGTTGTTCAGTTGTTTTCTTTCTTTCCGTTCTGTTGTTTCCTTTCTGTCTTGTCTTTCTTTTCTCTATTTTCTATCTTCTTATCTACTCTTCTCTCTCTTTCTTTTTCTTAAATTCTTTTTAAAAACCCTCAGTGTTCGGTTTTCCGTCGTTCGATCTCTCGGCAGTCGATAAAGTGAGTATCGATGTTGAATTTTCGGAAGTCGAAAAATCGGGTCCTGACAATGTGGTATCAGAGCATATGGTTAAGCAACAATCATGGTTCTGTAGGGTATTACTCGTTAGAGATAGAGTCAGCAGTACTCTAGAATGAGTTTGAGTGTAATAATAGCTATGAGAGCGTATTTGTTAGTGAATATGAAATTGTTTTATATTGTGATGATTGATTTGTTGAGTGGTATATGAACCTTCGTCAGCGTGGTCTCGACAACTATGCCGAAGGGGTTTCTAAACACTTGAATAGAACAATTCGGCACGATATTGTTTTAAATTGGGTAAATGGAATAATTTTACCTTGATTATATTTTATATATAAAGAAATAATTTTTTCCGAATTATTAAAGTGTATATAAGTTGATTGTTTGGTTGTTTGAATAATCTAAATAAAAGAATAATTGTATAAGTAAAAGAATTATAAGAATTGGATTATAATTAAAGTGATTTACAATTGTGAAATAAACTTATATATATAAAAAGTGAGACTATATGAATATGAGTTGTAAATAAAAATGAATATAAGCAAAGGAATTTGGTTGTAATTAATATACATTGATTGTTAGTTGATTATATATATAATTCATTAAGTAGTTAATGAAGTGGAAAGCTAAAGTAAATTGAATTCAAATTGAAAGTAAATAAGTTTGGATAAGAATTGAATGTGAATTGGATTTAAATTAGTAAATGTTAACTAATTGAATTGAGTATGAATGTTGATAACATCCACTGTTAATAAATCAAATGTGATTAAATTGAAAACCTATTTCATTGAATATTAATGAGAATATGAATGAATATTTATTGGTTATGGATGTTAGTTGGTTGATGTTGAATATATATTGCATTTGCTATGTGACATATATAGTTGATATGTTGCTATATGTTGTATATTGAGATTATTATCATATATGCATGTTCTCATGATGTTTGTTGAGTGTTTAGTAGGTGCGGATCGCGTTTGCTTCGCATTTGGAGCTCGCTTTCGCGCTATATTAGCCGTATATGCTTGCTAATAAAATATAAGGTACATATCTCGGATTAAATATCGTACTTTTATACCTTTTTCCCTTCGGGATGCCTCATTACTTGATGAGATGTATATTTGTGATATATATATACTGTCATTCTTTTTTCGGATCGAGCCGCGCAAAGGAGACTATAGCGAATTTTTCCGAAAATTTAAGACGTTAGAAAATTTTTGAGAAAATGGGAAAATTTTTGAAAACTTTAACTTTGAATTGGAATTGAAAGTTAAACAATAGAAGTTGTTTTCGAAAAGATAACTAAGTATGATTTGAAAACTTAGTAAAGTATTGTAAGAAATTAACTATGAATTTTGGAAAGTTAATAGATTCTGTAACTTTTCTTACTTGGTAATTTCGAGGACGAAATTCTTTTAAGGGGGAAAGATTGTAACGACCCAGAATTTTATTAAATTAAAATTTGAATATTTAATTAATTTTAAATATTAATAAGTGAAATTTATAAGTCGAATAAATTTTAATTTTAATTATTGGATTTAATTGGATTATTAAATCGATAATTTAATATGTGAAATTATGGAAATAATTGAAAATTGAGTTAAATATGATTGAAATTGATTTATAAAATTTTATTTTATCATGTTGGAGCTAGACAGATATTTAAGAACTTTTAAAATCGAATTAAAAGTTAATTTGTGAAAATTGAATATTTTAATATTAAAATCGACTAGTGAAAATAGCCAATTTTCGAACAGTCTCAGAATTGAACGAAACCAGTTCCATTGGATCCGTAATAGTTAGTTATTACCGGATTTCAATTTTCGTGTCAATCGGAGCTATCGTTTGATTGTGGCAGCTCGAAACGCATCGAATTGTTTTTAATATTAATTTGGCGAGTTAAAATAGCCATTTTTCAAAAAGTCTCGGATTTCGACGAAACCAGTTTCATCGGATCCGTAATGTGATATTATTGTAAGGTTTCAAATTTCAAGTCGATTGGATTTACCGTTTGTCCGGTACAAATTAAAACGCCTAGAAATCGATTTAAATCAGCTTAATTTAAATTGAACGTTTGTAGCCATAACTCGCACAGATGTCCGAATTAGCTTCCGAAACCTGTTCCATTGTGTCCGGAACGCGGGGTAAACCTTAGAAACGCTGGTTACGGCGCGTATATCGGAGTTCGGAATTTCCGGATGAATAGTGATTGAAAATTTTCCTATAAATAGCCCCCCACTTAAAAAAAAAAATTAACAAAACCTAAACCCTAATTGCTTATAGCCGCCAGTTAACTATTGATGGCCGAAAATTGTCCATCATCCTCCCTCGATTACTCCAAATCCGTCGACTATTAGGCTAAACTTTCAACTAGAGTATTGAAGAGGGCGATGAGAGCTACGAGATCAACGGCTATGATCGAATATGGTGTCGCGTGGAGGGAGCCAGGGGAGGCCGACCGTGACGACTTGCGCACGAAATTCAAAGCACATCAGGGGGCCGAACTCATGGAGCTTGCAGCCGAGTGGAGTGGTGGGTGAGGCCTTCGATTCGGCGCTACCTGATCGACGTGTAGATGGGTATTTTGCTCGCGATTTGTAAACCTAATTTTGATATTGATGGGTTCGGCGGCTAAACGTGTAACCTGGAGTGAACGAGAGAGAGAGAGAAGGAGGTTACGGCTGTGATGATTTTGGGCTTAGATCCTACGGCTGTGATTTAAAAGTTAGGTTATATATGTTGTAAATTTTAGTTTAAATCGTGTAAAACTTTGAAAATTAATAACTTTTTCATACGAGGTCGAAAACGCGCGAAACCAGTTGCGTTGGAATCGTATGGACGAGCACTACGCGATGGAGTTGGATTGGAGTCGTTTGGAGTTAGTGAGAATTTCAGGTATAATTAAACGCGCGTTTAATTTTATTCGAAATAAATCGCTAAAACGAAATAAAACCAAGGTGAGAACTTCTCACTCAATCGAATCGATTTCGATTTTATTTTAAATAGTTAGATTTAAAATATTTGAATGCATGTTTGAATGATGATTGTTATCTATTGATTGTTAAAATAGACATTATACGCCGTTAGTAAGCGGATGTTATTTAGTAAGAACATATACCGCGAATATTTCTTAAACAGTGAAATTGGTATTATATATAATATCAATATATATATATTGGCATATGTATATATTGCAGTTGTTGATTCCCTGCATTTTTTAGTGGATGAGACCCTATTGCGCCGTTATTAAGCGGATAATATTTAATAAAAACATATACCGCGATAATTTCGTACTGGAGCGAAATTGGTATTGTGCTAATGTTTGTGGATGCAGGAAAACAGGTTGGAGGGATCCAACTGGATTCCTCCACAGTTTTTATTTGATTTCAGATATTTTGATATTTGATGGATTATCATATACGATATATGATATCGTTGTTGTCGTGGTTGACTATTTGGTGTGTAGCATCATTGGACCCAAATTTTTGGGATTTTAAAATGATTTTAAAGTGATTTTTGAAAATATAAATTATTTCTGGAATTGATCCATTATAAATAAATGAACGTTATAATTTTTAAAGTTATAAAAATTATAATTTTTGAGAAATACGGTTAAAAGCTGATTTTTGAGAAATATGAATTAATGATTTTATAAATAGTTTAAACTGGATTTTTGAATTTATTATTAAAAGTTTAAATATAGAATTTATAAAATTTGATTATTTTATAAATCAAAATGGTGAAATTATAAAGGAAATTAAAGACGTTTTAGAATAATAATATAATTTGATTTATATTAAGAGATTTATAAATAGATATTTATAAATTGAAATATTGACATTATAAAACGAGTTTTTATAAGTGTTTGAATGGAATGAAAAGGAATTTCATTAATGAATGAAATTTATAGAATTATAAATGGTTAAGTGATAAATGGAATTTTATAAGCAGTAGGTTTATAAAATTTGTAAAGTTATTAAAAGAATGGTTTTAAATGAATCATTGAATCTTATAAGTTATAGGATTTAAAATTATGAAGTTCAAAGGAACGATTTTTGTAAAATAATCGTTTTATAAGTATTTAACTTATAATATGAACTTTTAGTTTATAATTGAGTTATAAACTAGAATAGGTTAAAAAAAAATTATAAAAAAGAAGTTTTTATAAATAAATAGAAATGGAATTTATAAACGTTGTTTTATAAATCCGCAAATGACTTATTTTGATAAGAAAATTGTTGAAACCTATTAATGGAGTTATATTCACATTTTTGAATAGTGAATAATCCTTTGAATTAAAATGAATAAAAGGATGAGATTTGTTAACGAAGTTTATTCACATTTTTGAATAGTGAATAACACGTTAAAGAAAATGGTTTAGATTTGATGTTTTAAACAGAATTTAAAACGATCTAACGATGTTTTTAAATGTGTTAAGATTCGAAACCATAGATTTCAACATTTATTGTTGAAATAGACGTTTTCGAGAAATAAAAGGAAATGGTGGACTATAACACTATTGTTATAGTAAATGATTTCCGAAAGGAAATGTTTTGAATAGTATTGGGATTTATATATCTATTTTAAATTTCGAATCCCTATACTAGTGATTTTGGGTTGTCGTAACGATGTTTTACGCAACATTCGTTTTGACCCAAATAAATATGTTTAAGAGAATGATTTCCTTAAAGAATGAATTATATACTTAATTCGATTTAAGTATATTGAATATTTTCCAAGGTTGAAAATAAATAAAATTTGTGAATTACTTATGAATAAATAAGTATGGAAATGTTTTTCCAATGTGAAATGAAACGTTTTGAGAATTTATCTTTTTGAAGATAAATTGAAATGAATAATTGAAATCATATGCATGGATATTTTGGAATATAAATTCACTAAGGAATTTATAAAAGAAAGTGGAATTGTTTAAAAATAAACATTGATTTATTTTTGAGGCATTGAAATTTTATATCTTGTAAAGATATTTTGGAAAATAAATAATTTGAAAAATTATTTGGAATCTGGTGATGTGTGCATATCCATTGATAGTTCAATAATCGACTATCAATATTTCCCTTTGAATGGGTATATGATGTGATTTGTTTGAATTTGAATGCCACACTTGTTTTTGAATAAGCGCTCACTATTCGGGTTAACCGGGAAAGGACCATGGGGTCGTATAACCCATTCCGAATATGTGATACGTCGTTGTGAATTGCATTTGAAGATCGGTGTTGAAGACCGGATATTTGCGAAAGCGATAGGATGACCTATCGATTGACTCTGCACCGAGTAGCCACGGTATAGAGTTCTCCATATGTGATGGGGAATCCGATCGGGATTGTGGATATCCGGATTGCAAGGACTTCTTTGTAAGTGCCTTCGGTTTTGTTCGATCCCGGAACAGACTTGTATGGATTGTATGTCTGACATTACAATTTGAGATATAAAGCCGATTTCTTTCAAATATATTTCTGTTGGTGGCGGAGAATTTATTCTTTTAGCTTAACACCCTTCTCTGAGACGTACGAGCTCAGAGGTTATATATTTGAAGGTTATCAGCGATATATTCCCAATTTGGTAATGTGACATACTGAGTGTTGCTGTGAAATGATCATTGTGTTGATTATTTGTGATAGGATCATTTGTTTGATCGTCTATCTTGGTGATCATTGTGTTGATCATTTGTTGACCCAAAGCATGGCTTTTGTATAAAGTATGTTTTTGTGGACGTGACTTCGTCGAGCCTCACACCCCGGAAATGGTCAAAACAGGAAAGATGCAGCAAGGTTATGAGGGGTAGCGCCCTTTAGGATATGTGCATTTCCTTTTGGAAAAGGGTGGTATCATGGTATGGAGCCCAGATACTTACTCATGTTGAAAACACTTTATGATTGTGTGAATAGATTACGAGCGCTCGGGTGATAAAGGTCCCAAAGGACCGGGGGATGGCATATTCGGTCAGTTGTTACTCAGTTAGGGGTAACCTGGCCTTGTGTTGGTAGAGATCCGGTTTGGTTCTCGGGGATGTCCATCCAGAGGCATTCTCATGTGGCAATGGGAAGTTCCTTGGCCTGACCATTTGTTGGAAATCCAATTCCCAATACGAAACTTGTACGGTATTAGTTGTAGAACCTGCCATTCACTTATGGTGGTCACCACTGTTTGGATGGTAGCTATAGTAGGCATAGTTCGAAATGTCTATGTTGGCTAAGATTTATATCTTTATTTTCGAAATGATTTTTCTCTACACTATGCACTAATAATAATATCAAATGTTATTTTAAATGCGTATCAAGCATCTTTGACTATCATAAGGAGAAATCTCCTCCGATTCTGCGTTTGCATGTGTGTGTGTGCGGGAGGCCTTATGGTAGTCTCATTTTTTAAAAGCATTGCGAATTGACTTTAACAATATTCTCCTATTTTGATTTTAAAGTAAATAAACTGTTTTGAGTTCTCACACCAGTCACATGACTGACTCGGAGTTTATTGTTTTCCTTCCTAAACTCTGGGTGCCCACCAATTTCCACACGGGCAGTCAAGAGTTAGGTTTATCAGGATATTCTGGATATTCTGGAGTTGCTGGAGGCAAGCTGGATGGCATGGCGTATTACTAGTATATAGTATTTCTTTTCCGCTGTTTGTTGTTGTATGTTGTTGTACACTCTGATGATATGATGTAATGAAATGTAATAAAATGTAATAACTGATATAGTTCTTTGTTTAAAGATTATTCATTTATTATTATATGTTGTTCCGCTGCGAATTGTGAGATTCTGTTGTTGTTCAGTTGTTTTCTTTCTTTCCGTTCTGTTGTTTCCTTTCTGTCTTGTCTTTCTTTTCTCTATTTTCTATCTTCTTATCTACTCTTCTCTCTCTTTCTTTTTCTTAAATTCTTTTTAAAAACCCTCAGTGTTCGGTTTTCCGTCGTTCGATCTCTCGGCAGTCGATAAAGTGAGTATCGATGTTGAATTTTCGGAAGTCGAAAAATCGGGTCCTGACATTATTTATTATTTAGACGTTATTGTTTTCTCCTTTTAGATAGAATCAATAGAACTTTAACAGTTTATTGTTATTTGTATATATTAATTACTATTTTCTTTTGTAAACATTCCTTGAACATATATTATATTCAGATTTACATGTACTACTAAATATATTTAGATAGTAACACAACTTTATGCAGCATTATCAAAGAGAGATTCAATTAAAAAAACACAAGTTTTAGTAAAAGATTGTAAATTTAAAGGATGATTTGAAGCTTCTTTAGAAATGTTGTGTACAATGGTGTGCTAATAGCTTCAAAGGACTAATGTAATTTCTTTTTTTTAAACCTGATTTTGAATCTCAATATGATGTTTGTTTTATCTTCTGAACAATTTTGACAAAGGAATAATAACTGTTAGAAAGTAAAAGAAGTTTAGTTTCACTAATGATTCCAAATTTAAAAGTAAAGATTTTTCACGTATCAGTTGTGCTAATTATTTTAACTCGATGAGTAGCTTATACTACATATATTGCAGGCATCCATGAAACATTGTGGTTGAACAAAATATTTTCTTCTGCACGTGCCTTCGAGACTTTTTCAAATATGTAAATACTTAGGACATCAATGATTCTATTCTACATATTGAAGAAAAAGGGTTCACTTGCAATTAAGAATGATAAAACTGGTAGAAAAAAGAAATTATGTAGATACATATGATTCTATTTATGCACAAAGCTCAATTTCAAATAGACTTTAAGACACATTTGAAGAGTATTGTAGCCTTTTAGACACTTATTAAGATTTTTATATTATTGTAAGAAAAATAATTTTAGAAATGAAAATTGCTTTTGGATATATTGTTTTCAAATAAAATGATATTGTTGCCTTTTGTTGTGCTAATTGGAATTTTGAACTATGATACATGCAATATTATGGTGGAAATCAATGTTAAATTATTGAGGTAAACATTATATTCATAGTGATGCATCAAATAATATGAAATTTGGATGAATAATGAGTATGTCTATTTCAGTACATTTTTTAGCATAAAAGTGATAATTTATTCAAGAATGGCACCAATATATGTTGGAAATAAAGAAGAAAAATGAAATTAAAGTTTATTATAGAGTAAACATATTATAAGAAATGGTGAATTTGTACAAAACCATCAAATCCAATAGTAAGATAAGTTGATTTTCATTTTTATATTTGTATATTAAGTATAAAGGGAATACACATGCTTTTTTAATACACACTAAATAAATACAGAACTTAGTAGCTAATTTATAAATATGTTTTCTAGGTGGAAAAGGTAAATGATAATGATCAAGTAATAAATTTGGTACACCATGGAAGTGAAGATTAATTACTTATATTGACTGAAAAAATAAAAATTAGTTAATATCTCGTCAATCAACAACAACAGTAACAAAGCCATTATTCCCAAACAAGTTGGGGTCGGCTAGAGATGGAATCCGAAACTAAATGACAAAGTAATTTAAAGGTTATAATAATAACAATAACACTAGCAATAATAAAATAAAGTTAAATAAGTAAATTAATAATAATAGTAACTTAGTAAAATAAACATAAAAATAGATATGTAAAAAAAATTGATGATAACAGTACAAATAGTAATAATGGCGTTCATAGTAATATTGATAAAAGACCAAACGCTACGTCTTAGGCTCTTTTTCCCTAATCCTATAATCTAACACTTACAAAACTCACAGCTCATGATTCTGGTACGTAGATTGCTAACTTCCACCCGCTTCTATCCGCTACTAGCTCTTTGGATATATTCAAATCCTTCAAGTCCTTTTTAATTACTTCCTCTCATGTCAACCTTGTTCGACCTCTATCTCTCTTTATGCAAACGAAGCGGCCTATAATTCCAATGCGCACATGTGCCTCGGACGACCTTCGTTCAAGATGTCCAAACCATCTTAAGCGATGTTGAATTAGCTTCTCCTCAATCGGTGCTACTCCAAGTTTTTCACGTATATCATCATTTTTAATTCGATCTCTTCTTGTATGACCGCAACTCCATCGCAACATACGCATCTCTGTTACACTTATCTTCTAAACGTGTTGGTTTTTAGTAGGCCAACATTCTGCACCATACAACATCGCATGCCTAATTGTCGTTCTGTAGAACTTTCCTTTAAGCTTCTGTGGAGCTTTCTTGTCATAGAGAATGCCAGATTTCTGTCGCCACTTCACCCATCCCGCTCGAATTCTAAAACTAACATCTTCATCAATCCCGCCATTACATTTCAACATTGATCTTAAATATCGAAAGGATTCCTTCTTAGGAACTATTTGTCCGACCAGAATGACATCTCCATTCTCTGGCCTGACATCGCAGAACTCGCACTTCATATACTCTATTTTAGTTCTACTGAGCCTAAATCCCTTAGATTCTAAGGTTTGTCTCCACAGCTCTAGTTGTCTATCAACCTCAATCCTACTATCACCAATTAGCATAACGTCATTAACAAATAGCATACACCAAGGAATCTCCCCATGTATACCCTTTGTAACATGATCTATCACTAAGGTAAAAATGTAGGGGCTTAAAACTGATCCTTGATGCAATCCTATGTTAATGGAAAAGTCACTGGTTACACCATCGCATGCTCTGACACTAGTCAAAACATCATCGTACATATCCTTGATAAGGGTAATATGCTTTGTTGGGACTATTCTTTTCCAGAGCCCACCACATCACCTTTCGCGATACTTTGTCATAAGCTTTCACCAAATCGATAAAAACCATGCGTAAATCCTCTTTTTGCTTCTTAAACCTCTCCATAAGTTGTCTTATCAAGAAAATAGCCTCCGTGGTCGACCTTCCAGGCATAAAACCAAATTGATTTTTTGAATCGCTTGTCATTGTTAATCGATGTTCCATGACTCTCTCCTAGAGCTTCACCGTATGACTCATAAGCTTAATTCCTCTGTAGTTTGTGCAACTTTGGATATCTTCTTTATTCTTAAAAATTGAAACTAATATGCTTCTCGTCCACTCATCTGACATCTTGTTTGATTTGAAAATATTATTGAATAACTTAGTTAGCCAGGCTATCCCTGCATCTCCAAGGCATCTCCACACCTCATTGGGGATAACATTCGTTTATTGCTAAAAGGAAAAGAAGCAACGGTATTTTAGCAACCGAGTTCACAAATGGCTTCAATATATTGTACATCTGGGGTTAATGTTGGTGCATAAAATACACATGCATGAAGATACTTCACAAAAAATTGAAGTACTAGTTCAAAAATTTAAGCTGACTGTATACTGTCAGCCCTAGCATGCACAAAATTACAAGGTGTAATAAATTCTACTAAGAAGCTTTAATGGTTTGAAACATAACGTGCTGAAAGAATTAATAAAAAAGCAAAGTTTGTAAATTTTTGAAGAACCACTCTATCTGTTTTATTAGCTAACTGAAGGAAGAACAGCAAATAAGATTAATTCCGTTTAAACCAAAAGAAAGAATGATCTGAAAACAACGATTGTTATATTAAGCCAACTTTAGGTACAAATATTTTCATATAAAAATAAGAAATTAAGTGGTATTACCAAAACGTCATTATCGTTCAAAGTTGCGTTTCGAATTCCTTCGCCGAATTCTTCCATACTTTCGCATATCTTAATATTCTCGGGTCTTTCATTGACCGTTGAAAACTCGTCGATTTCTTGCGATGCCCTTGAAGAATGATTTGGGGAAGATTTAATATTTTATTTTTGCTTCTTTTTTCACTTTAGAATCGGCGGCTGAAAAACCTAAACTCAGGGCTTCAAGAAACGGGTTCATGCGTTGTTGCCAATAAGGGCTTTAAAATTTAGATAAGGGATTGAGCTGAATCCCTCGGCGAAGCTTTTTCATTTATTTGAAGTACGTATACTTGCTTTAACCATCGTTTTTGGATATCAACGGAACCATTCATGCATACGTGTGGAGTTGCTTTTGCATTTTTGATGTGTAGTTTAAATGCACAACAAAATTGGATAAACGTTGAAATCATAATCATTACAACAAAAAGTAGAAAATGAAGAATGATATTATTCAAAATGCAGAAAAAAAGAAAAGTTGTTTATCATCGTATATGTTAAAACCATTTCCTAATTGACCATTTTTCCTCGTTTTCACTTTCTGTGCATGTTTTCTTCGGAAAAGATAATTTATTAAATAATAAGTTGTGTGTATTTCCATAATTAAATATTATAGAAAAATATGTTTGTGAAAACTACGTGTTATATTAGAAGTAAAAATTAATGTCTATATATATCTGATAAAATAATACTTTTAAATCTGAACAAGCTATTTATTTAAATTATATGTATATATATGCATAATATAATGATTAATGGTAAATTAATTTATAATGTAATAATATAAATACATAAATATGGATATAAATATGAATATAAAAATATACATATATATAAACAAAATATAAAAGAAAATTATTACTTTCCAATCCAGAAATATCATAAATTCAAAGTTAATATGATTTTAATATTTTATTATGCATATATATGGAATTAATAATTAGTTTCGGCACTTAATTAATTAGAATAAAATAGATATTTAGCAAAACTTCAAATTTTAAATTTCCTGAAAATCTAGGAACATATTATAGTATCGCGAAAAATTTCCGTAACTTTAGAAATTTAAAATAATGTGCGCCCGAACTTAAGATGATTTTTTTTAAAATATAAAATAAAGTTGAAAATTTCTGAAATTTTTTCATGAGCATCTGATATCACTGGTTAATTTTAAAAAATATAAACAAAATTTTCAGAACCTTTTTTATTTTATACAATCTTATTAAATCAAATATTCATTAAATATTGATTTTATAAATATACATGATATTAATAAAATCATTTTCTACATTTATAATTTATAATAAACATAAACATATATTAGAAAAAATTTAGATAAATATTATGTAGTTGATATTAACATATATGCTTTAATACAAATTGTACATGAATACTAACGCACAAATTAATATTTATAATATAATATTAAACTAAAATATTATTTTTCATATAATATCAGATTGCAAAATTATATTATGAATATAAACATTAAATATTATACACATATCCAATCTCTATTGTGACAACAACATTACATACAAAAATCTCACCTAACTAATTGAATAACAATAATATATTCATATATACATGGATCATGATTAACAAATTATAAAACATGATAATCTATTTGATATCTATATAAATAAAGGTTACCTACTACAGTTGCCCTCAAGTCCACGTTGAATTGCTGAATTCTCTTTCTATAATAGTTCCTTGATTCATCAGATTGCTGCTCTAGAATTACCGACCTTTCACTATTGAATAGCTTTTGATTTACTTAAATTTTATTTAATAATTTTGGAGATTAATGAAGCTTTGTTTTTAGCCAGCACTGGGAAAAAGATGGCAGCCAAAAGAATAATGGAATTAGGGCTTTTGGATGATTATTTATAAGGATGGACAAGAGATAAATAGGTGGTGTCTAATACACTTTCTCTCTTAATTTTAGGCAAATATCTCCTAGCCTTTGATCCATGTTTTAGCCTCCCCAAACCATAGCAGTCACCTATAGCCTCAAAACATCATGGGTTATGAGCCCATTTAACCCAATTTAAATATGTACAATCATATTCAATTTAATTTGTTATTGATATCTCACATCGATATATATATATATATATATATATATATATATATATATACCTACATATATATATATATATATAACTATTATTCAACAATTTCATTTCTCAGATCATATTCAAATTCCATAATTAATATTTCATAAAAATTAATTAATTTATAACATACACAAATTAAATAAATCGTTTGGTCTAAATAGAATTCATTATCTCGGTTGTGTTACCCTTGGGTGTAAACGCGGTCAGCAGTTAACATCGAGCTATTCGAACATTAACGTTCACAGGTCACTTAGTAGGTGGTGCAATATTATATCCAAATTTATTGCTTACTCAATTTCGGTAAAATCCAGTTTTAGTTCAATAAGCATTACCCAGTTATGATATTTATTTACACCAATTCTCTTCACCAAAACTATATCACTTTGGACTTATGGAATTTGGTAATGTCAAAATTCAATATCATCAATTTCAACTTTATAGTCCAAGCACAAAGCTTTGGTTCAATAATAACAATTATTATTAACCGAAATGCTCTAGCCAAAGGCTTTGAGTTGACCGTGATACTAACCCCATATAACTAAGGAGACGAATCTTTTCTTGAATAATGCTTCACTTCTAATACTTCCACTCGATCCAATTATAGCCACTCGATGGAATGTCATGTTATGATTTGATTATATCAAAACGGAGCTTTCATATTGAAGATTCACAGTATTCTCAAGTCGGGAGAACTATGTAAATTTGCACATCGATATTTTCTGTTTGACTTTAGTTATATTAACATACAGAAAACAATCAAATGAGTCATTCCATAATTATCCAATAACTATCAGTACGTAACCTCTAGGTGCCTCCAACAGGCATGAATAATAAACTGCCCAACATTTGAAGAGCGTTACATACTTTAGTCTCAACGGATGCATTGATATCCAGTCTCGATGCGATTTGGAACATCTAAAATGGTATATTTATTTTATTATGATAAAGTACCCACGGCTACAATACTTTGTAACTACTGTCACAAAACATACTATTTATCGATTTTCTATTAAATATGCTTTTAATTAAATCAATTAATATAGCTACATTATATTGAGTATATAATAGAAAGAAAATACCTTTCATTTCAAACAAGATTGGTCATTGAGTTTGATATATGTAACAAATCACGTAATTGTGCTTAGGGCATACCCTTAACTCTATCGATCTCCTACTTGCACTTGAAGCGAATTGTGGAATCTACTTCCAACTTTTCAATTGGTTTTCTTAAAACCAATTTGGTCAATCCCTTAATGAATGGTTATGCTATTATGTATTAATCATCTACTATGTTGATTAACTCTCTTTGATGTTGATAAACTATCTTTATATTATGGAATAATCTGCAGTATGTCTCTCAACTTCTAGTGAGCTCTAAGTTTTATTACGAACTATGTCGTGACATTGTTATCGTTTAACAATGTTATGTGATTTTCAACATTTGGAACCACTCTTGGCTCAGTTATATATTTGTGCATTTATAATTATATACATTGCATTGTGGCACCATTCAAGTAAATGAATTAGCCATAATCTCTTCTATTTGGAACATTTCGAACTTAATGATTCTTCTAATATTATTGACATATTATGCTAAATGTCACTTATGAAATTTGAGTCTGAATGCTCCTTCATAAGGAGTTTGTTGTTTCTATAAACACTTCTCTAGTATTTCAAAAAATACATGAGAACTCCTCAAACAACCGTTCGGTGGCATCAATTTGGATTTGATATTTGCTTCATGTATCAAATACATAAACAAATCATGATATCATAGACAATAGAACATGTACAATAATTCCTATTGTAGTGCATAAGGAATCTATCTTACATGTTTAGTAGTAAACATTTTAATAGGAAGTCCTTACATATCGTTTGGGACATTTGTAACATCTTCTATACTACCTATAAAAGACATCATTTATAAATCCCAAATCGAGTATTAAAATAGCTTAAACTGGTTTTAACATAAGTACATGTAAAATCAGCAAAGTGTTGTTTACTTAATGTTTAGAAATATTAATGTACCCTTTTTTATGTTCTTTCTTGTGAACACACGCTTCCTCTGCATTTTAAGGATAATCAAACTATTTGATATTTATACCAAAATATTTGTTCAATTCTAATGCTTATAAAATGACGCTTTCTATCATTTCTTAGATCATATCTAAGGACTCACAAACTTAATATTGCTCCCACTGACTTCGAGACTTTTTTGGATATTATGTGTAAACAGCTTAGTCTTAATCATTATTTAGATTTTTCTATTTCAACACATATATATATATCAAAACACTAAGTCTTATCAAGTGATAATCTTGTGAGTAAATCTCAAAAAAACTTGAGTACATTGAATAACGAATCTATTACACTAGTTTCAACAATTGAAATTTACGTGGTCATTCTTATCAATGTTACTCATTAAATTGTAAGTATATTAGTCTTTTAAATACACAACCGCGACCGATATATCACATCCCTTCAGTTACGACTACCAAATTCATATTTTGATAACGTATTTGGAATTCGTTGTCAGGTCTTCGCACCATACCTATAAAGTCAACACTTTTAATGGTTTACTTAAGCAACTAAGGATCATATATTATCGATATTGATAAGAAACTCATAATTTCTCTTCAATGTATGAGAATACTTATTAGACTCTAATATGGTGTACTGTTTGTTTAGGTTAGCTTATTTTATTTTATCTTATCAAATCAGTTTTATCTATGGAACGTATCGAATTCCATATTACTACCAATAATTTCTCAAAGAAATTCATTCATAATGAAATTGGTATTTTTGAAACAACAACCGTTTCTTAGAGCAACATAATATGCATTCATAAACATATTATGAATCTCCTTATTTATAGAACTGATTTGGTTTTAGTTTACAAAACTTATGTTCAAAATATAAATATGTCATCCAATGATAGTCTTTCACAAAATCCTTTTGGGGAGATTCATACATGATCTCCCAAGAATAATTATTACATGCAATCTTTCGATTCTGTAATAACCCGAAATTTAACCCATAATAATTAATTGGTTAATTAAATAAATGATATAATAACTTTGTGAAATTATCGGAATTGAGCCACGGGAGTTGCATCATTGGGTCCTGGTAATTTTTTGGTCAATTTTCATATATAAAACGTCAGAAACCGAGCTAATATGATCGAGATAAGAAATAAACAAAGAAACGGAAAAAAAATTATGACCAGTCGGTCGACCTGGGCACCAGGTGGTCGACCCGCCTTTTTATTTCGAGAGCGAACGAACGTTTATTCATGCGATCGAATAATATGCGATTTTGTTAACCGACTTATGTGTTTGCATTCTTTATTTTAATCCGGTCTCTCCGTTTCTACATCCGATGGCCCCTATTCAGCCTATGACATGTTGCATCGTATTCAATCTCCAAATCTAACGGTCCGATGTCCACTTTCACACCGATAAATAGACCCCTAGACCTAACACTTTTTTCCATTCTAGGTTTTCTCCAACTGGGTTCACCTTTCTAGGAACGACCCTAAATGAAATAATTTTTCCAAAGAAGAAAATCATTATAAATTAAATTATTTTACAATTCCAAGTGGATCCGGAAAGACCGAAGAGAAAGCTTAGAAACGGAAGTGAGTGATTGTAATTATTTTAAGATTTCTTTAAGTAATTTAAAAATATAGGATTTTCAATACTTGTAGTTATACTACGATTTTTGTAATACTCTTTTCAGTAGTTTTTGTTTATTTATGTTAATTATAGCTTTTTCGTTTATTTACAGTTTATTTACAGTATTTTAGTTTATTTACTGTTGTTTTTACGTTATTTACATCTTCTTTCTATACTTTGGAGTTTCTTCTATTTTCAGTTTTCTTTTATTCCTCTTTTTTCTTCGTATATGGATTAGAGTAGGTGTAATAACCCTGTATTTATGATTATTTTAATTGTATATTTTAATTATTCTATTTGAATTTATTGATTTAAAAACTTTATTATATTTATCAAAATGAATAAATTTTTGTTATTTTAAATATAAATTTTAATTTTTATGTGAATTATAATTCCAAACATGAATAAATAGAATATTTTCCACAAAAGTGGATTTTTGGTCAAACTTTGACTTTTAAATTTAAAATTCAAATTTTTGAATTTTATCTTTTATTATGAAAATAGATTAAATTTTAGGTATACTGCTTTTCGTTTCGTTGAAATCCGATTTATATTATGAAAGTTATGTTTTTTACAATATTATGTGTAGATTATTTTATTTAACAATATTGTTTATTTTAATTTATATAAATAATATTTTTGTTTGTCACATCTTGTTCTAATTTGTATATATATGTGTAATATGTTATGTTATATACATATTTTATTTTTAAAAACATTTTTAAAGTGTAGTTGTTATTTTTCCAAAACTAGTTATATTTTGTTTTTAATTTTCAATACTAGTTTACATATAATTAACTATATTCTTATATTTTTCTAACATTTATTTATTCATTTTATGTTTACTTTATCTGGTATTCATTTTATTTTTATTTACATGGTTTTTATTTTGATTTATTTGAATAAAGAAAAGTGGAAATTTCAAGAGACTTTGACCTTTAACTTTTGACCTTCCATTTTCCACCCCTTCATTTTTGGGCCGTCCTTTCCAAATGCAATAGCCGTGAATTTTTCTTTTTCAATTCACATACACACCTCTTTCTCACTTCACTTTTCACGTGCATTTCAGATCTAAAGAGAAAAATTTGGTAATGTCTTCTTTTTCCCACATTTTCTTCTCATTTCATTGAATTTTCCTTTGAAATTGCCTTGCCTCTTTATGCTTTAGCTCGGCCATACCCCTCCATCTCCTCCTCCGACCAACTCCACCACCATCCACAGCCACTTCACCCTCCTTCCCCTCTGTCTTGACCAGGCCGTGACCCGTCTAAGAAGATTACACCACAAAACTCCTCAAACACTTCAACAAATGCCATAGCCGAGCTCTTCATGCACCTAGCCTTCATTTTCAACCTTATTCACCTCCATAGTTTCCACCACCAGTCCCTCCACCACCTCTGGCCGCCACTACAGCCACCACCTGACCATCCCCTTGTATGACTAAGCCATGGCAGGCCGAACCTATAGTTGCACCAAAAATCCACTTAATTGCCTTGACTTTTGTATTTCTCATGTCACAACTTCCACTCCTTCATATCCAAGTTAGGCCGAGCCATATGGACCCATACTTGACCCAAACACCTAGCCATAGCGGAGCATTAGAGACCGTAGGCCGCGTATATGATGTGGTGAAAGCATGGGCAAGTTGTATTGTTCTTTGTTGTGTTATATTTCTAGTTGTTCAATGTTATATTTTGTTGTAAAATTCATGTTGCAATATCTTGTCTTGTTTGCCATGTACAAGATAATCACTTTGGCTCTTCCCTCATTTGAATTCAATGTCGTGCTGTGTCGTATCATATCGTGCCTTTTGGAATTCATTTGTGTAGTTTGTTTTGCTATCTCCATCGTAAAAAGGTGAGTCCTCCTCACTCTGACCTATTTACTTATGAAATTGTGAATTGATGGCAAGTGTATAGTAATATAAATGTTATGCAAGTTCATGATGATTGTATAATATGTTATGCTTTGTTATTACCATGTTAAAAATCTTAGTTATCACCTGACATCTGATATATGGCATTATATTGTGAGACATTGTTTATATTGTTTCTGTATATGATCACACTGCAAGTTCCCTGTTAGAATGGAATCATTATGGGTTGAAATGATACATACCCAAACGGACTTTAGAATAGGGAAAAATCATTATGGACTAAAATGATAGGCCTGAGCGATTTTTATTTATTTTTGCTTACTTGGGATTACGGGTTGAAATGATAGAACCCGGTTTTCTTTTTAAATTGGGGATTGAAATGATATATCTGCATCACCTGACCTAGGTTAGAAAATTATATACAGACCCCGTGGTATATTTTTAAAATGATTTTTATTAAGATATATAATTTTAAAGTATGAAATTTTGATTTAAAAATATATATTTTATGGTTTTAAGAAAATTAAATATTAAGTCTTGAAATTGTGAATTTAAGTATGTGAATTTGAACTAAATGTGATTTTTGACTTTAAATTTTATTTTTAAAATGTAAGTAAATAATGAAAATTAAATTTAAAGTTTTAAAATGACATTTGAAATAAAATGTTAAGTTTTGTTAAATTAATAACTTAAGAAACAGTGAATTTTGACTTAATAAATGGATTGAGTTTTTAAATTGAATATTTGATTTTAAAATTTTATTGTGATAAATCATATGGTAAAATGATTTAAATGTGAAATTTTAAAGTCAAGAAATATGATTTATAAATCTAAATAACAAGAATTTGGAGTTTTATTGTTTTTGAAAAGTTATAATAAAATCTGGAATTTTATTTATAGCATTTCCAAAATGCTGTAGTTTTATGACAGCATTTTAAAATGATGTTGTTTTTGAATTTAACTATGTTGTAATAACTAAATATCTATTACGGCATTTTATAAATGCCGTTATTCTTGAACTAAACTATTTTGGAAACTATAAGCTACGATAGCGCTTTATAAATGCCGTCGTTGCTATAATTTGTCAATGTTTTGAAATGTTATAGATTTTAACACTGTTTGAGTTATATTTTAAAGTGTTAAATGATTTAACTTTTGGAAATTTATTATTTGTGAAATATAAGGAGTTTTGAATATAATTTAACATTTAAATTTGAATTTAAGAAATTTAAATTGAATTTGAATTTAAATAAGGTTTACTTGGGTATGCGTTAAATAGAATGGAATGTAATGAGATAAATGAAATTTTGGAATGTGTTTTGAAATGATATTTGGTATAATAAATGAATGACTTATTTGACTTAAAAATGATATTTAAATTTAAATATTTGAATTTGAATTCAAATAATGATTTAATAATGAGGATTTGAAGGATATGATATTTTAATGATTTTGAAATGATTTGGGAATGATTTGATCTTTATTTTGATAAAGAATATGAATTTAGAATGATATTTGATTTTGATAAATGAATATTTGAAGTTTATATTAGTATGAAGGATATTGAGTTTATTTGTAAATTGAGTTTATTTAAATAATATCAGATTTATGAAATGAATATTTCAAAACTAAGTAATAATGAAGTTAGATTTGAGATATATGAAATTATAAAATTTAGTTTTGAAATGCGGGATATTAAAGCTTTGAAATATATTAAAAATTGAATAGTTTATTTTGTGAATCAAATCTGTATTTGAAATTTATAAGATTTGAAATGGTTTGTTGGGAAACTGAATTGAATTGAAACTGATGGTTTGATTTGAATTAAATTGGAAATTTGAAATTTTGGTTTATTGGATAAATTTGTAAAATGTAAAAAATTAAAGGAATATTTCAGGATTTCAAATGTATGATTTCGAAATGTTATGATGTTCAAAGTGTAATGATTTCAAGTATTTTTGGTTTTGAAAGAGTTATAACTTTGAAAGTATTATGATTTTTGAAAGTGAATATATGTTTGAAATGGAAATGATATCATATTGATTCAGATATAGTTTTGAAATAAAAATAGTTTTGGTTTCGAAGTATAAACTATTTTGAAAGGAATATGGTTTTGAGTAAAATGATTTGATTTTTAAGTACAAATTATTTTGAAATGACCACGGCGTTATAATAACGTTTGGTTGTTAAATAGATCGGGATCAGAAGTTATCATACTCCAACTACGAAAACCACTTTAACAACCTTGTACGCGGTCGAGATTTCAGAATGAAGTAGGATGGTGGCAACGATCCTATTGAGGTATGAACGTGGATCCGACTCCCGTGAGTTGGCTTAAGGTGGCTAAAACAGGAGCGATCGACGGGCCAAGTGAGGTCATTCCTTCGATCGGACGCACTTCTTCGATACTATACTCTTACTTGTGGTTGATTTGATGGTCATCCTTCGATTTTGATTTGGGAGTGTGTTCCGAGGTGGGCGGTAGTGGTTGTTATGCGTTACCACCCCCCGGAAGCGTAATTGTTATATCTACCCTGCCATTGCCTAGTTGTGCCGTGTCACCTACCATATCGAGCTTTACTACGAGTTTGTTTTTCTCCCGTAGCCCATGGAGTATTAGGATAGTCTCCCGATCTGGAGATATGCTGATACTGGATGGACTACTGGGACTATTACGTGTTGGGGGCTATATGGGTAACCCTTCAACGCTATTTTAAAGTAAGTTTATTTTACTGTAGACATTATTATAATAGCGCAATATTACTACATAGTAAATAGTTTAATGGATGCTTAAAGGATGGACGGTCCCAAGCATCCTTTAAGTTACTGATGCATTTTATTACTATTCACTTGAGTTGATTTACAGTTCATAAGTATTTATGTCCTAAATCGAGTGTTTTGTGTTTTGCTTTACGCTCGAGTCAGATTGAGTGATTCTGCATTCAAGACTCACCTTCGGAGTTGGAGCTTTTCTTGAAGATCCTGCCATCTATTTTGCTTTCGGTATCCAGTGATTCCAGTGATGTATTCTGATTTGTACATGATGTATCTTGTTATTCTTCTGTTGTATCTTGTTTAACTCTGATGTATCTTATTTTTATTATAGTAGCTTCATGAACTACCATCTCTTTTAATTCCACTGTATTATTATTTACTTTATGTCTGTGATCTGTGACTATTTATTTACTGTATATTCTGAGATTTACCAATTTTATTTACAACGCGGTATTTTGAGCAATTCAAGTCCGACATGTGCGGATGCGAATTGTTGAAAATATCGGGTTGTTATAGTAGGATTAACACGAATATGTATTAAATTGTAAGAAAACTGAAATAATTGAACATAAGATGTAAATTTCATAGACTGTAATATAAATGGAATTGGACTGAAATTATGCCTAACTATGACGTTAATTGGACTGAATTAAAAAGATTGGCCTAGTTATAACCTAGAATTGTAACTAAAAAGAGTAAAAGATGAAGGAAGCTTATTTTCACACGTTGACCTTGGGGTAAGCAATAAGCACGATTATAACGTAGATTATAATATGAAAAAGAACGGAATGAGGCTTATTTTAAGATTTATGATAAATTAATAAGCAAAGATAGTAAAGATAATAATAAAGTCTTATTTAAATAATTTATCTAAGTTAATAAGCAAAGAAGAAAGTAGGACCTATACCTAATAGCATTCCCTATTAGACAAAACGGTGGTCGCACATTAGCAATTTTATTGCGTATTTCTGATTTGAAGATAGAAGTTCTTATGGGTCGATACAACTCCAACACTTGGAATTTCTGAGCTAAAGAATATAACTACTGGGCTTGGTATCTGAACTTCTGGGCTATTTCTCCGGACTTTCTGCTTTGGTAACTCTAAGTTCTATCTGTTCAGTTTGTCGTTGTGCATGGTTGTCTTACGACATCGGCATCGGGCGGTGGCATTGCCGGAGCTCGATGACGATGTTTGATGGGCGGTGGTATATCCGGAGCTCATCGTCGGTTTCCTTGCCAGCTACCTAGTTCCGTCGCCGTTCTGCATAGCCTTCTTCTGGTGGTTGGTCTTTTGCTCTTCATTTGTTTATTTTGTATGATTTTGTTTGATGTTGTAGTTCTGCTTGGCTTTTGGGCCACCTGTCAGGCATGTTGACAGTTTTTTGGTGATGGTTAATAAAACTTATTTGATTGGAAAAAAAAAAAAGTTTGTCCAAATTATGGCTAATCAAAAAGCAGGATAACACTCACTATATAACAAAGTTGTCACTAGCTGAAGCATACATGACCGTTGATAATTCTGAAAGGTATGTATAGGTTGGAATTATATATATGCACACACACAAAATCTTAAATAAAAGCACCATGCGACGCTGTACTTTGAGTTTGACTTTAATAATTATATCATATGCATGCGCACGTCGTTGCTAGTACATAATGTAAAATTTTCTTTATTGGGCATCTCCATCAATGGCGAAACAAATAAATTTTTCGAATATATTATCATTATGCATTTAACCGAACTAATGGTAATTAAAAAAAAATCTTTTTCCAAAATCATAAAGCCCAAAAGTCGGTTTTTCCACCGTTGCACGGTTATACTAGTTAACATCTTCGGAAAAAATAGCTTGCAGCACCAAGGATGCAAACTTTGTAGGGTTAAAAGGGAGAACGAGCACAAACAAGAGTAGGTAAGCTGGATGTACAGCTACAGAGGAGAAAAATCCAAATGTGTTCTAAAAGCCCAACATGAACGTGATTTCAGAAGGAAAGACCACTACTAAGATAATTAGAATGATACTTCTAACAAGCAAATGAAGGATGTTCTATGTAATTAAAACTGTATTTAAAGTTAATAGGAAATACAAAAAGTTTAAAATGAATGGATTTGAGTAAAAAGCATTCAGGATTCATCGAAGAGGAATCCAGTATCTTCCACAGGTTCATTAGGATTCTCTTCTCTGATCTGTCTATTAGTACGACGCTCATACACATTTGAGGCTTTCCATTTCGATATAGTATCCACAAGAGCCTTCTTGCTATAACCATAAACCTTATCGACAATGTACTCTCTCTTCAGTAGAATATATGTTGGCACTGATCCGACTTTCCAATCCCACGACAGTGCCTAAAATTAAATAAGATTAATCAAACGATTAATCAAATGTATGATATTCTTTTTTTTTTCTTTTTTTTTTTGTGACGTTATCAAAACCAAATGAATTTCATTTACCCACCTGCATATCATCTATGTCTGCCGTGATAAATACAACCTCCTTGTCCTTTCCAGCAAGCTCATTTATGAAAGTCTCCATGTTTTTGCATTTGTCGCTCCATTTCGCAACAAAACAAATCACGATCTAAATATTGCAATAATATATCAGTTTATTATACCCCCAAAAAAGATCCTATGTTTACAAATTTCATACTTAACATTGAAGGGGAAAAACAGAAGCTTTTCTATATATAGTGCAGCAAACAAGCAGGTTAAATATTTTGTGATGAATTCCACTTAAACTTTTACTAGTAGATTGGACACATAAAAACTGTCTTTTGATAAAAGTCCACTTCTTCTGATCAATATAGCGCTTATGGTACAGTGGTATACTTTCAAACTGTTTATGTTTTTTGGAGTCAACCTCATTAGCTCTTCTTAGCCATATTCAAAAAAAAAAAAGGGACAATGAAGTGATGAACTGGGTTTTCACACAGAATAAGACCAAGTGACAATTTATTAAATATGAAACTGAAACTGAAATACAATACATATCAACTGATACACTGTATAAACTTCTCCATGTTTTTCACGGTAACTGAATTTCATACAGAAACCAATAAAAAAAAATAATGATTGCATGTGCACAGCACTAATAAAAATAACAAATCTATAGAGTGAGTTATCTTGTAGAATCTCTAGATACATTAAATCAGAAAATGCCCAACACAGACCTTCATTTTGATTCAGACAGCATTTTGAAATGCATGTCATCCTTCAAAATAGATATTAGACCTTTGGTTTTCTCAGCTAGCCAAATATGCAACAGAAGGAATTGACATAAAAATTCTATAGCAATAATAAATGAATAAATCACTTAGAAAGATACTGTAGAAGTTAGTATTGACTTGACAATCATTTTACAAATAGTTTTTGTGCACATAATGCATGAGAATATGCCGCGAGTACATAGTGAAAGAAAGAAATGTGGTAAGTTTTGAAATTTATGATTGAAAATAACTCGAATTTTAAATTGCATTTTTAAAGGGACCTATACCTAAGAACATTGCTATAATTAAAAAAAACTGAACATGATCAACATTTAATGTGCGACTTGTCAAACTCCACAAAAAACTCATCAAAATATGTAGGGTCAAACAAATCAATTAATATGCTGACGCTATGTAACATAACTAAACAACACATGTAGCTCAAATGAGTTAAACTTGTGTTTTTTTCCAGCAATAATCCCTTCGATTGGGATAGAAAAGTTATCCAAATAGATGGAGAAGACAGCAAGTAGTAGATGGAGAAGACAGCAAGTATGTAGTAACAATTAGTCGATTAATCTTTGTTATAAAAATAGATCCTGATGCCATAGGTACAAAACAAAAGATAGAAATTGTGGTAAATTTGAAATTTATAATTGAAATAATTCAAATTGTAAACTGCATTTTTAAAGAGACCAATACCTGAACGCTTTAAAATATAAAACACTGAACATGATCAACATTTAGAATATGGTGAAACTCCACAAAAAACTCATCAAATACGTAGTTTCAAACAAATTAACTAATATGCTCATGCCATGTAACATAAATAAACAACACATGAGCTCAAATGAGATAAACTCATGTTTTTTCAGAAATAATTCCTCCGCGTTTGGATAGAAAAGTAATCCACGGTCATTTTAAGCTGCCATCCATGAGAATAATACAATAAGCAGTCATTAGATGGAGAAGATAGCAAGTATGTAGTAACAATTATCAATTAAACTTTATTATAACCATGGTCCAAGAACTCGGTTTCGGTCATTTGAAATTTTATTAGTTTCGATCAATTTTGAAAACTTGGAAAGTTTCGGTTTCGGTCCTGATATCGGATATATGTATTTCTAATAAATAATAATGATGATATAGGTCCAGGGCAAGTATGCTTTTTGAACATATGTTGTATAATATGAAAAAACATATTACAGGCCTAAACTGAAATCCCTGAATATAAATTACCAAGCCCATTATCATTGCCATGTTCATTTGAACATATAAATTGATTGCAGAACCCAATTTACCCGGTCCATTATCAATTGCCATGCTTATTAAACATATAAATTAAACCTTTAAACTAAAATCCCAACCCATTATCATTCAGCCCATCCTAACCCTAGCCCAAACCCAAACCCAAATATCACGTCAACCATTATCTCAACTCTAAAAAAAAAATTACGAGGATACAAAGAGTAAAAAATGAAAGGATGAAAACCAGAACCGTGCTCGATTCTTTGAAGATGCTCGAAGTCGAAGTCAAAATTGAAGTCGAGGTTCTCGTCGTCGAAATCGAAGCCGTCCAAGATGCTCGCAGTGTCGAAGTCAAAGTCGATTCTAAGGTAAGTTAAATTTTCAATTACATGAATTTATAACGAAATTTTAATTCAATATTTACTGTATTATCACGGTTTTTCCTCGTAATTGAAAGTGAATTGACGTATTATTCCATTTAGACTAGGGTTTGCTTTATTCTTTTGGCTAGATTTGATTCCTACGTTTTTTGGTTTCGTTTACCCCTCTTTTACAATTAGGGCATAAATTATAAATTTTTGAATCTCTTTTATCGACAAGTTACGAGATGGAATTTTGACCTAATCTCGTCCCACTTCTGCCCAAACCGAGTCGAGATGGACGAATTTCGTGGTTCAAGTCGAAGTCTCGTGGTTTCTGCCGGAACTTGATACCTTGACTATAACAATAGATGTTGATATGTTGTAAGTACAAAAATGGGAGAAAGAAAGGGTTAAGTTTGAAATTTATGATTGAAATATTTCAAATTTTAAATTGCATTTTTAAAGAGATTAATATCTAAGAACTTTATATGTACTATTAATAAAGCAAATTCTTTGCATACAAATCCATTGTGCCCTTTTTTAAATTTTCAATATACAATTTTCAAATTAAAAACTTTAACTGCTACTTTTCGAGCAGATCGGTGCAAATCAAACCTTCTCCATCACTGTCACATTCCAATCATCTCTGTACGATTCTCGTCACCAACTCTACTGTTGTCTCTCATCGGCAAGATCCACGTATCCCCATCACCAACAACATCGGCTTTCACCATTTGCATAAATAAAACTTTATGTTTGTTGCTTATAAACTATTTGAAAGTTTTAGCACCATCAGATGCGCTACCTACAGACGTTGATGCTCTCTTCACCGATGTGCAGCGTCACTCTTCAACCCTTAGCCTTTTATCACTCGTGAGTATGAAACTACTGATTTTGTTCTCAAGTATATTATTGGTTAGACAATATTCTAATAAAATCTCTATGTATTACGTTGTAATACTGATTTTCACATGTGATTTTTTTCGATCCAGTAATAAATGCCATCACATGCTTTAGTTTAATAATTTTCATTATTTGTAGCCTCCATTTTTCTCCTAATCTTCTTTTTTTCGAACTTATTGTCATTTAATGAAATCATTCAGTTTGCTTGGTTCTACATAGTTTAAAATTTCAAATAGGTTCTGGACTTAAGGGTTATTAAATTTACTCAAAAAAAATTCACAATTGTAAGATGCGGAAAATTTTCTTATTTGACTCAAATTTCCTTAATATACAAAGCATATTAATTGTTTTGACATCGATTTACTCAAGTCTTTGAACAATGGTAATTAATGGCTACTATCCATATATAGTACGAGCACTTCAAGGATGGAAAACGGGGGTGTGTGCGTGTGAATGTTGGTTGAGGGGAAGGGGGAGTGGGAGGTGGGAGGGAGTTAATGTGTAATTGAAGATCTTTATGGCAGAGAGAACCTTTTAAAGTAAAAGCAGAAATTAGTTATAATTTACTTCTATTTTTTGTATATATCATGTATGGTAGGAAGCATGATCATGTTCATCGCAAATGATTAAGTTTTGAGTGAAATAAAAATATTTCATTATTTTTTTAACATTGTTGTCTACAATGCGGAAGTTTTGACCATCATCATATAAACCAAGGTTTGAGAACTCGGTCTAGGTCTCGGTTTCGACCATTTTAAATTTTATTAGTTTCGAAAATTTCGAAAGTTTGGGGATTTGTTTCGGTTTCGGTCCCCGTTTCGGATGTGTATATATTTTTTAATGAAAACGCAATAACAAAAGTTGTAAAAAGAATGCACAATACAGTATTTAAAGAAATATACAATTTTCAAATTAAACTAATCTGAAATGAACTAAATAGAACTTGATTAAGTTAAAGTAAAATTAATTAGTTTAAATATATATTCCAACCACTGAACCCAAAGAAAATAATAGTTCTAGCCCGCATAACAGTCCAACAGCTCAGCCACATATTTCCTCTTCTTTCAGTCTCATCTTCGTCGATTTCATTTTTGAAGCTAGGGCAAATGTTAAAACAAAAATTCAACACGGTAAAAAAACAAAAAAACAAAAAAACAAAAACAAATTTTGTTTCAATTCAACGTAGAGTCTCTCTCGAGTTCAAAGCTATGGCACGTCAAAGATTCCCTTTCGAATTCAAAGCTTGGGCACAAAATAATCAAAACAACAATCGACGACGAGATTGAAGACGATGAGACTATACTCGAAGTCGACGATGAGATTGAAATTCAAGGTATATAATTTTCGATTGACTTTTTTAATTTTTTTTCATTTACCAATCGAAACCGGATTTTTGGTAGCGCTTCGTCTCGGAGACCACCGAGACTGAACCGAGGTGGCCGGAATTTGGGTATTCCGACCGAAACATCAAACCATGATATAAACATCATATATGCAGGCAATGTTTTTCCATTTTAGTAATTAATTCTATATTTCCGTATACATATGGCATGTGTGCGGGTCATGCTTTTAATTTAGTACTTTCCCCATTTTTCTTGAGAGTAGTTGCTATAGTTTCAATGAGTTTATGCATCAACTTTGAACTCAAACAAGAATATGTTATCTTATTTAGATTTCTCAAATCACACTTTCGTTATGATATACTTTCTAAAAAGTAGTTAATTGGTAGATTATGTATTACAAGGAAATGAAAACAATGCACATGTTTTTAGATTTTTTGCTTTACTTTATATGTTGGGATATCTTGATTCTTGTCAAAAATGGAAAAGCTAACTGCGGTGTGGCTTCAACATATGGGAATATATCTATATTAACAGTATGACAACTACATTTGCTTTGGTCGAGTAACACTTTTATTTTCATAAATTAAATAAGTTTATATCAATTTTATGTCTCACATGTGAGTACTAAAATCTAATAGTATCACATATCATTTTGCTGATTGATCAACATATACATGGACTTATGGTCAACAGCTGAAACATGGATCAACGTATATTTGTCATGAATATTAATGTAGAGTATCCAGACTTTTAAGACTTCATGCACTCGTTATTTTATTAAGCATTTAATGAAGGGAACTTCAACAAAAGAAGAGTAAAATTTATAAGTGGTTAATTCACTTGCACAATTTGTCATGTTCTTTGAGTTTACCATAATAAACATAACAATTATGTTCGTTTTAGTATTGTTTGAGTTAATGTTTATTCAATTCATATACGAAAAAAATTCAAACGTTTATGTTCACTAGCTCAACTGGTTAATGGCATGACGCTCTAGACATAGATTCTAGAGACCATGGGTTCAAATATCTGGGATATCAAAATCAATATTCTGTTTGAATAAAGTATCACACTTACTATCAAATATATATATATATATATATATATATATATATGTATAAACAAAATTCAGATGTTTATTTTTAATTCAATCGCATTTTTTTGAATTAGTGTTTTTTGATTTGTATTAGTGGATGGCATAGACTTTTTTATAGAGCATATTTGGAATCTTTTCTCTCCAAGTTGTGTGATGGATGTAGCTTTGCAGATATCAAAACAATAATAAACTTCGAATTCAATTCTTTATCATTTCAATTTTTGTATGTTTGTTATCTTGAGTTTGCATGTTTTGCTCAATGATTGGATATATCTTATAACTTCGGTTTCGATTCATTTCGTTTATTTTTGCAATGAATAAGATACAAATTTTATCCTTTGATTTATCTTATAACTAATTGTTTTGACTCAAATTTCCTTAATATACAAAGCATATTAATTGTTTTGACATCGGTTTACTCAAGTCTTTGAACAATGGAAATTAATGGCTACAATCCATATATAGTACGAGCACTTCAAGGCTGGAAAACGGGGGTGTGTGCGTGTGAATGTTGGTTGAGGGGAAGGGGAAGGGGGAGGGAGTTAATGTGTAATTAAAGATCTTTATGGTAGAGAGAACCTTTTAAAGTAAATGTAGAAATTAGTTATAATTTACTTCTTATAACTTGTGTTTGAATTCATGTTTATTCAATTCATATGTGAACAAAATTAAGATGTTTATTTTTAATTTAAGGACCACTAGCTCAACTGATTAGTGGCATAATGCTCTAGACATAGGTTCTAAAGGTAATAGATTCAAACCTCTAAGACATCGAAATGAGTTTGTTTGAAAAAAGTATCACTCTTACTATCAAATATATATTTATATAAGATTCAGATGTTCATTATTAATTAAGTAGCATTTTTTTGTTTTGTACTAATGGATGCCATGAACCTTGTTTTATAGAGCATATTTGGAATCTTGACTCTCCAAGTTTTGTGATGGATGTAGCTTTGCAGATATCGAAACAATAATAAGGTTCAAATTTAATTCTTTATCATTTCAGTTTTCGTATGTTTGTTATTTAAGTTTGTAGTGTTTTGCTCAATGTTTAGATATACTTATAACATCAGTTTTGATTATTTCGTTATCTTTGTTGTGAATAATTTACAAATTTTATTCTTTGATTTATGCTATAATGTTTAGACGTTGCTGCTCTCCATTAAGGTGAATGTTTCTAAGCTAAATAACTCAGAAATGGCATATTGTGCACTAAATTTGTGAAGGTATAAAGCTATTTCTTTTCTTTAAATAGTTATCTTTGTGCAACATTTCGGTTAATAAGATGATTGTTAATTGACTAATGAATTGAGTTATTAAATTGTAGATGTCCATTTACACTGCATTTTGATCTTGAAAGCGAATAGAACTTAAACGAATTTGACACCAAATTTTGTTTCTTACCGTTTTCATAAATTACGTGATGGCAAGCGTTTCGTGCATAAGTTGTTGTTTGTAAACTGTATATATTTAATACATTCAAAAGAAAATGATTTGCATAAATATTTGATCATATTTTTACGTTGAAATCATGTGTAGTTGGTTTAAATTTATTTCTTAAGTTACAACATCTAATTTTTTGTTAGTCTGAATTTTTATTTATATCATTAACTAATAAAAAACGAATTTGTAAAGGAAGTTTATTTGTTAAATTCTATTTTTAAGTGATATTAAAATTTGACAATAACTATAAATGGGCAATTTTTGATGGTTTACGCTGACACAAAAAAAGCATGACACCAAAGACATACAACTACGATTAAATATTAGATCATCTTTCTACTACAGTAAATGGACAAATTAGCTACGTGAACAAAATTATTTGCTAGCCGTATCCAAGATGCTCTCAATGCTTATTTGGTTACAAACACCGAGAAAAACATTTTCACAGAGATTGACAATGATGCTATTATGCAATAATTCCAATATATGGAATCCTGACGAAAACAATTATAATTGAAAATTTGTTGTTAACATAACTTTTTGTTTATTTTATGAACAACTAAAACAGGCTTTAGGTTTTTAATATTATTTTTTGATGGACGAATTTTGTTGCATAAATTATGACAGCCCTAAAATATATTTCTGGTTTTTTCCATGGTTCTGTATCTATATTATAGGTGAATAACTCTGGTCTAGGCCTAAACTATCTAAATATTTAGGATTATAAACTTTTATGTAATATTTTAGTTAAATTAGCCAAATTCAATTACTTAAACATAAAATGAAGAAACCTAAAACATAAGCTAATTTAAACAAAAACTATGGTAAAAAAAATTCCAAATTATTATATCCCGACTTACAATACACGTAAGGAAGAATTTAAACAGTTAATCAAACACTAAAGACTATACATACTAGTTAATCAAATATTAAAGAGACCCAAAAAGTGGATAAATCTATGAAAGATACTGGAAGAAAAATATCCCGAATTATTTTACCCAAGGTTTATATATAAATTATAATACACTATATTTGCACATCTCTCTTCCCCTTCTCTGTTACTTTAGAACATTCCTATTCTCTTCTTCCTATTGTGATGACCAAATAATTCACTATTGTGCAAGTTATTTATTATTTAGACGTTATTGTTTTCTCCTTTTAGATAGAATCAATAGAACTTTAACAGTTTATTGTTATTTGTAGATATTAATTACTATTTTCTTTTGTAAACATTCCCTGAACATATATTATATTCAGATTTACATGTACTACTAAATATATTTAGATAGCAACACAACTTTATGTAGCATTATCAAGCAGAGATTCAATTAAAAAAAACACAAGTTTTAGTAAAAAATTGTAAATTTTAAGGATGATTTGAAGCTGCATTAAAAATGTTGTGTACAATGGTGTGCTAATATCTTCAAAGGACTAATGTAATTTCTTTTTTTTTAACTTGATTTTGAATCTCAATATGATGTTTGTTTCATCTTCTAAACAATTTTGACAAAGGAATAATAACTGTTAGAAAGTAAAAGAAGTTTAGTTTCACTAATGATTCCAAATTTAAAAGTAAAGATTTTTCACATATCAGTTGTGCTAATTATTTTAACCCGATGAGTAATTTATACTACATATATTGCAGGCATCCATGAAACATTGTGGTTGCACAAAATATTTTCTTTTGCATGTGCCTTCGTGACTTTTTCAAATATGTAAATACTTGGGACATCAATGATTCTATTCTACATATTAAAGAAAAGGGTTCACTTGCAATGAAGAATGATAAAACTGAAAGAAAAAAGAAATTATGTAGATACATATGATTCTATTTATGCACAAAGCTCAATTTCAAATAGACTTTAAGACACATTTGAAGAGTATTGTAGCCTTTTAGACAGTTATTAAGATTTTTATATTATTGTAAGAAAAATAATTTTAGAAATGAAAATTGCTTTTGGATATATTGTTTTCAAATAAAATGATACTGTTGCCTTTTGTTGTGCTAATTGGAATTTTGAATTATGATACATGCAATATTTCAGTGGAAATCAATGTTAAATTATTGAGGTAAACATAGCTTTATATTCTTAGTGATGCATCAAATAATATGAAATTTGGATGAATAATGAGTATGTCTATTTCAGTACATTTTTTAGCATAAAAGTGATAATTTATTCAAGAATGGCACCAATATATGTTGGAAATAAAGAAGAAAAATGAAATTAAAGTTTACTATAGAGTAAACATATTATAAGAAATGGTGAATTTGTACAAAACCATCAAATCCAATAGTAAGATAAGTTGATTTTCATTTTTATATTTGTATATTAAGTATAAAGGGAATACACATGCTTTTTTAATACGTTCACTAAATAAATACAGAACTTAGTAGCTAATTTATAAATATGTTTTCTAGGTGGAAAAGGTAAATGATAATGATTGAGTAATAAATTTGGTACATCATGAAAGTGAAGATTAATTACTAATATTGACTGAAGAAATAAAAAGCAGTTAATATTCGTCAATCAACGACAATAGTAACAAAGCCATTATTCCTAAACAAGTTGGGGTCGGCTAGAGATGGAATCCGAAACTAAATGACAAAGTAATTTAAAGGTTATAATAATAACAATAAAACTAGCAATAATAAAATAAAGTTCAATAAGTAAATTAATAATAATAGTAACTAAGTAAAATAAACATAAAAATACATATGTAAAAAAAATTGATGATAACAGTACAAATAGTAATAATGGTGCTCATAGTAATATTGATCAAAGACCAAACGCTACGTCTTAGGCTATTTTTCCCTAATCCTATAATCTAACACTTATAAAACTCACAGCTCATGATTCTGGTACGTAGATCGCTAACTTCCACCCGCATCTTTCCGTTACCAGCTCTTTGGATATATTCTAATCCTTCAAGTCCTTTTTAACTACTTCCTCTCATGTCAACCTTGTTCGACCTCTACCTCTCTTTAAGCAAACGAAGCGGCCTATGATTCCAATGTGCACATGTGCCTCGGACGGCCTTCGTTCAAGATGTCCAAACCATCTTAAGCGATGATGAATTAGCTTCTCCTCAATTGGTGCTACTACAAGTTTTTCACGTATATCATCATTTTTAATTCGGTTTCTTCTTGTATGACCGCAACTCCATCGCAACATAAGCATCTCTGCTACGCTTATCTTCTAAACGTGTTGGTTTCTAGTAGGCCAACATTCTGCACCATACAACATCACATGCCTAATTGTCGTTCTATAGAACTTTCCTTTAAGCTTCTGTGGAGCTTTCTTGTCACAGAGAATGCCAGATTTCTGTCGCCACATCA
The DNA here is from genome assembly GCA_030765085.1 of Allium cepa. NCBI lineage: Eukaryota > Viridiplantae > Streptophyta > Magnoliopsida > Asparagales > Amaryllidaceae > Allium > Allium cepa. The sequence goes on from CM060934.1 coordinate 113,316,423, forward strand.
CTCATCCCACTCGAATTCTAAAATTAACATCTTCATCAATCTCGCCATTACATTGCAACATTAATCTTAAATATCGAAAGGATTCCTTCTTAGGAACTATTTGTCCAACCAGAATGACATCTCCATTCTCTGGTCTGACACCGCTGAACTCGCACTTCATATACTCTGTTTTAGTTCTACTAAGCCTAAATCCCTTAGATTCTAAAGTTTGTCTTCACGGCTCTAGTTGTCTATCAACCTCAATCCTACTATCATCAATTAGCATAACATCATCAACAAATAGCATACAACAAGGAATCTCCCCTCGTATACCCTTTGTAACATGATCTATCACTAGGGTAAAAATGTAGGGGCTTAAAGCTGATCATTGATGCAATCCTATGTTAATGGAAAAGTCACCGTTTACATCATCGCATGCTCTGACACTAGTCACAACATCATCGTACATATCCTTGATAAGGATAATTACTTTGTTGGGACTATTTTTTTCCAGAGCCCACCACCTCACCTTTCGCGATACTTTGTCATAAGCTTTCTCCAAATCGATAAAAACTATGTGTAAATCCTTTTTTTGCTCCTTAAACCTCTCCATAAGTTGTCTTATCAAGAAAATAGCCTTCGTGGTCGACCTTCCAAGCATAAAACCAAATTGGTTTTTGAACCGCTTGTCATTCTTAATCGATGTTCCATGACTCTCTCCCAGTGTTTCATCGTATGACTCATAAGCTTAATTCCTCTGTAGTTTGTGCAACTTTGGATATCTTATTTATTCTTAAAAATTGAAACTAATATGATTCTCCTCCACACATCTGATATCTTGTTTGATTTGAAAATATTACTGAACAACTTAGTTAGCCAGGCTATCCCTGCATCTCTAAGGCATCTCCACACCTCAATGGGGATGTCATTAGGACCAAATGTCTTGCCTACTTTCATCCGTTTTAGCGCCTCCCTTACCTCAAATTCTTGAATTCTCCGAACACAATGCCTACATTTGAAAATGCCTCGGATTCTTAATATCTCGTCAATAATGACAATAAATATATAATCATCAAATAAGTTTTTTTTTTTTGAAACTGGGTACTTATATTTACAAAGTAGGCAGCACACAAGTCTGCAAGAATCATCATGACGCACAGTTTAATATGCCAGAGGCAGGGATTGAACTGCCGACCTTGTCGTCAACAGCCTGGCGTTTTACCACTGCACCAAGGCCTCGGACAATCATCAAATAAGTTATAATGAATAAACGCAATCAACATGCTCATTAAAAATGGTAGTATAGATGTTATAATATATAAAAAAAAAATCAAAATACCTAAGTAACATGCATGTCGACGTGGGCGTGCAAATCTGTTGTAACAAAAAAACTGAACATGATCGACATTTAGAATGTGCAACTTGTCAAACTCCAGAAAAAACTCATCAAAATATGTAGGATCAAACAAATTAATTAATATGCTCATGTTATGTAGCATAAGTAAACGACAAATAAAGCTCGAATGAGTCAAAATCATGAAGAAGAAAAATTCAGCAATAATTCCTCCATATTGGGATAGAAAACTAATCCACAATCATGTTAACGGCTATACATTAGAATAATAAAATGAGTAGAAATCTCGTTAGATGGAGAAGACAGCAAGTATGTAGTAATAGTCTGTGGATTAAACTTTAATATAACAATAGATCCTGAAAATGTTTCACATTGGGAATGTCCAACTTGTCGGATTCCATTAAAAAATTCATCAAAATATTGAGGGTCCGACAAAATAATTAATACACTTGTAAAAATGCAACAGAACAATACATAAAACATGCATCTCAGTTGAGTTAAAACATTCGGGAATAAAAAAAATTCAAAAATAATCCTTATGTACCTTAACTAATAACATTCGTTTATTGCTAAAAGGAAAAGAAGCAATGGTATTTTAGCAACCGAGTTTGCAAATGGCTTCAATATATTGTACATCTGGGGTTAATGTTGGTGCATAAAATACACATGCATGAAGATACTTCACAAAAAATTGAAGTACTAGTTCAAAAGTTTAAGCTGACTGTATACTATCAGCCCTAGCATGCACAAAATTACAAGGAGTAATAAATTCTACTAAGAAGCTTTAATGGTTTGAAACATAATGGGCTGAAAAAATTAATAAAAAAACAAAGTTTGTAAAGTTCTGAAGAACCACTCTACCTGTTTTATTAGCGGCTCCGTTTGTTTAAAATGCTAAAAACTGAATGCTGAACACTTATTGCTGAATGCTGAATTCTAATTGCTGATTGCTGAATACCGAATTATGTTTAGTTGTTTGTTTAGAATTCAAAAAACTTCTAATTAGAATTAAAGTATGAAGTTGTTTTGAGTATATTACCCTTTATTTTAGTTGGTTTTTCACATGATAATATTTAAGCTGGGGATTTCGAATTATGACAAATTTTTATTATCAAGATATTTGAATTTTCAAATTTCAGCAATATTTGAATTTGTAAAAATATGGATTAAGAAATCAAATTTTTTTTTGCTTTGAATGATTTGAAGTTGAATTTTAGTAAATAAAACAAACTTATAAAAGATAAAGTGAAATTATAATATTAAAAAACTAGTTACAAAGTTTAAAAAATTAGAATTTTTTTAAAAGTTCGGAAAAAATGGAACCTCACCCATTTGTATTTTCTAGTATTTCGAACTTTTCATATTTAAATTTAAAATAATTTAGTGGATGTAAACAATGGTATAAATGGAAAAATATTGTTATTAAGCATTCAGCACTTGATTAAGCAATTTAAAAGTGCTTATCACTTGTTCATCAAATAAGTGTTTTACTTCATATTGATTAATGAAAACAAACAACATTTAAGTTCTTAATCATGAATAAGGGGTCAATTAAGTGGTTGGTTGTTCTAAACAAACCGTGTCTAACTGAAGGAAGAACAACAAATAAGATTAATTCCGTTTAAACCAAAAGAAAGTGAGATCTGAAAACAACGATTGTTATATTAAGCCAACTTTAGGTACAAATATTTTCGTATACAAATAAGAAATTAAGTGGTATTACCAAAACGTCGTTATCGTTCAAAGTTGCGTTTTGAATTCCTTCACCGAATTCTTCCATACTTTCGCATATCTTAATATTCTCGGGTCTTTCATTGACCATTGAAAACTCGCCGATTTCTTGCGATGCCATTGATGAATGATTTGGGGAAGATTTAATATTTTATTTTTGCTTCTTTTTTCACTTTAGAATCGGCGGCTGAAAAACCTAAACTCAGGGCTTCAAGAAACGGGTTCATGCCACTTTGCCAACAAGGGCTTCAAAATTTAGACAAGGGATTGAGCTGAATCCCTCGGCGAAGCTTTTTCATTTATTTTAAGTACGTATACTTGCTTTAACCATCGTTTTTGGAAATCAACGGAGCCATTCATGCATACGTGTAGAGTTGCTTTTGCATTTTTATGTGTAGTTTAAACGCACAACAAAATTAGATAAACGTTGAAATCATAATCATTACAACAAAAAGTAGAAAATGAAGAATGATATTATTCAAAATGCAGAAAAAAAGAAAAGTTGTTTTTCATCGTATATGTTAAAACATTTCCTAATTGACCATTTTTCCTCGTTTGCACTTTCTGTGCATGTTTTTTCGAAAAAGATACTATATTAAATAACAAGTTGTATGTATTTCCATAATTAAATATTATAAAAAAATATGTTTATGTAAGCTACGTGTTATATTAGAAGTAACAATTAATATATATATATATATATATATATATATAGACACACACACACACACACACGAGTATTGTTGCACGTCCGTTAGACGTGTGTAAAGAAAAGTGTGCGTATTTTGTCTTTGTTACAATTATGATATTGTGAGATATCAGAGTAATGTTTGTGTTAATTATAGAAAAAAAGGAAGAAGATATGACAACAAAACAAAAATAAAGTGTTGTAAGAATGACAATAGGTAAACCTGATAATGAAACACCTTTGAGTTATATCAACCTTTGAATAATCTATGATATTTTCAAGTTTACTTCATAAGAAATTAATTAAGGCATATTAGCCTTTAGATTTTGACCTAGTGCAAGGTTAATTTTGTTTGTTTGATTATTGTAGAGATAGCATAAAAAATTTGCTGAAATCCTTATCTTGAGTAAGAAAAAAGACGGTTAAACAATATATCAGATCATAGGAGGGGGTATGGTGGATATATAACAAAAATTTGAACAAAAACAACTGCTAAATAAGAATTTCGTTATTATTAGGAAGAATATATACCGAAAAATATCCATAACCCTTGCTAACACCGAAAAATATGATCACCAACCACTCTTTGTCATCAAACACCGAATGCATCAAAAGTAAACCCCTGTATATGTTTTAAATTGGTTGCTTTCATGAAACAAAAACTCACATGGAACTGTGTATGTGAATGCATTGCATGTACTAATATCTTGCATTAGTGCTTTCTTAAACATGTTTAAACTAAATTTCCTGTTAACATAATATAGATACATCACCAAGATCATTTTAATATGGACAACACTTGCCACATGCGTAAATTGCAAAATTAGTACAAATATAACATGCAAATTTATACAGAAATGAAATCAGGTTGAAAGTGTTTTCGATATTTCTGAAGCTAAAGTCGGCTATTTTTTTAAAGATGGATAAGTTGATAAAATAAACAAAAGCATACAAATATATTCCTTGAAATATTGTTTAAATTAATACAACAACTAACAAAATGAGTTAAGCAAATACAGGCAAGCAGCTTGTCTCCATGTTTTTTTTCCCATGCTTAATCTAAGAAACAGTTTTCCATGTGGAAATGTGTAGGGTGGAAGCAGTCCTCCTGAAAAAGTCCACTGTGATGTTAAGGTTTGAGGTGTTGTACCTAAATAGTAAATAGACTCTGATAGATGAGAAGACAACCTAATATAGAAAATACCTTTTCTATTTTGAACACTATTAAAATTGAGAAACAACACGGTTGTTAGACAAATTTTAATTAAATACCTGCTAAATAAAGAGTTACCATGTACTGCTTGTTATTGCTATATGCAACTGTTCAGGGATTCCATTCTGAAGATACTGCACCTTGTCGCACTACAACAAAAATACCTTTTCGCAACTGCCAAAAACAGTTGTAATATGTCTATTACAACTGGCACCCGCCAGTCGTTATATCCGTAGTTGTAATAGATCCGAATTATTTTACAACTGGTCGGAACAGTTGCAGAAGCAGTTGTAGAAACTTATTTTACAACTACTTTTAGCACTTGCAAAAGGTCTTTTACAACTGTCATTGCTAGTTGTAGAAAACTTATTTACACTGTGGTAAACCATTTACAACTGCAACATGCAAGTTGTAAATGACTTGTTACAACTGCTTTTAGCACTTGTAAAAGGCTTTTTACAACTACCACTTGAAGTTGTAGAAGGATAAAATACAACTAACAATGACATTTGCAACATATATTTTTACAACTGCTACAAACAACTATAATCATCTTTTCACAGTTGCTATAAATTTCTTAATATCATAACTAAAACCAATATTTCGTTAATATTATACACAATCATGCAAATTACTTGAAACAACACAAACCATTTGCATTCAAGAAAATTGATTCGAGTTTACACCATTTATGAATTCATAAGTTCAATACAAAACACAACCAAATCCATAACATATTTCAGTAAGAGTACATATACATACTAATTAAAAGAGATAAATTCCTTATGCCAAGCAATAGTCGTCCCAACCGCTTGTCCAATAGTGTAGATATCCGAAGTAGGCCTATATAAAATAGCTTCGGGCTCCACCACTGAATCAATCCAAACCTTCCAAGCATCTGCTCCAAGTGGTACATGATGCACTAAAACTGTAGGATTAGCAGATGCAATTGTTGCTTCTGCATTTCTTTGCCGACCCAATAATTTGCACTTTCTAGACTGATTCTGAACTTGTATATTACCACCATTTGAAACGTTGTTGCTACTCCGATGTGACCGCATGTTATGTACAAAGCAAAAAAATCAATTTATCCATAAGCAATGTACTGCAAACTAGTGATTCCTATAGAAATTTCACTTAAAGCTCCACTTCAACATTACCAACGTTTTTCAAACATTTCAAAATATTTTGCAAAGAATGAAGACACGTACAAATATGAATTTTTCAAACCCAGTGCATAGTTGGAATAATTAATTCAATAGTGCTAATTAATTCAATAGTGCCTGGTTTAACTGTCCTATTTAATATTAACTAACTGGGAACACATGTAGAATACACATTATACAAAAAAAAATTACGGGTTTAATATTTGAAACCTGTTAACTAAGTTATATGTCAAATTGCATTGAGAGTCCATGTACATTAAACTGAGAAGTGCTCATGACTAAACCGAACTTCAGACTTCATAATAAAGCCAAAAAATATGAGGAAGGAAAAAGGGGCATAAAAAAGTACCAGATCGATGCCCCTTCACGCTCTGAGTGGACATATGACTTTGTGATTGTAATTGATCAAAAAGCTTTAATGACAATGAACTTCCAGTGCCTTCATAGCTTTAGGAAATATAAATACATGATGGAGATCAAAACACCAAAAATAAATTACAGAAAGAGCTATGGGCGAACAAAATGTCATAATGGAAAATCGTGTTCATAACTAAATGATGTAAACCTAAATAAAAGCAGGGAAAATACCCATTGATGGTAGATGAGAGGAAGACCAAATAAGGTCCGAGTAAAGACTTCACTGTGGGTAGTGGAATTGTTGCAGCCTCGTCGATGACCAACAACTCAGCTTCGGAAAGCTTACCATGATCACTTGGCCTCAAATGCTGTGAATCAACAAGGTATGAATCAAAAGAGGAGAAAATAATCTTTAAAACCATATAGCAGGATATGAGAATATTCAGATAAGTTTTTGATGTATTTTCGTATCTGTAGCAGCAAGCTAGAACTATGCACAAAAATAATAAAATTGATCGTTAAGTCAATAAAGATTATTGATGGGCAGACATATGAGAGAAATAAGCTTGGACATGGAACTTGAATTCATCTTAATCACTGACATAAGGACAATCTTTGCTGCATAAAATATGAACAAGTCAGCTGACCAAAGAAACACAATTTTGAAGTAGACCATTCTTTAATATCTAGGTTGACTTCTCCAGAGTGAGAATAAATAAAAGATTTGTGTGGAAAGAGACAATACAAACAGCTTTGATCTGAGAGCTCAAAGATAACTACTACCCATTGCTTAAGCATGATTTAGGTTTCAGTAGATTATACATTACCATTCCACAAGGTGTTTTGTGTGTGTGCGCGCGCATGTGTGAAGACTAAAATTTTTCTTCAATCATTCACAGATAATAAAAAATTGCAAAGGACTTATCACAGTTTATGCAACAGATAGTACACGCCTTTACGTAAATATAGACAGAGAGGAAAATGTACAGATCTATAAGCAAATTAGATCAATTTTGTCGTTGATACTGTCAGGTTGTTTGCATTACGAAAATAAAATAACCCTAGGATGTAAATTTGGCAATTAACATATTGATGTGTCTATCCATCCTTGCTGTCAGGTTCCAAATTTTTAATAACAATGACATCAAACAGAACATACTTGAATATTAATTAGTCCTAAATCTTGATTTTGTGTTGCAAGATGTTGAGGTGCTTGAAAAGGAGAGGATGTCGATGAGGCATAGCGAGAAACTTGTTATTGCCAATGGGCTGATTAAAATGAATTCGGAGAGTGTGATTAGGATTTTTAAGAATTTAAGGGTTTGTGGAGACTGTCATAATGCTATCAAGTTGATCTCTTTGGTTTCATTTACTTCAAAGTTTCAGACCACTGTTTTCATTGTAACCCAAACGGCAAATCACAAACCATTGTTTTCATTTACTTCAAAGTTACAGACCACCTTCACCTTACAGTACTTGACAACCATACTTCAAAGAATTACCCCAAAAAAACACAAATTTTCAAGAGATGTTGATTCGATTATTTCAAACAATTCAGTTCTAACAATTCAAGTCCCTATTTAAATCCACATAAGATATAGATACACAGATCAAACCACGAAATTTCAGATCTAGTTCAAATCCTAACAACACTCAAATCGAGAAAAAGATTTTTTAAAAAAAAGAACATGCTAAAGAAATAATGATAATACCTAAAGAGTTCTGGTAGCGAATTCAACTCCGATCGTCGATTTTCGATTCCAAACAAAATTCATTCCTTGTGAATCTCGACAAAATAATCTATTTTCCGACTCCTGAATCTCTGATCAACACAATCTTGAACAAATAGTCATGCTTGTGATCAACTCTTTGCGCCATAACAACCAAAACGATCTGCAAATCATATAATTAGCTAGAGTGATTTCTGAAATTCGAAAATGAATGATTAATCAACGAATATCTGAGACGAACGGGTTGCTTGAAGGCGCTTCCACTGAAGGCGCTTCCACTTCCAAATCTGCAATTAGACAACCATCCTCACTTCCAGATACAACCCCACCGAGTTTCTCGAACTACGTGCTTTATTTTGTATGCGAACACATCCCCGATGTCGAGATCCACACAGCAGCGAGTGACGTCGAGCTCCTCGCGGCCAAGCTCGTTACTAATCTTGTATAGGCGCACGAACTCTTTGAAGGACGAAGGGCTGCGAAGGACAAACGGGTTAAACAGAGGGACGAGAGTGGTCGGAGTAGGAAAGGAAGTGATTTTGGTTTTAGGGTTAGGGATTTTGGGGAACTTAGCCATTTAGCCAAAAATGACATTAACAGTGGAGAATGAAGTAAATTTAGATGCAAAATGATTTCTATTATGAAGCGGGAAAATGAAAACCCAAAGGGAAATTTTGGAGCCAAAGGAAAATTTGGTGTTGGAGCCAGAGGAAAATTTGTATACCTTCAGCATATAACATTACGTAAATTAGGTCCAACGTAGAGCTGTCAACGAAAATCCAAAAAATTTGAAATTCGTCCTTGTTCGTATTCGAAATATGAAAAATTATCTCATATTCGAAAATGATTACAAATATGGTCACATCCGCATTCGATAATTATTAGCCCTGTTTTAATCAAAATATAGTTAATTATTCATGTAATTTAATGGGTAAAACGATTGTAAGTTACTATTTAATATAAGTAAAAATTTAATATTAATTATTATATAAAATTTATTATTAATTACTAGTATTTAATAGAAAATTATATATAAATTATTAGTTTAATCTTTAATATTTATTTATTAATTATTAATTAATTATTCATTATTAATTACTAAATAACTATTAATTGCAAATTATTAATAGAAATTATTTAATATTTCAAATTAATTATTAATTTTTAGTATTTAGTAGCAGTTATTAATTATTATACATTAATATTAAATTATTTTATTTAAGTATTATATAATTAATATTTTTTTTAATTTTTTTAATTATTATTATTTTGATTAATTATTATTTTTATTATTTAATATTAATTTTCAACTTTTATTATTGTTTAATATATTTATTTTTAACTTTTAATTGTTATTTATTATAATAATATTATTATATATTAATTATTAGTTACTATTATTTAATGGTAATTATTATTTAATGGTAATTAATATTTATAAATTATTATTTATTAATTAAATATTTATTATTTGTTTATTGATTATAATATATCAATTATTGATTATTTTTTATTAATCTTTTATTTGTTATTTAATCATTAGTCATTATGTACATGTTATCGATTATTAAATATTTAATATTTAATATTAACTTTTGAAAATTAATTACTATTTATTAATTGTTAAGTATATTTAATTACGGTTATTAATTATTAATATTAATTTTTATTAATTTTTAAGGTTATTATTAAATATTCTTATTTATTAATTATTTAAATTTTTATTTATTTATTATCAAATAGTGATTATTAATGTTAATTATTCATATTTTCAAATTATTTATTATTATTTAATAGTAATTATTAATTATTAATAATAAAAAATATTCATTGTTAATTACTAATTATTAAGTATTATTATTTAATTATAATTATTAATTAATTATTACAATGGGTAAACGGAAAAGGTTGTAATAGACTTCTTTTACAACAGACAAAAAAAAGAGTTGTTAAAAATTATATATCTATTACAACTGGCAAACGAAAAATGTTGTAATAGACATCTATTACAACTAACAAAAATGGAATGTTGTTAAAAATAGGCATCTATTACAACTGGCAAAAAAGAAAGGTTATAATAGGCATCTATTACAACTGGCGAAATAAAAAGAGTTGTTGAAAATAAGTTTATTACAACTTTCTGAAAAAAAGAGTTGTAAAAAACCTTTATTACAACTGCCATTTTTTAGCAGTTGTAAAAATACAGTTGTAATATGGTCTTTTTGTTGTAGTGTCGGTAAGCATTTGCTGAAAGAGTATCAAAGATTTTACATGTAAATTTAACCAAATACTGCCATGACTCATCCCCTTTTAAGAAGAAACAAATAGGCATTACGGTATGATATATGTTGAAATTCCAGATGCATGAAATTTCACAATATACAGTCCATATGTGGTACAATATATATCGCAAACGGAACTTTAATAAGAATTAGTAATCGCACAACTGCTTGTGTTAGCGAATCCTAAACCAAACATGTACTATGTAAATACTTCATAGAATCTCTTATTATGGTAATGTAATATAACAAATGCGTTGTTTAAAACAATCATAAATTGTTTTCAAAATTTTGCAAAAGTCAACAACCAACTGATGAAACATATACTGTAATGATAAAACTTTCAAGTATCCATTTATTAATAATCCTAATCAGGTAATTTTTTCTTCTTTATTTTTAAGAGTATAAAAATGGTCAGATTCTCAAAAATAAATAACAAACGGTGGATAGATGGAAATATTGAAAGCGGGTTTAGTACAACAATGAGTAAGTGACTTATTCTACCCGGTAAAGAGTGACAACTATTGTTTTAGTGGGCTGCTTAAAGGGTAACAACTATTGAAAGAATGGGTTGATAATTGTTTAGTGGGTTGCTTAAAGGGTAACAACTATTGCAAGAATGGGTTGATAATTGTTTAGTGGGCTGCTTAAAGTGTAACAACTATTGGAAGAATGGGCTGAGAATTGTTTTAGTGGGCTACATAACAATAGATCATAAGTAATCTAAAGGTTCAAACAGCACAGTCTTCTGCATGAACACAAAGATATACCGCTGGCTTTTACCTTTATAATTATTCATATACATGACACTGACTTGTAAAGTTGTATTATTATTCATGCACGCGTGTAAATTTTTTTTTTGAACATATACTGGGTTGAAAACAGAGCTGATAATAACAAAATCTTACATTTACAAATTGAATAGAAAACACCATAATAGTGTTCGCATACACACTAATAATATATATATTCAAAAGAAATATTAAACATTAATGGCAAAAATAAAAAAGTTTAGTGATAATAAGATAAAAAAAGTGACATAACCTCCACAAACGATAAATAGTAGTTTTCCTGTATGAGATGAATAATTTTTAAACAAATTGAGCATACTGTTTATATAAATACACACACACACACAAGATAACTCATTGTATTTAATAGAAATGAAATAATGCTCAGCCTAGGTTTATGGTATTTCAGTCAAGATGAAATATCATTGAAGATAAACAATATATAATCTAGAAATAAATCATCGTTTGTTCAAAATTTAAATGGAACATATAATTTTGAACATATTGGCTACCAAAATGGAGCATGATCTGTCTATTAGTACGACGCTCATACACATTTGAGGCTTTCCATTTTGATATAGTATCCACAAGAGCCTTCTTGCTATAACCATAAACCTTATCGACAATGTACTCTCTCTTCAGTAGAATATATGTTGGCACTGATCCGACTTTCCAATCCCACAACAGTGCCTAAAATTAAATAAGATTAATCAAACGATTAATCAAATGTATGATATTCTTTTTTTTTTCTTTTTTTTTGTGACGTTATCAAAACCAAATGAATTTCATTTACCCACCTGCATATCATCTATGTCTGCCGTGATAAATACAACCTCCTTGTCCTTTTCAGCAAGCTCATTTATGAAAGTCTCCATGTTTTTGCATTTGTCGCTCCATTTCGCAACAAAACAAATCACGATCTAAATATTGCAATAATATATCAGTTTATTATACCCCCAAAAAAGAACCTATGTTTACAAATTTCATACTTAACACTGAAGGGGAAAAACAGAAGCTTTTCTATATATAGTGCGACAAACAAGCAGGTTAAATATTTTGTGATGAATTCCACTTAAACTTTTACTAGTAGATTGGACACATAAAAACTGTCTTTTGATAAAAGTCCACTTCTTCTGATCAATATAGCGCTTATGGTACGGTGGTATACTTTCAAACTGTCTATGTTTTTTGGAGTCAACCTCTTAGCTCTTCTTAGCCATATTCAAAAAAAAAAGGGACAATGAAGTGATGAACTGGGTTTTCACACAGAATAAGACCAAGTGAAAATTTATTAAATATGAAACTGAAACTGAAATACAATACATATCAACTGATACACTGTATAAACTTCTCCATGTTTTTCACGGTAACTGAATTTCATACAGAAACCAATAAAAAATATATTAATGATTGCATGCGCACAACACTAATAAAAATAACAAATCTATAGAGTGAGGTATCTTGTAGAATCTCTAGATACATTAAATCAGGAAATGCCCAACACAGACCTTCATTTTGATTCAGGCAGCATTTTGAAATGCATGTCATCCTTCAAAATAGATATTAGACCTTTGGTTTTCTCAGCTAGCCAAATATGCAACAAAAGGAATTTACATAAAAATTCTATAGCAATAATAAATGAATAAATTCTATAGCAATAATAAATGAATAAATCAATTAGCACTAATAAAAATAACAAATCTATAGAGTGAGGTATCTTCTAGACTCTCTAGATACATTAAATCAGGATATACACAGCCTTCATTTTGATTCAGACGACATTTTGAAATGCACGTCAGCTTTCAAAGATATATTAGACCTTTTGTTTTCTCAGCTAGCCAGATATGCAACAGGAGGAATTGACACTCTTTGCATGTACATTTCTTCAGCAATTATTTAAGTAAATGTATAAATAATTTAAGTTCTTAATAAAGCAAAAGGAGTAGACTAAGAATATCAACATAAAATGGTAATATATAATGCCACAAGGAAAGACAAATATGCGAACAAAGAAAACAATATATAGCTCCTCAAAGGCTTTTACTAAAGATAGAACAAAGAAATGCGACCTAAGAAATTAAAAAAATCACTCAGAAGCCATGAAGATAGTTTCATTTTCCTAATACATAAAAATTCTATAGCAATAATAAATTTAGAAAGATGTTGTGGAAGTTTGTATTGACTAGAGACAATCATTTTACAATTAGTTTTTGTGCACATAATGCATGAGAATATGCCGCGAGTACATAGTGAAAGAAAGAAATGTGGTAAGTTTTGAAATTTATGATTGAAAATAACTCGAATTTTAAATTGCATTTTTAAAGGGACCTATACCTAAGAACTTTGCTATAATTAAAAAAAACTGAACATGATCAACATTTAATGTGCAACTTGTCAAACTCCACAAAAAACTCATCAAAATATGTAGGGTCAAACAAATCAATTAATATGCTGACGCTATGTAACATAACTAAACAACACATGTAGCTCAAATGAGTTAAACTTGTGTTTTTTTCCAGCAATAATCCCTTCGATTGGGATAGAAAAGTAATCCAAAATCATTTTAAGCTGCTATCCATGAGAACAATAAAAGGAGTAGTAGATGGAGAAGACAGCGAGTATGTAGTAACAATTAGTCGATTAAACTTTGTTATAAAAATAGATCCTGATATGCCATAGGTACGAAACGAAAGATCGAAATTGTGGTAAATTTGAAATTTATAATTGAAATAATTAAAATTGTAAACTGCATTTTTAAAGAGACCAATACCTGAACGCTTTAATATATAAAACACTGAATATGATCAACATTTAGAATATGGTCAAACTCCACCAAAAAAACTCATCAAATACGTGGGTTCAAACAAATTAATTAATATGCTCATGCCATGTAACATAAATAAACACATGAGCTCAAATGAGATAAACTCATGTTTTTTCAGAAATAATTCCTCCGCATTGGGATAGAAAAGTAATCCACGGTCGTTTTAAGCTGCCATCAATGAGAATAATACAATGAGAATAATACAATGAGCAGTCATTAGATGGAGAAGATAGCAAGTATGTAGTAACAATTATCGATTAAACTTTATTATAACCATGGTCCAAGAACTCAGTTTCGATCGTTTGAAATTTTATTAGTTTCGATCAATTTTAAAAACTTGAAAAGTTTCGGTTTATATCAGATATTTGTATTTCTAATAAATAATAATGATGATATAGGTCCAGAGCGAGTATGCTTTTTGAACATATATGTTGTATAATATGAAAAAACATATTACAGGCCTAAACTATAATCCCAGAATATAAATTACCCAGCCCATTATCATTGCCATGTTCATTTGAACATATAAATGTTTGTACCAAAATTGGGCAGAACACTCTTCGGAAGTTTTTGAAGAGATAATAATGAAGAATATGAATTTAAAATGAGGATTATCTAATAAAAACTCCAATTAACAAGAATAAAAATGCATAGACAAGCGGTTTAAAGTGGTTCGGCGTGTTGCTTACGTCCACTGTGAAGTTTTTGCAATTTTATTGATTCTCTTTCAATGATTACAAGCAAGTACAGCAAGTTACAACTGCAAATTCGAATTCAACAGCAAAAGTATGATGTAGGTCTCGATCCGGCAGAGTCTGTGCGCTTGAGAATCCAAAGATCCCTTTTCTGTAGGCTCTGGGGCTCTATTTATAGGCGTAGGAGGCTAAGATTTCGCTCAAACTTTGGGAGACTCGCTCTGACACATGAATGGGCCTACCCGACCAATTCCAGGAAATTTCGTCTCGATCTGTGATCGATACGAATTCATTTCGTATCGATCAAGATGATGTCCAATCGAGCTGAAATTTGGCAGAGACACTCCTTAGTGTGTATGCAAGCTCCTGTGAAAATTTCATGGCATTTGGATTTGTAGATCTCTAGATATCGTCGATACGAATTGAGTATTCTCGAGTTGCTGTTTCATTCGACTCCACGGCTTCGTGTCCATCCCTTCGAATCGATGGCTGCACGTGTTTATGAGGTGACGTGACGCGTGCATATCGAATCGATCCACCTTTTTCTCTGGTTTAGCCGCGTCGTCTCCATGTATCTCGCCTCATTTGAATCGAAGGCTGTTGCGTTAAACCAGGTCCACTTGACCTTATGGATACGAACGAACCATTGGTCATGGGTTCGAACGAGAGCCTTTAATGGATACGGAGAAAGGTCGTCTGATGGATACGAAGAGCAGTGGCTTGATGGATTCGAGATAGATGGATGCGATGCAATCATACTTCTGTTCGATACGAAGATGGTGGTCTCAAATATAGGTTTGACCATGGATGCGAACTGTACCTTGCCTGATGGATACGAAACAATATCTGGCCAATCGATACGAAACACATACTCTGCCGACAGACTTGAATGAGATCGAGTCGAATGTAGGCTCTCTGATGGAGTCGAATACGATGGAGGCGAAGCCGATGGATGTGAATTGCTCCGTTTAGATGGATTCGAATAGAGTCTTGTATGATGGATGCGAAGCAGATACTGGCCGATCGTTACGAAGCACATTATCTGCTGATGGATATGAAGTCCATCGATACGCACTCGATGGATTCGAACACGGCTAGTCCTGATCGATACGAACTCATGGGAGTTGACCGATGCGAAGTAGGTGATGGATATGAACTAGATCGAGTCGAACTGTGGTTTACTGATGGATACGAAAACGAGGCCGTTTCCTCCAAATTGAATCGGTCATAACTCGAGCATACAAACTCGGATTAACTTGAGATTTGAACTGCAGGCTCCCATGACTCGGTTTGTCATGTCTTGTCAGTTGTAGCTCGATCCGGACTCGGGAAAAAGTCATCGATATCCATAGCGAACTTGTACATGTTTGGTATCCAGGAAGAGTGATCCGTGGTATCTCGACCTTGCCAAAAGGTGGGATAACATTTGCCCCTCGAAGTACATCTTGTGGAAACATCACGTGCTTTGAAAAGCTGCAGTTTCTCTTTGAACAATTGTCGTATTTTTCGTCGAAAGTTGTACTCTGTACTGCCGTAACCGACTGCTGTGTGATAGTGATTGGCTGTTTGCCGTCGTAATCATCATGAGATGAGTATTCAGTTCCTGTTGAATGTTGAAAGTTGAATATTGGTCCAACACATATGCGTATATGTTAACCTGACTCTCGTTAACATTGCACGTTCGCGTGTCGTTGTCAGTTTTTTGTTTGTTACATTGGATTTTGTATCGATCCTCTCCTGAATCGATGTGAAATTTGAGTTGCAACAACGCTTGATAGTTTTTTTTATAGAGTTCCTTCGCATCGATCCTCTCCTGAATTGAGATAGAAGGTTGAAAGATTGACTTTGCATCGATAAATTAAGAATTCGTTGGATGCGAAATGCTCACTCGTATCGATGCTAATGCTTGAGTTGTGATGGATATGAAACCGTAGTTCGTATCGATATGCAGTGGGTGGAGTAGTGAATTTATTGATGCAAACAGAGGCTTCGAGTCGATGTGCTCACTGTTTCCAGCTGTCTTCGTTGTGCGCTTCGCATCGATGGATTTTGCTGTCCATTTCGTCTCGATGAAACTCCTGGTCTGGTGGAAACGAAGGAAGCATTCGACTCGATATATGGGTTGACTGGTGGTGACCGGTCACCTGGACTGGGAGGCGAAACGACCCGGTTCCTTCTTGTCTACATATAAATACTTTGGACTCGGCCAATTTTTCACTTTTCATTTTCTACTTTTTACTGCCGCCTCTAATCTTCGTATCGATTCGAAGCATCTGAGAAGATAGAACTGTGTCACGCCATCGATTCGATAAGATCCAACCCTTATATTCTTCGAATCCTACTCTCAAATTAGGTAATCAACCACGAATCCAAGCAATGAAGCTATTTCAGATCCACTCTTTCTTCATCGATTAACCATTCTGGTAATTGGTATAGCCGGATCTGGTTCGATGTTCGGTCGTAAATGGCTATATCAATGTTTCTATAAATTGGAGAAGAAAGAGTGGAAAAGGCAAAAATGAATCGATCTGGGGGCTTGCGTTCGAATTGATGAAGGCAGCGATATTTTTCTATGGATTTCGCATCGATCCCTAGGATGCTCTAATGGAGACGACGCAGTTCGTACCGGTGACTATGGTGATGGATCGTATCGATACGAAATGATCGTTACGAAAAGTAAGTTAATGGTCGATTCGAAGTCCTTAACTTTAGATCGATACGAACTACATCTTTATGATCGATACGATAGGTATCGACTCGAATGTGATTGATCTTAAGTTGAGGCCTTCCTGATCGGTACAGACCAGTCAACCAAGGATCGATCCGAAGTCATCCTATCTTGATCGATACGAACTCGTCCCTTGAACATCGATTCGAAACGTGCCCTCTTGTATCAATTCGAAGTTGTATCCTGATGGATTCGAACGAGCTTCCTGTGATCGATTCGAAACCTCCTATGATGGATATGAAAATTTGACATTCTTTTAGCATAATTCCGACGAGCTTCATTCTTGCATATCTGGACTTGATAATTAAACTGCATATTTGGCCACCTTTTGAAGCTCGCCGATGGAACCGTAGCTTAACAAAAATATAACGAACTTCAACCTGAATCGATCGTTAGCATCTGGATGGAACGGTTATGACGGTCAACGATGACGGTCATTTCCGTTCTGATTTTCAGAGTTTTGTTGTTCACGCATTTCAGTCTATTTCGTAGAATTTTCTTAAGTAACGCACGGCACTGCACTGCACAACACGTTCATACACTTTACACTGGGGAATGAACAGGCTCTTTATCGTCTAATGATGATTTTCATGAGTCAGCTAGTTATGGAACCATCAAGTTTGCAGCAGCAAGAAACACAAAGTATGGTCCCTCCCAGACTTGAGATACCGGAGATTGAGGCTGAAGTCATCGGTCCAGCCCAGACGAACTACCTGATGCATCTTTCATTATGAATCCGTCTGACTCCGTTCCATCCAACGTTTCGAAAGATAGGCTAGGAAGAATATGCTTAAGGCATGGTTTGTCCATGGACGATGTTCTATTGCCAGGACCAAACGATAGACAACACAATCCCCCGGAGGGATATACCACATTCAATCGTCATGCATGTGCGGCCGGGATGCTTCCTCCATTCAACGAATATATAAGAGAAGTGTTGTCATTTCTGGGGATCGCCCTATCTCAGCTCCACCCAAATGGATAAGCTTCGGTCAATAGCTTGTTCATCGTATTTATGGAGTACCTTCATCGTCCGCCGCTTCCAACTGACATTAGATACTTATTCAACTTCAAAAGCCAGACAGATAGCCCTTCTTTTACGTTCCTGGAGGCAGTACGAAACTGCCAAGTGGTCACCGGGCCCTGGACCAGTCTAAGCTACTTCGAGATGGAGTGGTTTTAGGTTAGATGCCCTCTAGGGTTCGCTAGAAGATGGTTATTCAGACGTGAGTGTAACTAAGTTCTTGAATAATTATCGAGACGATTGCAGCCGAAGTGAAACTTATATTTCTTCCTTTTTACAGCGATCATTCGGCGTCCGAAAGGTGGATACTTTAAGGAGATAGTTTGATTCTTCCATGAAATACCAAGTGACAAGAGAAATATCGAATTGCTTTTGACGGACAGGAATCTCAGAATTCTTGGGTTGATTGAGCGGAGACAAAGTATAACGCTCGACGGCGCATTAAGAACCGCCTCGAGAAAGCAAGTCAAACGAAAAGAGCCTAAAGTTGTCGTAATCGAGGAGGCTGATTCCGAGAGAACTCACACCGATGAGGAACCCTTGGGCGAACCTGCTGATGTAGTCCAGGACACTGAAGAGCAGAGAAAAGGAAAGGCAGCCATTTTTAAGTCACTTAAAAAGGGGAGATGGAAATCCGTCGTCACGTCCCGACCCGTTTCTGGAATTAGAATTTAAGAGGTGTCTCCCCCAAGAACAGAAAGTCTTCGCGAAGGGCTTCCCGATCTTCCAATTCCGGGCGATGTGTCTTTCCCGCATGACGCTGGGTTGGAGGAATTCCACCATACTTTAGAATTGAGCGAGCCTTTTCCTATTAGCGTGGTCGACACTTCCGGTGGTCGGGGGGTTTCACAATCATACACATTTCACGGCACTACACAACCCTTGACCGTAGGCCATCTGTTTCGAAAAGCCACTAACTCTACTTTCGTTTTTCTTTGAAGATACTATGACTGGACGAGGTTCAATGTTGGGAAGTCTTCGACAGGCCCGTAGGTCTTCTGCACACTACGAGTCGCATAGAAGGGAAGGGGACAGAGAACACGACCGTGGATACTCTGGATACTCCAGACAAGAGAGATATGATAGAGATAGGGATTACAGACGTCGATCTCGATCTCCCACTCCTCCTCCCAGAACTCATGTACAACCTCCCGTTTATGTTTCTCATCCCCCTGAATCCTTACGGCACAAGTCGGCTTCCTAGTCTTCCAGGTCTGAGCCCCATCATCCTAAAACTGAGGCAATAACCCCCGTAGTTGCAGAACAGGCCCCTGCAGACATTTCGGGGGAAGGAGCGATCAAGCTTGCTTAGTTAAAGAAGGATTTTTCAAACATTTGTTTCGATAATTACATTTTTCCTCTTCATTTAAAAAGAATTCCGGCGGAAGCTAGCAGATGGTGCATGATTATGTGCATGACTTCTATGCCCAGTATAAGACGTGGGCTAAAGCGGCTGAGAAAGCATCATCGTTAGCCTTTGAGCGAGCAGCTACCATTGAGGAACTACAAGCCGAGCTAGCTCAAAAGGACCGTAGTATACAAATGCTAAACACTGAAGCCGAGTCGTCTCGGAAATCAGAGATGGAGGTCCTTAAGAAAGCTGATGAAGCCCAGGCGGTGATGGACAGAATGAACAGAGAGCATTATGTTACGGTGGAGGACACGGGCCACCGAAACACCATTTTGACCGCCGAGCGGGATGCGACCTTGAAGGAGCTTAACGAGCTAAAAGCCAAATTTGCTGAAATCACCAAGGATAGGGATGATGCGAACAACGCAGCCCAGGAAGCATGTGAACGGGCCATAGTGCTCCGAACTGAGCGAGAAGCGGCGGTGGCTAAAGTACAGGAGGTCGAAGCCGAAGTTGATAGGAAAATTCAGATGGCCGAGTCCAGGCTGGAGGCTGATATTGAAGACCTCCTTATCACTTACAACGCCAATGTGTTGAAGCACAGAAATCTGGCCTGGCTTGAAAATTACTCGGTACATCTCCATAGTGCTTGGGTCCGGTTGATTAAGGAGGAGAAAACAGCACAGCCGAGCGAATCGATTGATGAATTTGAGCTCATAAATCGACTGTTGACCGAGGATGAAAGAAAGATCCTTCATGACGCTATAATTTCTCACGAGAAGGAGATAGTTAGCGTCCGCCATCAGGAAGTTGGGGAAGGTTCAGGTGTTGAGTACCAGGCTACATTCCTTGAGATTAGCGCTCCACCTCCGTTAGGGCCTGTATTAGCGGTTGCATCACAATCTATCCCAACTTATTACCCGGAACAACCGCAGCCATCTCCTATTCAGGAGCACGAGTCTGAAGTCGTCCAGTCGTCAGCAGGCCAAATTGAGGAAGGTATTCCGAACATATCTCAAGTGTGTTCTAAATACAGAGTTTGTTTCAAAGCGATTACTAACAACTCCTTTTCATCTTTGTTTAGTGACTGGAATTATGCCGACTTCTGTGATTCAAGAGTCATCTCAAAGGCAGGAGGCCATTACTACCGAAACAACTATTATGATAACGACAGTGCCAACTGAAATAACGCAGGGGAGCTCACTATCTCTTGACGAACAAATGATGAGCGAACTTCTTGACCAACATGGTGGCTCCTTCGTAGACTTGCCGTTCATCATTAGTGGACTCCCGCCAGCCTCCAGTTCTTCAATGCAGACTACAGCTGCCCCCAGCCAAGCCCAAACAATTCGTGATGAAGAAATCTCGGCCGAGATTAATGCTGAATTAGAGGCTGCAGGGCAAAACGGTAATGCTGGAAGTGATACAGCGGTGCATAGCCCAGCACCTCTAAGGATAATATCACCGGGTGGTACTGTTGTTGATACCCGGGTGTCTGTCCCATCTTCCGTTGCAGATCCAATCCCTCCAACTCCTTCGGTAGGAGGTATACATCTGGAATCGAGCTCAGAGAAGGACATTGACATTATGCCCCCAGCTGGAGAGCAATCATCGGAGGGCAAAAGTTCGAAACGGAAGATCTCTAGTGAGTCCGAGGGTTCTCCGTTGAAAAGGAGGCCGAGGAAAAAGAAATAGATTTGCAACTTAATCAAACTTTTGATAGATAGGAACTTATTTTCATTTCCCATTAGTAGGCCGTGTATAGATGCAGGTTCGGCCCTAGCTAGTAGGAATTTTTTGGAAGAACTTGCACATAAGCTCTTGTTTCCAGTTAGTCTCAACTTTTTTTTCTGTCTTACTTGC
The DNA here is from genome assembly GCA_030765085.1 of Allium cepa. Lineage (NCBI taxonomy): Eukaryota > Viridiplantae > Streptophyta > Magnoliopsida > Asparagales > Amaryllidaceae > Allium > Allium cepa. The sequence goes on from CM060934.1 coordinate 113,338,196, forward strand.
TTGAGTGTTGTAATGATGGGCTCGTGACCGCACCTATTACAAATCTTGAGCACATGTCTGCGCTTCGAGGACTTTGAATAATTTGCAAACGATAATTTTGTTCACGCTTTGGGAATCCGATAATTATCGATGTCTATGGCACAGTTCACACTACGGGAACTTCGAGCTGATACTTATACTCCAATTCACACCTTGGGAATTTAGAGTTAGCGTTTACATTTTGGTTCGCTCTCCGGAAACCTAAAGTCGATGTTTATACTCCAATTCGCACTCTGGGAATCTGAAGTTAGTATTTATACTCCGGTTCGCACTCCGGGAACCTAGAGTTGATGTTTATACTCCAATTCGCACTCTGGAAATTTGGAGTTAGTGTTTATGCTCCGGTTCACACTCTGGGAACCTAGAGTTGATCGACAGATGGTTAGTCACATCTGTTTAGGCTTTTTAGGAATTCGTTCACACTCTGGGAACGATGGATTTATCGGGATCGTGGATGGTCGAGTCACATCCACCCCTAGTTGACAAGCGAGGTCGTTAGATGGATGGGTCCACCCTCCTCGAACTTGTTTGGGATACGGTCGAAGTCGTTAGGCAGACGGATCTACCCTCTTCGAAGCCGTATTTATAAGTTTTATACTCCAACTTGCACCCTGGGAGTTTGAAGTTAATGGAAGGATTGTCGTGTATCAATCCTTTCAGATATTGGTGTGGTGACATGCCCCCGAGCTCGGGTTTCACTTAGTGAGTGACCAGTTGTATCACAATCACTCCCTATTTGAATAAATCCCACCGTACTATGGAACTTAGCTCTCCGTACATCGTGATGTTGTATGTCATATTCAATAAATCACAGCTCTGGCTCGAAGAGATAGCATTTTATTGTTGAAATGAGAAAATATGGAAAAGTCAGTTGCCTTATTACAAATTCAAATTTCGGAATGCGAAAATAAAATGCAAAGGAATAAATGGACTAAAATAAATAAAGCCTGTCATGTATAGTAGCGACGGAGACTCTCGATATTCCAGGCTCTCGGCAGAGTAAGGCCATCAACAGTCGATAACTTGAACGTGCCATCTCCGAGCTTTTGTGAAATCACATATGGTCCTTCCCAATTTGGTTTCATGTGCGAAGGAACAAGGTTGATTCTCTTAAGTACGAGATCGCCGAGTTCAAAGGTTCATGGCCGGACCTTGGCATTGTATATTCGAGCGACTCGACTCCGATACGCGGCTGCCCTCAAATCATCCTCTTCACGCTTCTCATCGAGTAAGTCCAAAGATTCAGGAAGTAGTATGCCATTTGTTTTTGGATCATAGTATGTCACACGATGAGAAGGCACTTCCATTTCGACTGGAATAACGGCTTCTGAGCCATAAGATAGAGAAAATGGAGTGTGTCCGGTTGCAGTCTTGTGGGTTGTCCGGTAAGCCCATAAAGCCATAGGAAGTTCATCGACCCATTTGCCCCCCGCCTTTTCCAGTCGTTTCTTCAGAATAGATTTGATAACCTTATTAACAGCTTCGACTTGGCCATTTGCTTGAGGGTGTGCTACTGCAGAGAATTTATTATGGATATGGAATCGTTGACAGAAATTCTTGAATTCAACGCTGTCGAATTGGGCTCCGTTATCAGTGATAATAGTATGCGGGAGACCAAACTGGCAGATAATGTTGCGTACTACGAAGTTGATTACTTACTTCATCGTGATTGTTGCTAGAGGTTCAACTTCAACCCATTTGGTGAAGTAATCAACTGCGACGATGGCGTACTACGCGCCATCTTTAGCTAGAGGCAATGCACCAATTATATCAATGCCCTATACTGCAAACGACCAAGGACTGACCATTTGGGTTATCTCAGTAGGTAGGGCTCTAGGATTCCGAGCATGCTTCTGGCATTTATCACATTTTTTGGTGTAGTCCGCTGCGTTATAATTAACAGTAGGCCAATAATATCCATACCGGAGTACTTTCTTGGCGAGTGCTTGCCCCATAGTGTGATTGCCACATTCTCCTTCGTGTACATCGTGTAACACTCGTTTGATCTCATCATGCGCGATACACCGGAGGAGAGGAACAGAATACCCCCTTCTATACATAACTCCGCTTTGAATGATAAACCGCGAGACTTTTCGAACAATCTGTCGTTTCTCACTTCTGCGCTCAGGCAGTATCCCGTGTTCAATATAGTTTCGGTAAGGGGTCATTCACGACTCCCTACCGGAAGTAGTCTCAAATGTGAAATCAGTCTCCATTTGATCGATGCTCAGAGAGGATAGAGTTTCAACGGGTACGAGCCCCAACTGCTGAGCTTCGTCCGTACTTTCTAATTTTGTCAACGAATCGGCTTTTTGATTATGCTCTCGGGGTATGTAGAAAATGGAATAGTAATCAAACTAATCAAGCACTTCTCGGACTCAAGCTAGATAAGCAGCTAGTCTTCGATCTTTGGCCTAATATTCACCCCGGACTTGGCATACATCTAATTAGGAGTCATAGTAGATTTCCAGTGGTAATTCTCAAATCACGGGCTAGCTTCAACCCAGCAAGTAAAGCTTCATATTCGGCTTCATTGTTGGTCGTACGGAACTCGAACTTTAAAGCGTAGCATATGGATCGGCCCTCGGGGGTTTCAAGCACTACCCCAGCTCCCGAGCACCGATTGTTGGATGCACCATCAGTGTGTAACTTCCAGATGTATTCAGGAGATTTGCTGGTCTCAGGCAAATCTTCAGGAACAGTGAACTCGGTATAAAATCTGCCAGGACTTGACCGTGAATGGCCCTCCTCGGAGTATAAGTGATGTCGAATTGACTCAGTTCGATGTTCCATTTGAGTAACCTACCAGACGTCTCAGGCCACGTGAGGACCTGTCGTAATGGCTGATCGGTGTACACAGTGATAGGATGAGCCTGAAAATATGGACGGAGCTTCCTCGAGGCAATGACTAAGCAGTAGGCTAGTTTCTCCAGCTTTGGGTAATTTCTCTCGGCTCTGGTTAGTCGCTTGCTTACATAGTAGACCGGTTTCTGCACTCGGTCTTCTTCCTGAACAAGGCCAGCGCTGATTGCATTTTCTGATACCGCCAGGTAAAGATACAACTGCTCATGGTTGACAGGCTTTGAAAGAATCGACGGTGTGGAAAGATGTTGAACCAATGATTGGAATGCGCCCTCGCACTCCGCAGTCCATTCGAAGTTCCTCTTTCCCTTTCGGATCAGATCGAAGAAGGGGATGCATTTATCAGTGGACTTTGATATGAACCTGCTTAACGCTACCACCTTCCGTTGAGACTTTAGACTTGTTTTATAGTTCTTGGAGTTTGTAAGTTTCTGATAGCCCAGATCTTCTCGGGTTAGCTTCTATTCCCCGGGCGTTGACGATGAACCCAAGGAATTTTCCAGACGCGACTCCAAAATGACACTTTAGCGGATTGAGCTTCATTCCGTATTTTCGAAGGATATTGAACATTGACTCCAAGTCTCTAATGTGGTCAGTGGAGTATCGTGATTTCACCAGCATGTTATCTATATAAACCTCCAAGGTCTTCCCGATCTGGTCAGCGAACATCCGGTTAACCAAGCATTGGTAAGTTGCTCCGGCGTTCTCTAATCTGAAGGGCATGACTTTGTAGCAGTACAATCCCAGATCGGTTACGAAGCTTGTATGCTCTTGGTCGGGCACATGCATGGGTATCTGATTGTAGCCTGAGTAAGCGTCCATGAAAGATAATAATTCATGTCCGGCCGTTGAATCTACGTGTTGATCAATTCGGGGAAGTTGAAAGCTGTCTTTCGGACAAGCTTTGTTTAATTCAGAGTAATCGATGCACGTTCTCCATTTCCCGTTTGGTTTTCGGACAAGTATAGGGTCGGATACCCATTCCGTGTATAGGGCATCTCGGATAAACCCATTTGCTTTCAGCTTATCAACTTCTTCTTTAAGGGCGGCAGATCTCTCTGGATCCATACCACGCCTTTTCTGCTTGACCAGGATATACCGTGGGTCAATATTCAGGGTGTGGCTGGCGATGTCCGACGAGATTTCACACATATTAGAGTGTGTCCGGGCGAATACGTCGAGATTCACCCGGAAAAAATCAACCAATTCCTGTTGCATCTCTTTGTTCAACTAAGACCCAATCTTCAACATTCTCGTGTCATCATCATTTTCACCATCGATTGGAACATCAATCGTCAGCTCAACCGGGGAAGCCTGACTTTCTATAGATTCTTCCTTGTTATTATTGTCTCTCGGGTCAAGATCCCTTTGGAATTGGTAGTGGTGCCCGGGCCGAGGCCCAGGCACCAATTGTCAATTGTTTGCAAAACGGACGTAGAGAGATTCCTCTACGCCCTTTCCTTTCTCCCTTCGCCGTGCCTCGCGCGGCTCAGCTACGTAACAGGCTCTTCCAGCAGCTTGATCTCCCTATACAACTCCAATCCCACGATCAGTGGGGACTTGAGATCTGGATCTCTCTCTTTGATTTATGCAATCCGGTATCGATGACAGATCCAACGAGCAGGAGAAAATCTGGGTTTTCTCAGTGAAAGCACCAAAGTGTTTGTACCAAAATTGGGCATAACACTCTTCGGAAGTTTTTGAAGAGATAATAATGAAGAATATAAATTTAAAATGAGGATTATCTAATAAAAACACCAATTAACAAGAATAAAAATGCGTAGACAAGCGGTTTAAAGTGGTTCGGCATGTTGCCTACATCCACTGTGAAGTTTTTACAATTTTATTGATTCTCTTTCAATGATTACAAGCAAGTACAGCAAAAAACAGCAAGTTACAACTGCAAATTCGAATTCAACAGCAAAAGTATGATGTAGGTCTCGATCCGGCAGAGTCTGGGCGCTTGGAAATCCAAAGATCCCTTTTCTCTAGGCTCTGGGGCTCTATTTATAGGTGTAGGAGGCAAAGATTTCGCTCAAACTTTGGGAGACTCGCTCTGACACGTGAATAGGCCCACACAACCAATTCCAGGAAGTTTCGCCTCGATCTGTGATCGATACGAATTCATTTCGTATCGATTAAGATGATGTCCAATCGAGCTGAAATTTGGCAGAGGCACTCCTTAGTGTGTATGCAAGCTACTGTGAAAATTTCATGGCATTTGGATTGGTAGTTCTCTAGATATCGTCGATACGAATTGAGTATTCTCGAGTGGCTGTTTCATTCGACTCCACGGCTTCGTGTCCATCGATTCGAATCGATGGCTGCACGTGTTTATGAGGTGACGTGGCACGTGCATCTCGAATCGATCCACCTTTTTCTCCGCTTTGGCTGCGTCGTCTCCATGTATCTCGCCCCATTTGAATCGAAGGCTATTGCGTTAAACCAGGTCCACTTGACCTTATGGATACGAACGAACCATTGGTCATGGGTTCGAACGAGAGCCTTTAATGGATACGGAGCAAGATCGTCTGATGGATAGAAGAGAAGTGGCTTGATGGATTCGAGATAGATGGATGCGATGCAATCATACTTCTGTTCGATATGAAGACGGTGGTCTCAAATATAGGTTTGACCATGGATTCGAACTGTACCTTGCCTGATGGATACGAAATAATATCTGGCCAATCGATATGAAACACATACTCTACCGAGGGACTCGAATGAGATCGAGTCGAATGTAGGCTCCCTGATGGAGTCGAACACGACCGAGGCGAAGCCGATGGATCGAATTGCTCAGTTTAGATGGATTCGAATAGAGTCTTGTATGATGGATGCGAAGCAGATACTGGCCGATCGTTACGAAGCGCATTATCTCATAATGGATACGAAGTCCATCGATACGAACTCGATGGATTCGAACACGGCCAATCCTGATCGATACGAACTCATGGGAGTTGACCGATGTGAAGTAGGTGATGGATACGAACTGGATCGAGTCGAACCGTGGTTTACTGATGGATACGAAAACGAGGCCATTTCCTCTAAATTGAATCGATCATAACTCGAACATACGAACTCGAATTCACTTGAGATTTGAACTACAGGCTCCCATGACTCGGTTCGTCATGTCTTATAAGTTGTAGCTCGATCCAGACTCGGGCAAAAGTCATCGATATCCATAGCGAACCTTTGCATGTTTGGTATCCAGGAAGAGTGATCCTTGGTATCTCGACCTTCCCAAAAGGTGGGATAGCAATAAGTTGATTGCAGAACCCAATTTACCCAGTCCATTATCAATTGCCATGCTTATTAAACATATAAATTAAAGCCTTAAACTAAAATCCCAACCCATTATCATTCAGCCCATCCTAACCCTAACCCAAACCCAAATATCACGTCAACCATTATCCCAACTCTAAAAAATAATTACGAGGATACAAAGAGTAAAAAATGAAAGGATGAAAACCAGAACCATGCTCGATTCTTTGAAGATGCTCATAGTCGAAGTCAAAATTGAAGTCAAGGTTCTCGTCGTCGAATTCGAAGCCGTCCAAGATGCTCGCAGTGTCGAAGTCGATGTCGATTCTAAGGTAAGTTAAATTTTCAATTACATGAATTTATAACGAAATTTTAATTCTTATCACGGTTTTTCCTTGTAATTGAAAGTGAATTGACGTATTATTCCATTTAGACTAGGGTTTGCTTTATTCTTTTGGCAAGATTTGATTTTTATGTTTTTTGGTTTCATTTACCCCTCTTTTACAATTAGGGCACAAATTACAAATTTTTGAATCTCTTTTATCGACAAGTTACGAGATGGAATTTTGACCTAATCTCGTCCCACTTCTGCCCAAACCAGGTCGAGATGGACGAATTTCGTGGTTCAAGTGGAAGTCTCGTGGTTTCTGCCAGAACCTGAAACCTTGACTATAACAATAGATGTTGATATGTTGTAAGTACAAAAACGGGAGAAAGAGAGGGGTTATGATTGAAATATTTCAGATTTTAAATTGCATTTTAAAGAGATTAATATCTAAGAACTTTATATGTACTATTAATAAAGCAAATTCTTTGCATACAAATCAATTGTGCCCTTTTTTTAAATTTTCAATATACAATTTTCAAATTAAAAACTTTAACTGCTACTTTTCGAGCAGATCGGTGAAAATCAAACCTTCTCCATCACTGTCACGTTCCAAACATCTCTGTTCACTTTATATGATAGGATATCTTGATTCTTGCCAAAAATGGAAAAGCTAGCTGTGGTGTGGCTTCAACATATGGGAACATATCTATATTAACAGTATGACTACTAAATTTGCTTTGGTAGAGTAACATTTTTATTTTCATAAATTAATAAGTTTATATCAATTTTATATCTTCACGTGTGAGTACTAAAATCTAATAGTATCGCATATCATTTTGCTAATTGATCAACATATACATGGATTTATGGTCAACAGCTGAAGCATGGATCAACGTATATTTGTCATGAATATTATTGTAGTGTATCTAGACTTTTAAGACTTCATGCACTCGTTGTTGTGTTAAGCATTTAATGAAGGAAACTTCAACAAAAGAAGAGTAAAATTTATAAGTGGTTAATTCACTTGCACAATTTGTTATGTTCTTTGAGTTTACCATAATAAACATAACAATTATGTTCGTTTTAGTATTGTTTAAGTTAATGTTTATTCAATTCATATACGAAAAAAATTCAAATGTTTATGTTTAATTCAAGAACCACTAGCTCAACTGGTTAATGGCATGACACTCTAGACAAAGATTCTAGAGACCATGGGTTCAAAACTTCAAATGTCTGGGATATCAAAATCAGTATTCTGTTTGAATAAAGTATCACACTTACTATCAAATATATATACATATATAAACAAAATTCAGATGTTTATTTTCAATTCAATCGCATGTTTTTTTCTTTAGTATTAGTGTTTTTTAATTTGTATTAGTGGATGGCATAGACTTTTTTATAGAGCATATTTGGAATCTTTTCTCTCCAAGTTGTGTGATGGATGTAGCTTTGCCGATATCAAAACAATAATAAACTTCAAATTCAATTCGTTATCATTTCAATTTTTGTATGTTTGTGATCTTGAGTTTGCATGTTTTGCTCAATGATTGGATATATCTTATAACTTCGGTTTTGATTTATTTCGTTTATTTTTGCAATGAATAGGATACAAATTTTATCCTTTGATTTATCTATAATGTTTAGACATTGCTGCTCTCCATTAAGGTGAACGTTTCTGAACTGAATAACATAGATATGGCATATCGTACACTAAATTTGTGAAGGTTTAAAGCTATTTCTTTTCTTTAAATAGTCATCTTTGTGCTCTAAAATTTTAGTTATTAAGGTGACTGTTTGTTGACTAATGAGTTGAGCTGTTGGTAAATTGTGACTTGGTGAAGGCTTCTTCCATGTTATTGTTTGGTTGGCTGATAAATAGGTAGGATTTTTCTTGAGATGAATTGTAGATGTTCATTTACACTATGTATTTGGGTCTTGAAAGCTGAGAATAAAACTTAAAAAAATTTAACACCAAATTTTGATTGTTACCGTTTTCATAAATTATGAATGTTAAGACACATGCTGCGTGCGTGAATTGTTTCTTATGAATTGTATATGTCTAACACATTCAAAAAAATGATTTGCGTAAATATTTAGTCATTTTTTTCATTGAAATCATGTGCAGCTAGTATTATACAAAACAGATTGCCGACAAGGGAAAAGCTAACTTTAGTGTGGCTTTAACATTGAAGGGCTCAAAATTTGTTAGCAAGGTGCAGATATGTTGCTTTAAAGAGACCGAGATTATTATGCAAAGCAAAACCATTGGAGTATATCTCTATTAACACTTTTGTTTTCAAACTAATAAGTTTATCTTAATTTTATAGTTCACACGTGAGTACTAAAATTTACTAGAATTGCATATTATTTTGCAAATTGATCAACATATAAATGGATTCATGGTTAGTAGCTGAAGCATGAACGAACGTACATTTATCAAGAATATTGTAATATCAAAATTTAGAGTATCTAGACCTTCAAGACTTAATGGATCCTTTATGCTGATAAGCATTTAATGAAGGAAACTTTAAAAAAAAAAAGAGAAGAAGTTATAAGTTAATTGATTCACTTGCATAATTTGTTATGTTCTTTGAGTTTAGCGTAATAAACCTAACAATATATTTTTGATTTAGTATTGTTTGAATTCACGTTTATTAAATTCATATGTGAACAAAATTAAGACGTTTATTTTTAATTGAAGGACCAGTAGCTCAGCTGATTAGTGGTATAACGCTCTAGACATAGGTTCTAAAGGTAATAGATTCAAACCTCGAAGACATCGAAATGAGTGTTTGTTTGAATAAAGTATCACTCTTACCATCAAATATATATTTATATAAGATTCATATGTTTATTACTAATTAATTAAGTAGCATTTTTTTGTTTTGTACTAATCGATGCCATGAACCTTTTTTTATAGAGCATATTTGGAATCTTTTGACTCTCCAAGTTTTGTGATGGATGTAGCTTTGCAGATATCGAAACAATAATAAGGTTCAAATTTAATTCTTTATCCTTTCAGTTTTTGTATGTTTGTTATTTAAGTTTGTAGTGTTTTGCTCAATGTTTAGATATACTTATAACATCAGTTTTGATTTATTTCGTTTATCTTTGTTGTGAGTAAGTTACAAATTTTATTCTTTGATTTATGCTATAATGTTTCGACGTTGCTGCTCTCCATTAAGGTGAATGTTTCTAAGCAAAATAACTTAGAAATGGCATATTGTGCACTAAATTTGTGAAGGTATAAAGCTATTTCTTTTCTTTAAATAGTTATCTTTGTGCTACATTTCGGTTAATAAGATGATTGTTAATTGACTAATGAATTGAGTTATTAAATTGTAGATGTCCATTTACACTGTATTTCGATCTTGAAAGCGAATAGAACTTTAACGAATTTGACACCAAATTTTGTTTCTTACCGTTTTCATAAATTACATGATGGCAAGGGTTTCGCGCATGAATTGTTGTTTATAAACTGTATATATTTAATACATTAAAAAGAAAATGATTTGCATAAATATTTGATCATATTTTTAAGTTGAAATCATGTGTAGTTTGTTTAAATTTATTTTTTAAGTTACAACATCTAATTTTTTGTTAGTCTGATTTTTTATTTATATGATTAACTAATAAAAAACGAATTTGTAAAGGAAATTTATTTTTTAAATTCTATTTTTAAGTGATATTAAAATTTGACAATAACTATAAAGGGGCCATTTTTGATGGTTTACGCTGACACAAAAAAAAGCATGACACCAAAGACATACAACTACTATTAAATATTAGATCATCTTTCTACTACAGTAAATGGAAAAATTAGCTACGTGAACAAAACTATTTGCTAGCCGTATCCAAGATTCTCTCAATGCTTATTTGTTTACAAACACTGAGAAAAACATTTTCAAAGAGATTGACAATGATGCTATTATGCAATAATTCCAATATATGGAATCCTGACGAAAACAATTATAATTGAAAATTTGTTGTTAACATAACTTTTTGTTTATTTTATGAACAACTAAAACAAGCTTTAGGTTTTTAATATTATTTTTTGATGGATGAATTTTGTTGCATAAATTATGACAGCCCTAAAATATATTTTTGGATATTTCCATGGTTCTGTATCTATATTATAGGTGAATAACTCTGGTCTAGGTCTAAACTATCTAAATATTTAGGATTATAAACTTTTATGTAATATTTTAGTTAAATTAGCCAGATTCAATTACTCAAACATAAAATGAAGAAACCTAAAACATAAGCAAATTTAAACAAAAACTATGGTAAAAAAAATTCCAAATTATTTTATCCCGACTTACAATACGTAAGGAAGAATTTAAACAGTTAATCAAACACTAAAGACTATACATACTAGTTAATCAACATTAAAGAGACCTAAAAAGTGGATAAATTTATGAAAGATACTGGAAGAAAAATATTCCGAATTAGTTTACCCAAGGTTTATATATAAATTATAATACACTATACTTGCACATCTCTCTTCCCCTTCTCTGTTACTTTAGAACATTCCTATTCTCTTCTTCCTATTGTGATGACCAAATAATTCACTATTGTGCAAGTTATTTATTATTTAGACGTTATTGTTTTCTCCTTTAAGATAGAATCAATAGAACTTTAACAGTTTATTGTTATTTGTAGATATTAATTACTATTTTCTTTTGTAAACATTCCCTGAACATATATTATATTCAGATTTACATGTATTACTAAATATATTTAGATAGGAACACAACTTTATGTAGCATTATCAAAGAGAGATTCAATTAAAAAAACACAAGTTTTAGTAAAAAATTGTAAATTTTAAAGATGATTGAAGCTGCATTAAAAAATTTGTGTACAATGGTGTGCTAATATCTTCAAAGGACTAATGTAATTTCTTTTTTTTTAACTTGATTTTGAATCTCAATATGATGTTTGTTTATCTTTCGAACAATTTTGACAAAGGAATAATAACTGTTAGAAAGTAAAAGAAGTTTGGTTTCATTAATGATTCCAAATTTAAAAGTAAAGATTTTTCACGTATCAGTTGTGCTAATTATTTTAACCCGATGAGTAATTTATACTACATATATCTCAGGCATCCTTGAAACATTATGGTTGCACAAAATATTTTCTTTTGCACGTGCCTTCGAGACTTTTTCAAATATGTAAATACTTGGGACATCAATGAATCTATTCTACATATTGAATAAAAGGGTTCACTTGCAATTAAGAATGATAAAACTGAAAGAAAAAAGAAATTATGTAGATACATATGATTCTATTTATGCGCAAAGCTCAATTTCAAATAGACTTTAAGACACATTTGAAGAGTATTGTAGCCTTCTAGACAGTTATTATGATTTTTATATCACTGTAAGAAAAATAATTTTAGATATGAAAATTGCTTTTGGATATATTGTTTTCAAATAAAATGATACTGTTGCCTTTTGTTGTGCTAATTAGAATTTTGAATTATGATACATGCAATATTTCGGTGGAAATCAATGTTAAATTACTGAGGTAAACATAGCTTTATATTCTTAGTGATGCATCAAATAATATGAAATTTCGATGAATAATGAGTATGTCTATTTCAGTACATTTTTAGCATAAAAGTGATAATTTATTCAAGAATGGCACCAATATATGTTGGAAATATGGAAGAAAAGTGAAATTAAAGTTTACTATAGAGTAAACATATTATAAGAAATGGTGAATTTGTACAAAACCATCAAATCCAATAGTAAGATAAGTTGATTTTCATTTTTATATTTGTATATTAAGTATAAAGAGAATACACATGCTTTTTTAATACATTCACTAAATAAATACAGAACTTAGTTGCTAATTTATAAATATGTTTTCTAGGTGGAAGAGGTAAATGATAATGATCGAGTAATAAATTTGGTACATCATGAAAGCGAAGATTAATTACTAATATTGACTGAAGAAATAAAAAGCAGTTAATATCTCGTCAATCAACAACAACAGTAACAAAACCATTATTCCCTAACAAGTTGGGGTCGGCTAGAGATGGAACCCGAAACTAAATGACAAAAGTAATCTAAAGGTTTAAAGGTTATAATAATAACAATAACACTAGCACTAATAAAATAAAGTTAAATAAGTAAATTAATTAATAATAATAGTAACTAAGAAAAATAAACATAAAAATACATATGTAAAAAATTTTTATGATAACAGTACCAATAGTAATAATGGTGCTCATAGTAATATTGATCAAAGATCAAACGCTACGTCTTAGGCTCTTTTTCCCTAATCCTATTATCTAACACTTATAAAACTCACAGCTCATGGTTCTGGTATGTGGATCGCAAACTTCCACGAGCTTCCATTCATTACCAGCTCTTTGGATATATTTCAATCCTTCAAGCCATTTCTAACTACTTCCTCCGATGTCAACCTTGGTCGACCTCTACCTTTCTTTAAGCAAACGAAGCAGCATATAATTCCAATGTGCACAAGTGCCTCAGACGGCCTTCGTTGAAGATGTCCAAACCATCTTAAGCGATGTTGAATCAGCTTCTCCTCAATTGTTGCTACTCCAAGTTTTTCACGTATGTCATCATTTTTAATTCGGTCTTTCTTGTATGACCGCAACTCCATCGCAGCATACGCATCTCCGCTACACTTATCTTCTGAACGTGTTGGTTTTTAGTAGGCCAACATTCTGCACCATACAACTTCGCATGCCTAATTGTCGTTCTATAGAACTTTCCTTTAAGCTACTGTGGAGCTTTCTTGTCACAGAGAATGCCAGATGTCTGTCGCCACTTCACCCATCCCGCTCGAATTCTAAAACTAACATCTTCATCAATCTCGCCATTACATTGCAACATTGATCTTAAATATCGAAAGGATTCCTTCTTAGGAACTATTTGTCCGGCCAGAATGAAATCTCCATTCTCTGACCTGACACCGCTGAACTCGTACTTCATATACTCTGTTTTAGTTCTACTAAGCCAAAATCCCTTAAATTCTAAAGTTTGTATCCACATCTCTAGTTGTCTATCAACCTCAATCCTACTATCATCAATTAGCATAACATTATAAACAAATAGCATACACCAAGGAATCTCCCCTCGTATACCCTTTGTAACATGATCCATCACTAGGGTAAAAATATAGGGGCTTGAAGCCGACCCTTGATGCAATCCTATGTTAATGGAAAAGTCACCGGTCACACCATCGCATGCTCTGACACTAGTCATAACATCATCGAACATATCCTTGATAAGGGAAATATACTTTGTTGGGACTATTCTTTTCCAGAGCCCACTACATCACCTTTCGTGATACTTTGTCATAAGCTTTCTCCAAATCGATAAAAACCATGTGTAAATCCTTTTTTGCTCCTTAAACCTCCCCACAAGTTGTCTTATTAAGAAAATAGCCTCCGCGGTCGACCTCCCAGGCATAAAACCAAATAGGTTTTTTAATCCCTTGTCATTCTTCTTAATCGATGTTCGATGACTCTCTCCCAGAGCTTCACCGTATGACTCATAAGCAAACAAATTAATTAATATGCTCATGTTATGTAGAATAAGTAAACGACAAATAAAACTCGAATGAGTTAAAATCATGAAGAAAAAAATTCAGCAATAATTCCTCCATATGGGATAGAAAACTAATCCACAATCATGTTAATGGCTATACATTAGAATAATAAAATGAGCAGAAATCTCATTAGATGGAGAAGACAGCAAGTATGTAGTAATAGTCTGTGGATTAAACTTTAATATAACAATAAATCCTGAAAATGATTCACATTGGGAATGTCCAACTTGTCGGACTCCATTAAAAATTCATCAAAATATTTAGGGTCCAACAAAATAATTAATACACTTGTAAAAATGCAACAGAACAATACATAAAACATGCATCTTAGTTGAGTTAAAACATTCGGGAATAAAAAAAAGTCAAAAATAATCCTTCTGTACCTTAACTAATAACATTCGTTTATTGCTAAAAGGAAAAGAAGCAACGGTATTTTAGAAACCGAGTTCACAAATGGCTTCAACATATTGTACATCTGGGGTTAATGTTGGTGCATAAAATACAAATGCATGAAGATACTTCACAAAAAATTGAAGTACTAGTTCAAAAGTTTAAGCTGACTGTATACTATCAGCCCTAGCATGCACAAAATTACAAGGAGTAATAAATTCTACTAAGAAGCTTTAATGGTTTGAAACATAATGTGCTGAAAAAATTAATAAAAAAACAAAGTTTGTAAAGTTCTAAAGAACCACTCTATCTGTAGATCTATCATCTATGAAGATTTGACACCTATTTTGCTACATGATCACTTATGCAAGTTTATTCATCAAGTTGTAAAGATATTTGTTCATGATTCATGCTTGTTAGATTGCATGTTAGATTTGGACACTTTAATTACGAAATTGCCATTGTTGTTATAATTGTCTATTTAGATCTTGTTTGAATGATTGATTACTTGGATTAATGCTTGATTTGATTGATTAGTTGATTGATAACTTGGTTTGGACAAGTATGGTCGATTTTGATTCAAAAGCTAAGTGGAAAGGCTCTTGAATAAGGAAAGCTGCTTGTGGCATATGAAGCGGATGTTGAAGCTCATATGGATGGATTGGACGATGATATTGAGATGGGACTTTGCCATGATGTAATGGGGCAAGCCATGATGTTGAGATGGGACTTTGCTATGATGTGATGAAGCAAAGCATGATGTGTGAAAGCCTTGGTTTAATCCAGACGGGATCATCCCAAGCATGTTGATAACTCGGTGATGCGGTCCGGGTTGGTGATAATGGTTAGCTTGAGAGGCGCTTGAGCTAGTATGGAAATAGTCGTCGAGGAGGATGACTAGGAGGCTGAGATTTTATCGTTGTTGAAGGTTCTAGCATGCTCAAAGCAAGAGTACGTTGGAATGGGCTACGACGGCGTTCCAAGCACGGGCTGCGACGACGTGCTAGTACTCTGGGTAGTTGCGAAAATTCCTAGGCACGGGCTGCGACGACGTGCGGAGTTATGTCTAGAACCGGGGTTACCATTAGCCCTTGACAGGTGGTCATTCAACTAACGGTGAAATCGAGGCAATGATAACAGTGATAGCCAGAGTCATGGATGTTTGGTTGTATCGTCATTTGGACTCAGGAGCAATGTTTTAAGGGTACTTATCTGATCTTGGTTTAGGGCTTGGGGGTTTGTGCTCGGAAAACACCGACCTTGACTCGAATGACAATTACTTTGCTTTTAATGTCTGAATTGCTATGTTTACTTCTGCTTAGTGTGTCTGGGGGCTATCACTGTAGAAAGAGGCGGAGTGGGATGGTTGGGTTCCTATTCCTTTTTCCCTTTATGCTCTTTTGGTATGTTTGATAGCTAATTTACTGCTCACTAAGACTGTTGTCTGACTCAAGGTTTTATGTTCAATTCTTATTACCTTGGGCTGTTCATCCATGTTGGGA
This sequence comes from Allium cepa, assembly GCA_030765085.1. Lineage (NCBI taxonomy): Eukaryota > Viridiplantae > Streptophyta > Magnoliopsida > Asparagales > Amaryllidaceae > Allium > Allium cepa. The sequence continues at coordinate 113,354,165 of CM060934.1, forward strand.
TGGGCAGACTAGGTAGCAGGTGACATGTGCTGTTCTTTAGGATTGTAACAGTACGGATTTTCGTTGCCGAAAAACCGAGATGTTATGGGTTTTATAAAGAATTTAGGAAAAGAAAGACAGAGAAGAAGGTAGAAAATAGAGAAAGAAAACAGAAAAATAGAAGATAGAACATTTTTAAAATAGAACAGGACAGAAAGGAAACAACAGAACAACAACAGAATCTCACAATTCGCAGCGGAACAACATATAATAATAAATGAATAATCTTTAAACAAAGAACTACAGTTATTACATTTCATCATATTTCATTACATCATATCATCAGAGTGTACAACAACAACATACAACATCAAACAGTGCAGCGGAAAAAGAAATACTATATACTAGTAATACGCCATGCCAATCCAGCTTGCCTCCAGCAACTCCAGAATATCCAGAATATCCTGATAAACCTTAACTCTTGACTGCCCGTGTGGAAATTGGTGGGCACCCAGAGTTTAGGAAGGAAAACAATAAACTCCGAGTCAGTCATGTGACTGGTGTGAGAACTCAAAACAGTTTATTTATCTTTAAAATCAAAAATAGAGGAACACTTTTAAACTCAATTCGCAATGCTTTTAAAAATGAGACTACCATAAGGCCTCCCGCACACACACATATGCAAACGCAGAATCGGAGGAGATTTCTCCTTATGATAGTCAAAGATGCTTGATACGCATTTAAAATAACATTTGATATTATTACTAGTGCATAGTGTAGGAAATCATTTCGAAAATAAAGATATAAATCTTAGCCAACATAGACATTTCGAACTATGCCTACTATAGCTACCATCCAAACAGTGGTGACCACCATAAGTGAATGGCAGGTTCTACAACTAATACCGTACAAGTTTCGTATTGGGAATTGGATTTCCAACAAATGGTCAGGCCAAGGAACTTCCCATTGCCACATGAGAATGCCTCTGGATGGACATCCCCGAGAACCAAACCGGATCTCTACCAACACAAGGCCGGGTTACCCCTAACTGAGTAACAACTGACCGAATATGCCATCCCCCGGTCCTTTGGGACCTTTATCCGAGAGCGCTCTCTAATCAATTCACACAATCATAAAAACAAAGTGTTTCAACATGAGTAAGTATCTAGGCTCCATACCATGATACCACCCTTTTCCAGAAGGAAATGCACATATCCTAAAGGGCGCTACCCCTCATAACATTGCCGCATCTTTCCTGTTTTGACCATTTCCGGGATGTGAGGCTCGACGAATTCACGTCCACAAAAACATACTTTATACGAAAGCCATGCTTTGGGTCAACAAATGATCAACACAATGATCACTAAGATAGACGATCAAACAAATGATCCTATCACAAATAATCAACACAATGATCATTTCAGCATCACTCAGCATGTCACATTACCAAATTGGGAATATATCGCTGATAACTTCAACTATATAACCTCTGAGCTCGTACGTCTCAGAGAAGGGTGTTAAGCAAAGAATAAATTCTCCGCCACCAACAGAAATATATTTGAAAGAAATCGGCTTTATATCTCAACTTGTAATGTCAGGCATACAATCCATACAAGTCTGTTCCGGGATCGAACAGAACCGAAGGCACTTACAAAGAAGTCCTTGCAATCCGGATATTCACAATCCTGATCGGATTCACCATCACATATGGAGAACTCAATACCGGAGCAACTCGGTGCAGAGTCAATCGATAGTTCATCCTATCGCTCTCGCAAATATCCGGTCTTCAACACCGATCTTCAAATGCAATTCACAACGACGTATCACATATTCGAAATGGGTTATACGACCCCATGGTCCTTTCCCGGTTAACCCGAATAGTGAGCGCTTATTCAAAAATAAGTGTGCATTCAAATTCAATCAATTCACATCAAATACCCATTCAAAGGGAAATACTGATAGTCGGTTATTGAACTATCACTGGATATGCATACATCACCAGATTCCAAATAATTTTCCAAATTATTTACATTTCCAAAATATCTTTACAAGATATATAATTTCAATACGTCAAAAATAAATCAATATTTATTTTTAAACAAATTCCACTTTCACATATAAATTCCATAATGAATTTATATTTCAAAATATCTATGCATATACGATTTCAATAATCCATTTCAATTTATCTTCAAAAAGATAATTTCTCAAAACGTTTCCTTTCACATTGGAAAACATTTCCATACTTATTAAAAACAAGTAATTCCCAAATCCTTTTATTTTCAACACTTAGAAAATATTCAATATACTTAAATCGAATTAAGTATATATTTCATTCTTTAAGGAAATCATTCTCTTAACATATTTATTTGGGCCAAAACGAATGTTGCGTAAAACATCGTTACGACAACCCAAAATCACTAGTATAGGGATTCGAAATTAAATAGATATATAAATCCCAATACTATGCAAATATTTCCTTTCGGAAATCATTTACTATAACAACAGTGTTATAGTCCACCATTTCCTTTTATTTCTCGAAAACGTCTATTTCAACAATGAATGTTGAAATCTATGATTTCGAATCTCAATGCATTTAAAAACATCGTTAGATCGTTTTAATTCTGTTTAAAATATCACATTCTAAACATTTTCTTTAACGTGTTATTCACTATTCAAAAATGTGAATAAATTTCATTAACAAATCTCATCTTTTTATTCGTTTTAATTCAAAGGATTATTCACTATTCAAAAATGTGAATATAACTCCTTTAATAGGTTCCAACAATTTTCTCATCAAAATAAGTCATTTGCGAATTTATAAAACATCGTTTATAAATTCCATTTCTATTTATTTATATAAACTTCCTTTTTATAAATTCTTTTATTAACTTATTCCAGTTTATAACTAAATTATAAACTAAACGTTCATATTATAAGTTAATTACTCATAAAACGATTATTTTATAAAATCGTTCTTTAAACTTCATAATTATAAATCTTATAACTTATAAGATTCATTTATTTAACCAATCTATTCTTCAAATAATTTCACCAAATTTATAAATCTTACTATTTATAAATTTTCATTTATAACTTCACAGTTTATAATTCTATAAATTTCATTCTATTATGAAATTCATTTTCACTTCATTCAAACACTTATAAAAACTCGTTTTATAATGTCACTATTTCAATTTATAAATATCCATTTATAAATCTCCTAATATAAATCAATTAATATTATTCTTTAAAACATCTTTAATTTCCTTTATAATTTCACCATTCTGATTTATAAAATAATCAAATTTTATAAATCTTATATTCAAACTTTTATAATAAATTCAAAAATCCAATTTAACTATTTTATAAAATCATTGATCCATATTTCTCAAAAATCAACTTTTAACCGTATTTCTAAAAATCAGCTTTTTAACTATATTTCACAAAACCCATAATTTTATAACTTTAAAAATTATAGCGTTTAATTATTTAAAATGGATCAATTCCAAAAATAAAGTATATTTTCAAAAATCACTTTAAAAATCATTTTAAAATCCCAAAATCTGGGTCCAATGATGCTACACACCAAATAGTCAATCACGACTACAACGATATCATATATCAATATGAAAATCCATCAAATATCAAAATATCTGAAATCAAATAAAAACTGTTGAGGAATCCAGTTGGATCCCTCCAACCTGTTTTCCTGCATCCAAAAACATTAGCACAATACCAATTTCGCTCCAGTACGAAATTATCGCGGTACATGTTTTTAATAAATATTATCCGCTTAATAACGGCGTAATAGGGTCTCATCCGCTAAACCAAAAATGCGGGAAATCAACAACTGCAATATATACATATGCCAATATATATATATATTGATATTATATATAATACCAATTTCACTGTTTATGAAATATTCGCGGTATATGTTTTTATTAAATAACATCCGCTTACTAACGGCGTATAATGTCTATTTTAACAATCAATAGATACAATTCATCATTCAAACATGCATTCAAATATTTTAAATCTAACTATTTAAAATAAAATCGAAACTGATTCGATTGAGTGAGAAGTTCTCACCTTGATTTTAATTTCCGTTTTAGCGATTTATTTCGAATAAAATTAAACGCGCGTTTAATTTTACCCAAAATTCTCACTAACTCCAAACGACTCCAAACCAACTCCATCGCGTAGTGCTCGTCGATACGATTCCAACGCAACTGAGTTAGCATTTTTTCGACCTCGTATGAAAAAGTTATGAATTGTTGAAGTTTGTACACGATTTAAATATAAACAATTTACAACAACTTTAACTTTCTTAACCTAAATCAATCATAGCCCTCCATTCCATCCACCTGCAAATCTGGCCGTGCCTTTCCCTCATCCTCATCACGTCCTTCTCCAGGTTATTGCCGACGCTTGAACCCATAAGCATAGATATTAGGGTTTAATTATACACCCTCATTTCTCGACGAAACTCGATCACACAACCACCATCGCGAAGAGCACGACGCAAGCTACCCACGCCTACCACCATGGCCAACTCGGCCTCCCCCTCTACCCTCGAGATGCGTGCACAGCTGCAAGTTTTGGCCCCACATAGCTCGCTCCACGTCGCTCCGTTTCCGATCATCACCGTATGGAATCGAAGCTCTCGTCGAGCTCTTCGACTTTGTAGTTGAGCACTTCGCGTAATTCCTTACGGATTGAGAGAGATTGATGAAGAAGTGGGATTGAATTCTGGCCTTTGGTTTAATATGTGGCGGCTAGGGTTTCATGTTTTATATATATTTTTTTTAAATGAAGGGTTAAGGTGTATATTTATAGGAAAACCAAGCGTAAACACTATTCATTTCGGAAATTTCGAACTCCGATTTAGGCGCCGTAACCAGCGTTTCTAAGGTTTACCCCACGTTCCGGACACAATGGAACAGGTTTCGGAAGCTAATTCGGACATCTGTGCGAGTTATGGCTACAAACGTTCAATTTAAATTAAACCGATTTAAATCGATTTCTAGGCGTTTTAATTCGTATCGGACAAACGGTAAATCCAATTGACTTGAAATTTGAAACCTTACAATAATATCACATTACGGATCCGATGAAACTGGTTTCGTCGAAATCCGAGAATTTTTGAAAAATGGCTATTTTGACTCGCCAAATTTAAATTAAAAACGATTCGATGCGTTTCGAGCTGCCACGATCAAACTATAGCTCCGATTGGCACGAAATTTGAAATCCGGTAATAACTAACTATTACGGATCAAATGGAACTAGTTTCGTTCAATTCTGAGAATGTTCAAAAATTGGCTATTTTATAGTCGATAATTAAATATTAAAATATTCAATTTTCACAGATTAACTTTTAATTCGATTTTAAAAGTTCTAAAATATCGTTCTAACTTCAATATGGTAAAATAAAATTTTACAAATCATTTTCAATCATATTTAACCCAATTTTCAATTATTTCCATAATTTAACATATTAAATTATTGATTTAATTATCCAAATAAATCCAATAATTCAAATAAAAATTTATTCGACTTATAAATTTCTCTTATAAATATTTAAAATTAATTAAATATTCAAATTTTAATAAATAAAAATTTCTGGGTCGTTACAATCTTCCCCACTTAAAAGAATTTCGTCCTCGAAATTACAAGTAAGAAAAGTTACAGAATCTATTAATTTTCCCAAAATCCATAATTAAACTTGTTACAAATCCTTTACTAAGTTTCCAAATCATAATTAGTCATCCTTTCAAAAACAATTACAATTGTTTAACTTTCAACTTCAAATCAAAGTTAAAGTTTTCAAAAAATTTCCAATTTTCCCAAATTTTTTTTTTCTAACGCCTTAAATTTTCGGAAAAATTCGCCATAGTCTCCTTTGCGCGGCTCGATCCGAAAAAAAATGACAGTATATATATCACAAATATACATCTCATCAAGTAATGAGGCATCCCGAAGGGAAAAAAGTATAAAAGTACGATATTTAATCCGAGATATGTACCTTATATTTTATTAGCAAGCATATACGGCTAATATAGCGCGAAAGCGAACTCCAAATGCGAAGCAAACGCGATCCGCACCTACTAAACACTCAACAAACAACATGAGAATCATGCATATATGGAAATAGTATCGATATACAACATATAACAACATAATGACTATATATGTCACATAGCAAATGCAACTAAACAACAAATGCATATATACAACCAACTAACGTCCATAATCAAATGAATATTCATTCATATTCTCATTAATATTCAATGAATTGGTTTTCACTTTAAATCATATTTGATTTATTCACATTGGATTTTATCAACATTCATTCTCAATTCAATTAATTAACATTTACTAATTAAATCCAATTCACATTCAATTCTATTCAAATTTATTTACTTCTAATTTGAATTTAATTACATAGCTTTAAATTTCATTAACACTTAATGAATTATATACAATCCTATAACAACCATATATCAACCAATGTATATCAATTTCAATCAATTTACTTTGCTTATATTCATTCAATTTGGTTTAACACCATCACTTTCAATTGGTTCATATTAAATTGACTTTCATTCAATTATACAACTTCCAATAGCATTAGATTTTAATGAATTAACACTTATGTTCATTATTCCATATCAATTATTCACATTCAATTGATTCACAATTCAATTCATTAGTCCATATCAACTTAATTTATATTTAGTTGATTTAACATTCAAGCTATTCATTCAATTCAATTTCCAAAGTTGAATTTCTTTTATATAACTCTTAAGTCATATTTATCATTTAACCTTAAATTCACCTTTATTTACAACTCATATTCATAAAGTTTCACTTCTTATATATATAAGTTTATTTCACAATTGTAAATCACATTAATTATAATTCATACTTATAATTCTTTTCTTATAATTCATTTATACAATTATTCTTTAATTTAGATTATTCAAACAACTAACAATCTACTTATATACACTTTAATAATTCTTGAAAAATTATTCCTTTATATATAAAATATAATCAAGGTAAAATTATTTCATTTACCCAATTTTAAAACAATATTGTGCCGAATTGTTCTATTCAAGTGTTTAGAAACCCCTTCGATTCAGTTTCGAAGCTGTGCCGACGAAAGTTCATATACCACTCAACAAACCAATCATCACAATATAAAACAATTTTATATTCACTAACAAATACGCTCTCATAGCTATTATTACACTCAAACTCATTCTAGAGTACTGCTGACTCTATCTCTAATGAGTAATACCCAACAGAACCATGGTTGTCGCTTAACCATCTGCTTTGATACCAAATGTAACGAACTGGGATTTTCGACTTTCGAAAATATCGACATCGACACCCACTTTATCGACTGCCGAGAAATCGAAGGCCGAAAACCCGGAATGTTATGGGTTTTAAAAAGAATTTAGGAAAAGAAAGACAGAGAAGAAGGTAGAAAATAGAGAAAGAAAACAGAAAAATAGAAGATAGAACATTTTTAAAATAGAACAGGACAGAAAGGAAACAACAGAACAACAACAGAATCTCACAATTCGCAGCGGAACAACATATAATAATAAATGAATAATCTTTAAACAAAGAACTACAGTTATTACATTTCATCATATTTCATCACATCATATCATCAGAGTGTACAACAACAACATACAACATCAAACAGTGCAGCGGAAAAAGAAATACAATATACTAGTAATACGCCATGCCAATCCAGCTTGCCTCCAGCAACTCCAGAATATCCAGAATATCCTGATAAACCTTAACTCTTGACTGCCCGTATGGAAATTGGTGGGCACCCAGAGTTTAGGAAGGAAAACAATAAACTCCGAGTCAGTCATGTGACTGGTGTGAGAACTCAAAACAGTTTATTTATCTTTAAAATCAAAAATAGAGGAACACTTTTAAACTCAATTCGCAATGCTTTTAAAAATGAGACTACCATAAGGCCTCCCGCACACACACACATGCAAACACAGAATCGGAGGAGATTTCTCCTTATGATAGTCAAAGATGCTTGATACGCATTTAAAATAACATTTGATATTATTACTAGTGCATAGTGTAGGAAATCATTTCGAAAATAAAGATATAAATCTTAGCCAACATAGACATTTCGAACTATGCCTACTATAGCTACCATCCAAACAGTGGTGACCACCATAAGTGAATGGCAGGTTCTACAACTAATACCGTACAAGTTTCGTATTGGGAATTGGATTTCCTTCAAATGGTCAGGCCAAGGAACTTCCCATTGCCACATGAGAATGCCTCTGGATGGACATCCCCGAGAACCAAACCATATCTCTACCAACACAAGGCCGGGTTACCCCTAACTGAGTAACAACTGACCGAATATGCCATCCCCCGGTCCTTTGGGACCTTTATCCGAGAGCGCTCTCTAATCAATTCACACAATCATAAAAACAAAGTGTTTCAACATGAGTAAGTATCTAGGCTCCATACCATGATACCACCCTTTTCCAGAAGGAAATGCACATATCCTAAAGGGCGCTACCCCTCATAACATTGCCGCATCTTTCCTGTTTTGACCATTTCCGGGATGTGAGGCTCGACGAATTCACGTCCACAAAAACATACTTTATACGAAAGCCATGCTTTGGGTCAACAAATGATCAACACAATGATCACTAAGATAGACGATCAAACAAATGATCCTATCACAAATAATCAACACAATGATCATTTCAGCATCACTCAGCATGTCACATTACCAAATTGGGAATATATCGCTGATAACTTCAACTATATAACCTCTGAGCTCGTACGTCTCAGAGAAGGGTGTTAAGCAAAGAATAAATTCTCCGCCACCAACAGAAATATATTTGAAAGAAATCGGCTTTATATCTCAACTTGTAATGTCAGGCATACAATCCATACAAGTCTGTTCCGGGATCGAACAGAACCGAAGGCACTTACAAAGAAGTCCTTGCAATCCGGATATTCACAATCCTGATCGGATTCACCATCACATATGGAGAACTCAATACCGGAGCAACTCGGTGCAGAGTCAATCGATAGTTCATCCTATCGCTCTCGCAAATATCCGGTCTTCAACACCGATCTTCAAATGCAATTCACAACGACGTATCACATATTCGAAATGGGTTATACGACCCCATGGTCCTTTCCCGGTTAACCCGAATAGTGAGCGCTTATTCAAAAATAAGTGTGCATTCAAATTCAATCAATTCACATCAAATACCCATTCAAAGGGAAATACTGATAGTCGGTTATTGAACTATCACTGGATATGCATACATCACCAGATTCCAAATAATTTTCCAAATTATTTACATTTCCAAAATATCTTTACAAGATATATAATTTCAATACGTCAAAAATAAATCAATATTTATTTTTAAACAAATTCCACTTTCACATATAAATTCCATAATGAATTTATATTTCAAAATATCTATGCATATACGATTTCAATAATCCATTTCAATTTATCTTCAAAAAGATAATTTCTCAAAACGTTTCCTTTCACATTGGAAAACATTTCCATACTTATTAAAAACAAGTAATTCCCAAATCCTTTTATTTTCAACACTTAGAAAATATTCAATATACTTAAATCGAATTAAGTATATATTTCATTCTTTAAGGAAATCATTCTCTTAACATATTTATTTGGGCCAAAACGAATGTTGCGTAAAACATCGTTACGACAACCCAAAATCACTAGTATAGGGATTCGAAATTAAATAGATATATAAATCCCAATACTATGCAAATATTTCCTTTCGGAAATCATTTACTATAACAACAGTGTTATAGTCCACCATTTCCTTTTATTTCTCGAAAACGTCTATTTCAACAATGAATGTTGAAATCTATGATTTCGAATCTCAATGCATTTAAAAACATCGTTAGATCGTTTTAATTCTGTTTAAAATATCACATTCTAAACATTTTCTTTAACGTGTTATTCACTATTCAAAAATGTGAATAAATTTCATTAACAAATCTCATCTTTTTATTCGTTTTAATTCAAAGGATTATTCACTATTCAAAAATGTGAATATAACTCCTTTAATAGGTTCCAACAATTTTCTCATCAAAATAAGTCATTTGCGAATTTATAAAACATCGTTTATAAATTCCATTTCTATTTATTTATATAAACTTCCTTTTTATAAATTCTTTTATTAACTTATTCCAGTTTATAACTAAATTATAAACTAAACGTTCATATTATAAGTTAATTACTCATAAAACGATTATTTTATAAAATCGTTCTTTAAACTTCATAATTATAAATCTTATAACTTATAAGATTCATTTATTTAACCAATCTATTCTTCAAATAATTTCACCAAATTTATAAATCTTACTATTTATAAATTTTCATTTATAACTTCACAGTTTATAATTCTATAAATTTCATTCTATTATGAAATTCATTTTCACTTCATTCAAACACTTATAAAAACTCGTTTTATAATGTCACTATTTCAATTTATAAATATCCATTTATAAATCTCCTAATATAAATCAATTAATATTATTCTTTAAAACATCTTTAATTTCCTTTATAATTTCACCATTCTGATTTATAAAATAATCAAATTTTATAAATCTTATATTCAAACTTTTATAATAAATTCAAAAATCCAATTTAACTATTTTATAAAATCATTGATCCATATTTCTCAAAAATCAACTTTTAACCGTATTTCTAAAAATCAGCTTTTTAACTATATTTCACAAAACCCATAATTTTATAACTTTAAAAATTATAGCGTTTAATTATTTAAAATGGATCAATTCCAAAAATAAAGTATATTTTCAAAAATCACTTTAAAAATCATTTTAAAATCCCAAAATCTGGGTCCAATGATGCTACACACCAAATAGTCAATCACGACTACAACGATATCATATATCAATATGAAAATCCATCAAATATCAAAATATCTGAAATCAAATAAAAACTGTTGAGGAATCCAGTTGGATCCCTCCAACCTGTTTTCCTGCATCCAAAAACATTAGCACAATACCAATTTCGCTCCAGTACGAAATTATCGCGGTACATGTTTTTAATAAATATTATCCGCTTAATAACGGCGTAATAGGGTCTCATCCGCTAAACAAAAAATGCGGGAAATCAACAACTGCAATATATACATATGCCAATATATATATATATTGATATTATATACAATACCAATTTCACTGTTTATGAAATATTCGCGGTATATGTTTTTATTAAATAACATCCGCTTACTAACGGCGTATAATGTCTATTTTAACAATCAATAGATACAATTCATCATTCAAACATGCATTCAAATATTTTAAATCTAACTATTTAAAATAAAATCGAAACTGATTCGATTGAGTGAGAAGTTCTCACCTTGATTTTAATTTCCGTTTTAGCGATTTATTTCGAATAAAATTAAACGCGCGTTTAATTTTACCCAAAATTCTCACTAACTCCAAACGACTCCAAACCAACTCCAACGCGTAGTGCTCGTCGATACGATTTCAACGCAACTGAGTTTGCATTTTTTCGACCTCGTATGAAAAAGTTATGAATTGTTGAAGTTTGTACACGATTTAAATATAAACAATTTACAACAACTTTAACTTTCTTAACCTAAATCAATCATAGCCCTCCATTCCATCCACCTGCAAATCTGGCCGTGCCTTTCCCTCATCCTCATCACGTCCTTCTCCAGGTTATTGCCGACGCTTGAACCCATAAGCATAGATATTAGGGTTTAATTATACACCCTCATTTCTCGACGAAACTCGATCACACAACCACCATCGCGAAGAGCACGACGCAAGCTACCCACGCCTACCACCATGGCCAACTCGGCCTCCCCCTCTACCCTCAAGATGCGTGCACAGCTGCAAGTTTCGGCCCCACATAGCTCGCTCCACGTCGCTCCGTTTCTGATCATCACCGTATGGAATCGAAGCTCTCGTCGAGCTCTTCGACTTTGTAGTTGAGCACTTCGCGTAATTCCTTACGGATTGAGAGAGATTGATGAAGAAGTGGGATTGAATTCTGGCCTTTGGTTTAATATGTGGCGGCTAGGGTTTCATGTTTTATATATTTTTTTTTTTTAAATGAAGGGTTAAGGTGTATATTTATAGGAAAACCAAGCGTAAATACTATTCATTTCGGAAATTTCGAACTCCGATTTAGGCGCCGTAACCAGCATTTCTAAGGTTTACCCCACGTTCCGGACACAATGGAATAGGTTTCGGAAGCTAATTCGGACATCTGTGCGAGTTATGGCTACAAACGTTCAATTTAAATTAAACCGATTTAAATCGATTTCTAGGCGTTTTAATTCGTACCGGACAAACGGTAAATCCAATTGACTTGAAATTTGAAACCTTACAATAATATCACATTACGGATCCGATGAAACTGGTTTCGTCGAAATCCGAGACTTTTTGAAAAATGGCTATTTTGACTCGCCAAATTTAAATTAAAAACGATTCGATGCGTTTCGAGCTGCCACGATCGAACGATAGCTCCGATTGACACGAAATTTGAAATCCGATAATAACTAACTATTACGGATCCAATGGAACTAGTTTCGTTCAATTCTGAGACTGTTCAAAAATTGGCTATTTTACAGTCGATAATTAAATATTAAAATATTCAATTTTCACAGATTAACTTTTAATTCGATTTTAAAAGTTCTAAAATATCGTTCTAACTTCAATATGATAAAATAAAATTTTACAAATCATTTTCAATCATATTTAACCCAATTTTCAATTATTTCCATAATTTAACATATTAAATTATTGATTTAATTATCCAAATAAATCCAATAATTCAAATAAAAATTTATTCGACTTATAAATTTCTCTTATAAATATTTAAAATTAATTAAATATTCAAATTTTAATAAATAAAAATTTCTGGGTCGTTACAAGGATCTACGAAGTTGATGACGAAGACGAGCTGGAGGCTAGCATATTAGTTTTCCTACTTTATGTTGTACATCTGGGGTTAATGTTGGTGCATAAAATACACATGCATGAAGATACTTCACAAAAAATTGAAGTACTAGTTCAAAAGTTTAAGCTGACTGTATACTATCAGCCCTAGCATGCACAAAATTACAAGGAGTAATAAATTCTACTAAGAAGCTTTAATGGTTTGAAACATAATGTGCTGAAAAAATTAATAAAAAAACAAAGTTTGTAAAGTTCTAAAGAACCACTCTATCTGTAGATCTATCATCTATGAAGATTTGACACCTATTTTTCTACATGATCACTTATGCATAATATAATGATTAATGGTAAATTAATTTATAATAATATAATATAAATACATAAATATAGATATAAATATGAATATAAAAATATACATATATATAAACAAAATAAAAGAAAATTATTACTTTCGAGCTCGGAAATATCATAAATTCAAAGTAAATATGATTTTAATATTTTATTATGCGTATATCATGAATTAATAATTAGTTTCGACACTTAATTAATTAGAATAAAATAGATATTTAGCAAAACTTCAAATTTTAAATTTCCTAAAAATCTAGGGACATATTATAGTATCACGTAAAATTCCCATAACTTTAGAAATTTAAAATAAAAATTTTAGTTAATTAAATAATATGCGCCCGAACTTAAGATGGTTTTTTTAAAATAAAAAATAGAGTTGAAAATTTCTGAAATTTTTTCATGAGCATCTGATATCACTGGTTAATTTTAAAAAATATAAACTAAATTTTCGGAACATTTTTTATTTTATACAAATTTATTAAATCAAATATTCATTAAATATTGATTTTATAAATATACATGATATTAATAAAATCATTTTCTGCATTTATAATTTATAATAAACATAAAGATATATTAGAAAAAATTTAGATAAATATTATGTAGTTGATATAAACATATATTCTTTAATACAAATTGCACATGAATACTAACGCACAAATTAATATTAATAATATAATATTAAACTAAAAAAATATTTTCATATAATATTAGATTGCAAAATTATGTTTTGAATATAAACATTAAATATTATACACATATCCAATCTCCATTGTGACAACAACATTACATACAAAAATCTCACCTAACTAATTGAATAACAATAATATATTCATATATATAGGGATCATGATTAACAAATTATAAAACATGATAATCTATTTAATATCCATATAAATAAAGGTTACCTACTGCAGCTGCCCTCAAGTCCACGTTGAATTTGTGAATTCTCTTTCTATAATAGTTCCTTGATTCATCAGATTGCTGCTCTAGAATTACCGACCTTTCACTATTGAATAGCTTTTGATTTACTTAAATTTGATTTAAGAATTTTGGAGATTAATGAAGCTTTGTTTTTAGCCAGCACTGGGAAAAAGATGGCAGCCAAAAGAACAATGGAATTAAGGCTTTTGGATGATTATTTATATGGATGGACAAGAGATAAATAGGTGGTGTCTAATACACTTTCACTCTTAATTTTAGGCACATATCTCAAACCCTTTGATCCATGTTTTAGCCACCCCAAACCATAGCAGTCGCCTATAGCCTCAAAACATCATGGGTTATGAGCCCATTTAACCCAATTTAAATATGTACAATTATTTTCAATTTAATTTGTTATTAATATCTCACATCGATATATATATATATATATATATATATGATTCAACAATGTCATTTCTCAGATCATATTCAAATTTCATAATTAATATTTCATAAATATTAATTAATTTATAACATATACAAATTAATTAAATCGTTTGGTTCAAATAGAATTCATTATCTCGGTTGTGTGACCCTTAGGTGTGAACGCGGTCAGCAGTTAACATCGAACTATTCGAACGTTAATGTTCACAGGTCACTTAGCAGGTGGTGCAATATTATATACAAATTTATTGCTTACTCAATTTCGGTAAAATCCAGTTTTAGTTCAATAAGCATCACCCAGTTATGATATTTATTTACACCAATTCTCTTCACCCAAACAATATCACTTTGGACTTATGGAATTTGGTAATGTCAAAATTCAATATCATCAATTTCAATTCTATAGTCCAAGCACAAAGCTTTGGTTCAATAATAACAATTATTATTAACCGAAATGCTCTAGCCAAAGGCTTTGAGTTGACCGTGATACTAACCCTATATAACTTAGGAGACGAATCTTTTCTTGAATAATGCTTCACTTCTAATACTTCCACTCGATCCAATTATAGCCACTCGATGGAATGTCATGTTATCATTTGACTATATCAAAATAGAGCTTTCATATTGAAGATTCACAGTATTCTCAAGTCGGGAGAACTATGTAAATCAGTCACATCGATATTTTCTATTTGACTTTAGTTATATTAACCAAAAGAAAACTGTCAAATGAGTCATTCCATAATTATCCAATAACTATCAGTACGTAACCTCTAGGTGCCTCCAACAGACACGAATAATAAACTGCCCAACATTTGGAGAGCGTTACATACTTTAGTCTCAACGGATGCATTGATATCCAGTCTCGATGCGACTTGGAACATCTAAAATGGTATATTTATTTTATTGTGATAAAGTACCCACGGTTACAATACTTTGTAACTACTGCCAGAAAACATACCATTTATGGATTTTCTATTAAATTTTCTTTTAATTCAATCAATTAATATTGCAACATTATATCGAGTACATAATAGAAAGAAAATACCTTTCATTTCAAACAAGATTGGTCATTGAGTTTGATATATGTAATAAATCACGTAATTGTCCTTAGGGCATACCCTTAACTCTATCGATCTCCTACTTGCACTTGAAGCGAATTGTGGAATCTTCTTCCAACTTTTCAATTGGTTTTCTTAAAACCAATTTGGTCAATCCCTTAATGAATGGGTATGCTATTATGTATTAATCATCTACTATGTCGATTAACTCTCTTTGAAGTTGATAAACTATCTTTATATTGTGGAATAATCTGGAGTATGTCTCCCAACTTCTAGTGAGCTCTAAGTTCTATTACGAACTATGTCGTGACATTGTTATCGTTTAACAATGTTACGTGATTCTCAACATTTGGAACCACTCTTGGCTCAGTAATAAATTTGTGCATTTATATTTATATACATTGCATTATGGCACCATTCAAGTAAGTGAATTAGCTATAATCTCTTCTATTTGAAACATTTCCAACTTAATGATTCCTCTAATATTATTGACATGTTGTGCTAAATATCACTTATGAAATTTGAGTCCGAACGCTCCTTCATAAGGAGTTTTTTGTTTATGTAAACAATTCTCTAGTATTTCAAAAAATACACGAGAACTCCTCAAAAAACCATTCAGTGACATCAATTTGGATTTGATATTTTCTTCATGTATCAAATACATAAACAAATCATGATATCATATACAATAGAACATGTACAATAATTCCTATTACAGTGCATAAGGAATCCATCTTACATGTTCAGCAGTAAACATTTTAATAAGAAGTCCTTACATATCATTTAGGACATTCGTAACATCTTTTATACTTACTATAAAAGACATCGTTTATAAATCCAAAATCAAGTATTAAAACAGCTAAAACTGGTTTTAACATAAGTACATGTAAATATCAGCAATGTGTTGTTTACTTAATGTTTAGAAATATTAATGTACCCTTTTTTATGTTCTTTCTTGTGAACACACGCTTCCTCTACATTTTGAGGATGATCAAACTATTTGATATTTCTACCAAAATATTTATTCAATTCTAATGCTTATAAAATGATGCTTTCTATCATTTCTTAGATCAAATTTAAGGACTCACAAACTTAATATTACTCCCACTGACTTCGAGACTTTTATGGATATTATGTCTAAATAGCTTAGTCTAAATCATTATTTAGATTTTTCTATTTCAATACATATATATCAAAACACTAAGTCTTATCAAGTGATAATCTTGTGAGTAAATCTCAAATAGCTTGAGTACATTGAATAACGAATCTATTACACTAGTTTCAACAATTGAAATTTACGAGGTAATTCTTATCAATGTTACTCATTAAATCCTAAGTATATTAGTCTTTTAAAGACACAATCGCGACCGATATATCACATCCCCTTTAGTTACGACTACCAAATTTATATTTTAATAACGTTCTTAGAATTTTTTTTAGGTCTTCACACCATACCTATAGAGTCAACACTTTTAGTGGTTTAGTTAACCAACTAAGGATCGTATATTACGATATTGATAGGATCGATAGTAATTTTCTGGGTTAGTGGGTCCGTAGTAATTTTCTGGTTAATTTCCATATATAAAACGTTAGAAACCGAGCTAATATGATCGAGATAAGAAATAAACAAAGAAACGGAAAAAAATTACGACCAGTCGGTCGACCTGGGCACCAGGCGGTCGACCCGCCTTTTTATTTCGAGAGAGAACGTTTATTCATGCGATCGAATAATATTTGATTTTGTTAACCGACTTATGTGTTTACATTCTTTATTTTAATCCAGTCTCTCCGTTTCTACATCCGATGGCCCCTATTCAGCTTATGACATGTTGCATCGTATTCAATCTCCAAATCTAACGGTCTGATGTCCACTTTCACACCTATAAATAGACCCCTAGACCTAACACTTTTTTGCATTCTAGGTTTTCTCCAACTGGGTTCACCTTTCTAGGAACGACCCTAAATGAAATAATTTTTCCAAAGAAGAAAATCGTTATAAATTAAATTACTTTACAACTCCAAGTGGATCCGGAAAGACCGAAGAGAAAGCTTAGGAACGAAAGTGAGTGATTGTAATTATTTTAAGATTTCTTTAAGTAATTTAAAAATATAGGATTTTCAATACTTGTAGTTCTGCTACAATTTTTGTAATACTCTTTTCAGTAGTTTTTGTTTATTTATGTAAATTATAGCCTTTTCGTTTATTTTCATTTTATTTACAGTATTTTAGTTTATTTACTGTTGTTTTTACGTTATTTACATCTTCTTTATATACTTTGGAGTTTCTTCTATTTTCAGTTTTCTTATATTCCTCTTTTTTCTTCGTATAAGGATTAGAGTAGGTGTAACAACTTTGTATTTTATTATTATTTTAATTGTATATTTTAATTATTCTATTTGAATTTCCTGATTTAAAAACTTTATTATATTTATCAAAATGAATAAATTTTTGTTATTTTAAATATAAATTTTGATTTTTATGTGAATTATATTTCCAAACATGAATAAATAGAATATTTTCCAGAAAAGTGGATTTTCGGTCAATCTGGTCAAACTTTGACTTTTAAATTTAAAATTTCGAATTTTTGGATTTTATTATGAAAATAGATTAAATTTTAAGTATACTTCTTTTCGTTTCTTTGAAATCTGATTTATATTATGAAAGTTATGTTTTTCACAATATTATGTGTAGATTGTTTTATTTAACGATATTGTTTATTTTAATTTGTATAAATAATATTTTTGTTTGTCACATCTTGTTCTAATTTGTATATATATGTGTAATATGTTATGTTATATACATATTTTATTTTTATAAACATTTTTTAAGTGTAGTTGTTATTTTTCCAAAACTAGTTTTAAAGAGACCAATACATGAACGCTTTAATATATAAAACACTAAACATGATCAACATTTAGAATATGGTCAAACTCCACAAGAAACTCATCAAATATGTAGGTTCAAACAAATTAACTAATATGCTTATGCCATGTAACATAAATAAACAACACATGAGCTCAAATGAGATAAACTCATGTTTTTTCAGAAATAATTCCTCCGCATTGGGATAGAAAAGTAATCCACGGTCATTTTAAGCTGCCATCCATGAGAATAATACAATGAGCAGTCATTAGATGGAGAAGATAGCAAGTATGTAGTAAAAATTATTAGTTTCGGTCATTTGAAATTTTATTAGTTTCGATCAATTTTGAAAACTTGGAAAGTTTCGGTTTCGGTCCTGATATCGGATATCGTATTTCTAATAAATAATAGTGATGATATAGGTCCAAGGCAAGTATGCTTTTTGAACATATGTTGTATAATATGAAAAAACATATTACAGGCCTAAACTAAAATCCCTTAAAATAAATTACCCAGCCCATTATCGTTGCCATGTTCATTTGAACATATAAATTGATTGCAGAACCCAATTTACCCAGTCCATTATCAATTGCCATGCTTATTAAACATATAAATTAAACCTTTAAACTAAAATCCCAACCCATTATCATTCAACCCATCCTAACCCTAGCCCAATCCCAAACCCAAATATCATGTCAACCATTATCTCAACTCTAAAAAAATTCCGAGGATACAAAGAGTAAAAAATGAAAGGATGAAAACCAGAACCGTGCTCGATTCTTTGAAGATGCTCAAAGTCGAAATCGAAATTGAAGTCAGGTTCTCGTCGTCGAAATCGAAGCCGTCCCAGATGCCCACGGTGTCGAAGTAGAAGTCGATTCTAAGATAAGTTAAATTTTCAATTACATGAATTTATAACGAAATTTAATTCAATATTTACTGTATTATCACGGTTTTTCCTCGTAATAGAAAGTGAATTGACGTATTTTTCCATTTAGAATTGGGTTTTCTTTATTCTTTTGGCAAGATTTGATTCCTATGTTTTTTGGTTTCGTTTACCCCTCTTTTACAATTAGGGCACAAATTACAAATTTTTGAATCTCTTTTGTCGACAAGTTACGAGATGGAATTTTGACCTAATCTCGTCCCACTTCTGCCCAAACCGAGTCGAGATGGACGAATTTCATGGTTCAAGTCGAAGTCTCGTGGTTTCTGCCGGAACTGATACCTTGACTATAACAATAGATGTTGATATGTTGTAAGTACAAAAACGGGAGAAAGAAAGGGTTAAGTTTGAAATTTATGATTGACATATTTCAAATTTTAAATTGCATTTTTAAAGAGATTAATATCTAAGAACTTTATATGTACTATTAATCAAGCAAATTCTTTGCATACAAATCCATTGTGCCCTTTTTTAATTTTTCAATATACAAATTTCAAATTAAAAACTTTAACTACTACTTTTCGAGCAGATCGGTGCAAATCAAACCTTCTCCATCACTGTCACATTCCAATCATCTCTGTACGATTCTCGTCACCAACTCTACTGTTGTCTCTCATCGGCAAGATCCACGTATCCCCATCACCAACAACATCGGCTTTCACTACTTGCATAAATAAATCTTTACGTTTGTTGCTTATAAACTATTTGAAAGTTTTAGCACCATCAGATGCGCTACCTGCAGACGTTGATGCTCTCTTCACCGATGTGCAGCGTCACTCTTCAACCCTTAGCCTTTTATCACTCGTGAGTATGAAACTACTGATTTTGTTCTCAAGTATATTATTGGTTAGACAATATTCTAATAAAATCTCTATGTATTACGTTGTAATACTGATTTTCACATGTGATTTTTTTTGATCCAGTAATAAATGCCATCACATGCTTTAGTTTAATAATTTTCATTATTTGTAGCCACCATTTTTCTCCTAATCTTCTTTTTTTCGAACTTATTGTCATTTAATGAAATCATTCAGTTTGCTTGGTTCTACATAGTTTAAAATTTCAAATAGGTTCTGGACTTAAGGGTTATTAAATTTACTCAAAAAAAATTCACAATTGTAAGATGCGGAAAATTTTCTTATTTGACTCAAATTTCCTTAATATACAAAGCATATTAATTGTTTTGACATCGGTTTACTCAAGTCTTTGAACAATGGTAATTAATGGCTACCATCCATATATAGTACGAGCACTTCAAGGCTGGAAAACGGGGGTGTGTGCGTGTGAATGCTGGTTGAGGGGAAGGGGAAAGGGGAGGTGGGAGGGAGTTAATGTGTAATTGAAGATCTTTATGGCAGAGAGAACCTTTTAAAGTAAAAGCAGAAATTAGTTATAATTTACTTCTATTTTTTGTATATATCATGTATGGTAGGAAGCATGATCATGTTCATCGCAAATGATTAAGTTTTGAGTGAAATAAAAATATTTCATTATTTTTTTAACATTGTTGTCTACAATGCGGAAGTATTTACCATCATCATATAAACCAAGGTTTGAGAACTCGGTCTAGGTCTCGGTTTCGGCCATTTTAAATTTTATTAGTTTCAAAAATTTCGAAAGTTTGGGGATTTGTTTCGGTTTCGGTCCCCGTTTCGGATATGTGTATTTTTTTTTAATGAAAATGCAATAACAAAAGTTGTAAAAAGAATGCACAATACAGTATTTAAAGAAATATACAATTATCAAATTAAACTAGTCTCAAATGAACTAAATAGAACTTGATTAAGTTAAAGTAAAATTAATTAGTTTAAATATATATCCCAATCACTGAACCCAGAAAATAATAGTTCTAGCCCGCATAACAGTCCAACAGCCCAGCCACATATTTCCCCTTCTTTCAGTCTCATCTTCGTCGATTTTATTTTTGAAGCTAGGGCAAATGTTAAAGCAAAAGTTCAACATGGTAAAAAACAAAAAACAAAAAACAAAAACAAAATTTGTTTCAATTCAACGTAGAGTCTCTCTCGAGTTCAAAGCTATGGCACTTCAAAGATTCCCTTTCGAATTCAAAGCTTGGGCACAAAATAATCAAAACAACAATCGACGACGAGATTGAAGACGATGAGACTACACTCGAAGTCGACGATGAGATTGAAATTCAAGGTATATAATTTTCGATTGTCTTTTTCAATTTTTTTTCATTTACCAATCGAAACCGGATTTTTGGTAGTGTTTCGTCTCGGAGACCACCGAGACTGAACCGATGTAGCCGGAATTTGGGTACTCCGGCCGAAACATCAAACCATGATATAAACATCATATATGCAGGCAATGTTTTTCCATTTTAATAATTAATTCTATATTTCCATATACATAAGGCATGTGTGCGGGTCGTGCTTTTAATTTAGTACTTTCCCCCTTTTTCTTGAGAGTAGTTACTATAGTTCCAATGAGTTTATGTATCAACTTTGAACTCAAACAAGAATATGTTATCTTATTTAGATTTCTCAAATCGCACTTTTGTTATGATATACTTTCTAAAAAGTAGTTAATTGTTAGATTATGTATTACAAGGAAATGAAAACAATGCACATGTTTTTAGATATCAAAACAATAATAAACTTCGAATTCAATTCTTTATCATTTCAATTTTTGTATGTTTGTTATCTTGAGTTTGCATGTTTTGCTCAATGATTGGATATATCTTATAACTTCGGTTTCGATTTATTTCGTTTATTTCTGCAATGAATAGGATACAAATTTTATCCTTTGATTTATCTATAATATTTAGACATTGCTGCTCTCCATTAAGGTGAATGTTTCTGAACTGAATAACATAGACATGGCATATCATACACTAAATTTGTGAAGGTTTAAAGCTATTTCTTTTCTTTAAATAGTCATCTTTGTGCTCTAAATTTTAGTTATTAAGGTGACTGTTTGTTGACTAATGAGATGAGCTGTTGGTAAATTGTGACTTAGTGAAGGCTTCTTCAATGTTACTGTTTGGTTGGCTGATAAATAGGTAGGATTTTTCTTGAGATGAATTGTAGATGTTCATTTACACTATGTATTTGGGACTTGAAAGCTGAGAATAAAACTTTAAAAAATTTAACACCAAATTTTGTTTGTTACCGTTTTCATAAATTATGAATGTTAAGACACGTGCTTCGTGCGTGAATTGTTTCTTATAAATTGTATATGTTTAACACATTCAAAATAAAATGATTTGCGTAAATATTTAGTCACATTTTTTTCATTGAAATCATGTGCAGCTAGTATTATACAAAACAGATTGCCGACAAGGGAAAAACTAACTGTAGTTTGGCTTTAACATTGAAGGGCTCAAAATTTATTAGCAAGGTACAAACATGTTGCTTTAAAGGGACCGAGATTATTATGCAAAGCAAAACCATGGGAATGTATCTCTATTAACACTTTTATTTTCAAACTAATAAGTTTATCTTAATTTTATAGTTTCACGCGTGAGTACTAAAATTTACTAGTATTGCATATTATTTTGCAAATTGATCAACATATAAATGGATTCATGGTTAGTAGCTGAAGCGTTGACGAATGTACATTTATCAAGAATATTGTAATATCAAAATTTAGAGTATCTAGATCTTCAAGACTTAATGGATCCTTTATGTTGTTAAGCATTTAATGAAGGAAACTTTAACAAAAGAAGAGTAGAAGTTATAAGTTAATTGATTCACTTGCATAATTTGTTATGTTCTTTGAGTTTAGCATAATAAACCTAACAATATATTTTTGATTTAGTATTGTTTGAATTCATGTTTATTCAATTCATATGTGAACAAAATTAAGATGTTTATTTTTAATTTAAGGACCACTAGCTCAACTGATTAGTGGCATAATGCTCTAGACATAGGTTCTAAAGGTAATAGATTCAAACCTCTAAGACATCGAAATGAGTGTTTGTTTGAATAAAGTATCACTCTTACTATCAAATATATATTTATATAAGATTCAGGTGTTCATTATTAATTAAGTAGCATTTTTTTGTTTTGTACTAATGGATGCCATGAACCTTGTTTTATAGAGCATATTTGGAATCTTGACTCTCCAAGTTTTGTGATGGATGTAGCTTTGCAGATATCGAAACAATAATAAGGTTCAAATTTAATTCTTTATCCTTTCAGTTTTCGTATGTTTGTTATTTAAGTTTGTAGTGTTTTGCTCAATGTTTAGATATTCTTATAACATCAATTTTGATTATTTCGTTTATCTTTGTTGTGAATAAGTTACAAATTTTATTCTTTGATTTATGCTATAATGTTTAGACGTTGCTGCTCTCCATTAAGGTGATTGTTTCTAAGCTAAATAACTCAGAAATGGCATATTGTGCACTAAATTTGTGAAGGTATAAAGCTATTTCTTTTCTTTAAATAGTTATCTTTGTGCAACATTTCGGCTAATAAGATGATTGTTAATTGACTAATGAATTGAGTTATTAAATTGTAGATGTCCATTTACACTGTATTTTGATCTTGAAAGCGAATAGAACTTTAACGAATTTGACACCAAATTTTGTTTCTTACTGTTTTCATAAATTACGTGATGGAAAGCGTTTCGTGCACGAGTTGTTGTTTGTAAACTGTATATATTTAATACATTCAAAAGAAAATGATTTGCATATATATTTGATCATATTTTTACGTTGAAATCATGTGTAGTTGGTTTAAATTTATTTTTTAAGTTACAACATCTAATTTTTTGTTAGTCTTAATTTTTATTTATATCATTAACTAATAAAAAACGAATTTGTGAAGGAAGTTTATTTGTTAAATTCTATTTTTAAGTGATATTAAAATTTGACAATAACTATAAATGGGCCATTTTTGATGGTTTACGCTGACACAAAAAAAAGCATGACACCAAAGACATACAACTACTATTAAATATTAGATCATCTTTCTACTGCAGTAAATGGACAAATTAGCTACGTGAACAAAATTATTTGCTAGTCGTATCCAAGATGCTCTCAATGCATATTTAGTTACACACACCGAGAAAAACATTTTCACAGAGATTGACAATGATGCTATTATGCAATAATTCCAATATATGGCATCCTGACGAAAAAATTATAATTGAAAATTTGTTGTTAACATAACTTTTTGTTTATTTTATGAACAACTGAAACATGCTTTAGGTTTTTAATATTATTTTTTGATGGACGAATTTTGTTGCATAAATTATGACAGCCTTAAAATATATTTCTGGATTTTTCCATGGTTCTGTATCTATATTATAGGTGAATAACTCTGGTCTTGGCCTAAACTATCTAAATATTTAGGATTATAAACTTTTATGTAATATTTTAGTTAAATTAGCCAGATTCAATTACTCGGACATAAAATGAAGAAACCTAAAACCTAAGCTAATTTAAACAAAAACTATGGCAAAAAAATTTGCAAATCATTATATCCCGACTTACAATACACGTAAGGAAGAATTTAAACAGTTAATCAAACACTAAAGACTATGCATACTAGTTAATCAAATATTAAAGAGACCCAAAAAGTGGATAAATTTATGAAAGATACTGGAAGAAAAATATTCTGAATTATTTACCTAAGGTTTATATATAAATTATAATACACTATACTTGCACATCTCCCTTCCCCTTCTCTGTAACTTTAGAACATTCCTATTCTCTTCTTCCTATTGTGATGACCAAATAATTCACTATTGTGCAAGTTATTTATTATTTAGACGTTATTATTTTCTCCTTTTAGATAGAATCAATAGAACTTTAACAGTTTATTGTTATTTGTAGATATTAATTACTATTTTCTTTTGTAAACATTCCCTGAACATATATTATATTCAGATCTACATGTACTACTAAATATATATAGATAGTAACACAACTTTATGTAGCATTATCAAGCAGAGATTCAATTAAAAAAACACAAGTTTTAGTAAAAAATTGTAAATTTTAAGGATGATTTGAAGCTGCGTTAGAAATGTTGTGTACAATGGTGTGCTAATGTGTTAGAAAGTAAAAGAGGTTTGGTTTCACTAATGATTCCAAATTTAAAAGTAAAGATTTTTTACGTATCAGTTATGCAAATTATTTTAACCCGATGAGTAATTTATACTACATATATTGCAGGCATCCATGAAACATTGTGGTTGCACAAAATATTTTCTTTTGCACGTGCCTTCGAGACTTTTTCAAATATGTAAATACTTGGGACATCAATGATTCTATTCTACATATTGAAGAAAAGGGTTCACTTGCAATTAAGAATGATAAAGCTGAAAGAAAAAAGAAATTATGTAGATACATATGATTCTATTTGTGCACAAAGCTCAATTTCAAATAGACTTTAAGACACATTTGAAGAGTATTGTAGCCTTTTAGACAGTTATTAAGATTTTTATATTATTTTAAGAAAAATAATTTTAGAAATGAAAATTGCTTTTGGATATATTGTTTTCAAATAAAATGATACTGTTGCCTTTTGTTGTGCTAATTGGAATTTTGAATTATGATACATGCAATATTTTGGTGGAAATCAATGTTAAATTATTGGGGTAGACATAGCTTTATATTCTTAGTGATGCCTCAAATAATATGAAATTTGGATGAATAATGAGTATGTTTATTTCAGTACATTTTTTAGCATAAAAGTGATAATTTATTCAAGAATGGCACCAATATATGTTGGAAATAAAGAAGAAAAATGAAATTAAAGTTTACTATAAAGTAAACATATTATTAGAAATGGTGAATTTATACAAAACCATCAAATTCAATAGTAAGATAAGTTGATTTTCAATTTTATATTTGTTTATTAAGTATAAAAGGAATACACATGCTTTTTTAATACGTTCACTAAATAAATACAGAACTTAGTAGCTAATTTATAAATATGTTTTCTAGGTGGAAAAGGTAAATGATAATGATCGAGTAATAAATTTGGTACATCATGGAAGTGAAGATTAAATCTAATATTGACTGAAGAAATAAAAAGCAGTTAATATCTCGTCAATCAAGAACAACAGTAACAAAGCCATTATTCCCAAACAAGTTAGGGTCGGCTAGAGATGGAATCCGAAACTAAATGACAAAGTAATTTAAAGAATATAATAATAACAATAACACGAGCAATAATAAAATAAAGTTAAATAAATAAATTAATAATAATAGTAACTAAGTAAAATAAACATAAAAATACATATGTAAAAAAAATTGATGATAACAGTACAAATAGTAATAATGGTGCTCATAGTAATACTGATCAAAGACCAAACGCTACGTCTTAGGCTCTTTTTCCCTAATCCTATAATCTAACACTTATAAAACTCACAGCTCATGATTCTGGTACGTAGATCGCTAACTTCCACCCGCTTCTATATGTTACTAGCTCTTCGGATATATTCTAATCCCTTAAGTCCTTTTTAATTACTTCCTCCCATGTCAACCTTGTTCGACCTCTACCTCTCTTTATGCAAAAGAAACGGCCTATAATTCCAATGCGCACATGTGCCTCGGACGACCTTCGTTCAAGATGTCCAAACCATCTTAAGCGATGTTGAATTAGCTTCTCCTCAATTGGTGCTACTCCAAGTTTTTCACGTATATCATCATTTTTAATTCGATCTCTTCTTGTATGACCGCAACCCCATCGCAACATACGCATCTCTGCTACACTCATCTTCTAAACGTGTTGGTTTTTAGTAGGCCAACATTCTGCACCATACAACATCGCATGCCTAATTGTCGTTCTATAGAAGTTTCCTTTAAGCCTCTGTGGAGCTTTCTTGTCACAGAAATCCCATATTTCTGTCGCCACTTCACTCATCCCGCCCGAATTCTAAAACTAACATATTCATCAATCTCGCCATTACATTGCAACGTTGATCTTAAATATCGAAAGGATTCCTTCTTAGGAACTATTTGTCCGACCAGAATGACATCTCCATTCTCTGGCCTGACACCGCTGAACTCGCACTTCATATACTCTATTTTAGTTCTACTAAGCCTAAATCCCTTAGATTCTAAGGTTTGTCTCCACAGCTCTGGTTATCTATCAACCTCAATCCTACTATCATCAATTAGCATAACATCATCAACAAATAGCATACACCAAGGAATCTCCCCTTGTATACCCTTTGTAACATGATCTATCACTAGGGTAAAAATGTAGGGGCTTAAAGCTGATCCTTGATGCAATCCTATGTTAATGGAAAAGTCACTGGTTACACCATCGCATGCTCTGACACTAGTCACAACATCATCGTACATATCCTTGATAAGGATAATATGCTTTGTTGGGACTATTCTTTTCCAGAGTCCACCACATCACCTTTCGCGATACTTTGTCATAAGCTTTCTCCAAATCGATAAAAACCATGTGTAAATCCTTTTTTTGCTCCTTAAACCTCTCCATAAGTTGTCTTAATAATGATTGTTATATTAAGCCAACTTTAGGTACAAATATTTTCGTATAAAAATAAGAAATTAAGTGGTATTACCAAAACGTCGTTATCGTTCAAAGTTGCGTTTTGAAATCCTTCGTCGAATTCTTCCATACTACTGCATATCTTAATATTCTCGGGTCTTTCATTGACCGTTGAAAACTCACCGATTTCTTGCGATGCCCTTGATGAATGATTTGGGGAAGATTTAATATTTTATTTTTTCTTCTTTTTTCACTTTAGAATCGGCGGCTGAAAAACCTATACTCAGGGCTTCAAGAAACGGGTTCATGCCATGTTGCCAATAAGGGCTTCAAAATTTAGATAAGGGATTGAACTGAATCCCTCGGCGAAGCTTTTTCATTTATTTTAAGTACTTATACTTGCTTTAACCATCGTTTTTGGATATCAACGGAACCATTCATGCATACATGTGGAGTTGCTTTTTCATTTTTGATGTGTAGTTTAAACGCACAACAAAATTGGATAAACGTTGAAATCATAATCATTACAACAAAAAGTAGAAAATGAAGAATGATATTATTCAAAATGCAGAAAAAAAGAAAAGTTGTTTATCATCGTATATGTTAAAACAATTTCCTAATTGACCATTTTTCCTCGTTTGCACTTTCTGTGCATGTTTTTTCGGAAAAGATAATTTATTAAATAATAAGTTGTGTGTATTTCCATAATTAAATATTATAGAAAACTGTGTTTATGTAAACTACATGTTATATTAGAAGTAACAATTAATGTATATATATATATATATATATGATAAAATAATACTTTTAAATCTGAACAAGCTATTTATTTAAATTATATGTATATATATGCATAATATAATGATTAATGGTAAATTAATTTATAATATAATAATATAAATACATAAATATAGATATAAATATGAATACAAAAATATACATATATATAAACAAAATATAAAAGAAAATTATTACTTTCCAGTTCGGAAATATCATAAATTCAAAGTTAATATGATTTTAATATTTTATTATGCATATATCATGAATTAATAATTAGTTTCGGCGCTTAATTTATTAGAATAAAATAGATATTTAGCAAAACTTCAAATTTTAAATTTCCTGAAAATCTAGGAACATATTATAGTATCGCGAAAAATTTCCATAACTTTAGAAATTTGAAATAATTTTTTTAGCTAATTAAACAATGTGCGCCCGAACTTAAGATGATTTTTTTTAAAATATAAAATAAAGTTGAAAATTTCTGAAATTTTTCCATGAGCATCTGGTATCACTAGTTAATTTTGAAAAATATAAACTAAATTTTCAAAACCTTTTTTATTTTATACAACTTATTAAATCAAATATTCATTAAATATTGATTTTATAAATATACATGATATTAATAAAATCATTTTCTGCATTTATAATTTATAATAAACATAAACATATATTAGAAAAAATTTAGATAAATATTATGTAGTTGGTATTAACATATATGCTTTAATACAAATTGTACATGAATACTAACGCACAAATTATATTTATAATATAATATTAAACTAAAAAATTATTTTTTTATATAATATCAGATTGCAAAAATATATTATGAATATAAACATTAAATATTACACACATATCCAATCTCCATTGTGACAACAACATTACATACAAAAATCTCACCTAACTAATTGAATAACAATAATATATTCATATATATAGGGGTCATGATTAACAAATTATAAAACATGATAATCTGTTTGATATCTATATAAATAAAGGTTACCTACTGCAGCTGCCCTCAAGTCCATGTTGAATTAGTGAATTCTCTTTCTATAATAGTTCCTTGATTCATCAGATTGCTGGTCTAGAATTACCGAACTTTCACTATTGAATAGCTTTTGATTTACTTAAATTTTATTTAATAATTTTGGAGATTAATGAAGCTTTGTTTTTAGCCAGCACTGGGAAAAAGATGGCAGCCAAAAGAACAATGGAATTAGGGCTTTTGGACGATTATTTATACGGATGGACAAGAGATAAATAGGTGGTGTCTAATACACTTTCTCTCTTAATTTTAGGCAAATATCTCCCAGCCTTTGATCCATGTTTTAGCCACGCCAAACCATAGCAGTCACCTATAGCCTCAAAACATCATGGGTTATGAGCCCATTTAACCCAATTTAAATATGTACAATTATATTCAATTTAATTTGTTATTGATATCTCACATCGATATATATATATATAACTATTATTCAACAATTTCATTTCTCAGATCATATTCAAATTTCATAATTAATATTTCATAAATATTAATTAATTTATAGCAGACACAAATTAATTAAATTGTTTGGTCTAAATAGAGTTCATTATCTCGGTTGTGTGATCCTTGGGTGTAAACGCGGTCACCAGTTAATATCGAGCTATTCGAACGTTAACGTTCACAGGTCACTTAGTAGGTGGTGCAATATTATCCAAATTTATTGCTTACTCAATTTCGGGAAAATCCAGTTTTAGTTCAATAAGCATTACCCAGTTATGATATTTATTTACACCAATTCTCTTCACCAAAACTATATCACTTTGGACTTATGGAATGTGGTAATGTCAAAATTCAATATCATCAATTTCAACTCTATAGTCCAAGCACAAAGCTTTGGTTCAATAATAATAATTATTATTAACCGAAATTCTCTAGCCAAAGGCTTTGAGTTGACCGTGATACTAACCCCATATAACTAAGGAGACGAATCTTTTCTTGAATAATGCTTCACTTCTAATACTTCCACTCGATCCAATTATAGCCACTCGATGGAATGTCATGTTATGATTTGACTATATCGAAACGGAGCTTTCATGTTGAAGATTCACAGTATTCTCAAGTCGGGAGAACTATGTAAATTTGTCACATCGATATTTTCTGTTTAACATTAGTTATATTAACATACTAAAAACTATCAAATGAGTCATTCCATAATTATCCAATAACTATCAGTACGTAACCTCTAGGTGCCTCCAACAGGCATGAATAATAAACTGCCCAACATTTGGAGAGCGTAATATACTTTAGTCTCAACGGATGCACTGATATCCAGTCTCGATGCGACTTGGAACATCTAAAATGGTATATTTATTTTATTGTGATAAAGTACCCACGGTTACAATACTTTGTAACTATTGTCACAAAACATACTATTTATGGATTTTCTATCAAATATGCTTTTAATTAGATCAATTAATATAGCTACATTATGTCGAGTATATAATAGAAAGAAAATACCTTTCATTTCAAACAAGATTGGTCATTGAGTTTGATATATGTAACAAATCACGTAATTGTGCTTAGGGCATACCCTTAACTCTATCGATCTCCGACTAGCACTTGAAGCGAATTGTGGAATCTTCTTCCAACTTTTCAATTGGTTTTCTTAAAACCAATTTGGTCAATCCCTTAATGAATGGGTATGCTATTATGTATTAATCATCTATTATGTCGATTAACTCTCTTTGATGTTGATAAACTATCTTTTTTTTGTGGAATAATCTGGAGTATGTCTCCCAACTTCTAGTGAGCTCTAAGTTCTATTACGAACTATGTCGTGACATTGTTATCGTTTAACAATGTTATGTGATTCTCAACGTTTGGAACCACTCTTGGCTCAATTATAAATTTGTGCATTTATATTTATATACATTGCATTGTGGCACCATTCAAGTAAATGAATTAGCCATAATCTCTTCTATTTGGAACATTTCCAACTTAATGATTCTTCTAATATTATTGACATATTATGCTAAATGTCACTTATGAAATTTGAGTCTGAATGCTCCTTCATAAGGAGTTTGTTGTTTCTGTAAACAATTCTCTAGTATTTCAAAAAACACATAAGAACTCCTCAAACAACCGTTCAGTGGCATCAATTTGGATTTGATATTTGCTTCATGTATCAAATACATAAACAAATCATGATATCATAGACAATAGAACATGTACAGTAATTCCTAAGTGCATAAGGAATCCATCTTACATGTTTAGTAGTAAACATTTTAATAGGAAGTCCTTACATATCGTTTGGGACATTTGTAACATCTTTTAAACTTACTATAAAAGACATCATTTATAAATCCCAAATGGAGTATTAAAATAGCTAAAACTGGTTTTAACATAAGTACATGTAAAATCAACAAAGTGTTGTTTACTTAATGTTTAGAAATATTAATGTACCCTTTTTTATGTTTTTTCTTGTGAACACACGCTTCCTCTGCATTTTAAGGATAATCAAACTATTTGATATTTATACCAAAATATTTGTTCAGTTCTAATCTTTATAAAATGATGCTTTCTATCATTTCTTAGATCATATCTAAGGACTCACAAATTTAATATTGCTCCCACTGACTTCGAGACTTTTTTAGATATTATGTGTAAACAGCTTAGTCTAAATCATTATTTAGATTTTTCTATTTCAATACATATATATATCAAAACACTAAGTCTTATCAAGTGATAATCTTGTGAGTAAATCTCAAATAACTTGAGTACATTGAATAACGAATCTATTACACTAGTTTCAACAATTGAAATTTACGAGGTCATTCTTATCAATGTTACTCATTAAAGTCTAAGTATATTAGTCTTTTAAATACACAATCGCGACCGATATATCACATCCCTTCAGTTACGACTACCAAATTCATATTTTGATAACGTATTTGGAATTCGTTGTCAGGTCTTCGCACCATACCTATAGAGTCAACACTTTTAATGGTTTAGTTAAGAAACTAAGGATCGTATATTATCGATATTGATAAGAAACTCATAATTTCTCTTCAATGTATGAGAATACTTATTAGACTCTAATATGGTGTACTGTTTGTTTAGGTTAGCTTATTTTATTTTACCTTATCGAATCAGTCTTATCTATGGAACGTATTGAATTCCATATTACTACCAATAATTTCTCAAAGAAATTGATTCATAATGAAATTGGTATTTCTTGAAACAACAACTGTTTCTTAGAGCAACAGAATATGCATTCATAAACATATTATGAATCTCCTTATTTATAGAACTGATTTGGTTTTAGTTTACAAAACTTATGTTCAAAATATAAATATGTTATCTAATGATAGTCTTTCACAAAATCCTTTTGGGGAGATTCATACATGATCTCCCAAGAATAATTATTACATGCAATCTTTCGGTTCTGTAGTAACCCGAAATTTAACCCATAATAGTTAATTCGTTAATTAAATAAATGATATAATAACTTTGTGAAATTTTTGGAATTGAGCCACGGGAGTTGCACCATTGGGTCCGTGGTAATTTTATGGTCAATTTTCATATATAAAACGTCAGAAACCGAGCTAATATGATCGAGATAAAAAATAAACAAAGAAATGGAAAAAAAATTACGACCGGTCGGTCGACCTGGGCACCAGGCGGTCGACCCGCCTTTTTATTTCGAGAGCGAACGTTTATTCATGCGATCGAATAATATGCGATTTTGTTAACTGACTTATGTGTTTGCATTCTTTATTTTAATCCGGTCTCTCCGTTTCTACATCCGATGGCCCCTATTCAGCCTATGACATGTTGCATCGTATTCAATCTCCAAATCTAACGGTCCGATGTCCACTTTCACACCTATAAATAGACCTCAAGACCTAACACTTTTTTCCATTCTAGGTTTTCTCCAACTGGGTTCACCTTTCTAGGAACGACCCTAAATGAAATAATTTTTCCAAAGAAGAAAATCGTTATAAATTAAATTATTTTACAACTCCAAGTGGATCCGGAAAGACCGAAGAGAAAGCTTAGGAACAGAAGTGAGTGATTGTAATTATTTTAAGATTTCTTTAAGTAATTTAAAAATATAGGATTTTCAATACTTGTAGTTCTACTACGATTTTTGTAATACTCTTTTCAATAGTTTTTGTTTATTTATGTTAATTATAGCTTTTTCGTTTATTTGCAGTTTATTTACAGTTTATTTACAGTATTTTAGTTTATTTACTTTTGTTTCTACGTTATTTACATCTTCTTTCTATACTTTGGAGTTTCTTCTATTTTTAGTTTTCTTTTATTCCTCTTTTTTCTTCGTATATGGATTAGAGTAGGTGTAACAACCCTGTATTTATGATTATTTTAATTGTATATTTTAATTATTCTATTTGAATTTCCTGATTTAAAAACTTTATTATATTTATCAAAATGAATAAAAATTTTTATTTTAAATATAAATTTTGATTTTTATGTGAATTATAATTCCAAACATGAATAAATAGAATATTTTCCACAAAAGTGGATTTTTGGTCAATCTGGTCAAACTTTGACTTTTAAATTTAAAATATAAATTTTTGAATTGTTGAATTTTATCTTTTATTATGAAAATAGATTAAATTTTAAGTGTACTGCTTTTCGTTTCGTTGAAATCCGATTTATATTATGAAAGTTATGTTTTCTACAATATTATGTGTAGATTGTTTTATTTAACAATATTGTTTATTTTAATTTATATAAATAATATTTTTGTTTGTCACTTCTTGTTCTAATTTGTATATGTATGTGTAATATTATATGTTATATACATATTTTATTTTTAAAAACATTTTTAAAGTGTAGTTGTTATTTTTCCAAAACTAGTTATATTTTGTTTTTAATTTTCAATACTAGTTTACATATAATTAACTATATTCTTATATTTTTCGATGTTTTTCTAAAATTTATTTATTCATTTTATGTTCACTTTATCTGGTATTCATTTTATTTTTATTTACATGGTTTTTATTTTGATTTATTTGAATAAAGGAAAGTGGAAATTTCAAGAGACTTTGACCTTTAACTTTTGACCTTCCATTTTCCACCCCTTCATTTTTGGGCCGTCCTTTCCAAATGCAATAGCCGTGAATTTTTCTTTTGCAATTCACGTACACACCTCTTTCTCCCTTCACTTTTCACGTGCATTTCAGATCTGAAGAGAAAAATTTGGTAATGTCTTCTTTTTCCCATATTTTCTTCTCATTTCATTGAA
The DNA here is from genome assembly GCA_030765085.1 of Allium cepa. Taxonomy (NCBI): domain Eukaryota; kingdom Viridiplantae; phylum Streptophyta; class Magnoliopsida; order Asparagales; family Amaryllidaceae; genus Allium; species Allium cepa. Next base: position 113,389,210 of record CM060934.1, read on the forward strand.
TTTTCCTTTGAAATTGCCTTGCCTCCATATGCTTTAGCTCGGCCATAACCCTCCATCTCCTCCTCCGACCAACTCCTCCACCATCCACAGCCACTTCACCCTCCTTCCCCTCTGTCTTGACCAGGCCGTGACCCATCTAAGAAGATTACACCACAAAACTCCTCAAACACTTCGACAAATGCCATAGCCAAGCTCTTCATGCACCTAGACTTCATTTTCAACCTTGTTCACCTCCATAGTCTCCACCACCAGTTCCTCCACCACCTCTGGCCGCCACTCCAGCCACCACCTGACCATCCCCTTGCATGACCAAGCCCAAGTCATGGCAGGCCGAACCTATAGTTGCACCAAAAATCCACTTAATTGCCTTGACTTTTGTATTTCTCATGTCACAACTTCCACTCCTTCATATCCAAGTTAGGCCGAGCCATATGGACCCATACTTGACCCAAACACCTAGCCATGGCTGAGCATTAGAGACCGTAGGCCGAGTACATGATGTGGTGAAAGCATGGGCAAGTTGTATTGTTCTTTGTTGTGTTATATTTCTAGTTGTTCAATGTTATATTTTGTCGTAAAATTCATGTTGCAATATCTTGTCTTGTTTGCTATGTACAAGATAATCACTTTGGCTCTTTCCTCATTTGAATCCAATGTTGTGCTGTGTCGTGTTGTGTCGTAACGTATCGTGCCTTCTGGAATTCATTTGTGAAGTTTGTTTTGCTATCTCCAGCGTAAAAAGGTGAGTCCACCTCACTCTGACCAATTTACTTATGAAATTGTGAATTGATGGCAAGTGTATAGTAATATAAATGTTATGCAAGTTCATGATGATTATATAATATGTTATGCTTTGTTATTACCATGTTAAAAATCTTAGTTATCACCTGACATCTGATATATGGCATTATATTGTGAGACATTGTTTATATTGTTTCTGTATATGATCACATTGCAAATTCCCTGTTAGAATGGAATCATTATGGGTTGAAATGATACATACCCGAACGGACTTTAGAATAGAAAAAAATCGTTATGGGCTAAAATGATAGGCCTGAGCGATTTTTATTTATTTTTGCTTACTTGGGATTGCAGGTTGAAATGATAGAACCCGGTTTTCTTTTTAAATTGCGGATTGAAATGATATATATATATATACATACATATATATATATATATATGTATGTATGTATCACTTGACCTAGGTTAGAATATTATATACAGACCCCGTGGTATATTTTTAAAATGATTTTTATTAAGATCTATAATTTTAAAGTATGAAATTTTGATTTAAAAATATATATTTTATGGTTTTAAGAAAATTAAATATTAAGTCTTGAAATTGTGAATTTAAGTATGTGAATTTGAAGTAAATGTGATTTTTGACTTTAAATTTTATTTTTAAAATGTAAGTAAATAATGAAAATTAAATTTAAAGTTTTGAAATGACATTTGAAATAAAATGTTAAGTTTTGTTAAATTAATAACTTAAGAAACAGTGAACTTTGACTTAATAAATGGATTGAGTTTTTAAATTGAATATTTGATTTTAAAATTTTATTGTGATAAATCATATGGTAAAATGATTTAAATGTGAAATTTTAAAGTCTAGAAATATGATTTATAAATTTAAATAACAAGAATTTGGAGTTTTATTGTTTTTGAAAAGTTATAATAAAATCTGGAATTTTATTAATAGCATTTCCAAAATGCTGTAGTTTTATGACAGCATTTTAAAATGATGTTGTTTTTGAATTTAACTATGTTGTAATAACTAAATATCTATTACGGCATTTTATAAATGCCGTTATTCTTGAACTAAACTATTTTGGAAACTATAAGCTACGATAGCACTTTATAAATGCCGTCGTTGCTATAATTTGTCAATGTTTTGAAATGTTATAGATTTTAACACTGTTTGAGTTATATTTTAAAGTGTTAAATGATTTAACTTTTGGAATTTTATTATTTGTGAAATATAAGGAGTTTTGAATATAATTTAACATTTAAATTTGAATTTTAAGAAATTTAAATTGAATTTAAATAAGGTTTACTTGGGTATGTGTTAAATAGAATGGAATGTAATGAGATAAATGAAATTTTGGAATGTGTTTTGAAATGATATTTGGTATAATAAATGAATGACTTATTTGACTTAAAAATGATATTTAAATTTAAATATTTGAATTTGAATTCAAATAATGATTTAATAATGAGGATTTGAAGGATATGATATTTTAATGATTTTGAAATGATTTGGGAATGATTTGATCTTTATTTTGATAAAGAATATGAATTTAGAATGATATTTGATTTTGATAAATGAATATTTGAAGTTTATATTAGTATGAAGGATATTGAGTTTATTTGTAAATTGAGTTTATTTAAATAATATCGGATTTATGAAATGAATATTTCAAAACTAAGTAATAATGAAGTTAGATTTGAGATATATGAAATTATAAAATTTAGTTTTGAAATGCGGGATATTAAAGCTTTGAAATATATTAAAAATTGAATAGTTTATTTTGTGAATCAAATCTGTATTTGAAATTTATAAGATTTGGAATGGTTTGTTGGGAAACTGAATTGAATTGAAACTGATGGTTTGATTTGAATTAAATTGGAAATTTGAAATTTTGGTTTATTGGATAAATTTGTAAAATGTAAAAAATTAAAGGAATATTCAGGATTTCAAATGTATGATTTCGAAATGTTATGATGTTCAAAGTGTAATGATTTCAAGTAATTTTGGTTTTGAAAGAGTTATAACTTTGAAAGTATTATGATTTTTGAAAGTGAATATATGTTTGAAATGGAAATGATATCATATTGATTTGGATATATTTTTGAAATAAAAATATTTTTGGTTTCGAAGTATAAACTATTTTGAAAGGAATATGGTTTTGAGTAAAATGATTTGATTTTTAAGTACAAACTATTTTGAAATGACCACGGCGTTATAATAACGTTTGGTTGTTAAAGAGATCGGGATCAGAAGTTGTCATACTCTAACTACGAAAACCACTTTAACAACCTTGTACGCGGTCGAAATTTCAGAATGAAGTAGGATGGTGGCGACGATCCTATTGAGGTATGAACGTGGATCCGACTCCCGTGAGTTGGCTTAAGGTGGCTAAAACAGGTGCGATCGACGGGCTAAGTGAGGTCATTCCTTCGATCGGACGCACTTCTTCGATACTATACTCTTACTTGTGGTTGATTTGATGGTCATCCTCCGATTTTGATTTGGGAGTGTGTTCCGAGGTGGGCGGTAGTGGCTGTTATGCGTTACCACCAGCCCGGAAGCGTAATTGTTATATCTACCCTGGCATTGCCTAGTTGTGCCGTGTCACCTACCATATCGAGCTTTACTACGAGTTTGTTTTTCTCCCGTAGCCCATGGAGTATTTAGGATAGTCTCCCGATCTGGAGATATGCTGATACTGGATGGACTACTGTGACTATTACGTGTTGGGGGCTATATGGGTAACCCTTCAATGCTATTTTAAAGTAAGTTTATTTTACTGTAGACATTATTATAATAGCGCAATATTACTACATAGTAAATAGTTTAACGGATCCTTAAAGGATGGACGGTCTCAAGCATCCTTTAAGTTACTAATGCATTTTGTTACTATTCACTTGATTTGATTTACAGTTCATAAGTATTTATGTCATAAATCGAGTGTTTTGTGTTTTGCTTTACGCTCGAGTCAGATTGAGTGATTCTGCATTCAAGACTCACCTTCGAAGTTGGAGCTTTTCTTGAAGATCTAACCATCTATTTTGCTTTCGGTGTCCAGTGATTCCAGTGATGTATTCTGATTTGTACTTGATGTATCTTGTTATTCTTCTGTTGCATCTTGTTTAACTTTGATGTATCTTATTTTTAACATAGTAGCTTCATGAACTACTATCTCTTTTAATTCCACTGCATTATTATTTACTTTATGTCTGTGATCTATGACTATTTATTTACTGTATATTCTGAGATTTACCAATTTTATTTACAACGCGGTATTTTGAGCAATTCAAGTCCGACATGTACGGATGCAAATTGTTGAAAATATCGGGTTGCTATAGTAGGATTAACGCGAATATGTATTAAATTGTAAGAAAATTGAAATAATTGAACATAAGATGTAAATTTCATAGACTGTAATATAAATGGAATTGGACTGAAATTATGCCTAACTATGACGTTAATTGGACTGAATTAAAAAGATTGGCCTAGTTATAACCTAGAATTGTAACTAAAAAGAGTAAAACATGAAGGAAGCCTATTTTCACACTTTGACCTTGGGGTAAGCAATAAGCACGATTATAACGTAGATTATAATATGAAAAAGAACGGAATGAGGCTTATTTTAAGATTTATGATAAATTAATAAGCAAAGATAGTAAAGATAATAATAAAGGCTTATTTAAATAATTTATCTAAGTTTATAAGCAAATAAGAAAGTAGGACCTATACCTAATAGCATTCCCTATTAGACAAAACGGTGGTCTCATATTAGCAATTTTATTGCGTATTTCTGATTTGAAGATAGAAGTTCTTAGGAGTCGGTACAACTCCTACACTTGGAATTTCTAAGTTAAAGAATATAACTACTGGGCTTGGTATCTGAACTTCTGGGCTATTTCTCCAGACTTTCCGCTTTGGTAGCTCTAAGTTCTATCTGTTCAGTTTGTCCAAACTCTGCCTAATCAAAAAGCAGGATAACACTCACTATATACCAAAGTTGTCACTAGCTGAAGCATACATGACCATTGATAATTCTGAAAGGTATGTATAGGTTGGAATTATATATATGTACACATACAAATTCTTAAATAAAAGCATCATGCGACACTGTACTTTGAGTTTGACTTTAATAATTATATCATATGCATGTGCACGTCATTGCTAGTACATAATGTAAAATTTTCTTTACTGGGCATCTCCATCAATGGCGAAACAAATAAATTTTTTGAATATATTATCATTATGCATTTAACCGAACTAATGGGAATTTAAAAAAAAATCTTTTTTCAAAATCATAAAGCCCAAAAGTCGGTTTTTCCACCGTTGCACGGTTATACTAGTTAACATCTTCGGAAAAAATAGCTTGCAGCACCTAGGATGCAAACTTTGTAGGGTTAAAGTGAGAACGAGCACAAACAAGAGTAGGTAAGCTGGATGTACAGCTACAGAGGAGAAAAATCTGAATGTGTTCTAAAAGCCTAACATGAACGTGAATTCAGAAGGAAAGACCACTACTAAGATAATTAGAATGATACTTCTAACAAGCAAATGAAGGATGTTCTATGTAATTAAAACAGTATTTAAAGTTAATAGGAAATACAATAAGTTTAAAATGATTGGATTTGAGTAAAAAGCATTCAGGATTCATCGAAGAGGAATCCAGTATCTTCCACAGGTTCATTAAGATTCTCTTCTCTGATCTATCTATTAGTACGATGCTCATACACATTTGAGGCTTTCCATTTTGATATAGTATCCACAAGAGCCTTCTTGCTATAACCATAAGCATTATCGACAATGTACTCTCTCTTCAGTAGAATATATGTTGGCACTGATCCGACTTTCCAATCCCACGACAGTGCCTAAAATTAAATAAGATTAATCAAACGATTAATCAAATGTATGATATTCTTTTTTTTTCTTTTTTTTTGTGACGTTATCAAAACCAAATGAATTTCATTTACCCACCTGCATATCATCTATGTCTGCCGTGATAAATACAACCTCCTTGTCCTTTTCAGCAAGCTCATTTATGAAAGTCTCCATGTTTTTGCGTTTGTCGCTCCATTTCGCAACAAAACAAATCACGATCTAAACATTGCAATAATATATCAGTTTATTATACCCCCAAAAAAGATCCAATGTTTACAAATTTCATACTTAACGTTGAAGGGGAAAAACAGAAGCTTTTCTATATATAGTGCTGCAAACAAGCAGGTTAAATATTTTGTGATGAATTCCACTTAAACTTATACTAGTAGGTTGGACACATAAAAACTGTCTTTTGATAAAAGTCCACTTCTTCTGATCAATATAGCGCTTATGTTACGGTGGTATACTTTCAAATTGTCTATGTTTTTTGGAGTCGACCTCATTAGCACTTCTTAGCCATATTCAAAAAAAAAGGACAATGAAGTGATGAACTGGGTTTTCACACAGAATAAGACCAAGTGACAACTTATTAAATATGAAACTGAAACTGAAATACAATACATATCAACTGATAAAAATAACAAATCTATAGAGTGAGGTATCTTGTAGAATCTCTAGATACATTAAATCAGGAAATGCCCAACACAGACCTTAATTTTGATTCAGACAGCATTTTGAAATGCATGTCATCCTTCAAAATAGATATTAGACCTTTGGTTTTCTCAGCTAGCCAAATATGCATCAGAAGGAATTGACATAAAAATTCTATAGCAATAATAAATGAATAAATTCTATAGCAATAATAAATGAATAAATCAATTAGCACTAATAAAAATAACAAATCTATAGAGTGATGTATCTTCTAGACTCTCTAGATACATTTAATCAGGATATACACAGCCTTCATTTTGATTCAGACGGCATTTTAAAATGCACGTCAGCTTTTAAAGAGATATTAGACCTTTTGTTTTCTCAGCTAGCCAGATATGCAACAGGAGGAATTGACACTCTTTGCATGTACATTTTTTCAGCAATTATTTAAGTAAATGTATAAATAATTTAAGTTCTTAATAAAGCAAAAGGAGTAGACTAAGAATATCAACATAAAATGGTAATATATAATGCCACAAGGAAAGACAAATATGTGAACAAAGAAAACAATATATAGCTCCTCAAAGGCTTTTACTAAAGATAGAACAAAGAAATGCGACCGAAGAAATTTGAATAAATAAAAAAAATCACTCAGAAGCCATGAAGATAGTTTCATTTGCCTAATACATAAAAATTCTATAGCAATAATAAATTTAGAAAGATGTTGTGGAAGTTTGTATTGACTAGAGACAATCATTTTACAATTAGTTTTTGTGCACATAATGCATGAGAATATGCCGCGAGTACAAAGTGAAAGAAAGAAATGTGGCAAGTTTTGAAATTTATGATTGAAAATAACTCGAATTTTAAATTGCATTTTTAAAGGGACCTATACTTAAGAACTTTGCTATAATTAAAAAAAACCGAACATGATCAACATTTAATATGCAACTTGTCAAACTCCACAAAAAACTCATCAAAATATGTAGGGTCAAAAAAATCAATTAATATGCTGACGCTATGTAACATAACTAAACAACACATGTAAGCTCAAATGAGTTAAACTTGTGTTTTTTTCCAGCAAGAATCCCTTCGATTGGGATAGAAGAGTAATCCAAAATCATTTTAAGCTGCTATCCATGAGAACAATAAAAGTAGTAGATGGAGAAGACAGCAAGTATGTAGTAACAATTAGTCGATTAATCTTTGTTATAAAAATAGATCCTGATGCCATAGGTACAAAACAAAAGATAGAAATTGTGGTAAATTTGAAATTTATAATTGAAATAATTCAAATTGTAAACTGCATTTTTAAAGAGACCAATACCTGAACGCTTTAATATATAAAACACTGAACATGATCAACATTTAGAATATGGTCAAACTCCACAAAAAACTCATCAAATACGTAGGTTCAAACAAATTAACTGATATGCTCATGCCATGTAACATAAATAAACAACACATGAGCTCAAATGAGATAAACTCATGTTTTTTCAGAAATAATTTCTCCGCGTTGGGATAGAAAAGTAATCCACGGTCATTTTAAGCTGCCATCCATGAGAATAATACAATAAGCAGTCATTAGATGGAGAAGATAGCAAGTATGTAGTAACAATTATCAATTAAACTTTATTATAACCATGGTCCAAGAACTCGGTTTCGGTCATTTGAAATGTTATTAGTTTCGATCAATTTTGAAAACTTGAAAAGTTTCGGTTTCGGTCCTGATATCGGATATCTGTATTTCTAATAAATAATAATGATGATATAGGTCCAGGGCAAGTATGCTTTCCGAACATATGTTGTATAATATGAAAAAACATATTACAGGCCTACACTAAAATCCTTGAATATAAATTACCAAGCCCATTATCATTGCCATGTTCATTTGAACATATAAATTGATTGCAGAACCCAATTTACCCAGTCCATTATCAATTGCCATGCTTATTAAACATATAAATTAAAGCTTTAAACTAAAATCCCAACCCATTATCATTCAGCCCATCCTAACCCTAGCCCAAACCCAAACCCAAATATCACGTCAACCATTATCTCAACTCTAAAAAAAAAAATTACGAGGATACAAAGAGTAAAAAATGAAAGGATGAAAACCAGAACCGTGCTTGATTCTTTGAAGATGCTCGAAGTCGAAGTCAAAACTGAAGTCGAGGTTCTCGTTGTCGAAATCGAAGCCGCCCAAGATGCTCGCAGTGTCGAAGTCGAAGTCGATTCTAAGGTAAGTTAAAATTTCAATTACATGAATTTATAACGAAATTTTAATTCAATATTTACTGTATTATCACGGTTTTTCCTCGTAATTGAAAGTGAATTGACGTATTATTCCATTTAGACTAGGGTTTGCTTTATTCTTTTGGCTGGATTTGATTCCTATGTTTTTTGGTTTCGTTTACCCCTCTTTTACAATTAGGGCATAAATTACAAATTTTTGAATCTCTTTTATCGACAAGTTACAAGATGGATTTTTGACCTAATCTCGTCCCATTTCTGCCTAAACCGAGTCGAGATGGATGAATTTCGTGGTTCAAGTCGAAGTCTCGTGGTTTCTGCCGAAACTTGATACCTTGACTATAACAATAGATGTTGATATGTTGTAAGTACAAAAACGGGAGAAAGAAAGGGTTAAGTTTGAAATTTATGATTGAAATATTTCAAATTTTAAATTGCATTTTTAAAGAGATTAATATCTAAGAACTTTATATGTACTATTAATAAAGCAAATTCTTTGCATACAAATCCATTGTGCCCTTTTTTAAATTTTCAATATACAATTTTCAAATTAAAAACTTTAACTGCTACTTTTCGAGCAGATCGGTGCAAATCAAACCTTCTCCATCACTGTCACATTCCAATCATCTCTGTACGATTCTCATCGCCAACTCTACTGTTGTCTCTCATCGGCAAGATCCACATATCCCCATGACCAACAACATCGGCTTTCACTATTTGCATAAATCTTTACGTTTGTTGCTTATAAACTATTTGAAAGTTTTAGCACCATCAGATGCGCTTACCTACAGACGTTGCTGCTCTCTTCACCGATGTGCAGCGTCACTCTTCAACCCTTAGCCTTTTATCACTCGTGAGTATGAAACTACTGATTTTGTTCTCAAGTATATTATTGGTTAGACAATATTCTAATAAAATCTCTATGTATTACGTTGTAATACTGATTTTCACATGTGATTTTTTTTGATCCAGTAATAAATGCCATCACATGCTTTAGTTTAATAATTTTCATTATTTGTAGCCTCCATTTTTCTCCTAATCTTCTTTTTTTCGAACTTATTGTCATTTAATGAAATCATTCAGTTTGCTTGGTTCTACATAGTTTAAAATTTCAAATAGGTTCTGGACTTAAGGGTTACTAAATTTACTCAAAAAAAATTCACAATTGTAAGATGCGGAAAATTATCTTATTTGACTCAAATTTCCTTAATATACAAAGCATATTAATTGTTTTGACATCGGTTTACTCAAGTCTTTGAACAATGGTAATTAATGGCTACTATCCATATATAGTACGAGCACTTCAAGGCTAGAAAACGAGGGTGTGTGCGTGTGAATGTTGGTTGAGGGGAAGGGGAAGGGGGAGGTGGGAGGGAGTTAATGTGTCATTGAAGATCTTTATGGCAGAGAGAACCTTTTAAAGTAAAAGTAGAAATTAGTTATAATTTACTTCTATTTTTTGTATATATCATGTATGGTAGGAAGCATGATCATGTTCATCGCAAATGATTAAGTTTTGAGTGAAATAAAAATATTTCAATATTTTTTTACATTGTTGTCTACAATGCGGAAGTTTTGACCATCATCATATAAACCAAGGTTTGAGAACTCGGTCTAGGTCTCGGTTTCGGCCATTTTAAACTTTATTAGTTTCGAAAATTTCGAAAGTTTGGGGATTTGTTTCGGTTTCGGTCCCCGTTTTGGATATGTGTATTTTTTTTAATGAAAACGCAATAACAAAAGTTGTAAAAAGAATGCACAATACAGTATTTAAAGAAATATACAATTTTAAAATTAAACTAATCTGATATGAACTAAATATTACTTGATTAAGTTAAAGTAAAATTAATTAGTTTAAATATATATTCCAATCACTGAACCCAAAGAAAATAATAGTTCTAGCCCGCACAACAGTCCAACAGCCCAGCCACATATTTCCTCTTCTTTCAGTCTCATCTTCGTCGATTTCATTTTTGAAGCTAGGGCAAATGTTAAAACAAAAGTTCAACACGGTAAAAAAACAAAAAAACAAAAAAAAAAAACAAATTTTGTTTCAATTCAACATAGAGTCTCTCTCGAGTTCAAAGCTATGGCACGTCAAAGATTCCCTTTCGAATGCAAAGCTTGGGCACAAAATAATCAAAACAACAATCGACGACGAGATTGAAGACGATGAGACTACACTCGAAGTCGACGATGAGATTGATATTCAAGGTATATAATTTTCGATTGACTTTTTCAATTTTTTTCATTTACCAATCGAAAGCGGATTTTTGGTAGTGTTTCGTCTCGGAGACCACCGAGACTGAACCGAGGTGGCCGGAATTTGGGTATTCCGACCGAAACATCAAACCATGATATAAACATCATATATGCAGGCAATGTTTTTCCATTTTAATAATTAACTCTATATTTCCATATACATAAGGCATGTTTGCGGGTCATGCTTTTAATTTAGTACTTTCCCCTTTTTCTTGAGAGTAGTTGCTATAGTTCCAATGAGTTTATGCATCAACTTTGAACTCAAACAAGAATATGTTATCTTATTTAGATTTCTCAAATCACACTTTCGTTATGATATACTTTCTAAAAAGTAGTTAATTGGTAGATTATGTATTACAAGGAAATGAAAACAATGCACATGTTTTTAGATTTTTTGCTTTACTTTATATGTTGGGATATCTTGATTCTTGCCAAAAATGGAAAAGCTAACTGCGGTGTGGCTTCAACATATGGGAATATATCTATATTAACAGTATGACAACTACATTTGCTTTGGTCGAGTAACACTTTTATTTTCATAAATTAAATAAGTTTATATCAATTTTATGTCTCACATGTGAGTACTAAAATCTAATAGTATCACATATCATTTTGCTGATTGATCAACATATACATGGACTTATGGTCAACAGCTGAAACATGGATCAACGTATATTTGTCATGAATATTAATGTAGAGTATCTAGACTTTTAAGACTTCATGCACTCGTTATTTTATTAAGCATTTAATGAAGGGAACTTCAACAAAAGAAGAGTAAAATTTATAAGTGGTTAATTCACTTACACAATTTGTCATGTTCTTTGAGTTTACCATAATAAACATAACAATTATGTTCGTTTTAGTATTGTTTGAGTTAATGTTTATTCAATTCATGTACAAAAAAAATTCAAACGTTTATGTTCACTAGCTCAACTGGTTAATGGCATGACGCTCTAGACATAGATTCTAGAGACCATGGGTTCAAATATCTGGGATATCAAAATCAATATTCTGTTTGAATAAAGTATCACACTTACTATCAAATATATATATATATATATATAAACAAAATTCAGATGTTTATTTTTAATTCAATCGCATTTTTTTGAATTAGTGTTTTTTGATTTGTATTAGTGGATGGCATAGACTTTTTTATAGAGCATATTTGGAATCTTTTCTCTCCAAGTTGTGTGATGGATGTAGCTTTGCAGATATCAAAACAATAATAAACTTCGAATTCAATTCTTTATCATTTCAATTTTTGTATGTTTGTTATCTTGAGTTTGCATGTTTTGCTCAATGATTGGATATATCTTATAACTTCGGTTTCGATTCATTTCGTTTATTTTTGCAGTGAATAAGATACAAATTTTATCCTTTGATTTATCTTATAACTAATTGTTTTGACTCAAATATCCTTAATATACAAAGCATATTAATTGTTTTGACATCGGTTTACTCAAGTCTTTGAACAATGGTAATTAATGGCTACAATCCATATATAGTACGAGCACTTCAAGGCTGGAAAATGGGGGTGCGTGCGTGTGAATGTTGGTTGAGGGGAAGGGGAAGGGGGAGGGAGTTAATGTGCAATTAAAGATCTTTATGGCAGAGAGAACCTTTTAAAGTAAAAGCAGAAATTAGTTATAATTTACTTCTTATAACTTGTGTTTGAATTCATGTTTATTCAATTCATATGTGAACAAAATTAAGATGTTTATTTTTAATTTAAGGACCACTAGCTCAACTGATTAGTGGCATAATGCTCTAGACATAGGTTCTAAAAGTAATAGATTCAAACCTCTAAGACATCGAAATGAATGTTTGTTTGAATAAAGTATCACCTTTACTATCAAATATATATTTATATAGGATTTAGATGTTCATTATTAATTAAGTAGCATTTTTTTTTGTACTAATGGATGCCATGAACCTTGTTTTATAGAGCATATTTGGAATCTTGACTCTCCAAGTTTTGTGATGGATGTAGCTTTGTTGATATCGAAACAATAATAAGGTTCAAATTTAATTCTTTATCCTTTCAGTTTTCGTATGTTTGTTATTTAAGTTTGTAGTGTTTTGCTCAATGTTTAGATATACTTATAACATCAGTTTTGATTATTTCGTTTATCTTTGTTGTGAATAATTTACAAATTTTATTCTTTGATTTATGCTATAATGTTCAGACGTTGCTGCTCTCCATTAAGGTGAATGTTTCTAAGCTAAATAACTCAGAAATGGCATATTGTGCACTAAATTTGTGAAGGTATAAAGCTATTTCTTTTCTTTAAATAGTTATCTTTGTGCAGCATTTCGGTTAATAAGATGATTGTTAATTGACTAATGAATTGAGTTATTAAATTGTAGATGTCCATTTACACTGTATTTTGATCTTGAAAGCGAATAGAACTCAAACGAATTTGACACCAAATTTTGTTTCTTACCGTTTTCATAAATTACGTGATGGCAAGCGTTTCGTGCATGAGTTGTTGTTTGTAAACTGTATATATATAATACATTCAAAAGAAAATGATTTGCATAAATATTTGATCATATTTTTACGTTGAAATCATATGTAGTTGGTTTAAATTTATGTTTTAAGTTACAACATCTAATTTTTTGTTAGTCTGAATTTTTATTTATATCATTAACTAATTAAAATGAATTTGTAAAGGAAGTTTATTTGTTAAATTCTATTTTTAAGTGATATTAAAATTTGACAAAAACTATAAATGGGCCATTTTTGATGGTTTACGCTGACACAAAAAAGCATGACACCAAAGGCATACAACTACCATTAAATATTAGATCATCTTTCTACTGCAGTAAATGGACAAATTAGCTACGTGAACAAAATTATTTGCTAGCCGTATCCAAGATGCTCTCAATGCAAATTTGGTTACAAACACCGAGAAAAACATTTTCACAGAGATCGACAATGATGCTATTATGCAATAATTCCAATATATGGAATCCTGACGAAAACAATTATAATTGCAAATTTGTTGTTAACATAACATTTTGTTTATTTTATGAACAACTGAAACAGGCTTTAGGTTTTTAATATTATTTTTTGATGGACGAATTTTGTTGCATAAATTATGACAGCCCTAAAATATATTTCTGGATTTTTCCATGGTTCTGTATCTATATTATAGGTGAATAACTCTGGTCTAGGCCTAAACTATATAAATATTTAGGATTATAAATTTTTATGTAATATTTTAGTTAAATTAGCCAGATTCAATTACTCGGACATAAAATGAAGAAACCTAAAACCTAAGCTAATTTAAACAAAAACTATGGTCAAAAATTTTCCAAATCATTATATCCCGACTTACAATACACGTAAGGAAGAATTTAAACAGTTAATCAAACACTAAAGACTATACATACTAGTTAATCAAATATTAAAGAGACCCAAAAAGTGGATAAATTTATGAAAGATACTGGAAGAAAAATATTCCGAATTATTTACCCAAGGTTTATATATAAATTATAATACACTATACTTGCACATCTCTCTTCCCCTTCTCTGTTACTTTAGAACATTCCTATTCTCTTCATCCTATTGTGATGACCAAATAATTCACTATTGTGCAAGTTATTTATTATTTAGACGTTATTGTTTTATCCTTTTAGATAGAATCAATATAACTTTAACAGTTTATTGTTATTTGTAGATATTAATTACTATTTTCTTTTGTAAACATTCCCTGAACATATATTATATTCAGATTTACATGTACTACTAAATATATTTAGATAGTAACACAACTTTATCTAGCATTATCAAGCAGAGATTTAATTAAAAAACACAAGTTTTAGTAAAAAATTGTAAATTTTAAGGATGATTTGAAGCTGCGTTAGAAATGTTGTGTACAATGGTGTGCTAATATCTTCAAAGGACTAATGTAATTTCTTTTTTTTTAACTTGTTTTTGAATCTCAATATGATGTTTGTTTCATCTTCTGAACAATTTTGACAAAGGAATAATAACTGTTAGAAAGTAAAAGAAGTTTAGTTTCACTAATGATTCCAAATTTAAAAGTAAAGATTTTTCACGTATCAGTTGTGCTAATTATTTTAACCCGATGAGTAATTTATACTACATATATTGCAGGCATCCATGAAACATTGTGGTTGCACAAAATATTTTCTTCTGCACGTGCCTTCGAGACTTTTTCAAATATGTAAATACTTGGGACATCAATGATTCTATTCTACATATTGAAGAAAAGGGTTCGCTTGCAATTAAGAATGATAAAACTGAAAGAAAAAAGAAATTATGTAGATACATATGATCCTATTTGTGCCCAAAGCTCAATTTCAAATAGACTTTAAGACACATTTGAAGAGTATTGTAGCCTTTTAGACAGTTATTAAGATTTTTATATTATTGTAAGAAAAATCATTTTAGAAATGAAAATTGCTTTTGGATATATTGTTTTCAAATAAAATGATATTGTTGCCTTTTGTTGTGCTAATTGGAATTTTGAATTATGATACATGCAATATTTTGGTGGAAATCAATGTTAAATTATTGAGGTAAACATAGCTTTATATTCTTAGTGATGCATCAAATAATATGAAATTTGGATGAATAATGAGTATGTCTATTTCAATACATTTTTTAGCATAAAAGTGATAATTTATTCAAGAATGGCACCAATATATGTTGGAAAGAAGAAAAATGAAATTAAAGTTTACTATAGAGTAAACATATTATAAGAAATGGTGAATTTGTACAAAACCATCAAATCCAATAGTAAGATAAGTTGATTTTCATTTTTATATTTGTATATTAAGTATAAAGGGAACACACATGCTTTTTTAATACATTCACTAAATAAATACAGAACTTAGTAGCTAATTTATAAATATGTTTTCTAGGTGGAAAAGGTAAATTGTAACATCCCGCCTTTTCGCACACTTTAAACCGACACACGTGCCAATTCAAAGCATACGCAAGGGCGGATTGTTATGGGGTAAATAAGAAAAATAGAGAAGAAATAAAACGAAAATAGAATCTCACAGCGGAAGGATAAAATATAATAACAAATATACAGATCATAAACAGTTTACAAAAGCTTGATTCTTCTTTTACATTAAATATCAGAGTTACACATACCAATATAAGCAATGCAGCGGAATAGAAAGCGTGTGGTGTAATACTATATATAAAATAATACTGATTCTTCGTCTTCGTCCTCCAAAGCTAAAATCTGCTATCCTGAAACGCTCGGACTGACCCGAGCGAATTTGAAAAGACAAAACACTCGAGTCAGAACTAAAAGATCTTATGTGAGTTAAATAAACAGAAATAAATATGAGTACAGTAACTCAAGAGATGCTCGGGATTTACATCTCCTAAGGATCCGTTAAACTATTTACTATGTAGTATATTGCGCTATTATAATAGTGTCTATTTGTAAAGTAAACTTACTTTTTAATAGCGTTAAGGAGTGACCCAATATTCCCCTTAACACAAATAATGCCAATAGTCTATACAGTACCGTAATACCTCCTGATCGGGAAGCTACCAGAGGATACTCCATAGGTACGACACAAATAGAAACTCGTAGTAAAGGCTCGGTATGGTAGGTGACACGGCACAACTAGGCAATGCCAGGGTAGATATACCAATTGCTATCCAGGCTGGTGGAAACGCGTAGCCGCAGTTACCGCCCACCTCGGACTAACTCCCCAAAATCAAAATATAGAAGTGGCCACTGAATCAAATCCAAGTCAAAGTATAATATCGAAGAGGAGCGTCCGATCAGAGGAATGACCTCATTGGCCTGAGAATCGCTCCTGTTTTAGCCACCTTATGCCAACTCACGGGAGTCGGGTCCACGTATTTACCTTACAGGAAACGTCGCCACCACCTACTTCATTCTGGAATCTCCACCGCGTACACGGTTAGTCAAAGTGGTTTTCGGTATCGACAGAGAGTATGTCAGATATCCGATCCCGGTCTCTTTGCCAACCCATCGTTATTATAACACCGCGGTCATTTAAAATAGTTTATACTTTTAAAACCAAAATAAAATCCATTTCAAAGCCATAATATTACGATATCATTTCTTCTTTAAAACCCAAAAAGATTCATTTTGATATTATTTTTATAAAACCCAAATCAATGATATCATTTCCTAAATATAAATCTTTTCCAAAAATTATGCCACTTTTAAAATTTATAATTCCTTGTAACCAAATATTTGAATATTAACTTTCAACATAATACTTTGAAATCCATAGTTTTTAAAACCATTACTTTCAAACTAAATGGTTTGGATATTCAACAGTATATAAAATAAGTGGTTTAACTTAAATGTTACTTTGAAAAGAAATATTTCTCGTGACTTTACAATACATTTCTTTATTTAAAGTTAAAACCAAAATTTAATATCGCTTCAAGTTCCAAAACCATTCCAATAAATTCATATATATACGTATATCCATTTTGAGTATAAATATTTCAACTAAAGTTGAATTTTATTCTTTCGAATCAAATGTTCTATTAATTAGCCTTGAATTTTCACATAGAATCCATAATTAATAAGACTTCAATTTCTAGTAAAATATATATATATTTCCAAATTCAAATTTTACTAGAATATTCATTTCAAAATATTTTGGGAAAAATCCAATTATAAATATCATATCTTTAAAATTTCCAACTTAATATTTAAAAATAGGATACAAATCATCAACTCCATTTTCTTAATTTTCTTCCATTTTTAATAAAGAAATTTATTCACCTTTTAATTTCAAAATTTCAACTTCATAGTTATATAAATATGGAATAAAATATTTATACAATATAAAATTTAAGATTTTTATAAACCGTATTCCATCCAAACCATAGAAATTACATTTAAAATAGTTATATATATATACCGCGGTGCCTGTATATAATTTTCTATCCTATGGTCAAGTGATACGGATATTTATCATTTCAATCTGCAATTTAAAAAAATAAAACTTTGCG
Source organism: Allium cepa (assembly GCA_030765085.1). Lineage (NCBI taxonomy): Eukaryota > Viridiplantae > Streptophyta > Magnoliopsida > Asparagales > Amaryllidaceae > Allium > Allium cepa. The sequence goes on from CM060934.1 coordinate 113,406,990, forward strand.
GTTTTATCATTTCAAACCACAATCCCGAATGAAATGTAAAATGTATGCTAACTTACAGTTTAATGATATCAAATAAAACATCCATTCAACAACACATCCATCATCCAGTCACAAACATCAAGCAATATCAACCACTGACAAAATATGTTTGGGAATATACAACAGGTAATAATTGGCAGTTTAATTCAAATTATATTTATCAACTATAAATCTAACAGTTTATTTTCAGTGATAATTTACATAACTGTTAACTAACAGTTCTTATGCAAACAATAATTTCTAACAGCCAATTAATACGCAATCAATCAATTTAATTAACAGCTAAATTCAAAAAATGCAATTCAACAGATATGGGTGAAATAACATGCCAAAAGCTCATAAATAAATTTCTATTCATTTCTAAAATTTATTTAACAAACATAAAAGCTTCTAGTAGTTGTGAGTGGGTCAAAACACTCACCTTTTGAATTTAAATCGAATTTAAACCCGATTTAAACCCAAAAATTCGCCCTTCTCAGAATTCGTCCAAACCAGCGTCATCGAGTCCGAAATTTAATTACGATCCTAACGAAAAAAATTTCGTGTGAAACGGATGTCGTATGGAAAAGTTATTCGAATAAACGTTATTAAAATCAAAATAAAATTTAAAACAAAAAAAAAACAAATCTCACCCCAAAAATCAGCTTCCACGTCAACAAGCAATGACTGCCTTCTTCCCAGGCCAATTCGAAAACGCGGACAGTAAACGAACCCATCCTCACGGCCTTTGACCGAGGCGTTGACCGCGATTTACAACCACCCTACGCCGCCGTAGACCCAACGGCCACCTCCATCCTTCCCTACTCGCCACGCCGCACCTCCCTGTACCATTTACGCCTGCTCCGGTCGCCGTTACCAGATGGGCCGCCGCCGCTTTCCACTAGGGTTTCGAACCCTAATTCGAAATTTCCGACCGATCCAACCATTGATTCGACCAATCAATAACTCCGATGAGCAGTACTCGGTACCCTCTACGCCATGGTACCAACGATTTGTCGATCGGAAGAAGTTGATTACCAAGGTGATTGATGGCCGAAACTGGTTTGAATATTTCTGGATAAACGATGGCTCCAAACGAAAAACGGATCACACCAGTAGATTACGAACGCTGAGAACTATGACATATATTTTTTTTGAGAATTTTCTGAGGTGTTTGAATTTTCACTGAATTTTAGATTGAAGCAGATCCAGATTTGCAACCATTGAGGAGAAAGAGGAGATGAAGAAATATGTACGTATATCCAACTGACAGTAGGAAGGAGGCTAGGGTTTATCATGGTATATTTATAGTTAGGGTTAGGTTAGAGCGTATAGGCTAGAAGAGTGAACGTACGCAACAACTATGGCCCCAAAAGCCCGCTATGCCTCCGGAACCGAATCTATTAAATCTATATATCCAGATAGGTATTTTAAAATATTCTGAACGCGATGGAAAAAGTTTCGCGACCAAATTTGATCGTATGAAGAAGTTATGCTGAAAACAAGATTTCCAATTTGATTTCAAATTGATTTTGAATAAAATTGATTTCAAGGCGTTTCGCATCCGTACGATCAAACGACAAGTCCGATCGATACGAAACTTGAAACCCTATAACAATTCACCGATACGGATCCGATGAAACTGGTTTCGTCGAAATCCGAGTCCGTGACAAAAATGGCTATTTTTAATATTTATTAAATAAATTAAAATAAATTAAAAATCCAATTTTTATACTTCAACTTCTAATATAGACCCCATTTCATTATTTATATACTTCAATCACTTCTAAATTATTAATCAAGCTTGGATGTGAATTAAAATCTATCGGTATATAAATTTGCAGCTAATTATCTGCACTTCCTTATTATTTAGAGATTATAAATTTTATTCTAACCCAATTATTAAATCTTATACCTTTATACTCGCCTCTTAAATCAAATTAAATAAATACTTGATTTCCATTCCAACTCATCTTTGGATTGCAATTAACCTTTTTACCATAGTTAAATTCCAAATTATTAATAACCCTTATTTTTCTTAACTATTTATAAATTCCAATCCAATTGAATTCAACACTATAAATTTGATTAATTTATTATATTCACTTCCATTCTATTATTCAAAGTTATTGTTGTAAATACGACGAATACTAACATTAGTTTAAGATTCCACTTAATGTTTACAAATTCCATTTCAATATAATAACGTAATATTTTACGTTCAATTCTATTTTATTTGTCGTAAATACCAACAATGGTCCAGTTAAATTTTTGAATTAGCTTTACCTTTATTTTATGAAATTAACTATTGCAAAAAATCCAAATTAATAAAGAAGGTTAGATTCCTATACTACTTCTTTGGTCTTAATTAACCTTTTATGGCGAGTATGAATTTCAATGTATAATTGAAACTTTTATATCCATTAAATTTTTTACTATCATTCAATATCTACATATTCTAGCTAAATTTCAACTAACATATAAATTAGCTATTCCAACTTCCATTAATTTCGATTATCATACTATAGAAATTAAATTCCCTTGACCACATAAATAAAAGTTGATCCCCATCTATTTACATTATATCACGTTTACATAAATTTATTCAATGGTCACTTTTAATTAATAACTATCAAATTTCCAATCCAAATGTAAATCTTCCACCTTTGAATTCTTATATTAAATGGAATTTAATATTTACTGATTCAACATTTATATGTTTCTAAAAATTAGCTCTAACCAAATGTGACAATTTACATTTCATTTCTATGCAATATATACTCATCTTATTCCATTTATTTGGTTACTGCATTGGAATCTATTTATTAACCAATACTAACGTTATTATCATTAAAAAAAATTGATTCCCAATTTTATTCAATACTTAGAACAAAAATTTTCACATTAAATCAAATCCTTCTATTCAAACCAAGTATCATGCTATGATAATATTTTACGTTGGTTACACTGAAAAAATCAACTTTTTATCGTTATCAATTAAACATACATTAATTGCACAAATTAAAGGAATTAATTGCCATTTATCCAATTAAATTTCATACATCAATCTATTTCATCTAAATCCTTACCTATGAATATTGCAACCTTTAATTCCATTAAATACCAATTAACCCAAATTATTTCATTTATTCTAAGTCATATCACTAAAATAATTCATCATAATAAACTTAAAATCTATACGTTTATTGATTTATTTCTATTTGTCTTATGTTAAATTCTAAATTTAGTAAGACACCCTAAAGTACTCCATTCAATCGACAGTCCCTTTCAATTGTTAATACGTACTTAAATTTCTATAGTTGCCTTCCATCTTCACTTCTGTTACTATGATAAAAATTAGTAACGTTTATGCCATCAATCCATCATAATTACTTACCCTTAATTGAGTTTGATTTCCAAATAAATTTGCTGACCCTTAATTAGACAATTTATAAAAGTTTGTCATCATACCTATAGTTCTACGCTTATGCTATGTCTTAAATTTCAATAAATTTATAAATTTTGAGATGTTCATTAGGGTTTACAAATTTATTGACTTGCAATAACAGGGTTTCTTAATCTATTCAATTTATCGTTCACAATCTTTTATTGCATTAATTTGGTTTAATATTCCCATATTAAATTTTATGTCCAGGTAAGAATTTTTCTTTCTTTCTCTACTTAATTCATTTGAATTTTATTCAATGTCTTTAAATAGGTTTCTAAGTCACTCCTATATAATTTATTCTAGCCTTCATTTTAATATTTATCTACCACCTTTATTCTTTCAACTAAAATAAATTACAAAATCCTATTAAACAAACAATTTTAAATGGTCGAACTTAACGGGTCGTTACATAAATGATAATGATTGAGTAATAAATTTGGTACATTATGAAAGTGAAGATTAATTACTAATATTGACTGAAGAAATAAAAAGCAGTTAATATTCGTCAGTCAACAACAACAGTAACAAAGCCATTATTCCTAAACAAGTTGGGGTCGGCTAGAGATGGAACCCGAAACTAAATGAAAAAGTAATTTAAATGTTATAATAATAACAATAAGACTAGCAATAATAAAATAAAGTTAAATAAGTAAATTAATAATAATAGTAACTAAGTAAAATAAACATAAAAATACATATGTAAAAAAATTGATGATAACAGTACAAATAGTAATAATGGTGCTCATAGTAATATTGATCAAAGACCAAACGCTACGTCTTAGGCTATTTTTCCCTAATGCTATAATCTAACACTTGTAAAACTCACAGCTCATGATTTTGGTACGTAGATCGCTAACTTCCACCCGCTTCTTTCCGTGTCAACCTTGTTCGACCTCTACCTCTCTTTAAGAAAACGAAACGGCCTATGATTCCAATGCGCACATGTGCCTCGGACGGCCTTCGTTCAAGATGTCCAAACCATCTTAAGCGATGTTGAATTAGCTTCTCCTCAATTGGTGCTACTCCAAGTTTTTCATGTATATCATCATTTTTAATTCGGTCTCTTCTTGTATGACCGCAACTCCATCGCAACATAAGCATCTCTGCTACGCTTATCTTCTAAACGTGTTGGTTTCTAGTAGGCCAACATTCTGCACCATACAACATCGCATGCCTAATTGCCGTTCTATAGAACTTTCCTTTAAGCTTTTATGGAGCTTTCTTGTCACAGAGAATGCCAGATTTCTGTCGCCACTTCACTCATCCCGCTCGAATTCTAAAATTAACATCTTCATCAATCTCGCCATTACATTGCAACATTAATCTTAAATATCGAAAGGATTCCTTCTTAGGAACTATTTGTCCGACCAAAATGACATCTTCATTCTCTGGTCTTACACCGCTGAACTCGCACTTCATATACTCTGTTTTAGTTCTACTAAGCCTAAATCCCTTAGATTCTAAAGTTTGTCTCCACGGCTCTAGTTGTCTATCAACCTCAATCCTACTATCATCAATTAGCATAACATCATCAACAAATAGCATACACCAAGGAATCTCCCCTCGTATACCCTTTGTAACATGATCTATCACAAGGGTAAAAATGTAGGGGCTTAAAGCTGATCCTTGATGCAATCCTATGTTAATGGAAAAATCAACGGTTACACCATCGCATGCTCTGACACTAGTCACAACATCATCGTACATATCCTTGATAAGGGTAATATACTTTGTTGAGACTATTCTTTTCCAGAGCCCACCACATCACCTTTCGCGTTACTTTGTCATAAGCTTTCTCCAAATCGATAAAAACCATGTGTAAATCCTTTTTTTGCTGCTCCTTAAACCTCTCGATAAGTTGTCTTATCAAGAAAATAACATCCGTGGTCGACCTTCGAGGCATAAAACCAAATTGGTTTTTTGAATCGCTTGTCATTCTTAATCGATGTTCCATGACTCTCTCCCAGAGCTTCACCGTATGACTCATAAGCTTAATTCCTCTGTAGTTTGTGCAACTTTGGATATCTTCTTTACTCTTAAAAATTGAAACTAATATGCTTCTCCTCCACTCCTCTGTGTTTGATTTGAAAATATTATTGAACAACTTTGTTAGCCAGGCTATCCCTGCATCTCCAAGGCATCTCCACACCTCAATGGGATGTCATTAGGACTCAATGTCTTGCCTACTTTCATCTGTTTTAGCGCCTCCCTTACCTCAAATTCTTGAATTCTCCGAACAAAATGCCTACATTTGAAAATGCCTCGGATTCTTAATATCTCGTCAATAATGACAATAAATATATAATCATCAAATAAGTTATAATGAATAAATGCAATCAACATGCTCATTAAAAATGGTAGTATAGATGTTATAATATATAAAAAAATCGAAATACCTAAGTAACATGCATGTCCACGTGGGCGTGCAAATCTGTTGTAACAAAAAAACTGAACATGATCGACATTTAGAATGTGCAACTTGTCAAACTCCGGAAAAAACTCATCAAAATATGTAGGATCAAACAAATTAATTAATATGCTCATGTTATGTAGCATAAGTAAACGACAAATAAAGCTCGAATGAGTGAAAATCATGAAGAAGAAAAATTCAGCAATAATTCCTCCATATTGGGATAGAAAACTAATCCACAATCATGTTAACGGCTATACATTAGAATAATCAAATGAGTAGAAATCTCGTTAGATGGAGAAGACAGCAAGTATGTAGTAATAGTCTGTGAATTAAACTTTAATATAACAATAGATCCTGAAAATGATTCACATTGGGAATGTCCAACTTGTCGGATTCCGTTAAAAAATTCATCAAAATATTTAGGGTCCAACAAAATAATTAATACACTTGTAAAAATGCAACAGAACAATACATAATACATGCATCTCAGTTGAGTTAAAACATTCGAAAATTAAAAAAAATTTCAAAAATAATCCTTCTGTACCTTAACTAATAACATTCGTTTATTGCTAAAAGGAAAAGAAGCAACGGTATTTTAGCAACCGAGTTCACAATTGGCTTCAATATATTGTACATATGGGGTTAATGTTGGTGCATAAAATACACATGCATGAAAATACTTCACAAAAAATTGAAGTACTAGTTCAAAAGTTTAAGCTGACTGTATACTATCAGCCCTAGCATGCACAAAATTACAAGGAGTAATAAATTCTACTAAGAAGCTTTAATGGTTTGAAACATAATGGGCTGAAAAAATTAATAAAAAAACAAAGTTTGTAAAGTTCTGAAGAACCACTCTATCTGTTTTATTAGCTAGGCTCTGTTTGTTTAAAATGCTAAAAACTGAATGTTGAACACTTATTACTGAATGTTGAATTCTAATTGCTGATTGCTGAATACCGAATTATGTATAGTTGTTTGTTTAGAATTCAAAAAACTTCTAATTAGAATAAAAGTATGAAGTTTTTTTGAGTATATTACCCTTTATTTTAGTTGGTTTTTCACATGATAATATTTAAGCTGGGGATTTCGAATTATGATAAATTTTTATTATCAAAATATTAGAATTTTCAAATTTCAGCAATATTTGAATTTGTAAAAATATGGATTAAGAAATCAATTTTTTTTTGCTTTGAATGATTTGAATTTGAATTTTAGTAAATAAAACAAACTTATAAAAGATACAGTGAAATTATAATATTAAAAAACTAGTTACAAAGTTTAAAAAATTTGAATTTTTTAAAAGTTCGGAAAAAATGGAACCTCACCCATTTGTATTTTCTAGTATTTCGAACTTTTCATATTTAAATTTAAAATAATTTAGTGGATGTAAACAATGGTATAAATGGAAAAATATTGTTATTAAGCATTCAACACTTGATTAAGCAAATTTAAAAGTGCTTATCACTTGTTCATCAAATAAGTGTTTTACTTCTTATTGATTAATGAAAACAAACAACATTTAAGTTCTTATTCATGAATAAGGGGTCAATTAAGTGGTTGGTTGTTCTAAACAAACAGTGTCTAACTGAAGGAAGAACTACAAATAAGATTAATTCCGTTTAAACCAAAAGAAAGTGAGATCTAAAAACAACGATTGTTATATTAAGCCAACTTTAGGTACAAATATTTTCGTATACAAATAAGAAATTAAGTGGTATTACCAAAACGTTGTTATCGTTCAAAGTTGCGTTTTGAATTCCTTCGTCGAATTCTTCCATACTTCCGCATATCTTAATATTCTCGGGACTTTCATTGACCATTGAAAACTCGTCGATTTCTTGCGATGCCATTGATGAATGATTTGGGGAAGATTTAATATTTTATTTTTGCTTCTTTTTTCACTTTAGAATCGGCGGCTGAAAAACCTAAACTCGGGGCTTCAAGAAACGGGTTCATGCCACTTTGCCAACAAGGGCTTCAAAATTTAGACAAGGGATTGAGCTGAATCCCTCGGCGAAGCTTTTTCATTTATTTTAAGTACGAATACTTGCTTTAACCATCGTTTTTGGATATCAACGGAGCCATTCATGCATACGTGTAGAGTTGCTTTTGAATTTTTGATGTGTAGTTTAAACGCACAACAAAATTGGATAAACGTTGAAATCATAATCATTACAACAAAAAGTAGAAAATGAAGAATGATATTATTCAAAATGCAGAAAAAAAGAAAAGTTGTTTATCATCGTATATGTTAAAACATTTCCTAATTGACCATTTTTCCTCGTTTGCACTTTATGTGCATGTTTTTTCGGAAAAGATACTTTATTAAATAACAAGTTGTATGTATTTCCATAATTAAATATTATAGAAAAATATGTTTATGTAAGCTACGTGTTATATTAGAAGTAACAATTAATATATATATATATATATATATATATATATATATATATATATTCACGAGTATTGTGGCACGTCCGTTGGACGTGTGCAAAGAAGAAAGTGTGTGTATTTTGTCTTTGTTACAATTATGATATTGTGAGATATCAGAGTAATGTTTGTGTTAATTATACAAAAAAAAGGGAAGAAGATATGACAACTAAACAAAAATAAAGTGTTGTAAGAATGACGATAGGTAAACTCGATAATGAAACACCTTTGAGTTATATCAACCTATGAATAATCTATGATATTTTCAAGTTTACTTCATAAGAAATTAATTAAGGCATATTAGCAACTAACAAAATGAGTTAAGCAAATACAGGCAAGCAGCTTGTCTCCGTGTTTTGTTTCCCATGCTTAATATAAGAAACAGTTTTCCATGTGGAAATGTGTAGGGTGGAAGCAGTCCTCCTGAAAAAGTCCACTGTGATGTTAAGGTTTGAGGTGTTGTACCTAAATAGTAAATAGACTCTGATAGATGAGAAGACAACCGAATATAGAAAACACCTTTTCTATTTTGAACACTATTAAAATTGAGAAACAACATGGTTGTTAGACAAATTTTAATTAAATACCTGCTAAATAAAGAGTTACCATGTACTGCTTGTTATTGCTATATGCAACTGTTCAGGGATTCCATTCTGAAGATACTGCACCTTGTCAGTAAGCATTTGCTGAAAGAGTATCAAAGATTTTACATGTAAATTTAACCAAATACTGCCATGACTCATCCCCATTTAAGAAGAAACAAATAGGCATTACGGTATGATATATATTGAAATTCGAGATGCATGAAATTTCACAATATACAGTCCATAAGTGGTACAATATATATCGTAAACAGAACTTTAATAAGAATTAGTAATCACACAACTGCTTGTGTTAGCGAATCCTAAACCAAACATGTACTATGCAAATACTTCATAGAATCTCTTATTATGGTAATGTAATATAACAAATGCGTTGTTTAAAACAATCATAAGTTGTTTTCAAAATTTTGCAAAAGTCAACAACCAACTAATGAAACATATACTGTAATGATAAAACTTTCAAATATCCATTTATTAATAATCCTAATCAGGTAATTTTTTCTTCTTTATTTTTAAGAGTATAAAATGGTCAGATTCTCAAAAATAAATAACGAACGGTGGATAGATGGAAATATTGAAAGCGGGTTCAGTACAACAATGAGTAAGTGACTTATTCTACCCGGTAAAGAGTAACAACTATTGTTTTAGTGGGCTGCTTAAAGGGTAACAACTATTGAAAGAATGGGTTGATAATTGTTTAGTGGGTTGCTTAAAGGGTAACAACTATTGCAAGAATGGGTTGATAATTGTTTAGTGGGCTTCTTAAAGTGTAACAACTATTGGAAGAATGGGCTGAGAATTGTTTTAGTGGGCTACGTAACAATAGATCATAAGTAATCTAAAGGTTCAAACAGCACAGTCTTCTGCATGAACACAAAGATATACCGCTAGCTTTTACCTTTATAATTATTCATATACATGACACTGACTTGTAAAGTTGTATTATTATTCATGCATGCGTGTAAAAAAAATTTTGAACATATACTGGGTTGAAAACAGAGCTGATAATAACAAAATCTTACATTTACAAATTGAATAGAAAACACCATAATAGTGTTCGCATACATACTAATAATATATATATTCAAAAGAAATATTAAACATTAATGGCAAAAATAAAAAAGTTTAGTGATAATAAGATAAAAAAAGTGACATAACCTCCACAGACGATAAATAGTAGTTTTCCTGTATGAGATGAATATTTTTTTAAACAAATTGAGCATACTGTTTATACACACACACACACACACACATAAGGTAACTTATTGTATTTAATAGAAATGAAATAATGCTCAGCCTAGGTTATGGTATTTCAGTCAAGATGAAATATCTTTGAAGATAAACAATACATAATCTTGAAACAAATCATCGTTTGTTCAAAATTTAAACGGAACATATAATTTTGAACATATTGGCTACCAAAATGGAGCATGATTTGTACATGTTCACATAAAAATATAATTTTTTTTGAACATACTGACCTTCATAATGGACCAATATAACGACCCGCCTTTTTGAACAATTTAAACCGACGATCAAATACACATGTCGATTCCAAACCATTCAAAAGGGCAGATGGTTATTGGGGTAAATAAGAAAAGAAAAGAAAGAGACATAAAGGAAATGAAACAACACAGAATCTTGCAGCGGAACGATAAAATATAATAGTCAAATAAACAGTTCATGAAGCTGTTTACTATACTTTGACAATTATTTATACAACATTTATCAGAGTTATACATATACAATAGAACAATCAAAATAATGCAGCAGACAGCATGATGCAAGGGTAATAATAGTAATAGTATACCAAATCTTCGTCTTCGTCCTCCAGAATAGATCTTCAAAATCTGAAAAACTCAGGTCTGACCCGAGCGTAATGAAAAGACAAAACACTCGAGTCAGGACTAAAATACCCTTATGAAAGTTAAATCAATCGTAAATAAATATGAGTGTAACGGCGTCGGAGATGTTTACGGGGTTTGACATCTCCTATCCAGTGCCAACGTGCGTGCAATAACTCAAGAGATGTTACGGGATTTTCCATCTCTCAAGGATCCGTGAAACTATCTACTATGTAGTAATATACGCTAAGTAGATAATGCCTATCAGTAATATAAAGTATCAAAATAGCGTTAAGGCGTTACCATAATCCCCCTTAACACGTTTTTATAATGCCATAGTCTATACAGCACCGTAAGCCCCACCGTAAACTGGTGGTTATCAGAGGGTACCCCATAGGTATAACACAAAGCATAACGTAGTGGTCGCGAATAGGATAATCAGTATGACAAGGTACATGAGGCGATACCAACTAGGATACTAGTAGTTGCGTGATCCGGACTGATGTTGGGCATAGCCAGCAGCCACCCCAACACCGCGAAACAACACTCCCAAATCAAGGGGTGCACCCAAATCGCATCACAAATGTAATAGAAATGCTATCGAAGAAGCGTGTCCGCTAGAGGTGGCGAACCTCAATGGCCCGGCGCGGCTCCTGTTTTAGTCATGTCAGGGGTCATCCAATATCGTTCTCTTTCTTCAGTCAATGCGTTCACCAAATCATCCACTTCATTCTGGATCAACACTCCGCGTATAATAGTTATTAAAGTGGTTTTCGGTATCGACAGAGAGTATGTCCATATCTGATCCCGGTCTCTTTAATAACTACGTATTATTACACCGTTGGCTCTTTTAGATTTCAAATCGATTCATAATTGATATCAAAATATCATATTCGCTTCAAAAATCAAATCCATTTCAAATATCATCGTATCTCTTAAAATGTCAGATTCCGTTTCAAAAATTATTTTTCGTCTCAATATCTTATTTCGGTTTCAAAATCAATTCGGATTTCAATTTAGGTTGCAACTTCATTTAACTCAATTCGTATTTAAATTCAAGATTTAAATATAAACATTGCACCTTATTGACCAGCTTAGAATTTTAGAAAAATAGTTTTAAGTAGTTTAAAAGTAGTTTTAAATAATTAAAATAGTTAAAATACTTAAAATCTTAAAATGGATTTGAAATAGATAAATTAGTTTAAAATAATTTAAATTGGGTTAAGTAGATTTAAAATAGATTAAAATAGTTTAAGTATTCAAAAATGGTTTATATAGCAGAGTAATTTGGAAAACAAAATGAAACAGCTTCAAACCAATCCATTTCAATTAATAACTTCCCAATTCAAATCACTTTCAATTTCCATTCTACCGATTCAATTTCGATTTCAATTCAAAACAACGTCAACTTTAACTTCAAATCAATTCAATTCTACATTCACCTTCAATTTATTCAATTTCAATTTTTATCGATTTGGAGCTTGATTTCAAAATATCCATTTATAACACTTAACAAATTTTCCATCAATATTCAAGTTTAAATCCAAATTTCAACTATGGTTCAATTCCAACCTCGATTTCAAAATATCATTTTTATATCAGTTTTACTTAGTAATATTCAAAGCTCGAATTAATGTTAAATCTTTAAACAAATCAATTTCGAAATTCAATCATATCCTGATTTTAAATTCCAAAGTCTCCACTTAATTTTTTTTAACAATTTCTTTTAACCAAAATTAATTTCAACATTCCAAACTCAAATTTCGATAAATTCGATTTTTATAAATTGATTTCTATTTATAACTTTTAAATCAAAACATTTAAACAATTTCAAATCGACGATTTTTAAAATGTCAGTGATGAGTATATATTTCTTAAATTAAATCACAGTATCATATGAATGCATAACAGGTTATATATAAGCAAATAAACATCCAAACATTTAAATATCAACCAATAGCATCCATCGAAATAAATCATCCAATAGACAATACAATTCATGGCAGTTTCATAGTTATCAATGTCACGTAATTTAATCGCAATTCAATCTCAATTTCAATTTAAATTTAACTGTCAATTTAATTTCTACGGTTAATTCAATGACAATCTATATGACAATTAAATTTTATCAAACAACGACAAATAAAAATCATAACACTTCGTAATGTCAATTTAACTTGCATAAAGATATTTAGTACGTTGTGAGCGTTATAAAACACTCACCTTGATTTTCCTGTTGTCACCGAGGCGTTCCGGTTTGGAACTAAACCGGACGACTTCCAATTTTAGCCCAAATTTCAATTATCTCCAAATCCATCCAAACCAATTTCATTTCGAAGCTCTCGTCATCACGATCGCAACGCAAAAAGTCTCGTCACAATCGGACCTCGTATGTGAGAGTTATACATTTTATAATTTATCGACATTCGAATTTATAAAATAATTTATATTATATTAAAAATTATCCATACCCAAAGCAAAGCCCAGCCCAATCAACATCTCCTTCTTCCCCAATTCCTGTACGTGCACGAGAAAACCCACCAAGCCGTGCATCAATCTTCAGTGATACGGAGCTACAGTTTACGAAACTCGAATCCGCCTTCGCCAATCTTCTTCTCTTCGAAGTCTCCATCATCTCCACCACAAAATTGCAAGCTCAGCCACCAGTATCAAAACGCATCACGTGCATCACCCCCTCGACCACGCGCAGGTCGCACGCCCCAAGACACCACCGAGCTCCACCAAAACGTGCGTCCAGATGCTATTCGACGAGGAGAATCCAAATACGAGCTTTATTTCTCGAATCGGTGAATGAAAACAAAGCGAGGCTTAACCCTAGCTTCAAAACCCCTCACGCCTTCACTGTCGCACTCCCAAACTCCAAGTCGCACCAGGCCAAAAGCATATAGGATCGAAGCAAATGATGAAATAGGATTTTTAGAGACAGTTTCGTGATTTTTAATCGAGTATTTGAGGAGAAAGAATTTTTTTGAAGTTGGATTTATGTTTTCTCTCCGCCTGACGCTCGCGTGCAGTTATTAAAAGGAAAGGAGAGGCTTTTGCGTGTTTGAATGGGTCAAAGGTACAGTGAAAAGATGGGATAGCAGCTGAAAAGGAGATTTGACTAATTAAAATATTTATTTAAATTTCAAAATACCTCGATCTACGCAACTCGAAATCTCGAACCCCTATCAGGGCATGCCGCTAGGCTTTCATAATGTTATACTCCTATCCCGGACGCAATGGAAAGAGTTTCGGAAGCTAATTCGATCGTATGCGCGAGTTACGGAAATAAACGATCAAATTTAAATTAAACCGATTAAACGAATTTCTATGCGTTTTGGCTCTCCCCGGACAAACGGTAAATCCGACTGACACGAAATTTGAAATCTTACAATAATATCACGTTACGGATCCGATGAAACCACTGAGACTGTTCGAAAATTGGCTATTTTTCAGTCGATAATTAAATTTTAAAATATTCAATTTTCACAAATAAATTTTAAATTCAGTTTTAAAAGTTCTATAACATCACTATAACTCCAATATGATAAAATAAAATTTTGCAAATCATTTTTAATCATATTAAACCCGTTATTCAATTATCCAATAAATTCCAATTTTAAAATCTTATTAACTCCATTATAATCCCAATATAACTTACATTCACTTTGGAAACCAATTTGAATCATATTAAATCAAATTTCAATTATTCACTCTATTTTCATATATTAAATTTCAATATCAAATTAATCATATCAAATTCGGAATTTAATTATTCAAACATTTGTAATATTAAATTTAAACAAATTTGATTATTCTTAAATCACTATCTTTTGAAATATTCAAACGAACTTATAAAATTTAACAAATTCAAATTATAGAACAACCATTTTCATTAAAACAGTTATTCAACTCCCATTATTAAATTATTCAATAAATTCCAAATATAAACAATTTCGCTTATCCAATAATTCATAATCTTTTAAAATATTGAAATCGAACTTATAAGATTCAACCTTTAAAACCAATTCACAATTTAGAACACTATTTTTATTTTACAGTTATTCAATTATTCAATAAGTTTTAAATATTTAATTTAAACAATTTACCTGTTCAATATTCAATATTTGATTTTAAATAGATTTTACTTATCAATCAATTACTCTATTATACCCAATGAATTTCAACATTTATTATCCTATTCAACTATTGATTTCAAAGGCATTCGCTAAGTAGCATTCATTTTCATTACTTGGATAATTATTGTTGCAATTCATTCCAGTTATTATTTTTCCAAACGAATTACAATTTTTTTTTCTAACATTAAATCACGAAATCTTTTAAATTAGCTATTTTAATTATCGAAAATTTACGGGTCGTTACACTCTCCCCCACTCAAAACTTTTCGTCCCCGAAAAGGAAAAAGAAGGGAAAAGGAACTAAGTATAGAATTCAACCTTAGATATATTTGATTCAAAGTTACCAACTTATAAACGATGAAATTCCATTTATAAAGTCATTACTACACTTTCACTAAGTTATTCGAAACGGCTTTCTAACTTTAAAAGTTAGTTATCAAGACAAGTTATAAAAACAAAATTTTAAAACTTGAAAAATTTTCTAACACTCGGATTTACGGAAAATTTCGGCAGTGTCTCCTTTGCACGGCTCGATCGGAAAAAAAATATAACAGTATATATATCACAAATATACATCTCATCAAGTGATGAGGCATCCCGCAGGGAAAAAGTGCAAAAATACGATATGTAATCCGAGATATGTACCTTATATATTGCTAGCGAGCATATACGGCTAATATAGCGCGAAAGCGAGCTCCAAATGCGAAGCAAGCGAAATCCGCACATACTAAACAATCAATAACTAAGTTAGAACCATGCATATAAAGATAGATCGATATACTTAGCCTACACAACATATATATAACATATTTAGCTTTAAAACTGTGATTCCAATTTCAGGACAGCAAACAAATCTTAGTTTTAGGTCAACTAAATGATAAAATTTGGCAACTGAATCTAAACAAAAGTTGTTGAATTCATTTCAGGCTTTCCGGAATGTCTAAAATCATCGAATTCGGACAATCAAAAATTATGGCCGTTTTACTTGGAAGATACGCCTCAGCCTGGGCAATGAATTGCGCAGGTCAGCGACGTTCACCCATGTTTTCGACCTTCTAAACGACATCAAAACACAAAATACTTAAAACAAAAGTTTTATCTAAAGTTCTTAGCTTTCCAGAAAGTGCAAGATCATCAAAATCCGATAAACCACTCAAAAGATATGGAGAAAATACTAAGGGTGTATACTACTGATTTTCTTATTTTTACACAGGACAGCGAGTAACATTTAAGTTTTTAGCCTAGTAGACGAAGGAATTTTCTCAAGTTATCTAAACAAAAGTTGTGCTATAGTTTCTATACTTTTCGAAAAGTCCAAGATCATCGAATTCCGTTCAGCCATTTAAAAGTTATGGTTGTTTCCGTTTCAGCATATATTGGACAATTTTGGATTTTTTTTGCAAAATTTGCTTTTATTATTTCAAAGTACAAACCATCAAAACTTCAAATTTTCTAAAGAACAATCATAAACACAAAGTCATTTATTTTCTTATTCATCCATGCAATAGGTTAACATTTAATTTGTTTCCGATTTATTCAAGTTTGTTTCATTCACATTTTAAATTCAAGTCAATTTGCTTCAATTAAAATTGAATTCAATTATATTTAATTTCACTTTGCTTCAAATTTGAATTTAATTATTTTATAATTTTATTCCGTTTATTCAATTCCATTAACACTAATGAATTCTACTTAATCAATTATCATCCATCTAACAACCAATGCATATCAAACATTAACATCCATCCAAAATCTACACTAAATCAATTATACATTTCCAAGTCAATTTTAATTTCATACACTTCCAAGTTTATTGACATTTAGTTATATTAAAATTTAATTAGTTTCCATTTACCAATTTTATATTTCATTAATTTTAAATTTTATTCATTCACTTATATATATCATTCATTTTACAGCTTAATTTTTTTTTATATTTACAACTATCAATAGATCTTCACATTTCATTATTCACTCTCACACTGGTATATTATTTCTCTACTTATCATTATTAGCATTTTAAACCTTTTAAGTATTTGGTAAGTTATAGATATGCAAATAGAATGTAGTTAAGCAACATACAACTTCTTTTCATTTAAAGTTGAATTTTCAATTAACTAATTCTTAAGTCATTACTTAAATTTCACTATAATTTAATTTCACATTTACCTTCACATATAGTATTTCCATTTTATATTAACATAATTGTGAATCACCTTTAAATGTTAATTTAAATCCCAGTTATTTACTAACAATTTTATTTATATTTGCAAACCATTAATTAAATGCATATTTCATTATTCAAACCTATACTTGTATATTATCCAATTAACAATTCATATAACATTTTTGAACTTCTTAAATATTTTGGTAAGTTATATCTATGCTATAGAATGAAATTTAATACTATGCGAGTTTTACAGTTTCAATTTTATTTTAAGTTCATAATTTCCTAATTCTAAGGATTTCTACTTCAATTGATATTTTCACTTAACTCTTAGGTTCATTTCTCATTTCACAATTCAGAAGTTCCTTAATGATTCAAGTCTAAATTCATTTCAATCATTTTAAAAAAATCATTAATTATTAAAGGACTTAAGAATTCCAATCCCGGTTTCATTTCAAATCAAGTTTTGAAATAATATATACTTATATAATTTATATATCAAATCATACTATAGAGAATACAAAATAAAATAAAATTTGGATCAAAACAAGGTTTAGACAAGCTATTAAGTGGTTTCCCCCACTCGGACTCTCGAAATAAATGCCGATGATGCGTGCGCTCATCACCGAAATCATTTTCTAGCGTCAAGAGAAGGGAATATAACACTTATCATTAAAAAAATCCTTCGAAAACAATTTCAACTCAATTATACTATCATATAATACTCATATTATATTTTTCAAATTCTTGTAAGTCAATTTCAAACACCGGAATTTAAATTCCCAAATCCAAGTTAAAATTCATTTATATTCATTATCAATTGTGTTTACAAGATTTCATTTTCCTAAATCCATTGTTATTTAATCAATTGTTGTAAATATTGACTGATCAAACAATAACGATAATAATCTAATATTATCATCTCCTAACAATCAATTCAATCAAATGAATAAATATTCGAATAATTCTTTTATATAAAATATATTCCAAAACGATATTGTGTTGGTTTGTCCTATTCGAGTGTTTAGAAATTCCTATCGACGCCTTGGCGTCCCAAGTATCGACCAGAATTCATAAATACTCAACGGAACAAAGTTAACACAATATAAAACCATTTTATATCAAATAACAAGTACGCTCTCTCATATACACTCAACTCATTCATATAGTTTACCTCTATTTCAATGAGTTATTCCCCACTAGAGCCAAGGTTTATCGCTAAACCAAAGCTCTGATACCAACTATAACGACCCGCCTTTTTGAACAATTTAAACCGACGATCAAATACACATGTCGATTCCAAACCATTCAAAAGGGCAGATGGTTATTGGGGTAAATAAGAAAAGAAAAGAAAGAGACATAAAGGAAATGAAACAACACAAAATCTCGTAGCGGAACGATAAAATATAATAGTCAAATAAACAGTTCATGAAGCTGTTTACTATACTTTGACAATTATTTATACAACATTTATCAGAGTTATACATATACAACAGAACAATCAAAATAATGTAGCAGACAACATGATGCAAGGGTAATAATAGTAATAGTATACCAAATCTTCGTCTTCGTCCTCCAGAATAGATCTTCAAAATCTGAAAAACTCAGGTCTGACCCGAGCGTAATGAAAAGACAAAACACTCGAGTCAGAACTAAAATACCATTATGAAAGTTAAATCAATCGTAAATAAATATGAGTGTAACGGCGTCGGAGATGTTTACGGTGTTTGACATCTCCTATCCAGTGTCAACGTGCGTGCAATAACTCAAGAGATGTTACGGAATTTTCCATCTCTCAAGGATCCGTGAAACTATCTACTATGTAGTAATATACGCTAAGTAGATAATGCCTATCAGTAATATAAAGTATCAAAATAACGTTAAGGCGTTACCATAATCCCCCTTAACACGTTTTTATAATGCCATAGTCTATACAGCACCGTAAGCCCCACCGTAAACTGGTGGTTATCAGAGGGTACCCTATAGGTATAACACAAAGCATAACGTGGTCGCGAATAGGATAATCAGTATGACAAGGTACATGAGGCGATACCAACTAGGATACTAGTAGTTGCGTGATCCGGACTGATGTTGGGCATAGCCAGCAGCCACCCCAACACCGCGAAACAACACTCCCAAATCAAGGGGTGCACCCAAATCGTATCACAAATGTAATAGAAATGGTATCGAAGAAGCGTGTCCGCTAGAGGTGGCGAACCTCAATGGCCCGGCGCGGCTCCTGTTTTAGTCATGTCAGGGGTCATCCAATATCGTTCTCTTTCTTCAATCAACGCGTTCACCAAATCATCCACTTCATTCTGGATCAATACTCCGCATATAATAGTTATTAAAGTGGTTTTCGGTATCGACAGAGAGTATGTCCATATCCGATCCCGGTCTCTTTAATAACTACGTATTATTACACCGTTGGCTCTTTTACATTTCAAATCGATTCATAATTGATATCAAAATATCATATTCGCTTCAAAAATCAAATCCATTTCAAATATCATCGTATCTATTAAAATGTCAGATTCCGTTTCAAAAATCATTTTTTGTCTCAATATCTTATTTCGGTTTCAAAATCAATTCGGATTTCAATTTAGGTTGCAACTTCATTTAAGTCAATTCATATTTAAATTCAAGATTTAAATATAAACATTGCACCTTATTGACCAGCTTAGAATTTTAGAAAAATAGTTTTAAGTAGTTTAAAAGTAGTTTTAAATAATTAAAATAGTTAGAATACTTAAAATCTTAAAATGGATTTGAAATAGATAAATTAGTTTAAAATAATTTAAATTGGGTTAAGTAGATTTAAAATAGACTAAAATAGTTTAAGTATTCAAAAATGGTTTATATAGCAGAGTAATTTGGAAAACAAAATGAAACAGCATCAAACCAATCCATTTCAATTTATAACTTCCCAATTCAAATCACTTCAATTTCCATTCTACCGATTCAATTTCGATTTCAATTCAAAACAACGTCAACTTTAACTTCAAATCAATTCAATTCTACATTCACCTTCAATTTATTCAATTTCAATTTTTATCGATTTGGAGCTTGATTTCAAAATATCCATTTATAACACTTAACAAAATTTCCATCAATATTCAAGTTTAAATCCAAATTACAAATATGGTTCAATTCCAAGCTCGATTTCAAAATATCATTTTTATATCAGTTTTACTTAGTAATATTCAAAGCTCGAATTAATGTTAAATCTTTAAACAAATCAATTTCGAAATTCAATCATATCCTGATTTTAAATTCCAAAGTCTCCACTTAATTTTTTTTTAACAATTTCTTTTAACCAAAATTAATTTCAACATTCCAAACTCAAATTTCGATAAATTCGATTTTTATAAATTGATTTCTATTTATAACTTTTAAACCAAAACATTTAAACAATTTCAAATCGACGATTTTTAAAATTATTAATTTAGCCAATTCGGTGTCCGTATATAATTTTCTATCCTATGGCCAAGTAATTATTTATTTCAATTAAATGTCAGGGATGAGTATATATTTCTTAAATTAAATCACAGTATCATATGAATGCATAACAGGTTATATATAAGCAAATAAACATCCAAACATTTAAATATCAACCAATAGCATCCATCGAAATAAATCATCCAATAGACAATACAATTCATGGCAGTTTCATAGTTATCAATGTCACGTAATTTAATCGCAATTCAATCTCAATTTCAATTTAAATTTAACTGTCAATTTAATTTCTACGGTTAATTCAACGACAATCTATATGACAATTAAATTTTATCAAACAACGACAAATAAAAATCATAACACTTCGTAATGTCAATTTAACTAGCATAAAGATATTTAGTACGTTGTGAGCGTTATAAAACACTCACCTTGATTTTCCTGTTGTCACCGAGGCGTTCCGGTTTGGAACTAAACCAGACGACTTCCAATTTTAGCCCAAATTTCAATTATCTCCAAATCCATCCAAACCAATTTCATTTCAAAGCTCTCGTCATCACGATCGCAACGCAAAAAGTCTCGTCACAATCGGACCTCGTATGTGAGAGTTATACATTTTATAAGTTATCGACATTTGAATTTATAAAATAATTTATATTATATTAAAAATTATCCATACCCAAAGCAAAGCCCAGCCCAATCAACATCTCCTTCTTCCCCAATTCCTGTACGTGCATGAGAAAACCCACCAAGCCGTGCATCAATCTTCAGTGATACGGAGCTACAGTTTACGAAACTCGAATCCGCCTTCGCCAATCTTCTTCTCTTCGAAGCCTCCATCATCTCCACCACAAAATTGCAAGCTCGGCCACCAGTATCAAAACGCGTCATGTGCATCACCCCCTCGACCACGCGCAGGTCGCACACCCCAAGACACCACCGAGCTCCACCAAAACGTGCGTCCAGATGCTATTCGACGAGGAGAATCCAAATACGAGCTTTATTTCTCGAATCGGTGAATGAAAACAAAGCGAGGCTTAACCCTAGCTTCAAAACCCCTCACGCCTTCACTGTCGCACTCCCAAAATCCAAGTCGCACCAGGCCAAAAGCATATAGGATCGAAGCAAACGATGAAATAGGATTTTTAGAGAAGGTTTCGTGATTTTTAATCGAGTATTTGAGGAGAAAGAATTTTTTTGAAGTTGGATTTATGTTTTCTCTCCGCCTGAAGCTCGCGTGCAGTTATTAAAAGGAAAGGAGAGGCTTTTGCGTGTTTGAATGGGTCAAAGGTACAGTGAAAAGATGGGATAGCAGCTGAAAAGGAGATTTGACTAATTAAAATATTTATTTAAATTTCAAAATACCTCGATCTACGCAACTCGAAAACTCGAACCCCTATCAGGGCATGCCGCTAGGCATTCATAATGTTATACCCCCATCCCGGACGCAATGGAAAGGGTTTCGGAAGCTAATTCGATCGTATGCGCGAGTTACGGAAATAAACGATCAAATTTAAATTAAACCGATTAAACGAATTTCTATGCGTTTTGGCTCGCCCCAGGCAAACGGTAAATCCGACTGACACGAAATTTGAAATCTTACAATAATATCACATTACGGATCCGATGAAACCAGTTTCGTCCAATTCTGAGACTGTTCGAAAATTGGCTATTTTTCAGTCGATAATTAAATATTAAAATATTCAATTTTCACAATTAAATTTTAAATTCAGTTTTAAAAGTTCTATAACATCACTATAACTCCAATATGATAAAATAAAATTTTGCAAATCATTTTTAATCATATTAAACCCGTTATTCAATTATCCAATAAATTCCAATTTTAAAATCTTATTAACTCCATTATAATCCCAATATAACTTACATTCACTTTGGAAACCAATTTGAATCATATTAAATCAAATTTCAATTATTCACTCTATTTTCATATATTAAATTTCGATATCAAATTAATCATATCAAATTCGGAGTTTAATTATTCAAACATTTGTAATATTAAATTTAAACAAATTTGATTATTCTTAAATCACTATCTTTTGAAATATTCAAACGAACTTATAAAATTTAACAAATTCAAATTATAGAACAACCATTTTCATTAAAACAATTATTCAACTCCCATTATTAAATTATTCAATAAATTCCAAATATAAACAATTTCGCTTATCCAATAATTCATAATCTTTTAAAATATTGAAATCGAACTTATAAGATTCAACCTTTAAAACCAATTCACAATTTAGAACACTATTTTTATTTCACAGTTATTCAATTATTCAATAAGTTTTAAATATTTAATTTAAACAATTTACTTGTTCAATATTCAATATTTGATTTTAAATAGATTTTACTTATCAATCAATTACTCTATTATACCCAATGAATTTCAACATTTATTATCCTATTCAACTATTGATTTCGAAGGCATTCGCTAAGTAGAATTCATTTTCATTACTTGGATAATTATTATTGCAATTCATTCCAGTTATTATTTTTCCAAATGAATTACAATTTTTTTTTCTAACATTAAATCACGAAATCTTTTAAATTAGCTATTTTAATTATCGAAAATTTACGGGTCGTTACAACCAAGGAATAAATCTATTCAACATGAAATTGCAACTCTAAGCATCAACCTAGTAGAAAGCAGCAACCACTTTCAGTGCCAAAAGCAACATCATTTATATGTCATCCCTGTAGAAGAAGCATATTTAAATGCACCAATAAAATCATTGAATGAGTTAAATGAAATGTTAGTCCAATATCAAACTATTAAATCTTGAAATTGGAAGTAAAATTAAATTACCTGTTTACAAATTCATCTACCAAATCTGCAAACAACATCTAAAAAGAAGGGCACAAATTTCAAAGTAAAAAATCAATTTTTTAATGCGGAGAGAAGAGGCCTGTAGCAATTCATAATAAAACATCCAAAGATTTGCATGAATTAGTTTGCTTTCTGTGGCAGAAATTGCTAACCTCATAAAAGGGAAAAGGAAAGTTGCGTGCTAAGAATTTTGTACTATAGGACTGTTAAAGGTCTGCAAAAAAAGTTCCAAGAGATGCACATAATATGTAGCACGTGATAAGAGTTAACGTTCATCATTACCAATCTATATAAACATATGACAGTAGATACCACCTCTATTGAAGAAATTGTTCTCTATACTAACCTCTTTCTTCCCTAAAATCTAACTACAAACCCAAATGTCCTGTTGGTCAAGGAATCGGATTTGAGACAGAACAAAAAATTCACAATCAATTTTAAAAAAAATTACAAACTAGTTATAAAACAGAATCAGTTGAGTTATTACACTGTTTTTGCTCTTCTAAATATTGATGTAGATCCCAACAATGATGTTAATCTAAGAAATAGTGTTGAAAATCAACCTACACCAGAAAATCCAGATTACGGAAATTAATCACGACGATTAAATCAAAGAAAAATCAATTGAGAAATTACTGATCTTGAATGCATGAGTTGATAACTGGATTTTTGAAGGATGCCAAACTCGGAGGGGGTGATTGGACAATCTTTGTCAGTGTCTAAGAGGGAGTGGCTTCCTTCTTTGAGGCTACTTTTCATCATTGAGCTTTTTTCCTAGTATAAAGTAATTTCGATTTTATGATTTGGAGTAATTAGGGGGAAATGGCAAATCATCTGGAGTGTGTAGAGAAATAGAAGGAGAGCTCAATCACGTTCACAGAAATGAACGTGTAGCAGTAATGGGTAAGAGGGAATAACTGTTGCCTCCAATAATTTGTAGTTGCAAAGTATCCCACCTCAAAAAATAACCCTGCGTAAATAACTTACAGGCTATATTAGCATGGGCATTCTGGTCAGTTCAAAAAAGGCTTCACTTTGACCGGTTGACCAAAGGTTTTGCTTTATATATATATATATATGATAAAATAATACTTTTAAATCTGAACAAGCTATTTATTTAAATTATATGTATATATATGCATAATATAATGATTAATGGTAAATTTATTTATAATATAATAATATAAAAACATAAATATAGATATAAATATGAATATAAAAATATACATATATATAAACAAATATAAAAGAAAATTATTACTTTCCAGTTCGAAAATATCATAAATTCAAAGTTAATATGATTTTAATATTTTATTATGCGTATATCATGAATTAATAATTAGTTTCGGCACTTAATTAATTATAATAAAATAGATATTTAGCAAAACTTTAAATTTTAAATTTCCTGAAAATCTAGGAACATATTATAGTATCACAAAAAATTTCCATAACTTTAGGAATTTAAAATAAAATTTTTGGTTAATTAAATAATGTGCGCCCGAACTTAAGATGATATTTTTAAAATATAAAATAAAGTTGAAAATTTCTGAAATTTTTTCACGTGCATCTGATATCACTAGTTAATTTTAAAAAATATAAACTAAATTTTCGGAACCTTTTTTATTTTATACAAATTTATTAAATCAAATATTTATTAAATATTGATTTTATATATATACATTATATTAATAAAATCATTTTCTGCATTTATAATTTATAATAAACATAAACATATATTAGAAAAAATCTAGATAAATATTATATAGTTGATATAAACATATATGCTTTAATACAAATTGTACATGAATGCTAATGCACAAATTAATATTTATAATATAATATTAAACTAAAAAATTATTTTTCTTATAATATCAGATTGTAAAAGTATATTATGAATATAAACAATAAATATTATACACGTATCCAATCTCCGTTGTGACAACAACATTGCATACAAAAATCTCACCTAACCAATTGAATAACAATAATATATTCATATAAATAAGGATCATGATTAACAAATTATAAAACATGATAATCTATTTCATATCTATATAAATAAAGGTTACCTACTGCAGATGCCCACAAGTCCATGTTGAATCAGTGAATTCTCTTTGTATAATAGTTCCTTGATTCATTAGATTGTTGCTCTAGAATTACCGACCTTTCACTATTGAATAGCTTTTGATTTAACTTAAATTTGATTTAAGAATTTTGGAGATTAATGAAGCTTTGTTTTCAGCCAGCACTGGGAAAAAGATGGCAGCCAAAAGAACAATGGAATTTGGCCTTTTGGACGATTACTTATAAGGATGGACAAGAGATAAATATGTGGTGTCTAATACACTTTCTATCTTAATTTTAGGCACATATCTTCTAGCCTTTGATGCATGTTTTAGCCACCCCAAACCATAGCAGTCGCCTATAGCCTCAAAACATCATGGGTTATGAGCCCATTTAACCCAATTTAAATATGTACAATTATATTCAATTTAATTTGTTATTGATATCTCACATCGATATATATATATATATATATATATAACTATTATTTAATAATTTCATTTCTCGGATCATATTCAAATTTCATAATTAATATTTCATAATTATTAATTGATTTGTAATAATTATAAATTAATTAAATCGTGTGGTCTAAATAGAATTCATTATCTCGGCTGTGTGACCCTTGTGTATAAGTGCGGTCAGCAGTTAACATCGAACTATTCGAACATTAACGTTCACAGGCCACTTAGCAGGTGGTGCAATATTATATCCAAATTTATTGCTTACTCAATTTTGGTAAAATCCAATTTTAGTTCAATAAGCATTACCCAGTTGTGGTATTCATTTACACAAATTCTCTTCATCAAAACAATATCACTTTAGACTTATGGAATTTGGTAATGGTCAAAATTCAATATCATCAATTTCAACTCTATAGTCCAAGCATAAAGCTTTGGTTCAATAATAACAATTATTATTAACAGAAACGCTCTAGTCAAAGGCTTTGAGTTGACCGTGATACTAACCCCATATAACTAAGGAGACGAATCTTTTCTTGAATAATGCTTCACTTCTAATACTTCCACTCGATCCAATTATAGTCACTCGATGGAATGTCATGTTATGATTTGACTATATCAAAACGGAGCTTTCGTATTGAAGATTCACAGTATTCTCAAGTTGGGAGAAATATGTAAATAAGTCACATCGATATTTTCTATTTGACTTTTGTTATATTAACCAACAGAAAACTATCAAATGAGACATTCCATAATTATCCAATAACTATCCGTACGTAACCTCTAGGTGCCTCCAACAGACATGAATAATAAACTGCCCAACATCTGGAGAGTGTTACATACTTTAGTCTCAACGGATACATCGATATCCAGTCTCGATGCAACTTGGAACATCTAAAATGGTATATTTATTAGTACCCACAGTTACAATACTTTGTAACTACTGTCACAAAACATACTATTTATGGATTTTCTATTAAATATGCTTTTAATTAAATCAATTAATATAGCTACATTATATAGAGTATATAATAGAAAGAAAATACCTTTCATTTCAAACAAGATTGGTCATTGAGTTTGATATATGTAACAAATCACGTAATTGTGCTTAGGGCATACCCTTAACTCTATCGATCTCCTACTTGCACCTGAAGCGAATTGTGGAATCTTCTTCCAACTTTTCAATTGGTTTTCTTAAAACCAATTTGGTCAATCCCTTAATGAATGGGTATGATATTATGTATTAATCATCTACTATGTCGATTAACTCTCTTTGATGTTGATAAACTATCTTTATATGGAATAATTTGGAGTATGTCTCTCAACTTCTAGTGAGCTCTAAGTTCTATAATGAACTATGCCGTGACATTGTTATCGTTTAACAATGTTATGTGATTCTCAACATTTGGAACCACTCTTGGCTCAGTTATAAATTTGTGCATTTATATTTATATACATTGCATTGTGGCACCATTCAAGTAAATGAATTAGCTATAATCTCTTCTATTTGGAACATTTCCAACTTAATGATTCTTCTAATATTATTGACATATTATGCTAAATGTCACTTATGAAATTTGAGTCCGAATGCTCCTTCGTAAGGAGTTTGTTGTTTCTGAAAATAATTCTCTAGTATTTCAAAAAATACATGAAAACTCCTCAAACAACCGTTCAGTGGCATCAATTTGGATTTGATATTTGCTTCATGTATCAAATACATAAACAAATCATGATATCATAGACAATAGAACATGTACAATAATTTCTATTGCAGTGCATTAGGAATCCATCTTACATGTTTAGTAGTAAACATTTTAATAGGAAGTCCTTACATATCGTTTGGGACATCTGTAACATCTTTTATACTTACTATAAAAGACATCATTTATAAATCCCAAATCGAGTATTAAAACAGCTAAAACTGGTTTAACATAAGTACATGTAAAATCAACAAAGTGTTGTTTACTTAATGTTTAGAAATATTAATGTACCCTTTTTTATGTTCTTTCTTGTGAACACACGCTTCCTCTACATTTTAAGGATAATCAAACTATTTGATATTTATACCAAAATATTTGTTCAATTCTAATGCTTATAAAATGATGCTTCTATCATTTCTTAGATCATATCTAAGGACTCACAAACTTAATATTGCTACCACTGACTTCGAGACTTTTTTGGATATTATGTATAAATAGCTTAGTCTAAATCATTATTTAGATTTTTCTATTTCAATACATACATATATATATATATATATATATCGTTTTCTTTTCTTTTTTTTTTGAAAAAAGGATCCAAAAGCTTTATTGATAATGCCAACACATTACATACAAGTTATATACATAAAGAAACTGTTGAGCACAAAAAAACAGGCAACCCGTATACTCTACAGACAAAACACAAACCCTAAATACATTGCGATAGTTTCGCGACTCATGGCGGCTCGTTCTCTCTCCCTTGCAATCTTTCATCTCTTTCAACGATAGTGATAATACTATCAGTGCATCTAGACAATTTTGAGCTCTCTGTTTCTACATCTTCTCTATCAATCATGTATCTTGAGGATGAAGCAGTATTGGGGGAATTAGGGTTTTTGGTTACGGTAAGGTCAACTCGCAGAGGTATGATTTCCCATTTTTGTATGATGTTGTCCGCATTGATGTTGCTGTGGTTGAAAAACTTGGATCTATTGATGATAAAGTCTCGAACATTGGATTTGATGATGTTACAGACTGTGATTTTATCTTTCTTTTCATTGTTAAAGATGATATCATTCCTGTTTTTCCAAATGTACCAAACGGCTGTGCTAAGCGCAGCAATTATGATGTCTTTCTTTATACTGTTAACTGTAAAATTTTGGGATATATATGTGACAGCATCTAAAAGAGAAATATGTATGTCTCCATGAGTTATAGGGTCCTCCATCATGGTTCTGATCCAATACCACACATGTTTGGAGAAGGAACAGTTGAAAAAAAGATGGTTACATGTTTCTATTTCCTTTTTGCACAATACACATAAGTTATCTTCTGTTACTCCCTGTAGTTGTAGCTTATCTTTTGTGGGAAGGTAATTGAAAATTGCTCTATATAAGCATACATTCATTTTTGGGAGTGATGTGGTATTCCATATGATTTTATGATAATTGATATTATGGAGTTTGACTCTTATACTATTCCATGTATCATGAAAATTGAACTTGCCATTTTTACTGCTGTTACAAAACCAATAGTCTTCTGTTTTATCATGATGTATAGGAACTTTCCTTATTTCCTCACTTATGTTTCCTAAATATGAGATGTTTTCTGTCCTCCAACAATTATCAGATATGATATGACTTACCTTATGATTATGACCTCTTGTATATGATAAGATTTGCTGCCCCAGTTTTTCCAATAATGTAGAACCATTGATCCAAGGTATAAACC